>OV170233.1:7798541-9060625 GCA_921882275.1 Brenthis ino
GTCATGGGAATATATATATATATATATATATATATATATATATATATATCCTCAATGTCTTAAACTATTTTCTTACCAAATTTCATCTAAATCGGTTCCGTATTTTCGGGCTTATTCGGTACAAAAAACAAACAAAAAATCAAATCTTTCCTCTTTTATAATATTAGTATATTTGAAATTATTGATTAATTAACTTTTATATTGTGTTCATTATAATAAATATCCTAATTTAAATAAAAATTTCAAATGATTAAACACATTTTAAATTGATTTAATTATATTAGTAAACTTTAAAAATTTAATTTAAATACTTCATTGGGCTCTGGGAGCAAGTATGCATGCTGACCCAATTAGCACGAATTAATAAATTTTGCTAAAAATGAACATATTTTAAGGCAGGACAATTCATTTTCTGACAAGAAAAACTATGTTTATGACATCTATATACTTTGAAAGTGATAAATCTTGAAGATATCTCTATATATAAAGGCAAAGACAAAACAGTTCAGTACCTTTTTCTCCTCTGTATGTCAACCGATTTTTTTTTTGTAGTAGCTTTGACCATGACTGTGAAACGCATGGATATAAAAGTAGTTAACACTTAAGGGAATTCATTCTATGCTAATATTATAAATATTAGGCAGAGTATGTTTGTTAGTTTGATTGTTTGTTTGAACAAGCTAATCTCAGGAATTTCTAGGCCGATTTGGAAAAAAAATTTGCTTTAGATAGTCCGCTTGTTAAGGAAGGTTATAGGCTATCTCATCATGCTACTGCCCAAGATAGCGGAGCAATAATCATAAATGTGAACAAATCGGGTAGACTTCCATACATTACGAAAGGGAAGGGTCTAGGAACGAACCCGAGCGAAGCGAGAGCGAGTCGCTAGTATGTTGAATGTAGAGTGGGAGAGAAATGAACTTTAAAATAAAATGTTTTAAATGTTTGTCTTTACTTCTAACTTTGACAAGCTTAAAATCTACTGAAAGAGGAAAATAATTCTAACGTTTATTTTTAACTAAGATTTAGAAGCTTTTAAATGTAACACTTAGCATTTTACAACTGAACAAATATCAAACTTAAGAATATTTTCCTTTAAGATATACTAATATTATAAATGTGAAAGTGTCTTTGTTTGTCCTCCTTTCACTTCGAAACAGAGTGGCGTGATTTTGTGTAGAAATACTTAGAGGGCTGGAGAGTGAAATAGGCTACTTTTTACCGCAGGAGATTATCTCATTCCCACGGGAAAATACGCTATAATACAACCCACTACAACTCATGATTCCTATGTTGTATGTATATTGTACATATACAATATATAGTCTATCTATTCCATACTAAGAGTTAAAACGAACCTAGGGACAAACCTGAGCGAAGCGAAGGTGAGTCCCTAGTCTATACATATATAAATAGGCAAAGACAAAACAATTTAGGGCTTTTTTCTTCTGTATTTTTCAATCGATTTTCTTTTTTTTTGTGGATATTAAAGAACTTTAGTATTATCAATAAAAAATTGTGGAATCAGTATTTTTTATATAGGTAAGTAAATTATATTCATATATGTTTTCTCTTTTCAATAATGTGTATAATCTAATTTAGACCACTGGACGAGCACTAGTTTATATAACAAACAGCTGTAGTTTTAGTCCAAATATGTTCTGAATACTGATCACTTTGTTCGAAACTTGAACACGCTCTTCCTGTTTGCTAAAGAAATCCTACCAAATCGATTCAACTGTAAACTACAATTCTTTTGAAAACTTCCAATATAATACATTTTGAATGCGTGAATAACTTGACAAGCTCCTTAAAACGTGTTTATAGCTAGCCTGGATGGAGCTTTCCTTGCAAATAAAGATTTCTAGTATGTTTTTAAAACTTAGTTTCTTCACAATAACAAATCAAAATGTACTTTATTCAAATAGACTTTACAATTATTTTACATTTTTAAAATTTAAATTAAATGTCAGTATGTATGTCCGTAATAAAGCTACCACCAGCTGGAGTGTGTGTGTTATTCTAAATCTTACTGCAATTAAGATAGTAGATTAAATTTTTGTGCGGGTTATTTATTTTGAACATATGATTATTGGCTCCATTAATATTACCAATAATCCCATTCATATTATAAATGCGAAAGTTTGGCTGGATGTTTGTTACTCAATCATGCCAAATCTGCTGAACGGATCTGGGTGAAATTTGGCACAGAGATTGTAGTCTGGAATAGCACATAAGTTACTTTTTATCTCGGAAAAATGTTTGTTTTTGATTTTCACTTTCTAGTGATATACATGTACATACAATACATATAGAGTAGCGTTGGGAACAATATCAACCTCAATGTAATTTAAAAAGGAATTAAGTCATGGCGATATAAGTCAAATTTAATGGTCATATAATTATATACAGAAGCCCTACCAATTTATTTTTGTGTAGGGCAGCCAATTTAACTGAAACCATAGGGCATAAGTGCATGCGCATAGATAAGTGCACTCTATATTTCCTTTATTCATGAGAGTTACTATGAAGTCTATGAAGTCCGGTGGGACGGCATATCGATACAACCCGAGTGAGATCTGGCGGCCTTTAGTTGCAACTGCAGGTTGTTACTGAGAATTTCTTAACAGACAAATCTAAGTACTATTTTAGTCTGCTTAGAGCCTAGGGCTTTAGGCTCTGCAGATTTTCATGCTAGCCAATAGACCAATAGGCAGTTCATAATTATAAACTTTGTGGATTTGTCAGCACGTTTTGATCAGTTTGTAGTGACCCTACTTGCTATGCGCGTTTACTGGTCACGCGTTCGAGTCCCGCTGGTGGCATTCATTTGTGTGATAAACACGACTGTTTGTACTCCAGTCATGGGTATTTATATTTATAAGATGTAATAAAAAAAGAAAAGATGCATATAAAGTTATATATCTGATATCCATAACACAAGCCTCGTAGTTTTTTACCATGAAATTCGATGGTGCTGTGTGTTAATTTCCAAAAAAAAAAACAATAGAGCCGTTGAGTAAAATAACAAAGCCATTCATAGTAAGAGAATAATAACTATCTTATACTAAATCGTACATTTAAACAGATATAATACTTTAAAATAACAATCCTATCGCAAATCTTTTCAAGCCAAAAACTCGTCCCAACTTTAGATATATGACCGACTATTTTGTTTAACCAAACACAAAGTTCTCTAAGTGACAATGCCTCGAAGACGTAAACTTATGAGTTGGTACACAAAATTTATTGGTGAAAAATCGTTTGAAGTCAGGTGTTGAAAACTTTCACGTATACGTCATATATGTGATTTAATATTTGTCAAAGTACTATGGTTTTTATACATATTCTTGGAAGGTACAGAGAAAAAAACCCATTAACTAAATAAAAACCCCTAAGTTTAGTTCTCATATTATTAACTAAGGACTTACCCTTGCTACATTCCGGTCCTAAGTGGTTATGTGTTAATCCAAGTAACAGTCTGTATACTGAATTTTATCTACTTCCATCCAGCCGTTTTAGCGTAAATAATACTGTCTTAAATTTACGCGAATATTTGAAATTTTGATTAAAACGATCTTTTCGGATGATTTCCCCAATTTTTTTTTTTCTGCGGTAAAATCCAAAAAGATAGTGATATTGATACCGCAACGGCATTTCGATCTAAATATACGAGTTTAAATTAAGATGCTTCCCAATACAAAATGTTATCCTCAGGAATCCTCCTGTGCTTTAGGAAAAATATAACGTGCATAATATAAAAGCATATAATAATATGAACTTTTTAAGTTTTCGAACGTTTTCCAAACGTAAAACTCCGTTACACGAGTTCCATTCTAGCACTCCAACCTTTTATTGTGCATAGAAATTGTAGAAAAATTTATCGAATCTACTTTTCAATATGTCCGTTGAAATGACCACGAATAAGAAAACCTAGCCAATAGTTTCAAATCTTACACAACTTTTAATTTTCTTTCATTGGCGCCTCAAACTTGGCACTATTTTTTTACTTTGTTTCACTCAAAACTGGAGTTGAGTTTTATTTGAAATTTTAAGCAATTGTTCCATTTGTTTCGTGAATAATTGTTAAGAAAAGACATTGAATCGTGAATTTTTTATAGCGTATCCTTTCTTTTAAATGAGAAATTTTTCGCTTGAAATAAGTCTTGGGAACAATTGAAATACGGTTGTTTCGAATCTCCAAGGTATGACCACATATAGTATTCACTGTTTAATAAATATATAACGAATGATATTGCTATTCTATGTACGTTCTATTCATATTACTAAATTTTTATGCCAAATATGGAATAGTACTCCTAATATGGAATATCATTGCTTAAAAAAAGCTTGGAAGCTCGTTTTAAGTTCAAATTATGTCTCATTTACTCACTTAGCTGTGTGATTTATTTTATAACGACTGGACTGTGCAAGATATGGCGACAAAAGAGCATGTTTTGTCAACAATAGACTCAAGACTAAAGGAACTTAATTAAGAAAAGTATTATTTATATTAACTAGTTAGAAATAACATAAGATTAAAAATTTTTCATGTTTTATTTTTCTTTATATTATATTCAGTACAATTTATTTTATGTAGGTTATAAGACTTAGATTAACGCGAATATTTGACGTTTAAATAAAACTACCTTTCCGGATTGTTTTGCGGATTTATTTTGATTCTCGGTTCCCGACGTTTCAAATGCTTTACAACAATCATGGTCACGGGAGAGACTGGTTTCTGGAAAAGATAGTTTTATTTTAAATAGGTTTTTAATTGGGTCGTTAATCCTAAATATGGACAGTGCTAAGGTGTCCAATTATAGATGATTGCATATAAAGGGTCTATTACTGAGGTAGTAATACGTAATTCTGTCCATTACGCTATACAATAAGTTGTTGAAAATTCTCACTTTTCTAGTGATATATTATAACGTAAGAATATAACGAATTTGCTTCAATACACTTAGTGGCTTAAATGGATTCAATTACTTATAAGATTAGAATTTCTTGTCTGAATATGACGCAATATTTGCGATATGATTAGTAATTTTCTTTATTTCTTAATTAACTTCTTGGTAGGTTTTACTATAGGTATTTAAAAAAAAACAGATTTTTAAATAGCTTCATTTAAAAAAAATTAATATGTGAACTAATAAATCCAAATATAGTTATTTGTATTTTGTACATCTGTTTTTTTACATTTACAATGACGGCTAAGCAGATGCTTAGTGGCATATTTCGTTATAAATATTATTGGATATTATAATATGTATTTAATGACACTTTACTGATGCTACTCAAGTAATAGTACTTTTTTAGATTTATGGGAATGTTTGACATTTAAAATAAAACTATCTTTTGAGATTTTTCCCTCGATTTATTTTGACTTTTAGTTACGTCTCCGTGGAAAAAGTCAGAAAAGATAGTTTTATATAGTCAAATAGTTCCCATTTTAATGATTTTAACTCACAATTTCGCGAGTTCATATAAAAAATAATGTGTCAGAAGAAGCTTTATATAATGAATATTTTTTTTTACAGTTGCACCATCCCATGTCACAATATCGGGCCCCTCAGAAGCTCGTGTAGGGGATCCTGTACCATTGAGTTGCAGTACAGCCCCATCGAACCCCGCGGCAGACATCAAATGGCTGGTCTTGGGAAAACATCATAGGGAAGCTAGCAATCGCACAGTCATATCCCCTGAAGGTTAGTCTTTATAGTATTATTTTTCCATTGACAATTTTTACTAATGTTATCTGAATATATATATTTGTGTCTCAACTGTTTGATATATATTGTCATAAAATTTTGTGAAGAAAACCATGGTATCAATTACTAGTATACACACTCTTCCTGTACTTCTTTACAAAATAGTGAACCCTCCCTCTTCAGCCCCATGAATATAAATACTACGTCTATTGTAGGTGTCTATCACTAGACTTTATCCAATTATACAAGGGCAGATATTTCATACAAAATCATTAAAAAATATATTTCCACTTATAAATATTTTTACTTTTGTAATATTTTTTTCTCACATTCATTTCTATGGTGGACCATAGTGTAATAAATTTAAATAAATATGTCGGGATATTAACACACAATACCATCTTCTTCTATGGTAAGCTACGAGGCTTGTGTTATGGATACCAGATAGTTGATACACTACACATATATAACTTTAAATACATATATATTATAAATATGAACACCTATGACTGGAAAACAAACGTTCGTGCTCATCACACAAATGAATGCCCTAACCCCAGCGGGACTCAAACCCGCGACCGCTGGCACAGCAAGTAGGGTCACTACAAACTTGTCGTCAAAAAAATAATTAATATATTATTCATTATTTATATAAATATACTCTTATTTCAACAGGAGGCTGGATAACTACATCGAATATAACAGTGGTGGTGGAACCTAACCGTCGCTCGATAGTGGTCGTGTGTCATGGCATCAACGGTCAGTTAACTGAAAACGTGGTCTCTACACACACTATCAACGTGCTATGTAAGTATTTTATAATATAAAGTTAAACACTTGTTCTTCCATATCATTCATATATTATGTATAATGTGCTCAAATAAAAAAAAAAGACTGAACTGATGTTTTGAAATTTATTTAATATTTTTAATGAGAAAATGCAGTAAATCTTATTTAAATTATTTCTTTTACTTTGTTTTTGATAGTCGGTCAATGTCTTTTTCGAATTATTTTTTTGTATTATTGTGGATGGCTAGAAAATAATTGTGAAATTATTCTTTAAACGAAAACAAATCGTACTCAATAGGGGTATTTCCGTATAGATTTAAAATAGCCTTAAATGTAAAATAATAATTTTTAAAATGATTTCAGCTAATTAGTATTTAAAAGAGAATTTTAAAAATTGCAGAACAAATTTCGATAAAATTTTATACCGTGAATAGAAACGTATATTCAAAGCAAAAAATTTCTACCAAGCTGCATCGTATAGGTACATGAATATTTCATTCATCTAATTTTTAACTTTGTAAATATTTTACCGAATGCCATTCAAAGCCAACTTTGATTGACAGGACGATACAGCAGATCTAACGTAGTCCATCTTTAATCAACTAAGTGAGAGTTTTCCTTTTTTAAACGTAGCAGTAGCAAAAACGTTATTTTTTGTGAAAAAAATTGCTTTTCCAATCACGTATGTCCAACCCTTCGAGGAAAATAAACAAAATTGGTAATGAACAAACAGCACGAGAGAAAGTTAAATATATATGAATATGTTTTTTACGATATTGCCAATAAAATTTGCTTCTTTAATAATATATTAGTAGTGACCTTTGTACCGTACCGCCCTCCTCTGGCTTAGGTTTTTTAGCTGCAGGCTGTCCCAGGGGACTAAATTAATATATTAGGATTAATGGAGAGATTCGTAGTCGTAACATTAAGTCAAAGTCTTTGCGAAGTGAACTTTACACTCTAAAGCTTATTTTCAATAATATTGATTTCTCAATCATATATTATACTAGCGACTCACCCTCGCTCCGCTCGGGTTCGTCTCACAGACAGACAAAAATTCTAAATACGGCAATAGATTCGGCCTCTGTATCAAAAACAATTACTATTTTAATAAGCTTTTCCAAAAAATATTTGATGTACAGATTCGACTCAGAATTTTATTATATGTATAGATAGTTGATATTTTCATTAACAATCATTTCTAAGCTTAATAAGCTGTATAAATTTAAATGACACATTTTGTTATAATTTGATACGATTTAAGCTAGTATGTAACTTATTCGGATAGCCGTTTCAAAGTGTGCTTTAGTTCAAAAATAACCAATAATGACTGCTCCTTACTAAGCAAAGTACGGTATTCTAAAGTAAAGTTAGCGTTTACACACTACATTTTCCTATCTGCGTTTACTACACATATATAACTTTAAATACGTACATATTATAAATATAAACACCCATGACTGGAGTTCAAACAGGAGCTCATCACACAAATGAATGCCCCCAGCGGGACTCGAACCCGCGACCGCTGGCACAGCAAGTAAGTTCACTACAAACTGAGCCAAACGTGGCGTCAATCGTCGCGTGTGTGTCGTAGGTATTTCTTTTGCTAAAAGTAGAACTTTGATATAAACTGTAAGTACGGATCTATGAATCTCGTCCTAAGACCGTAGTAGCTTAAGTTACTTACCGGTCAATAACCCATTTCTATGCAAATGCTTCGAGTCACCGAACTTTTAACTTAGATTTGTTATCATGATTTGATAATAAGTTTGTTTTAATATCATGACAGTAAAAGGACCACAATATCTATAAAACAATCTCTACATAATATTAAATATGTCGCTCCCGCTGTTTGTACGCTTAGATCTTTTAAACTACGCAACAGATTTTAATGCAATTTTCAGCAATAGATAGAGTGATTTAAGAGAAAGGTTTATATTTATAATACATGCATATTATATTGCGGGTGCCGGTTCCGGGTGAGTCGCTATTATACAATAATTACAAAAAATAATTACCACATTTACATACATATTGATTTGAGTAATGCTTTTGATCTACAAAAACGGGAAATACCTCAATAAATCTCCTAAAAAGCTGCTCAAGTTAAAAATTGTATAAAAAGCTCCTTTTTATCTATTCGTTATTTTTTTTAATATTCGTAACGGTTCAAATAAGATTTTAAAGGAAATAAAATGTATAAGTAGAAAAAACATTTTTTTTAATTTTTTTTTTGTAGAAACTCAAAAATAAATTTATTTTTGAACAGAAATTCTCGCAAAATAATTTAACTTACGATTTCAAGCAAATTTAATGTTTTCATGTACATATAAAACTAAATCTAAACGAGAATATTTTCTTTTAGTTAATAAAAACATCATAACCATCCAAGCTAACATTAAGACAAAGTATTACGTGCTTTGAAAGCTTTAGTCAGCTCCTTAGAAGTGCGATATAATGTTATGTAATATAAAATTATAACTTTAGTATGTCTTTATATCGTTGAAAATATTTGAATTAGTAAGTCGTTGAGTCTTAACTGATTTTAATAAAAGAAAGTTCTCAATTATATTTTATAATGTTAAATGAATAATTCTTGTATATGTATAAATTTATTTCGTGTATTTCAGAAACGGCTCTAACGATTTGGATCAAATATTAAATATTGTATTTAGATAAGTTTTATTTTTAAGTTTATTTATATAGGTGTAGTTTCTGTTAAACGCAATATCTGTGTCTTTTTCAAAAAACCAAACCGCTCAGGTACTTTTTTTTAAATTTATAAAACAAGAATTTGTTAATTTTCTTTGATGTTAAACTATTTTTACTTTCATGTTAATTCAAATCCTAATGTACGATTAAAAGTACTGAATTCAGATGGATATTTGTTTGTGTATGTGTCGCAATATCTTCGCAAATTGGGGACAGATTTTAATTATTGTTTCGTAATGAATTTCTTATACTTATAAAAACTTTAAATCCTATAAAAATAAATAATATTTTTAAGATTATGCAAATTCTATAACAATGTACTACAATTCATCAATCACGAAAATTACGATATAAGCTTCAGAACATCTAAGCAAACAGCTTTCGCCAAATTAAAACGCTGACTTCAAATAATATAAAACTTTTTATTCCCAAATAATCATAAAATTGATGCGAATTATCATAATTCCTGCATGTAGAGTGGAGGTTTAATGGAGTTTAATTCATTTTCAACGTAGAATGTCCAATACTTCATTTATATTATGAAAACAAAGTAGAGTTTGTTTTATTAGTAAATAACTATATAAATAGATTGTTAGTCTATTAGCTTGGATGGATGCGATTCTGGAGATCCTAGGTTCGATGCTCATGGTGGTTCAAGTACAATTATTATGCCTTTTTTATTAAGAAATTCTTTGTAGCCAAAATTTAAAGTGTCTTAGGACGACTAAATATTATTTATGTTTTGGAGGACAAAATATAGATAAAACTAAGGAAATATTGATTTTAAAAATCGATTTCATAATTGGTGAACAAAAACAACAAAACTGACATACAACATAATTATGCACCTCCTTCTGGAAGTCGGTTAAAATTGAAAAAAAATATCAAAAATCTGATAAAAACAGGCGATATCGCAGGACACAAATAGTTTTATATATAACATAAAAGTCTCAACAAATGTTAAAACTGATAAATCGTTAAGCTATTTCTCTATCTTCCATTAATATAGCTGTTTCTTTCTGACATTGATTAAGTACCGTTTATACCACACGATCTGAGAATTGCATTCAATAGAAATGTTAAATGTATAAAAATCGTGGCGTATAAATTGATTATCCCTTACATGGAAAGAAAATAGAAAAGGAAATGAATTAATTTTTGTGAAAAAAAATTTTTTTTGCTTCTTTAAATAAACTAATTAAACTCAAGACTTAAGTTCTTACATGTGTCTCTAAACACATCTGCGTGTTTTATACATTTGCCAGGCACGGGTATCGAACCCGTATTCAATGACCATTTTCGACCCACTCATCAACGCTGTCTTAAATAATAGAAAACCACTATATACTCATTATAGTTAAAAAACGTCTATTATAAGTCAAACGACTGAACGGATTTCGATGACATTTACAGTATACATACAGATTATGATGGGGAGTAACACATGCTCTTGTTAGTAATAAAAAAATCCGAAAGATGGCGTTTCTTGTATATAATATTATAAAAGTGTTTCTAACGCATTTAGTAACTCATATAGTTTTAATCTCGGTATAATATAGCTCAAAATAAATTATTCTAGATAATTTTACTCTAGATATTTGTATGCACTGTAATGCTAGTGTGGAATGGAGAAATAAACATCTCCAACTTAAGTTAGCAATTTCCTTTGCGAATTTCTACAATTCTTTCCTTAATTCCTTATTTAATGCAGCCATTTTCTTGTATTGTTAAATCTGACTTTATGATTTTAATTTTTATATTTAATATTAAAAATGGTTAATTCAACTTGTTCTTTGTAACGTTACCTCCTAGTAGGTAACAAGTTCGATTAAAGGCAAAGTGTTTTAAGAAAATACCTATTATAAAAAAACCGGTGTTTGTTTGTTTAAAATGACTTTATATTATAAAGAGAAAAATAAATAGTTTTTTATATATTTGTTTGTAATGGATAAACTAAATCCGCTGAATCGATTTTATGAAATTTGGTATGAAGATGGTTTGAGACCCAGGGAAGGGCATATGATAGTTTGTATCCCGGAAATCATTCTTTAAGGGGGTGAATATTTGGATAGGGAACCAATCATTTCTCAAGTAAAGGATATAAAACATACCTATATATATATATATATATATATATATATATATATATATATATGTAGTCTATCTATTCCATACTAACCGTTAAAACGTACCTAGGGACGAACCCAAGGAAAGCGAGAGTGAGTCGGCTAGTATAAGTAAAGCTAAATCATTTTTCGTAATCCATTAACGTATAAGTATTTACTCATTAGTGTAGGCACATAATTAAGACGTGAAAAGCCTTTGATCTAGCTACGTTTAGCGTTCGCAAACTTGCTATCTGACAGTCATTAATCATATTTCAAGGATCTGGCCTAATTTTTAACATGTAGCGGATCGCTACAAATATTTATTTTTGGACCATCGATTCACCCTTTCTTCGCTTGGGTTCGTCCCTCAACCAATTTCGGCCACAGCGACCACTATCATTGGGTCTAGGCATATGCACAGGAGTGTGTAATGCACAAGTGTCAACGCAGACACAAGTATACTCTCTACTCCTCTCACTGTTACATTTCGCTGGGACGACTAGTTGACATGACCGATGAAAGTTAAGGCACAGGACCGACAGCTTTACGTGCTCTCCGAGGCACGGGGGTTAAACACCGCCAACATCCCAACTGCGGGCTGTTACTGAGAATTTTATTGACAGATATACTCAATAACAGAATTAGGCCTGACTCGGGGCTCAAACCCAGGACCTCCGGATCTTTACTGTACATGCTAGCCACTAGAACACCGAGCTAGTAATAGACAATAATTTCCTTTAATATAACGTACACAGAATCTAATAACGTGTACCATACAATATGAAATGAACCAGCAAAAAGTATATACACGAATGAATAGAATACAACATGTGTTATACAACTCATCAATTAAACGATTTGTAGCCATTTATTTTTTGCTTTTGGTGTAAAATAAAAAAAAAAACGCTAACTGCAATACTTGCATTAGATAACTTTTGCCATTTTAGCTAGCTTTGAGAAATTTGTTGCCGATATCATTCTATTATTTTATCTTAGTTGAAAATTAGAAGTTTTATGAAATTGTTTTAATGGGAAACCGAAATTACTGTACATATTTTGATAAAACGCTTTAAAAATTATCAACATGCGAGATAAATTGATACTTATGTTAGATAATTTAGATATATTTTTTTCATAATGCCTATACAGTATATACATATATGTAAGAGTATGTATGTACATATTATATAATTTTAAGCAAAAGGCATAGAAGAACAGTACTTCCGAGTAAATGAATTTTATATGCTTAAAAAGAGTTACTGAAATAAAAAAGAAATAATAAATTAAGTTTAGGTAAAAAAAATATTTAATATTTTTTAACTAGACACATTAATTAAAAATACACCTAATTATCATTCAATTCAATTTAATTTTGTTGTTGACTTCAAAACGTGCCAGTAGAACGTACGTAACTTCGCCAATGTCACGTATAATGGAGACGCGAGTGAGATTGGTCGGTAAAATAAGATTATCATTTAATAACCATCATTTGACATAAACTAATCTCAACTTTCTGTTATAGATAGGCGTAAAAATTGTTCATATGACCTCTACAATACACGGTTCTTATACAAACTTTCTCTCAAGCAAGATATATAATCGTAAATATAAATATGTTGGGACATTAACACACAGCACCATGTAGTTCCATGGTAAGCTACGAGGCCAATGTTATTGATACCAGATAGTTGATGAACTACAGATATAACTTTAAATACGTACATAATATAAATATAAACACTCATGACTGGAGTACAAATATACGTGTTCATCACACAAATGAATGCCCCCAGCGGGACTCGAACCCGTAACCGCTGGCACATCAAGTAGGGTCACTACAAATTGAGCCAAACGTGTCGTGTGTGATTATATTCTGCAACCATTATCGATTAGAGGAATCTAAAGATTATTTAAAAATAATATATCTAAGCGTTAAATCATGTGATTAGAATATGACATTTCTATAGTTTCGCAATTTTCTATTAGCGATATTGAATGTAGAAAGTAAGACTAAGTACATAGAATAGAACAAGACAGTTATAACATCGAATATAATCGCAATAATACACGCTCTTACGTCTATGCGTTTTAATTAAACTCAGCCATCTCGTTCTAACCGCAACATTTCTCCCTCTAATATCGATTCAATCTTTAACCCGATTTGTTGGGGCGTGTGAAGCTGGCCTAACGCTCAGAGGTGCGTCCCCTACTCGTCTTCAAATACTTTAAGTGACTAAAAGTTTACATTTTAGTAATTACGCCTTATAGATAGTGAAAACAGAATATATCAACTATATTCTTATAGTAATGTGAAATATTTTTTAGTTTAGGTGTTTGTTTTCTTCAATTTAGCTTTATACTTTGGCTATACAATAAATAAACCGAAAAATTAGCTTACTTATTAATAAGATATGTAAAAGTGAAGATTTAATAATAATATTAGTTTTTGCCCTGTTTGAAAAAGTACAAACATACACACAGACGCATAGAAACATATATATTTATAATTTTAGTCTGTTAAAAAATATCAAGTCGAATACGAAGCAATCCTAGGGTTGCAACAGTCCGGCACGTCCCGCTCATTACATTAATGAGACGTGGTCGTCGCATTAATTGCACAACTATCGCTGTGGCCTGAACATTTCGTGTTAAAAGCTAAGTGACTTGGTCAGATTTAAATACTAAATACTTATATAAATTAAACCTAAACCTAAACCTTCGCTTCGCTTCGCTCGGGTGCGTCCCTAGGTGTCTTATAATATTGATATTATGTACTTACAGCACCACCTTTTGACAAGTTTCAGCGTGGCTTTTGAATAAAAACATACCTATACACATACAACAAACTATCACATACTCGGAAATTTGCATTTTAAGCTTGAAAAACTAAAACAAATCTATCCCACGGGAACCGTTTTTCCGGGATAGAAAGTAACCTATATACTATTTCAGACTATAATCTATACCTGTGCCGAATTTCATCCAGATCCTTTCCGCCGTTCTGGCGTGATTGAGTAACAAACATCCAAACGTCTAAACTTTCACCAATAGTAGTAGGTATCATGAATTAAAAAAAAATGTTTTTTTCACCAGTTAAGCATATTCATAAACAGAAATCGAACCCACTATCGTTTATAATAACGTTATCGCTCGCTATTTTCAAATGCAAATGTTCAGTCAACATCGTAAGTGGACGGTATGTCATCACTGGCTTATGAAGGCAAAAACTGGTGATGTTTTGTGCTATGTAATATCTTAACCGTTAGTAGAATGGGTTAGGTTAGTGTAAGTATGTATGCTTGTCACAAAAAACGTGTTAACCGTATGTTAGTCTGAGGTTACAAATTGTTAGCTATGTTCATAGTTAAAGAGGTATCATTTGTGAGGAACTGACTTATTGGAGTTCTCAATATTTTCGTGTACTTATATATATATTTTTATTAGTTTTATTTTTGCCAATTTTGAACCGATTTTCATGTTACTTTTTTAAAATTATTTTACTGTAAATAAATAGGTAAATTAATATATTTGTCATTTATGACACATATTACCATGAGTTTAACCGAAAGCAACAATCTGTATCTATTTTTTGCCAATAAACAAGACAGGAGTGGAATATCAAACTTCTATCAAATAACAAACCGATAAAGTCGTAATAGTAAAAATTCGATTAAAATCCCGCTTTATATAGCAATAAAATATTGTTAGTGCCTATGAAAGTTTAAAAACCTTATACAGTGGTGAAAATATAGGAGGATGAACCTAGCTTGATTTATTTAATGAACGTCATCTTTGTCTAAAAAAAAACAATCAGGATAAAAAAATGGACAATGGGTTTTAGTTGCATATATGATTGAAGCTAAAGGGAAAAATGAAGGCAGCAGGTAGCCCAGTGGTAACGCGCTTGCTTGGGAATCTAAGTAAAGCGGATTTAAATCCCGGGTCTCGCACCTTTAATATATTCATGTGCGAGTCTTTTCCAACATGATTATCACTGATGATTCCTACTTGTACCTTTTAATTTGTCTGAGAGAACCTAGCGTATTTTCGAAAGACGTGATGTCCGCCAACCTGTACTTATCCAGCGTGGTGGACTATCACCTCGGGTTGGGAGGCCCGTGCCCAGCAGTGGGACACTGAAAAGGGCTGGATACAGTAATACTACAAAAACTAACAAATTATGTATGATTTCATTGATACTTATTCATGGGTTCTCATTCCAAATTTTTTTGGGTTGGAGTAACATTAACAAATTTTTATTGTGGTAACACGCTAGCAGCCACAATATGATATTAAATTTTATTTAAAATAAAATTTCGGTATGTATATGAAATCACTTCCGGAATAATATTATTCAAAGATAATGCCGAGATAATTATTTGGAACGATGAATTTTATTTTATGGGGTAGCAAAATATAGGCATTATATAATATTTTTGGTATAATTATTCTTATTTGCAATGATTCATTCATGAATTATTACTTCATTTTAGTGAAAGTATTATCTAATAATATTTCAAAAATCTTTTAGACGGCTATGTAGTGACTCATAGGAACCAGATTCGATTCTTGTATGACAAAAAATTATCTTAGTGTGAAGATGTCAACCCCACATTTAATATATAAATATGTTGGGACACACAAATACACAGCACCATCTAGTTGTGTTATGGATACCAGATAGTTGATACACTACACATATATAAATTTAAATACAAACATATTATAACTATAAATACCCATGACTGGAGAACAAACATTCGTGCTCATCACGCAAATGAATGCACCCAGCGTGACTTGAACCCGCGACCGCAAATGTATCGTCGAATGTTATTAAGATATACTGTGTAACAGAAACTAAAATTTAACATTGTACATACTGAGAATATTTGGGAAATGGTCTTTATTTTAACCTAAAAATCAAAGCGTTTTGAGCTCGTAGAACAACATTAGTTAAATAAAAGACTACCAAAATAGAATACCATCATATCTGTAGTAGAAGTATCATGTTTTCTATAACCTCCATATATTTTCAGCGCTTTGTTCATAAACAATGGGAGAACGTAACGTTGTCGCAATTTGATCCTAGAAAATATCATGAAGTACAGTAGGCAACGGTCAAAAAGGTTTAAGCTTAAATTTAAAAAATATTTAGTCAAAACTGGATTTTTATAGTGTAAAACGAGATATTTAGCATGTTTTAGCTGTACCCTTTTCGATACTCTAATTAATATTGATTTAAAGAAGTATTTTTGAATTATAAAATCTATTGGTACTAAGATTATAAAGAGGCAGAGTTTGTTTGTTAGTTCGAACGCGCTAATCTCAGGAACTACGAGTATTTATCCGATTAAAAAAAATCTTTTTGCATTAAATAGCCCGTTTATTGAGGAAGGCTATATACTCGTATCATATAACAACGGTTACCATGGCAACATGGCAATCTCATTCTCTCGCAGGCTTTATTCTATATATTTATGAATTTGTCTCTTCTTATCGAGTTTCAAATAATAACGATTCTAAAGAAGTTTCACTTCAAAATTTTCCTTTAGTAGATAGATGAGGAAAGTCGTGAACTTTCTACATGTAACTACATCCAAAATAAATAAATCTCCTTGAATATAGCATATCCAAATAGAAAGATAGATTTATTGTATATATGACCGCCAAATTTTTATCAAATAAATCAGTTAAAAAACCCTGGCGTCTATAAAATGTGGCTGAGTGTACACAATGAATGGGCGCAGTGCCAGTTATCCTGTTTGCGGTTCTCTATCTTATTGTTGTTTTAGAGTTCCTCATCATCATGTTTAAACCATAAAATCCGTGCAACGATCCTCGTATTTTTGACCAAGTTTAATATTAGGGGATATTAATTCCGGTATATTACTGATATATGATACTTCATGATAAGCTGCGAGCCCTGTGTTATGGATACCAGATAGTTGATACACTACATATATATAACTTTAAATACATACATATTATAAATATAAACACCCATGACTGGAGAACAAACGTTCGTGCTCATCACACAAACGAATGCCCCCAGCGGGACTCGTACTAGCGACCGCTGGCACAGCAAGTAGGGTCACTACAAACTGAGCCAAACGTTTCGCTATGTTGAGTTACTACAAGTCTATCTGTGTATCTACTAAATTAGGAAGTAACAAACCTACACACATACATTAAAATTTTTAAATTATTAAAATTTACAGTATTTTTTTTAATTTCATTTGTATGTTAGGCGATATCTTCACCAAATATAAATGAATTTTCACAATTTGTTTCAAACTTCATAAAATGCATGAGTCGAATTTATTTATACATATAATAAAACTGTAGAGGTTGAATGTCTGTATATAGAAAAAAATGCTAAAACTACAAATCCAGATTTTTTCAATTTTTTTGTTTCTCTGTTTATTTGTCTGTTTGTACGGGTCTGTTAGTACCTAATCTCCGAAACTATTGGACCGATTTATTTGAATGGATTTTGCACGGTGGTACCCTATATCCCCGGTCAACATTTTAGATCTTTTCATCCCGGAAAATTAAAGAGTTCCCGTGGGATACTTAAAAAACTGTAGTAACTTTACAGCTTAGTACAGTACACAAAACTACCTATTGGATTTTAATGAAACTTTACAATAATATAGTTCATACATCAGAATAACAAATAGGCTACTTTGTATCGCGGAAAAATGTACGGTTCCCGTGGGACAAATTTGTTTTTGTGTTTTGCCGCTAGTATTAATTGCCGTTAGTACATAAATAAACTACACGTTACCAAGAACTATTCAACTATAACAATAATAAAGTAGTTTCAATTTACTCAATACTGTGTTACATCTATTTAATTTTCCAACCGTAATACAAATTGCATTACACGATTGTTTACACATCGACTACGCCGCACTATTGACTGCGCAAAGTGATGGATATCTTTGAAAGGGAATTAACAGACCATTCATATATACTAACGAGGGGACTTTATGTTGACACTAGCCTATACGTATAAAGCATAATATAATATTATTTAATAATAATTAAATGCTGTACTTAAGTAAATTCTTTGCTTGAGCTAAGTTAAAAAAATGTCACTATCAACCGGAAACCTTTTATTTTCCGAAATATACTGCTTATAAGACTTCCGATCAAAACCGATCTATATATAAATATTAAATAGGCAAAACTAAAACTGTTACTTTTTCCTACTTTGTTTGTTAGCTAGTTAATTACGAGCTTCAGTGTTTTCTTTAAAAAAAAAAACAGTTTGTTTTTATATAGATATATAAATTCTATTCATACATAAATATATGTCCATCAATTGTTTTATTTGATTATCCAAATTCGCGACTATCCACTAACATTAATCATTGGGCGAATACTAGTGTATATAATATATACTCGTATATACATAGCTATTCCTGGTATTAAACGGATTTTTCGATATAAATATATTAAAGCAAACATATAAAATAATAAAAAAATTAAATAAAAAAAGGATTTTAAAATTAAAAGGTATCATGCACCGAACAACTTATACCTAAATTAAATACGAACCTCCTTATCTTCAAAGTCGGTTAAAATCTAAAGTACTAAGAATAATATAACCTGTTATTAAACAACACTTGCTTTAGCTTTTATCTGGATCTAAGACTTTAATTTGATCCTTGACTAATTAATTCTCGAAAGAAAACAAGAAACAGTCATTTCAGC
This sequence comes from Brenthis ino, assembly GCA_921882275.1. Classification (NCBI taxonomy): domain Eukaryota; kingdom Metazoa; phylum Arthropoda; class Insecta; order Lepidoptera; family Nymphalidae; genus Brenthis; species Brenthis ino. Next base: position 7,817,584 of record OV170233.1, read on the forward strand.
TTCCATAGCTTTCATTACATTAAATAAGGTTTAAAACAAACATAATTTGAATGTACAGTCTGGTATAGTATTGTAATTATAATAATGGATACAATGTTACATAAGGAACTTTGCACGTGAAATTCGAATTAGATGTAACTAATTTACCGCTACTTCTGTCTCAGTTTTGACCGGACTATTATTATATATGCGATTTTTTTAATGAGTGTGTGTTCGTTTGTTACTCTGTCATGTTGAAACGGCTGAACGGATTTTGATGGACTTTAATACATATGTAGATACACTATAATCTGGTGTAAGTCTTAAGCTTCTGTTAGGTACCTAGAGATGCACTCGAGCGAAGGTGGGTAAGTCGCCAGTATTTTCTTGTACAGTGTTTGCCATGGAACATAGCTTCCAATTTTCCTGCAATAAATTGATTTCATTATTTTCCTTTAATTATTCTTTCTATAAATTAAATTACAACAACTATATTAAGTACTAGATACTTAAGTGCGCTTCGCTTGGATTCGCCTCTAGAAAAACAAAAGCAAATCTATCCCACAGGAATCGTACATTTTTCCATGATAAAAAGTAGAATATAATATGTTATTCTGATGTATGAGCTATGTTATTGTATAGTTTCATTAAAATCCATGCAGTAGTTTTTACGTGAAAGAGTAACAAACACCCATTATACATAGGTATACATCTAAACATCTTCACAATCTTTCGCATTTATAATATTAGTAGGATTTCTTCAGGATCCGATAAAAAATATATAAAAGGAATCAAAAATAATCACTTAATGTCGTACGTTTGTAACCACCCTTATTCTTCACTAATTGAATATTAGGCGCGTTTGTTTGTATACTTACTCTAATTATCTCGTTATCGTTATCTTACTAATCGGATTAGGAACTATGGTGATCTTTGATTAAAGGATGCTGGATATTAATAGTATATCTCTAAGAGATATCGAAGAAGATTCGTTTAATACTTGCTTATGATACACGAACGGTATAACGTAGATTATATTTTACATTACTGGATTTAAGATGAAATAAGTATTAAAAATTAATTTAATTTTTACAAAAATTTTGTTTGTTTGTATAAAGGACTGTCTATCTTAATAAAAATCAACATTATTCATGTTATAGGTTTCTTTTGATACTTATCTGTTTTACTAGCTACTACCATCGCTTCGCTTGCCTTTTGTTTTTATAATATTACATATGACTTGATCTTGCTTCGCTCGGATGTGTCCCTAGGTATTTTTAATATAGATAAAAATAGTTATAATAAGCGTACCTTAGGAGATAGACACATACTATTGCGGACTTTTCGGTATGCCTTTTTAACACCTACAATTTTCTAGTACATTGTTTAGATTTATCCCTAAGGGCTTAGCCAGCGTTAACCGTATAGTTGTACAAAAACTGTTTTTTGACAAAGCAAGATCTTTCAATTCAATTTTCTTGGCTTCAAAGCGTGCCAGTTGAGCACAGATTACTTTGCCAATGTCACGTGGAATGGAACAGACACGAAGAAGATTAATCGGTAAAATAAAATTATTAGACTATATTATATTATGTGTAAAAAGGGAGTAAATCCTTAATAAACGTAGGACCTACAACAAAACATTTGTTCTTTATGAATTAGGAAATAAAGTCATATCAGATCTACGTATGATTACTTTACCCTCTTACCCCTACGGGTAAAGGGGGGGGGGTATCTTACTTGTAAAGTAATGTATTCACAGAGTATTAAATAAATTAAACTAGAACATGTATTGCATGAAATCTCTAAACAAACAATAATAACGTGCAGTTTGTACTGTTTACATTATACTTCATTATTAGACTCGGCTTAACTTTAACTGGGTCAGTTAAAATCTGACGTCGAAGTTACGGGTGGTTAAAAATTGTTTATATATAACTTTTTTACAAAATAATACTTTCTTAGATTGACGCGAATATTTGATATTTTAAATACAAATATCTGTTTGTATTTTTCAAAAATAAAACATTTTTACAGCAATCATCGTCACGGGAGAGTCTCTCCACCATAATTGTTGTAAAGCATTTGAAACGTCGGGAACCAAAAAAATAAATCTGCGAATTTTAAAATATTTAATTTTACTGAAAATATTATACAAACGTTCGATATATTGAAAACTAATTAGAAAAACAATAACAAATCTAACCCACGGGAACCGTACGTTTTTCCAGGATAAGCCTATGTGTTATTCTGATGTATGAGCTATATTTTGTAAAGTTTCATTAAAATCCATTCGGTAGTTTTTGCGTGAAAGAGGAACAAACATCTATACATTTATTCATCCAGACATCCATACATCCTTACAAACCTTCGCATTTATAATATTAGTAGGATTTACGAAAAAGATTACATACATATAATCTATACATATAATAAAATTGTAACTAAGCCGAATCTGTACATAAAATATTTTTTGGAAAATCTTATTGAAATAGGAATTATTATCGATACAGAGGCCGAATCTATAGTTTTTAGAAATTTTGTCTGTCTGTCTGTCTGTTACCGCATCACGGAAAAACGACTGGAGGGATTTTGATGAAATTTGGTGTGATGGTAGCAAGTTATCCGGGTCAATATAGGATACTTTGTACCTCGGAAAATATCTCATTTCTGAGAAAAAATACAAAAACTGCAATGTAAGAGTGTACTAATATGTAAAACTAAAGAATTTGGTTTTTGGTCATCTGAACGCGGGCGGAGCTGCGGTCAATGCTAGTATGAAAGCAAAATTAGTATTCAGAATTTATATTTTCACAGAATTTGTGTACATTATTACACGTTAGAAACACAAAATCGGTCTATTAGTAGTACGAAAGAAAAGACAGAAAAATACCTTATTATATAAATGGTTCAATTTGAACCTTTCGCATATTAACGGAACCCTAACTTTTGTAAAAAATCAAGTCGATTAGGACTCACCAAAGTCAAGAAGACGATATTATATGAGAAAAATTCAATAAACTTGCAATCATAGCTAACAATATATCGCAAACGTTCGTATTATTATCGACTGGCGTAATCACATAACAGTCGTATCGTATAAATGTCTTTCGTTTGTTTTATTTTATCCTTAAATTGTATTCCATTTTCCGTATTCCAGTTTTGCGAGGACAAAAGATTGCCTCGTTTTACAAACGTGTAGTATTTTATTTTCAGTTCTTTGTAGAAATGCGGATGTTTTATATCGCTGTGTAAATTGACACCTTGCTTTAAATTAATTTGTTTATTTGTATGTAACTTAATGTATCCGACTGCGCCAAAAGGAGGGTTATGTTTTTCGAGTGTATGTATGTTTGTATATTTCTTTGGCACGCTCTGTAGCCTAAACGGCGTGATGGATTTTAGGCTAAAATTGGCGCCATATTGTCTTCAATTTTTTTTTCTCGTAGCTTTTATTCATCGCTTATAATAATATGTAAAAACCCTCTTGTCAGATCTTTCTAAATGTAGAAAGAAAATATATATATACATATATATATATATATATATATATATATATATATATATATATATATATATATATATATATCTAATTTGAAATAAAATATTTTTTCTAGATTCCTTCGCGGTTTTATTTTGACTTCCACGCGTTTCATTCGCTTTACAGTAGAGACAAAGGATTTTGGAGTCTCAAAGATACGAAACAATTTCTAAAGCATTCGAAACGTCGGAAAATCGCGAAAAACTGAACCGAACAAATAGTTTTATTTAAATATTTAAATATTCGCGTAAATCTAAGAACGTATTATGTACGAGTATCTAAATATCAATATCTTTGTCACCAGATCCACCATCGGCTCCCATGATAACAGGATACATTCCTGGAACGACGCTCTCTTCAGGAACAGTACAAAAGCTGTCATGTATATCCACTGGAGGCAACCCCTTAGCTACTTTGACCTGGTTTAAAAATGATAAAAAGGTAAGTATACTATTAATAATTATTTCTATTATATGTATGCTCCCTTTATTGCAAGGAGGATCAGGCTATAGTTGGCCAAGTATGGAATTTGCGGACTTCACATATCTTTCGAAAACTTGCTAGATTCTCTCAGATACGTCAGACCGTAAGACAATGGTGCGAGACCCGGGATTTGAACCCGATTTACATGGTTCCTAAGCAAACGCGTTACCACTGGGCTATCTCTGCCTCAATATGATTTAATAATTATTATATATTATTCATTGTACATTCAAAAGACGAGAACAAAATACAAAAAATAGGTCAATAGCACTGTAGGCAAAAAAATGGCCTTATCGCTAAAACAGCGATCTTTTTAGCAAAGCAGGAGTAAAGAGTAAATGGCAAGATGAATGTACATAGAGTTATTATTATTTCTAACTTAACTTTAAAATAAGGGGAGATACGAGATGTCTGACTCATATTTTTTATATAAATAGGTTATAAACCTCTTGGTTTTGCTAACATTTTCTACAAAAAATCAACCTTTAATTAAATAAAAAATCATATACGGTACTTATAAGAAAAATACAATTTTTAAAATTTTTGTCTGTCTGTCTGTACCGGCTAATCTCCGAACCGTCTGGACTGATTTTGATGCGACCTTCACTGGCAGATAGCTGATGTTATAAGGAGTAATTTAGGATATCTTTATTTTAGAAAAAGAATTACGGTTCTGCTCAAATTAAAACGTACATAGGGACGCAAGTAAGTCACTAGTGTATAAATAAACACAAAGTACTACACAAAAAGTATATAAAACGAAAACTAATTACATTATTTGTATTGAAAATATATAATATTAAAAGTATAATTATATGTTTGAGTGAAAATATAATAACATATGCAGTGCTATTGTTTTCTGAAATATAATAGGTCTTATTGAAACAATCGGAATCACCAATTAATTTAATTAATTAAATTTTTAATTAAGCATTCTCTGTTTTAAACAGATAAATGGACAGCAAAAAAATTGTATCTCTTAGAATATGAATTACTAGCGACTCACCCTCGCTTCGCTCTGGTTCCTCTCTAAGTTGATTCCCAATACAAACTTTCATCCCCATTTTCACCCCCTTAAGGGATGATTTATGGAATAAAAAATATCATATGTCCTTCCCAGGGTCTCAAACTACATATTTTCTTTCCAAATTTCATGTAAATCGTTCCTGTACTTTTTAAGTCCTTCCTGTTTATAATAATAGTGTAAATGTAGGGTATTTGTAAGCAAGTATAGCGATAGAAAAATTTGCTACCTAATAAAGATTCTAACTTTAGTCAAAATGTTTATGTATCTTTATAGTTTTTTTATCTGTTTATACCTAATTAAAATATTGGTCACATTTTAAAGGTATATCAGTTTTGTGCATATACATATATTCTTGCAAAGCTAATATTTGAAAAGCTTTTGCCTGCGACTTTGAAAGTTTATTTATGTATTTATGCTCTTGCTCTTCCAGTAAGAATATGACTTTTCTTAGTAAACAGGCTATAAAATACAAATAGAATTTTTCAACTTAAACTGATCATTCAAAAGATTAACATATACAAACAAACAAAGATTTTTTACCGTTATAATATTAGCGAAGAATATGTATGTAGATTTTGACGACACGTTTGGCTCAGTTTGTAGTAACTACTTGCTGTGCCAGCGGTCGTAGCTTACCATGGAACCAGATGGTGCTGTAAGCTACGGTCCCAACATATTTATTTAAAGATCACCATCTTCAAAATTAAAATTAAAAACTCTATATTAAATAGGCCGAAAGATAACAAATATGTCTTGCTCTTCCCATCGAAAGATACCATATTAAAAAATAAATTTACTATCATAAATCTATTTTCCAGATACATTCGATAACGAAAACTACGGACAAGTCAGTGTCAGCGGAGATATCCATCCTCACCAACGTGACAGATAACCAAGCTCAATACCGATGTGAGGCAACAAATAGTGCTACAGAAATCCCTCTGTTCGAAACCGTCACATTGAATGTACACTGTAAGTAAAAAATCTTATTTTGTAGGCGTTCTATTGATAAATAGGCTATTTCCTGCCCAATTTGCTATGATGGAATGCAAAATCGATTGTAAGACGTGTTTATTAATCACGTCGTGTGAAGCTTATTTTCTCTTGTTTTTCTGAGCCAAGTGATATTTGATCGACTTTCAAAAGAAAGAGGTATTGATACTTTCTTAGATTTACGCGAATATTTGACATTTAAATAAAACTAGCTTTTCGGATTGTTTTCGCGGATTTGTTTTGATTTTTGGTTCATGACGTTTCGAATGCTTTACAGCAATCACGGTCACGGGAAAGACTCTCGGAGAAAAGATAGTTTTATTTAGAAATAGGTACGTTTAAGTATGTTTTTTAATCTAATATCTCTCTTCAACTTCAATTAATAGATTTATTTAAAAAATAATTATTCATACTTTTGAAAGGGTTTTCAATTAATTTGCGTAGAGGTTATTTGTGGGTTAATAGCAGTTCATCGTTTTTGTATAATATTATTTCACGTGTAATTTACAAAATATATTTCGTTTATTAACATTTTCATTACAAAATCTTTTTTAAATACAGTCTCGACGTTATATAGTTTATTTAATGCCGTAAATCAATTAAATTAATACTTTATTAGATTTACGCGAATATTTGATTTAACACCTATTTTTTTCGGTTTTTTTTTCGCGGAAACGTCGGGAACAAAAAATCAAAATAAATCCGCGAAAAAATCCGAAAAGATAGATTTTTTTTAAATTACCATTAAATTATATATCTATGTAGATCTGTTATTTTATATCATTGTCGTAATACTTATAATATTTTTATTGCGGTTGGATACAGTTATTGGTGGGTTTTGTATTAAAGAACTAAGTAAATAAGGCTCGAGATAAATACACTATACTTATTAGTTATTAGATAAATATGGTTGCTATTAATAATGTAAAAGTTTGCGTGTGTGCGTGCGTATGTGTATGTTGTTACTCTTTTACCCTTTTTACGTAGGGTAAAAAGCTAGTTACCTTTTACCTACATAATTACACTACATAAATGAAATACAGTACTTCGCTTTATATGATAAATTGGGTTTTATAACAAATTTCAAAATATTTATCTTTACTAAACTATTTGCAAGTAGTTAGTTGAAATTCATATTGATTGCGCGTTTATTTGAAACTTCGGGAATTTAATTTAAAGCAAACGTCTTTGTAACATTAAATCGCTAGCTCGAACTTTAGACTTGAGACTAATTGTTTTATTTTTAATGGCAAAACTTTTACACAATTTTCTGTAGTTTCCTTTCGCATATCGTTCTTTATGTACATTCTAGTGATTTAACCTCGCCTTGCTCGAACTGTATACTAAATTTCATCCAAATCTATTCAGTTGTTTCAACATGAAAGAGTAACAAACATACAAACACATATTTTGCTTTTATATTAGTAGTCCAATTTTTTTACTTCTAAAAAGACTTTCTCAATTTTAGTATACACTATAATTGAGAAATTGAGAAGAGTTTGCATGTTTTTTGTGTGTCTCGATATTTTACGCGATATTTTCGCTTATTGCAAACCGATTTTGACAATTACTATATTTTCATGAATAGGCTAAGAATGAGAAAACGTTCTAAATTTATAGGTGTATTAATAACAAAAGGTTAAAGGGTAAAAAGGTTATATTTGAATTCCCTTTTTTATATTAATAAGTATGTATTACTGTAATTATGGATTTTTTACGCATAAACTTTCAAAAATACTATAAGGCAACTATGTTAATTTTGATACTAAATATACATTCATAGATTTACGCGAATATTTGACATTTAATCTGTAATACATTAAATAGTCTTCAAGGCGACTTACCATCAACGAGTGCGTTACCACTTACCATCAGATGGTACGTAGTCAAGCACTAATTCAGATTGAAATAAAAAAATATAGAATACCTTTGAGACGTCTAAAAACTTAAGAGTCTCCAGTGCCCATGATTGCTGTTAAGCATTCGAAACGTCGGGAACCTATAATCAAAATAAATCCGCGAAACAATCCGAAAGATAGTTTTATTTAAAATATTTTAATACTAAATAGTTTTATTTAAAATATTTTAATACTAAATTTGAATACCAATTTTTTTATAGTTGCCCCCGAAGCGGTGAAAGTTAGAGCTCAACCTGAGGAGCTTAAACCGGGAATAGAAGCTACACTATTCTGTGACGCCGCATCAAGCAACCCACCGGCCACTTTATCATGGTGGAGAGATGGGATTCCTGTCCAAGGTTAGTTATTTAGTTACTTACGAAAATGGTTAGTTTTTTGTAAATATAACCATATTTATATTATATTATAAAAACTGGCTAAGTACAAGTCCGATATCCGCTAGGAATTCAACCTTCTTGTTATTGGTTATTATGTAATACAAATACATTATGCAAAACCCTTGGTTTGCCAGTTTGTTTTCGAGTTGTTACTAATAATTTTTTGGCAGAAAAACTACACTTGAACATAGTTGGGGCTCGAACCCGCGACCTCTGGATCTGCAGTATATACAGGTCAGACCTACGAAGCAGAGTGTTAATTCAATTCTCTTATTAATTAATGGCTTTAAAACGTGCCAGTTAAGCACAGATTACTTTGCCAATGTCACGTAGAATGGAGAACATGTTAAAAACACGATAAAACTATATTATTAAACTATATCTAATTATAATGTGTTAAAATCAGAGTTTATAAAACTTTATAAAGCTTGGACCTACAACAAAAGACAGCACAAGACATAGTGTTATGTTAATTTTAATACATTATTGTAAAAAATTGATATTATTATAACAAAACAATTAATTAATATTAAACTTTAGGTCTGCCAATGCAACTCAAGAAGGGTCTACATGGAGGCACAGTGTCTACGATAGAACTAAAATTGAATATAACTAAAGAACTCAACGGAGCTGTGTACACCTGCCAGGCGATGAACGAGGCGTTGCAGAGGAGTGTGCATGACGCTTTGACACTTAAAGTTTTATGTAAGTACTAGATTTTGTCGTAACTCGCCTGTTTACCTAAAACTGTTTAGAACCTAAAAAACGTACATCCATACAAATATTATTAATGTGAAAGTTTGTGAGCATAGATGGATGTTTGTTCCTCAATCACACCACGAACCACGCCATGAACCACGTCGACGGCTGAACGGATCTACGGATCTGGATGAAATTTAGCACAGAGATAGATTATAGTCTGGAATAGCACATAGTTTTAATCCCAAAAAAATGTGCGGTTCCCGTGAGATAGATTTGTTTTTGTTTTTCGCTAGTCATACATACCTATATTATATTATTTATTATTATATTTGATGACACGTTTTTCTCAGTTTGTAGTGACCCTACTTGCCGTGCCAGCGGTCGCGGGTTCGAGTCCCGCTGGAGTCATTCATGTGTGTGATGAGCACGAATGTGTGTACTCCAGTCATGGTTGTTTACATTTATAATATGTGTGTATTTAATGTTATATGTGTAGTGTATCAACTATCTGGTATCCCTAACACGAGCCTCGTAGCTTAGCATGGAACTAGATGGTGCTGTGTGTTAATGTCCCAACATATTATTACATATATATTATGACTACAAGACTTTGATAACTCTTTCCTATACATTTTTTTTTCTTCATTAAAAATAACAATTGTAGATTTTATCCTCTGTATAGACAATACAAATATTCGGGCGTGTGTGCGCATAGAATTTATTAAATCCTACTCTATATGCGTGTACTGCATCAAATAGGACTAAATCTATTAACAAAAAATGTGCATGAAAACTTGAAATATTTTGTATGGTATACTGTATGGTAAACTTTTAATACCCTTCTCCATGTAGGTATATTGTACTAAAAATAGGGATTCTACCAAATAACTATGATAGGTGAATGTTTTGTATACAGCGCTACCGTTAAAATGTGTTTAACGGTTAGTGCAGATTTCTCAGAAATGAGATATTTTCTCGCAGTAAAAAGTACCCTATATGTTGTGACTTGAATAATAAGCTAGTGTCATACCAAATTTCATCAAAATCTGTCCAATGGTTTTCTCGTGATGCGTTCCCAGAAAGATAGGCAGACAAAAATTCTAAAAACTATAGATTCGGCCTCTGTTTCGATAATTATGGCTATTTCAATAAGATTTTCAAAAAATATTTAATGTACAGATTCGACTTAGTTAGAATTTTATTATATGCGTAGAATAGTAAAATCTCATTTAAGAAACACGTAGATGTGTGTTCGAAGTGTTTTGTAGAACTACATAGGTATATAACATATTTTATACTAACATATATTAGGGTTCACAGGAAAAATCCAAAGTAATATTATAAATGCGTAAGTAACTCTGTCTGTTGGTTTGTTTGTTACGTTTTTACGCTTAAAGCGTTTAACTAATTTTAATGAATTTTGGTATCCTATAAATAAATTGGATATTGGAAAAAGACATAAATATCTTTTTGTCTCAAAAATAAGACTTAAAAGGGTAGAAATAGGGGATGAAAGTTTGTATGGGAAACCCATTAATTCTAAAGTTCAAACGTCGGAGGGCTCGAAAGAGATAAAGGTTTGCTTCTATTTACTTAGGGATGAACTCAAGCGAAGCGAGGGTGCTTTCCTAGTCTTATTATATATCATAGCAGCTATTACAGAAACATTCATACATACATACATACATACATACATACATTCATACATAAATATATAGGTATAGCGTAAAATTGTGGCTAGCAACTGTATATAAAATGGTTATATTGAAAAATTCTACACCCCGCTCAACTGTACGTGTATATGACGTGCCTTCAATATATTTTCTGGATATTTTGTGACTTGACACTTTCACTTATCCTTAGTTATAGTTTGATCTTGATATTTTCTGGCGTTGGTCTGCTCTCTGAGATTTTACTTAAGCTCTCTAAAAAAGGTGCTTGATTATTTCTTTACATCAAAAAGAAACTACATACATATTTCTAAAAAAGTCTATTGTTACTGGTTCTAGGTAAAAATTGGCTTTGGCCTAAAGCTTATGCTATAATATATTCTTATTAATAATGGAAATTCAGTGGAAGCCCAGTGGTAACGCGCTTGCATAGGAAGCCAAGTCGAGCAGGTTCATATCCCGTGTTTCGTACTTCTGATATCTTCATGCGCGAATCATTTCCAACATGATTACCACTTGTTTTATGGTAATGAAAAACTTCGTGTGGAAACCTGTATTTCTTAGAGAACCTAACAAGTTTTCGAAAGACATGTGTAGTCCGCCAACTCGCACATGGCCAGCGTGGTGGACTATAGCCTGATCCTCCTCGTATAAAATACAATAAGAGTGCAAGGACAGATAAAAAAATATTTTATTCACACTCAGAATATTAATCCTTTATTTAAATAAGGTTTTTTGTCAAACAGGCATTTTTAGTGAAACTATCTTTACCGTTTAAGTTAAAAGATATTATTATAAAATAAATAACACATTTGGGACAAAATAACTCGGTACATTAACACAGTACCATCTAGTTCCGTGGTAAGCTACGAGGCTTGTGTAATGGGTACCAAATTTTTAGATTGTGTTATTATTATATATTATATACACATATATAACATGAAATACATACATATTATAAATATGAACAACCAGCGGGACTTAAACCCGCGACCGCTGGCACATCAAGTAAGGTCAAACTGACCCAAACGTGTCAAACTGTACCAAACGCGTCGCGATTATTACAAGAGTTATATTATAAATATATATAGTTATATTTTATACTTAACATATGTAAATATGAATACTAAAAACTAATTCCACTCATTTATATGTGAAAATTATTCATCAATACGCAAATTACATGCGTTTCTAGATACTCGATAGGCCGTTTTTAATTTTCACCTTGTAAAAGAAGATTTATAAGTTTAATATTCGTAATAAAGTATAAAAAATATTATCTTTATAATTATAATACGACATATATTAAATATTAATCGTTTAATTATATCTTAAAACTAGCTTGACAGACTTTGTCATGTCAACACTTCGATAATTTTTGATATTTGAGTTGATACAAAAATCCTTATAAATTACTCGTACATATATTTTTCTAGAGTTTCTTTATTTTCTGGCAATATTTTTAAATGGTTTCCTCATTAAAACCTGTTTCAAACTATTGCGAATATTAACAAAATTTATCCAAATCGATCCAGTCAATCTCAATTGATGCGCTAAACAACAAACAGTATTTCATATATTTATATACATATATATTCATCCTGTATATTTAAATACGAAAGCGAAAAAATTTACTCGGAGACTAAACGTAAAATCTTTAAAACTACTTGATCTATGAAGTCGACATTTTACAGGTAGTTTATACTCGTAGGTAGGATACGTCAAATAAGAACAGATTTTGCGTTAGAGCCTAAGGTAGCTTACATCCTATTATAAGTTTTGACGTGAAACGTCTAATCACACCGAAACACACGGGTCAGAAACGTGGACCGTAACGAAGTAGGCTGTTGTTGTGGTCTGAAAAATCTATACATATAATAACATTCGAACTGAGTCGAATCTGTAAATATTTTTTGGAAAATCTTATTGAAATAGTCATCATTATCGATACAGAGGTCAAATCTGTAGTTTTTATTTTTTTTTGTGTCTGTCTGTCGGTCTGTCACACGTCACGAGAAAACCACTCGACAGGTTTTGATGTTTGACATGATGATAGCTGGTTATCCTATCCATCTTTAAGAAACCTACACTACCGGTTAATATGTACCTAGCACGTATCCGAGCGGAGTGAGGGTGATTCGATAGTGATATATATGATATTCTTTCCGTTGCCATCTTTAAAGCTAACAACCTACTATTTTTACTAATTTGTTTTTAAATATGCAAAATATTTATAACGACTACTATACTTTATCTTTAACACTAAAAATGACTCGCTGAAATTGACGCTTCACGTTTAACAAACAGCGGTGTGCTCCGACAGTCGACACAGCCCCACCCGATTTTTTGTAGCATTCTTATATTTTTACTGTTAGAGACATAAAGATGAGTAATTTTGATATAAAACTTAATTTTAATTAAAAACAATAAGAAAGTAAACAATGGTATGGATAATGAAAAAAACCAACCAAGCACTATTTTAGTGGGCTTGTTTGGCTTTTGTGAGACCTTGATTCATATTAAAAGTGTAATTAAGATTAAAGCTAAAGAAAGGTGTCCATTTTCCAGAACAATAACTAAAAGTTCTTTACAACTTAATCTTCTTTTATACACTTTGTAGGTTGTTTTTTGCGATTTCTTAGTTTTACACAAGTTTTTCCTTTCTAAGATATCTTACACTTTTTATAAGACAAATGAGTTGTTCACTTTGATGTTTTTTTAAGGTATACTTATTTCTTTTGATGTCTGACTTTGATTTGAATTATAATTTGTTGGACTAATCTTGCTAAGTGCGCAAACTTACAATGTAAGTGTGTGGACGTTTGTGCGATAATATTTATGTATAGGCATTGCCCGCGGCTCCGCCCGCGTTCAGATGACCAGAAACCAAATTCTTAGGTTTTACATAATAGTATACTCTTACATTGCAGTATTTGTATTTTTTCTCAGAAATGAGACATTTTCCCGTAGTAAAAAGTATCTTTTATGTTGACCCGGATAACTAGCTATCACCATACCAAATTTCATCAAAATCCCTCCAGTGGTTTTTCTGTAATGCGGTAACAGACAGACAGACAGACAGACAAAAAATATAAAGATTCTAAAAACTATAGATTCGGTCTCTGTATCGATAATAAATAATGTTTATTTCAATAATATTTTCCAAAAAATATTTAATGTACAGATTCGGCTTAGTTACAATTTTATTATACGTATAGATAATACTAACATTATAGCAAGCCCTGTATTCATCTGAAATCTTACTAATATAATAAATGTGAAAATTTAGATGGATGTTTGGATGTTTGTTACCCATTCACGCCTGAACGACCGAACGGATCTGGATGAAATTTGGCACAGAGATAGATTATAGTCTGGAATATTTATCTTTTCTGCAATATTATCATCGGCTTTTTATCTCGGAAAATGTACGGTTCCCGTGGGATAGATTAGTTTTCGTTTTTCTCGTTATATATATATATATGTACAAGAATTGTAGTGTATTAACTATCTGGTATCCATAACACAAGCATCGTAACTTACCACGGACCTAGATGGCGCTGTGTGGTAATGTCCCATCATATTTATTCATTTATTCGTCTAACATCACATATAACTCACCCTTAAGAAAGGAGCAACGATACGTATAAATAAACTAATATATTAATATTGCTTTAGTTTACTCTACCGTTTATTTAAATTAAATTTTGATATTCAGATATTATTACAAACTTAGTATTTCTGTACGCACAGGCTCGTTTCAAAAGTTTTTTATAAAGTTATATTTTTCTATAGTTTTTGTTTGGAATTTGTTAGCCACTTGTTATAATAGCTTTACCTGTAAAGTTTTTTCAAACTTGATTACCTTTCTCTAAGTTTTTTGTAATTTTGTATAACTTGGTAGCGTAAATTGGATATGAATTAATTTAATACTATATTGTTTGTTTGTATATACATATACCTATCCACATTTTTGCTTGTGTGGACTTAAAAACTCAACGGTAACGATTGGTATTGTTTCTATTAGTGAAATATTTTATTAATCGATACAAAGATTTCGTTTATATAGAAACAAACAGATTTTATATCTATACTAGAGACTTAACCTCGTTTCGTTCGTTTACGTTCGTACTCCTTAGTATTTATTAAAGCCATTCGTATATGATATTTAAAATATTAAATACATATATTTGTAGTACACCACCTTCTGGCAAATTATATTATATACAGCCTATATGTTAATCAGCTCTTAGCCTATCTGTGTACTTAACTTCATCCATATTCGTTCAGCCGTTTTAGCTTGAAGGAACAATCACACGTACAAACTTTCGCATTTATTAGTAGTATGATACTCGTGTCATCGAAAATTACAGTGTATATTCATATATTTTTATAATGAAAACATTTTAAAAGAGTATTAAAATTTTGATTGATTAATTTACTTCCTTAAATCTGTCCAAGAATTTCGCAATTCACAAAATGAATAGAAGAACATCCAACTTTTGTACTACAAAAGTCAATTTTTTTAAGAACATTTTATATTTTAACAAGTGAATAAATAAGTGCAGCGAAAAAATATCCTCTTTACAGCTTGTTTGTCGTTGAGGTTACTCAGCTTACAGAGGTTGTTTGAACAGTTTCTTAAGGCTTTGCTTTAACAGTTAGCCTTTCACGTCTTTAGACATTGAATATGATCAACACTGATGGCTTATTTCTTACCTGTTTGTTTTATGATGAAAATTTACTTGCTAAGTGAAAATGGCGTTATAGCTAAGTGGCATTATTAATTATAGTGATTATTAGTAAATTATTATTATTATTATTATAAGTTATTATTATTATTATTATACAAAGGATTTAAATAATTTTTAACTAAGTTTACTACTACTACTAAATAACTTAGATAATTCTAAACTATAAGGCATAATTACTACATTCTGATCCCATCTCCTTTAAGAAATGACATTATATTATTTAATAATAAATAAAAACCACAGAATCGAACTTACGACCCTACTTATAAAATTCTTGCTAATAAAATTTATACTTTAAAAAGCCAAAAGACACTGACAATTAAATCATAAAAAAAAGCTTTACAACGTGAATGAAGCTTTTTATAGAATTGTGAATCAAATGCTGTAAGCGCTTTACAAACTAATCCTCTTTCATTCCGTAGGCGTTGCTTGTATTTTATTAAGTTAAGAAATACTTTAAACGTCACAAGTTTTGATATTAAGCATTTTTTTAATGAAAATAAAATATCGATGTAGTCCGAAAATATTGAATACTAGCGACTTCCCCTCACGTTTCTCGGATGCGTCCTTGAGGTCCAAACACCATGTGTTACCCCATGGTTATAGTTTATTTGTGTACTAAATTTCATCAAACCATGATCTTCATAATCCAGTCGTTTCAGGTCAAATCTGTTAAACCGTTATATACTAGTATAAATACTCACAAATATTAGCATTTTTAATATTGGTCTAATTTCTAGATGCACCGATTTTCGACGAAACAACCCCGTACAACACAGTGGGGGTGGAAAACGAGCCCTTAGTCATAATGCTGCGAGCTGAAGGAAACCCTGGAAGCATAACGTACACGTGGACAAAGGACGGCCTTCCCATCACACAGTCGTCATATAGCACTATCAGTAAGTATATAAAATTAAATAGCAAATTCATTAATTATGTAATGACCATAAAACAGTTTCATAGTTCGCACTTTTACTTTACTTTAAGACAAAGTTTTACTTCTAGCCAAAGAAATGTTACTTTAGAAAACAGTACATTGTTTAGTAAAGAAAGAGCAGTAATTATTGGTTTCTTTGGAATCCAACTAAACTTTAAATAGATTAGATGAGTTGGCATTCTACAATCGATATACATATTCGTACATATAGGGTAAGTCCGCGAGAGACGCCTGTAAGGGAGATACGCCTACTAAATTTAAAAATTAAATTAATTAAGTTTGCGTGATTCGGAACGCGTCCATAATTAGTCAGTTGACAGTTAAGTGTGGAAGTTTTTACACAAAGACCTATTACTTATCTATACTAATATTATAAAGAGGTAAAGTTTGTTAGATTGTGAGTTTGTGACGTTGTAGGGGTAATCTCTGGATCTACTAGACCGATTTAGATGAAATTTAATAAAAAGATAGTTTGAGACCCTGAGAAGGACATAGAATACCTTTTATCCCGGAAAACATCCCTTAAAGGGGTGAAAATGAGGATGAAAGTTTGTATTGGGAATCAAGCTAGGGATGAACCCGAGCGAGGCGAGGGTGAGTCGCTAGTAATTAAAATGTTAGTGTTAATTTGTAAAATAAGGTAAGTGTAGTTAATATATACGTTAGAATATAATCTTTGAGATAGTCTGGAGAGACTTTTTTTCGTAAATTCTTCAGTTAAATAGTATTAAATTACTAGTATGTAAATAACTTAAAAATAAATTAGGATAACATATTCTGAGCTAGTAAAGTAACGTTTAGATATATTATTTTTAAATACTTTGGTTAATTATTATTAGTTATATTTACGCGAATATTTAAAATTCGCATTTCGCGAAAGTTTTTTGAGACGTCAAGAAAATTGATCTCTTCCGTGACCAAATTTGCAGTTTGAAATATCGAGAACAAATGTAAATAAAATCAAAATAAAACTTGTTTTATTAAAAATATTTTATGTAGTTTTCTATTAGCGATGGCGAATGTAGATTTTTTTCATATCTAAGCTTGCTGGTTTCATTTACTATATTTATAGTATGGTCACAGCCATACAATGGTCGTAGTGAGCACGATATATAACATATTATATTAGGTTGATTCCCTAATGGATGGTTTCCGGAATAAAAACTATCTTATGTCCTTCCCAGGGTCTCAAACTATCTTCTTACCGAATTTCATCTTAATTGGTTTAGTAGATCCAGAGATTACCCCCTACAACGTCACAAACTCACAATTCACAAACTCACAAACTTTACCTCTTTATAATATTAGTATAGATAACATTGTCATTTGCAGTTTAACACAATTTACTTATTCTCTGAAAGTACGTGTAAATAAACACTAACATTTATTCGATTACAAATTGATTACTTCAATAAATTTCATCACATTGATGGAAATATATCGAAAAGGACAACCCTCAAATTGAATTTTAAATATTTTATTACACGAGGGAAAATAAATCTAGATCAAGTGTAAAACAAAATTGTAGATCAGTGAACTAAAAATGCCAGACTTAACTGAAAGCTCGACTTTTGAAAGGAATTTCTTTCTTAATTTACTTAACTAAAACGATTTTTTTGAAGGTAGATATTAATCCTATAAATATTATAAATGCGAAACTTTGCATGGATGGATGTTTGTTACTGAATCACACCAGAACGGCTGATCGGATGTGGATGAAATTTAGCACAGTTTATAGTCTGGAATAGCACATAGGTTACTTTTTATCCCGGAAAAATATACGGTTCTCGTGGGATATTCATACTAACGGTTAAAACGTACATAGACGAACCCGAGCGAAGCGAGGGTGAGTCGCTAGTTATCATAATAAATAGCTTACGTTAATATAAACTTTCTTGTAAGTTTCACTAGAAACTTATCCTCTTGTGGTTCTGTATTTATAATATTATATACAGACAGCGCCACCTTTTGGCAAATTTTATAACTGATACCAGCAATGCCCGCGGCTCCGCCCGCGTTCAGATGACCAAAAAGCAAATTCTTAGGTTTTAGGTACATATTAGTATACTCTTACAATGCAGTTTTTGTATTTTTTCTGAGAAATGAGATATTTTCTCGCAGTAAAAATCCTATATGTTGACCCGGATAACCAGCTATCTCCATACCAAATTTCATCAAAATCCCTCCAGTGGTTTTTCTATGATACAGTAATAGACATACAGACAGACAAACAGATAGACAAAAATTCTAAAAACTATAGATTCGGCTTCTGTATCGATAATAATGTTTATTTCAATAAGATTTTCCAAAAAATATTTAATGTACAGATTCGGCTTAGTTACAATTTTATTATATGTATAGATATAAAGACAGCGCTACCTTTTGGCAAATTTTATAACTGATATTAGCCTATGTGTCACTCCAGGTCATCCAAAAATCTTACGTTTTTTGTATCATGAACTAAAAAAATCAAATACAGCGAACTCGAGCGAAGCCAGCATATGCCGCAAGAAACTAGTATAGGTTATTTATATAAAGTTGCAATTTAAACCCTTTAATCGAAACAAACAAAACAATTTAGTCAAATAAATAATGAAGTTAAAACGTCCCTTTTGTGAGCTCAAATATTAAATCCTTATATACGTTCAAAGTGCTTTCATTAAAATTACCCCTCGAGCTTTTCAACCTACATATTATAAAACTTTTTGAAATTTCACTTCAAAATTTTTAAATATCATCTTTTTACGAATATAATAATTAAGCTTAAACTAAATTTTGCTGTAAAAGGCGCATAAATAGGGTAATAGGACTTTACAATTTAGTTTTTATAGGTACGTGGTTCTATTCTCGCTCGTGTTTTATGCTCTGGAGGCCCCAATTTAAAGTTTATATTATATTCCTCACAATATATTTTATATTCGTTTAAATTTAAGAAAATTGTAGCTATAGAAACATCAAAAATTATATGTTCGGTAACCAATCACCTTCCGGGAATCGAACACACGGTTTCTAAAGGAATTTGCATTCTACGTGACATCAGTTAAGTACTAGTAGTTAAGTAACATGTCATATTAGCTCAGAGATTATAATATTACAGCTAATTAAGTGACTAAATATGAAACTTTGGTAATATATCATCATTTACCAACCGTGATACGGTTATTCCTGATTATAATTTATGTAATAAAAATAAATAAATATGTTGGGACATTAATACACAGCACCATCTAGTTCCATGGTAAGCTACGGGGCCTGTGTTATAAATACCAGATAGTTGATACACTACACATATATAACTTTAAATACATATTATAATTATAAACACTCATAACTGGAATACAAATATTCATGCTCATCACACGAATGCCTCCAGCGGAACTCGAACTCGCGTCCGCTGGCACAGCAAGTACAAACTGAGCCAAACGTGTCGTCAAATTAATATGATCAGCCAGTTTAATATGCAATATCACTTTAGTGCTTATTTTTCCAAACTACCAATACTTCTTGTATTCTTGTAGAGAGCTTTTTTCCTATATTTTAAAAACAAAGCTTCATTTCTAAGATCTATATAAAGACAAAGTACATATTTTTGGCTTTTTTTAAATAAAATGTGTATTTATTGTAACTCTTTCCGTAAATTGGTCGTTTGGATAAGTCTATTTAATTATTTCTTAATACAAAAAAATTATAATACAACTATATAGATGTAAAAGTTTGTAAAAGCTAAATGTTTTTTTCTTATTAAAATATGCTTAAATTATTAATATATAATATATTATAATAATAAAATTAAGTGTTCTTAAATAGGTATATATGTAAATAGAAATGTCTACGATAATTTCATATTTCTAGTAAAATATTAAGCTGGTTTCGTACTAAACGAGAATATTTGAATCATTGGACCAAAAAATCAATATCACATATTATTTTTGGTTCGGATTGTATTGAATGTAGGGAAAGCTAATATAAAATGTAGAGATCCATGAGTAACTTGATTTCGAATAAATATTAGTTGAAAAGTAATACAGATTTCGTTTTCTATTTCATACTAGCGACTTACGCTTCGCTCGTGGCGTTCGTAGGTACAGTTTAATGTTTTTGACCGTGACCCTAACTCTTTTTCAAAAATAAAAGTATCCTAAGGTACTCCTTATAACATCAGCTATCTGCCAGTGAGAGTCCCGTCAAAATCAGTCTAGCCGTTTCGGAGATTAGCCGGAACAAACAGACAGACGTACAGATAAAAATGATAAAAAATGCGTTTTTCTTATAAGTACCGTATATAATAACATATGCATTTAGTGAAAAGCTGTTATTTTGATATTTCAAACAGACACTTCAATTTTATTTATCTGTATAGATATTCCATTTCGTTTTTTTTTTAATTAGTATATTTCTTCTTTTTAGCGCCCTAAGAAAAAATATGCATTGCTTGAATAAGTAAATTAGGATAATTTACTCCTACAAATTTTTTTTTATTATTTTACATATAAATCTCGTTTTAGTGGACTATTTAGACATGTTTGTCTCGTAAATTTAATTTTCATCTTGAATAATTTAAACTGTTTGAGTTAAGTTTAGAGTTTGACGTTCACTGTAATTAATATTAGATAAGTAAATATTTATGAATGAAATATGTTGTTTTACTTGCATTCGATGTTCAATAAACATAGCTTTGCCCGAGACTTCACTTGTATTTTACGTTACCAAAAAACCTTAATTAACATTAAAGCTTCTTAAACTTTTAACTACATGTAAATGGTTAATTAAATATAAGTAAAGTGAAAAACAGTTTCCTCAAACTCCTATTCATTGAAGATTGCCAACTTCTTTTCGAAGACTCGGTGTTTCTTATAGGAGTTTCTATGATTTTACTTTATGGTGTATTAATTTTATTCATTCTGTAGAATTGCTAAGTAAGTAAAAATCTTAACTCCTTGTAAACTTTTTGATATTTTATATATTTATTAAAAAAATAATGAAAATTCAAAATCTGCGAAAATATCGTATGACAAATAAAAACCGCAGCAAAATCAAATACCTAATTCTAAAGGTCGGTTAATAAACAAAAAAGATGGCTTGTAACGATATATTTTTGTTTCAGATGACAGAATTATATCAGAAGGCAGTATGTTGAACATGACACGCCTGTCGCGCCACGATGCTGGTATCTACACTTGTGAAGCTGTTAACTCTCAAGGCGCAATGGCAGTTAACATCTCAGTTAACGTACATTGTAAGTTTATCTTTTATTATATATTATACACTAACTAGTTGGTATGAAAGTGTTTTTTTTTTTATTATTTATAATATTTTTTACATCATCCCCTATTTTTTACCCCCATAGGATGTGTTGCCTAAAATTTTAGTCTTCATTTTTAATCAGAAACATTATTTCCAATTTTGGTCACTCTAACTTTAAAAATAAGGGATTTTCATACAAACTTCCAACCCCTTTTTTACCACTTTAGGGGTTGAATTTTTAAAAATGCCTTTTTTTCTCCCTATTAGAAATCTTGTTGCTAAGTTTCAAGAGTCAAGCATTTATAGTTTCCGGGATTTCGTGGTTAATTATAATTGACTGTTATTTCAATATATAAATAGGTACTTGCATAATTTTACATGTTATTTCTTCACACTAACGACTGACGGGCGTTTTTGAATAGAATAAGAAATTTGAAATTTATTAACTAGTTAGATTACACTTTAATATAATTAATTAGACATGCAAGTTTTCTTCCCAAAATTTTGGGAGATTCAAAATTACGGGGCTTGTACCCATTTCCATTAGTTTTTCACATTATGACGTTACCATTGGGTTACCACTGCCATCGTTAAAACGAAGAGATTTTTATCAAAAGTCAATAAAGTATGCTCTAAGACGTAAGTGAACTCGCAGCATGTCTTTAATAATGGAGACGTAGTTGAGTACTTTTCAGTGTTCCATCGTAGTTTATTTCATTTGATGGAAATATAAAATACACGTCCGTTCTATGCATTTTCTATTTTTTATATAAATATTCTTTATTAAATTAAAAACCATATTCACTATAAATGCGAAACTAACTCTGTCTGTCTGCTACCTTTTCACGCTTAATCCGCTGAACTGATTTAGATGAAATTTAGTATGGATATAGTTTGAGAGCCTTTTTTTTTTTTAACGTTGGGAAATGCATTTACGCACGACGTGTGGGACTCACCGGCGTAATACAGCCAGTACTACCCACTAAAACCCAACAAACCTTCCCCCGTCTTAATGGGGCGTCGCAGGATCGCTTACGCATTCAACTACGACGCCCCGACGGCAGGTCTGCCAAAGCAGACCACCACAACCATGGGGTTGCTCCAAGGTCCACTCTGCTATCAGAGAAGTACCAGGAGCAACCCGCAAGATACACCGCCCCCCGAAGAGGGCCACCTCCCACCGCCCACCGAAGTGGGCAACCTCCCTGTGCGTTTCTTAGCTTCGCTAATACTACTGAGCCCCCCCACCACGACAAGGTGAACGCACGTTGGGGGGGATAGTTTGAGAGCCTGGGAAAGACATTGGTTAATTTTAACCCGGAAATCATCCCTTAAGGGGTGAAAAGGGAGTTGGAAATTTGTATGGGGAATCAATCATTTCTTAAGTAAGGGATAATAAAACTCATCATACCTGTTATACACAGGTACAGTCTATGTATTCCATACTAAGCGTCAAAACGTACCTAGGGACAAACCCGAGCGAAGCGAGGGTGAGTCGCTAGTTTATAATATAGCATTTTTCCACCACGTGACCAAAGCTAGGATATATCAGTGAGTAATAAAAATATATTTTATATTCAATTAAAAACCGATAATTTGTTCAAGATCCTGCGAGTATTAAATATGTGGGACAAAGCGAGATTGCAGATCCTAATGAAGATGCTGTGTTAGCATGTACTGCGAGTGGTAAGTTATAACTTACAAGTACAATTACTCATTTATTTCACTATAAAAATTATAAATATAAAAGTTTATGAAGATGTATGGATGTTTGTTGTTTAATCACATGTAAATGACTAAATGTATTTAGATGAAACTATTCACATCGATAGATCATATTCTGCACTAATATATAAAAAATATGGGCATTTTTCCCCTGGCTTGAGTTTATTTTCTTCTTTTTAGAGCATTGAAATAAAAGTTGATTTTAGAAACATTTTTTTACAATTATTTTATTGTAGAAGAGAAATTATTAAATAAAACGTCACTCTAGCTGCGAATTTAAGCTTTATATTCTAACCACGTTTCTTATTAGAATCAAAACAAGAAACGTATGAAAGCTACTTTAGTTGTGACAGTATTATATTATATTTTAACAGAATTTGCTTTTGTGTATTATTTAGAAACACGAGAAACTTAACGTGAATTAGGAATATAAATATGTTCTGTATCAGAGATACTGTGTTCGATTCTTCTTTGAACTTTTGTTTTAATGCTTTAACTAACTTGAAAAAAAGTAGTCAATTCGCATATTAGTTATTATTGTTTGAAAGTTTTATGATATCTTCGCCAAGAGTGAATAGATTTTCATTATATTTTTTTTAATTGATAGGTATAATTTTATAAATAAGAAAAGTCCCAAATAAGCTTTAAGAAATGGCATCAATTTCTTATAATAAAATAGTTTTGTAAGTCGTACACCGACTTCAAAGACAATATTTTCACCATACATTATTACTAACTCTTCATTCTACTCTAACGAAAACTAAAAAGTGTAGCCCTTTTTAATTAACAGAATTGAACTCTTGCCAAGAACCTATAACTGGCCGAAGACATAGGCAATTTAGATCTTTTAGTCTTTAAATTAAAAAAAAACTCAAAAGTGTCTGTAGAACTGCCTTACAAAATATAACAAACTTTTGTTTTTACTTAGACAATAATCTCAGGAACTACTAAAGAGCTAGATTAATATCTTAATGACAAACGTATTTCGATCGATATATAATACAAGCAGATCCAAATGTAAAAACTAGTATTGTATAGTAAAAATAATTATTTTTGTCCACCAGGTAACCCTCTCACAGCAGATCACATCAGATGGGAAAGAAAAGGTTTTGACATGGCTTCAAGGACTATAACATTTGATCCCAAAAATCATACCAGCTATCTAACTATAGAAAAAGCTACTCGAGAAGATGTGGGTTTATTTAAATGTATTGCCAATAATGGTATTGGATCAGAAAGCAAAGAAGATGTTATGTTGGTAGTAAAATTTAAACCGGAAATGGATACGTCACCAACATTAGCCAAATCTGCATCGAATGCTGGTCAAGTTGGCAGACTGACATGCAAGTGAGTTACAAGTGTTTTTTTTAATCTACTTCACACTTTCATAGATTTATCCAAATATTTGATATTTTAAAAAAAAGGTATCTTTTGGGATTATTTCACATTTTTTTTTCAAGTTTTAATTAAAACACTCGACTTCACTTAGCATATTATTTGTTAATATTGTATTAATACTCTACATGAAACACTGCATTTCGACTCTGTGGTAGCTTAACAAATTATATATCCATCATCAAAATATTAATTGTATTACATTCGATACCACTGCATAATTTGCGTGTACCTGTACATATATATTAAATAAATAAATATGTTGGGACATTGATACACAGTATTTTCTAGTTTCATAGTAAGCTACGAGGCTTGTGTTATGGATATAAGATAGTTGATACACTACACAATTATATAACTTTAAATACATACATATTATAAACACCCATGACTGGAGTACAAACATTCGTGCTCATCACACAAATAAATGCCACACGCGGGACTCGAACCCGCCACCGTTGGCACAACATAAACTGAGTCTAACGTGTCGTCTATTAAGTTCTTCTGTCTCTTTGTTTCCCATGAAAACGTACCCACTAAAAACAAAATATATTGATATTTGACATACAGGAATTCAAGATTCAGTTCAATGCTTTTTGGATAAAAAAATCAAGTCGCTAACGTTTAAAAAAGTACTTTTTATGGTGTGCGTAAGTTCGAATTTGTGTTTAGACAATTAGAAATTTCGATTTTTGTATTTTATTCTATGCTGTGACTTAACATAACATGTCGACGCCACATTTTGAAGAGATATTTGTTAGGAAATGTGTATTGTGTATCTGTTTTTATATATCACTGACTAACATAACCTCATTTAATCTTTCAATGAAACATAAACGTCCAATAAAAGCATATTTGGTAGAGATTTAGAGGAAATTATCAAATTTTAGTCAGAACTGTTAATTAGGGCTAATCTGATCGTAAATAACAAGATAAGCAATGTATGATTTGCTGATACTATTTTGATTGGGTAATAGCAAATTAGCATTGGATTATTTGGAATTGTACCAAATGTTTATTAATAGGTTTGATAACATCATTTTGTGGGTAGGAGCTGTTTATAAAAGTATATATTGACCTTTGAGACGTCTAAAATCTTAGTCCCTCCGTGACCATGATTGCTGTAAAGCATTCGACGCCGGGAACCAAAAATCTCAAAAATTCGCGAATAAAAATCCGAAAAGACAGTTTTATTTTACATGTTAAATATTCGCGTAAGTCTAAGAAAGTATTATAACACAATTTGCTTCAAGATAATGGGTTCGATCCGAGTTAAAACCGAATTTTTGTATGAATCATAAAACAACTAATGTTTTGTTTTATCCATTTAAGGTAGCCATTAATAGGATATGATATCAGATAGACGAACAGTGAATTATCTTAATTGCGATGATTGCTAGATTTTTATGAAATTATATTATCATAATAATTTAATGAAAAGGCTCAGTTTGCCTCGGTGATGTAACTATTTAATGTTTTGAAGATATTACTGTTTTTAAAATTATGTAAAATTGATTGGCCCTTTTCGCTTCGAACACGACACTGAACAAACGTACTTTAATCAAACCTTAATTATTATAAAATTATTTTATACTTTTCCTATATCACATACCAAATAATAAGCGTTACATTTTTTTCTAGATGCAAATCAGCTCCAGCGCCAAATTTCACTTGGTCAAAAAACGGTGCGAAACTGCCTGTGAACACATCAACGAAATTTTTTGCTGAATACCATAAAAATGACCCCATAACGTATACATCAGTCCTACTTATAAACGATATAGGGACTTCAGATTATGGGTCGTACGAGTGCGGTGCGAGAAACGACTTGGGTTTCAGCACAATATCAGTCAAATTGGATGTTACAAGCGCTCCTGGTAAGTTTGTTTTTTTTTAGTTTATGGAAAAATTACGGTGTTATGTTGAAAAAAAGGTAGCGGGTTTGGTTTCTGTATGGGGGTTTTAGTTGACCTTGCAATGGATTGATTTTGCCACCGTTCAAGTAATCGCTATCACAGTGATTCTCATGGGTTTCGAGTAAGGAGAATAATTTTACTTTCACATATATGTATCCGCCGTCAATATAATTTTTGTTTTCTTATCTTACATATAAAATTTATGTATATATTATGTGGATTTTAGTATGTATATCTATAAATATATACGAGTATAAATAATAAGTATATTATTTCTTGCACTTATGTACGTACATACATTGCCCTGATAACATTTTCTTTCACATTCATGACTTTACTGGAAGAAATCTATTTAGAGATAAATTCACCTTTGCTAAGTTATAAATTTACTATATTAGTATATATTTTCTGTCTTTTATATGTGTAATAAAGTATATAATTCAGACAAAACAACAAACAAAACAGATCAGTTCTTTTCTCTGTTTGTCAAACGATAAAAAAATGAAAACCTATTTTTAATAATGATTGTTGTTGAATTTACGACGGGTACATTTACACGGGCGATGTCGCGAGTTAAGTCTAGTGTAATATACAGCATTTGTTTGTTCCCAATTCTCCATCTAAATTATTCATATGATATGGTAATGAAAATGTGTGAATCGTTCGCGGCAGAAATAACCTGTCATCTCCTAAATCCATCTAACTTTAACAAGAAAACAGTAATATAGAAAAACTAGTGACTCACCTTCGCTCCGCTCGGGTTCTTCCCTAGTTACGTTTTATCGTTTCGTGTAGATTTCTCAGAGATGAGATATTTTACCGCAGTAAAAAGTATCCTATATGTTGACCCGAATAACCAGCTGTTGATACCAAATTTTATCAAAGTGTGTCCAGTGGTTTTCTCGTGATGCGTTCCCAGACAGACAGACAGACAGACAGACAGACAGACAGACAGACAGACAAAATTTCTAAAAACTATAGGTTCTGCCTCTGTAGCGATATAATAACACATTGCTTCACTTTTATTTATCTATATAGATAAATTGTAGCACATCTCCTTTTTATTCTAATTTATTTATTCTGTTACAGATCAAGTGACATCAATTGCAGTAACTAACGTTACGTATAATTCAGTTTCACTGTCCTGGGTACCTGGTTTCGATGGCGGCTTATTTTCCTGGTTTAGAATACGATATCGGTAAGATTTTTTTAATATTTGTCTTAAAACTAAAGGACCCGACAAACGGCATCGTGTTGGAAATTTGGCTTTTCTTTTAGGTAGCATAATTGATTTCGACAATAAAACGAATACTATGAGAAAAACAGAAAAACTTCATCAAAATCTGTCCAGCCGATTAGGAGAAGTTCAATGACATACACACGTACAGAAGAATTATATATATAAAGTATAGCTAACTCTAAAGTAGAATGACAAATAATTAAATCTGACCAAGTGTGAGTCTGGCTAAGTGTTTCTACAGCCTGAGTTTCTCTTGCCAGTTCTCAGGTTTGAGGCTTTTTCGTTTCGA
Source organism: Brenthis ino (assembly GCA_921882275.1). Lineage (NCBI taxonomy): Eukaryota > Metazoa > Arthropoda > Insecta > Lepidoptera > Nymphalidae > Brenthis > Brenthis ino. Next base: position 7,845,775 of record OV170233.1, read on the forward strand.
TCTGGTGGTACTTACACTAATGTTTTCGTAATAAAAAAATAATTAAATTTTTTGTAAATAGTAAAAAAAAATTAAAATTCAATTCAATTGTCTTCTTAGCGACTTCAGAGTTTTGAAGCCACTTGAACATAACTTTCATCGTCGTCATGTAAGATTTAGAATACATGATCGATTATATTTTATTGGTAATGTAATATATTATTTTAGGACGAATTTCTTCATTTTATGATGTATTTTTTGTACATAAATTAATATTTTAACATAATAATGTATTTGTACAGAAAAATCTACGACGAAACGTATAGATATGAAGATGTTACTCCTCGAAATTCAACATCGTACACAATACATGGCTTGGAACGTAATACTGACTACGTTTTTTCTGTAATGGCGATAAATAAGATCGGTCAAAGCAAATATCGACCAGACGAAACGAAAGCTACGACGCTTAGTAAGTATTCTATTTTTTTTTTATAAAGCTATATCGATTTTAATTAAATTTTCTTGAAATAATAGGTGATAATTATGTCACCTAATATAGTATTATTTCATTATATGACAATGTGGTTCTAGACGATAAGCCAGACGGATTGTGATTTTCCCAAATGGTTTTATAATAACGTCATTTGTGTAATTATTCAAAACTTTTAAGATAACTTTTTATTTTACTAAGTGATTAAGTTAGAACTTAAGTTTTAAGCCCTAGCAGTATTTATTATTTAAATGTAACAGTGTCTTTGAAATTAATAGCCAACAAGTTTTAATAATATTACACACTAACGACTTACCCTCACTTCGCTCGAGTGCGTCCGTAGATGCCTATGTGTTACTCCAAATTATAATCTATCTATGCATGATTATAAATATGTAGGGATATTAACACACAGCACCATCTAGTTCCATGGTAAGCTTCGAGGCTTGTGTTTTGGATACCAGATAGTTGATAGTGTATCAACACTACACATATAAAACTTTAAAAACGTACATACTTTAAATATATACGTGTGACTGGAGTACAAACATTCGTGCTTACACACAAATGAATGCCCCCAGCGGGACTCAAACCCGCGACCGCTGGCACTACAAACTGAGCCAAACGTGTCTTCATATCGCACTTTCCTATGAAAATTCTGTGAAAATTACCTTTCTTTCTAAATGCTATCCATAACTAACAGAAATGAAAAAACATTTCCTCTATAACATTAGCTGTTAAACAAACAAATCATGTTTTCAAATAAGCAAATTCTGTTTAAAAATATAAATTAATATATGTATAATAATATATAATAACCCAACAATAATATATTTTGATTATTAATGAACTATGCAAATATATGAAATCATTTGTATTTAAACAAAACGGCTGATAGAATATTCATAGAGACGGTTTATGTACGCTATAAATGAGCGCTAGGGTGATTTAAAATAATATATAAAGTTATAGATCTATACATAATTCATTTTAAACTATAATGTCTATAGAAGTAATAAAATATAAAATATGTATGTATGTAGATATCACTACATATTATAAAATAAAGTCCCCCGACGCGTCTGTCTGTCTGAACGCGATAAACTCAAAAACTACTAAACGGATTTTCATCGGTTTTTACCAATAGATGGGAGTGATTCATGACGAAGGTTTTGGTGTATAATTTAGTAAAGAAACAAACTTCAAAATATATAGTATGTAATATTTTAGTCCGCATGAGATTAAATATGGAAAAAATGTGTTTTTTAGTTTTTCCAAAATCGATCAGAACATAATTATTACTTTTAAACGTGCTTTAGGAAGGCTAAAGGTATTTGTCCGGATAAAAATATCCGCTAAATAATTTGGTAGAGGATATAGCGTGAAAAAAGCTTGAATGTTATAGGAACACATAAAGACAAACGTCCAAAGAAAAAATTTTTTTTTTTTTTGCACCAGAAATCTTTGCAGGCGTATACAGAATAACCCACGAGAGTTTCATCACAATCGGATCAATGGTTTAGAAAGGCATACAGGACAAACATAGAAACAATAATTTTGATTTATATAATAACTGGAAGTACTCGCGGCTACGCATACGTTTAATCTACAAAAGAAATTCTGGCTTTATGTAAAAATACTAAAATCACGATTAAAAAATGGGAGAGTGAAAAATACCTTACGAACTATTCTCATACCTACCAAATCTACAAAAAAAAACTCATTAAAATCGGTCGAGCCGTTTCGGAAAAGCGCGAACACAAACACCGTGACACGAGATTTTTATATATTAGATATAGAAGACTTAGGTACTAGTTATTTGTCATTATAATATATCCTGTTTGTATAGACGTCATCCCGTCGTCTGTTCAATCGAGTTCTGAAGAATACAACTCGTACAATGTGCCGGGGGTTTTCATAATCACTGGCACTATAGTTGGAACGGCACTAATACTTTTAAACGTGCTTTTGGTTGGATTTTGTCTTCATCGAAGAACAAATAAACGTATACGAGGTTTGAGTCGATAGCCGTCATAGAAGTAGTTCAGTGTTGTAGAAGTGGTTGATTTTGCTTTAAATGTTATTCATTTGTATCCATTTAATATGACCTTTCTGCGATTGGCGATCTTTTTTGTTCTGCGAATTTTCACTAAAACTTCATCATCAGTGAGTTAGTTAATGACAATAATACTAACATATAAACATTAAAGCAAAAATGAACGCTTTCGTGTATTTTTTTAATATTTTTTTCTTATTTTCTTTTATTTCTTTTCTTTATAGCTTCTTCAGAAGTAGGTGAACTTAACGTGGTTTCAACAGAGCATGTAGAATCTGCAGAAATATCAATACCAACTGCTATTTACATATTAATTGGTGCTGTAGTGTTAGTTTTGAATGTTTCTTTAATCGCATATTTTTGTTTGAGACGACGTTTGAGACGTATGAAAGGTAAGTTTTTTTTATTATTTGCCTTAGTTATAATTTTACTTTTGTTTGTTTTTATTATATTATTGTATGAAATAAAAGTAGTATAGATGTAGCCATTATTAGAATTTTTAAATAAAAATATTTGTCACAAAATAATTTTTTTAAGGCAAAAAGATCAAATTTATATCAATATGAAATTATATATCATTTATTATTCATACAAACATACATAATATACATGTAAATAATATTATTTATTTCTTATATAGAACAAGCTGGGCAATCGTCAAAATCAGCTACCATAGAAATGTACGCACCTTCGTCATATAACGATACAATGACCGGAGAAACTTTAAGCTCGGTGTCTGAAAAATCTGAAACATACTCTCAAGATGGGGATGAAAGACCACCCCCTATCCCGGAGGTCCCTAATATGCCGAGTAGGCATATGTTAAATCAGGTAATTAGCACTAATATTAGCACTAACACTATCTAGACTACCAACATCTTACCATTTTTTCGCTCAAGTGCGACCCTAGTTTACTATTTTATCTATATCTACATTTAATAAATACTTTTTGGAAAATCTTATTGAAACCTATTGAAATAGTCTTTATTATCGATACAGAGGCCGAATCTACAGTTTTTAGAATTTTGTCTGTCTGTCTGTCTGTCTGTCTGTCTGTCTGTCTGTCTGTGACCGTATCACGGAAAAACCATAGGACGGATTTTGATAAAATTTGGTAGAATGATAGCTTGTTATACGGGTCGACATAAAGGATACTTTTAACTGCAGGAAAATATCTCATTTATGAGAAATCTATACTAAACGTTAAAACGTAAGTAGGGATGAACCCGAGCGGAGCGAGGGTGAGTCGCTAGTGTATTTATAATATTATATACAGTCATAGCCTACGTGTTAATCCAGGTCATAAGCTATCTGGGTACTAAACATCCAACTCCGTCCAGCTGTTACAGCGTGAAGAAATAACAAACATGCACACATACACTTTCGCATTTGCATTAATAATGATATCACTAACACTAATTTTAGCACGCTAAATGAATACTTGAAAACTTTGTTGACGTAAAACAGCGTGAAGCTTAAACCCAGGATCTCGTAAAATGCTAGATGTTTTTACAATCGAATCTTATGTCAGATATAATAATTTGATAAAAAGATAATAAAAGAAATAATTGCAAGCAAACTTGTATGTCTTAGAGAATTATTATTTTTTTTTGAAAGACGTGTAATGTCCACTATTCGACTATAAGTCAGTGTGGTGGGTTCTGCTTTAATTTCTCCTAGAGAAAGGCCTGTGTCTCATCTTGTATTAATTTAAAAAGGTAGATTCATTATTAATTCTCAAACATCTAACATCAAAGGCATTATTCATAGCAAGATGAACATTAGATATTTTTTTATCTGAACCTAGCAATCCATTTACTACTTACTCGTATGAGCAAAATATATTTTCCATTTGAAATTGAAATCTTTTTTAATATCTCGGTATACATTTTAAAAGAGTTTAAAAGATTTAGAATATTTAGTAGATGTTCTGGCGTGGAGTCAAATCAAAGACTTTTTTAATATTTGATAAGTTAATGCAAGTTTTGAAATATTTGGTAAACATTAATTTTAAATTTAGTTAAAATCCGTTCACTACTTTTTGCGCGAAACGCACACAGACATACAATTAAAAAGATAAACAGACGAAAAGTTCTATAACTATTCTTTTGGGGTCTATATTCTGTATGTTATAGTCATTATTTTTATAAATAAATATTTCTTGTTCTGATTTCGCTTTGGTACTATTTTATTATTTGTATAAATAATGTTATACATATGTGTTGTATGTGTATATGTTATAGTATTATGAGTGATATGTTATATGTGTTTCTCCAAGTCATAGTCCATCAATGTACTAAATTTCATCAAAATCGGTCCAGTCGTTTCAACGTGAAACAAACATATACATACAATCTTTCAAAGTTATAATAGTAGTGTATTAGAATGTATATACTAAAAACAAGTTTATTTCAGACGGATGCCTATCTAATGGATGACCAAGGACTTATCCCACCCCCACTCGATTACCCACCACCCAACTACGCTGTGTATGAAGGAGATCATGCGAGGACATTACCCCATCCCCACAGAAATAAGGATATGTCGGGACATAGCACGTTGGGTAGAAGTGCTGGTATGTATAAAGAAAGCATTTTTTTGGTTTAATTTGCTAGTGTCTTCTGTTTTACACTTTGGATGGAGGAAAAAAGTGATGTAGGTAATTTATGTATGAGTTCGTCAAAAATATTTGCTAGTGTGCATACAACAATTCACAAAAATGTTATCATAATCAGAATGAACAGTTTATGAATGCAGACGTAACAAACAGACATACAGACATAAATTTTATAGCTCTTCTTTATAATTCTTAATTTTAAGCCTGTTAAGTAGAAGCATATGTGTTACTCCAAGTCATAGTCTATCTGTCCAATCCATTGATCCAAAATCCATCGATCCGTTATAGCGTGAAGGAGTAACAAACATACAAACTTTCCCATTTATAATAGTAGTATTATATATGTACACGTTTAACTGCCTTGGTGGTTTAGTGGCTAGCAAGTACGGCTGCACATCGAGAGTTCCTGGGTTCGAGTCTCGGGTCGGACCAAGTTTAGTTATTGAGTCTTTCTATTAAGTCAGCCTCAGTAACAACCCGGAGTTGGGAAGTTGGCGGTGTTTCACCCCCGTGGGGTTACCCGAGGACATTATTATATATGTATAATTTTCTAACAGGTAAACAGAGTTACATGCCAGCACCAAGCCCCATGCCACCGCTAGATGGCTCTTACTTCAACATGGCGTCTGATAGATACCTCTCATATCCACCGATTATAGGAGAATATCTACAACACGTAAGTTATTTTAATTATTTTTAAATAAGTAAAATGCTTATAAATTATATTAGCTAATATGAAAAACTTAAAGAGTTTGTGTCCTTTTAATGTTTGTTTGAATGCGTTTATCTCTTTAACTATCAGTTCGATTTATAAAAATTAAAGACTTAACCCACGGTACTTTATTAGTATCTCTTTTTATTATTTCAAAAACAATAAAATATACATATTTTATTCGTATAAAATATCACGAAACATATTTAAGAACTCCAAGTAAAGAAATTGTCATTAGTGAATAAAATACAAAAATATACACAAATAATGTCCTACTATACATATATTTGAGAAACTTTCAAGAAAGGTATCATTTGTAGACGTATAAGTACGCTTAAATCATTTATATGAAGTGAGAATTGTGGTAATTGGCGTCTTGGCACCTACACTTTGAGTACAGTGCCAAGGTGCCAATAATTGCCAATTAGACTATACGCAAGAGTTCTTAAGGGCTTACGAGGTTATATCATATCGAAACTGGCTTTTTCATGCTAGTTTGTTCGAAAAATTTTGTTATATTAAAATGATTAGCTAAATTAGTTCTTTTTTTACCTTATACACGTATATTAATTAACTTTTATATTGAAATGAAATTTGACTTAGTCATATTAAATTTTTTACAACTTGATTTATTTAATTATTGATATTAAAGACGTAATCCCCAAAACTATTGATCTAATTCGGAAAATTCCTTTAATCTAAAGTTGTAAGCTATTTTTACCTGACTGCGCGTCACAAAGGAGGATAATGTGTTTATCAGTCTACGTATGTATGTTTGTGGCATTTTAGAGACCAAACGCGTGGGCCAATTTCGATGATTCATACTCGCACGTTGTTGATTTGTCTCGATAACGCAAGTATTATAGGCTATATAAAAATAATTAAAAATTTAAATAGCGAAATTTTCAGGCGTAAATTTGTGTGTCTTTAAAAAATCTTTCAAACCGATCGAGTAAGGTTCCAAAATAAAGGATTTTAAGAGGCGATCATAAAAATACAACTTATATGTTTAAAAGTCATTTAGTATAAAAAAATGCTAAATTTAATGCAAATGTCTAATTGGCAAAAACTAAAAAGCTATAAATAAAAAAAATTATTATTGTTACAATAAATAAGTTTTTATCAATATCAACTGTTATATTTATTAAGATTGTCTTAATAATTGATTCATGAACGACCATTTTTATTAAGAAAAAAACATAAAATCACAATATAAACTATTATATTTAAATTGAGTTAAAAACTTAGAAAACTTCGAGCCAAGCAAAGATGTCACCTCCCATTATACAGAAGTTTCAAGACATACACTTGAAGTTAAATTACGGCGATGCTTGTTAAACTCGAAACTTGCGCCAACAAAGGACTATGAGTAATTGGTTTTTTTAAATCTGATAACCACTTCATAAAGTTTTTACTTTATAAACATGAAACAAAAACAAATCCATCCCACGGGAACCGTACATTTTTCCGGGATGAAAAGTAACTTATGTGCTATTCCAGACTGTAATCTATCTACGTGCCAAATTTCATCCAGATTCGTTCAGCCGTTCGGGCGTGATTAAGTAACCAACATACATACATCCAAACTTTTGCATTTATAATATTAATGGGACTAGTTTGTACATATTGATATTGGAAAAAAAGAAGGCTATGCATTCCAATATGTAATGTTGTAAAATGAAATAATTAAACTTTATACCATTGGACTTCTACAAGTCCTTTTTTTTTAATTTAAAGAGCATCAATTTAGATTGTAAGGAATCTACCACTCGCTCGGAAGACAGTTCTGCTGAAAAGAGAAACGAGAAACTCAACAGTTTTTCTTTTAAATATCGAGTTACGTTTTTTTACAACGTTATAATTAGCCTGCATATGAGACAATATATCTCAATTCCATACATTTCCATCAAAAAGAAACTCTTTAACAGATGCTTTACTCAGTAATATATATTTTTCACTTAACGATTGCTATATATTTCAAAAAAAAAACACCTTATATAGATAATTTATAAAACAAAACCTTATCTAAATGCAAAATTTGATCCAAATTGAGCTGTTTCCAAGATACACGAAATAAATTTATATATATACAAAAATTTCTCATTTAATATTTTAATGTAGTGGGTTTTTAGGAGCTCTAGATTTCATGTGATATCAGTAATCGAAATTTTGAAGGTTTGGAGAAGTAACAAACACACGTACACTTTAAGCTTACACATTAGTAACGATTTATCGTCCTTGGATGCCTTTTGTACTCATAATATTATATAAATATTTGATTTTTATTACAAGCCTCTTACCTACCTATCTGTGTGCTAAATTTCCAAATCCGTCCAAGCGTTACAGCGTGTAGGAAAAAAAACAAACATACATACATACTTATTATAATAGTGTCATATTAATGCGAATCTAGATTCATATCTTGGGAGCAACTCGACAAATAGAAATGGAAGTTAGCTATGTTTGCAATAAAAAAGAACCACTGCAGTCTACTTAGCTTTTAGGAGTAAGAATTGCGCGATTAAATGTCCAGTCAATTTGAAAACTATTGCTTTGGCATCAATCCTATTTCAAATAACCTCTTATAGACGATAATTTATAATTCAAGTTTTCATTATATTTTTTTTATTTTATATGGAACCACTCATATCAATCATATCAAAATCATTCATTAAAAAAACCCACTACCGAATTCAAATGGTACCTTCTTTTTTTAAAATTGGTCAAATACAACTCAAATCCTGTTCCAAAATATCCGAGAGAAAATACTACCTTCAACGGCTATAGAACCGTATTTGTATATAATTATGTGTCACAATGCCTGATGATCTTTAAAGGCATTTTTTTTGTAATTATTTTTACACCAGAAGGGATGGGCCGTTAGAAAAATAAAGGCATATTTATAATACCCTTCAATTTTCATATTATGATAGGGTATGAATAACAAATTGTGGGGGAAGCTTATTTGAATACAAGCTTTTGTTTCCTGATTTTCTTTTTATGTTTAATATTTCATATAAAATCGAAAGTTATCATAAGTATATTATAGCAAATTGATGATGCAAATGATATTTTGTGATTCAGTCTTCTCTCTTATTCTTTAATCTAAGTAATCCATACTTAATATTATAAATGTGAAAGTGTGTTTATTTGTTTGTCCTTCTTTCACGTCAAAACGGAGTGACGGATTAGCGTGATTTTTTATGTGGAGATAATTGGAGGGCTGGAGAGTGACATAGACTTCTTTTAATCGCGGGAGACTATCTCATTCCCAAGGGAAAACACGTAATACAATCAAAAAATATTTATGATCAGAATAACTTAAAACTTGGTGTTAATTCTCTTCAATAAAATTAAATAAATATGTGTTTTAGCATTTTTTGAAATCCATCCTATAAGGGGGTAAAATAGGGGATGAAAGTATGAAATTACTTTTTTAGAGATTTTTTGTAGTTTTATCGCGAGCGAAGCCGCGGGTTCTTCTTGTGAGCAATGAGTAAAATAAATATGCAAAAATGAAATGTATAATAAGAATGCCGTTTGGTCCCTTTTTGACTTTCTTTAGTTTTGGAAAGTGTTTTTTAATATTGTTACGTTGACTGCAACCGTTTTTTGACGTGAAACGTCTTTAAAATCACACCAAAACATACGGGTACAAGGTCAGAAAAGTGGACCGTAACGAAGTAGGTTACATTCAGTTGCCATAGTAACCGTTGTTGTTGTTGGAAAAATGGTATATACCTTTGATATTCTTTTTGTTGCTATCTTCAAAGATTACTATTTTTACTTATTTGTTTTCAAATATGCAAAATATATTTAAAAAATAAAAAAGCTACTCGCTGTTATAGACGTTTCATATTAAACCAACGACGGTGGGCCCTAACACAGCCCCATCCGATTTTTTTCAAACTGGGTCAAATATCCATATAAAAAGAAGCTACAAATCGTCCGAACTATCTCTTACTAGCTTACTCCACAAGAAAAAAAACTAAAAAATAGAGAACGAACGTTTGAACTTTTCATATTAGAAAAAAAACTTGCTAGAAATTGGAAAACATAGTGTTTCATAGAAATACTACATATTTACAGTTCTACATAATTCTGCTTCAATAGCAATCCATTGCTTCGAAGCTGGCGAGGGTTTTCAATCATACACACAATAGGTTCGAAGATACCAATCGTACAATAAACTGTATCAGTTTTCCTCATACTTGGTATAGCCTCGTTTTATATTTACTAACTTCTACCTACGTTCTTGCGTTATATTATGAAATGAAATTAAACTTTATTCAATTAGAATTTTTATAAGATTTTTTGAATCTATACAGATAAATAAAATAACAGTTACAGCGTATCCAACATACTTACATACAAGTATGATATAGAAAACATACGAACTAAACATATGATTATTTTTATGTTTAGCAAACTGGACGAACTCCCACCCCTCCACAGCAGTACTCATCAGTAATGCCAAAGCCACACTTAATGAATGGAGTGCCACCTTCTCCTTCTTACATCGCAAGCCCACCTCTCAACATGGGATTAGATGGTAAGTCTATTTTTAACCGACTTCAAGTAGGCAAAATGAATTTCACGTCCTTTTTTGTGACTTATCGAGTGACTATTTTTATAATTTAAGGAAAAAATCCATTTAATGAGACATGGTTACTTTCTGAGGTGATTTGAAGTGATTTAATATATAATATGAAAGGTTACAGCCGATAACATTTTAATTTTTAGATGATAATCTACAACCGTTTACGCTTTTAGAAAACTAAATAATTTGTAGACGTGACATTTAATGAAATTTGACGTAACGCTTATAACGTAGATATAAACGTTATACTTACACAGCTTTACATAATTGACAACGTATCATTCCCATGCAATTCTTAGTTTTCTTAAAGCGTGAACTTCTGTAGACCGATTATTCACTAAAACATTACCTTTCACCCGCCCGCCCAAACTCAATGTCTTCCTCAAAACGTGATACTAACAGAATGTGTTGTGCCTTAACCATTAAGCATTTTCAAATCATTACAGAAAAAAATAATTGAATGCATGTTGTTAAGTACCTTGAGTTAAGTAGTTCTTGACATGACTTTGTCACGTTCTATGTCAAATAAAATTGGTCATATTCTAGTCCAGGACATCTAGACCAGCTAAGTTTCATCCAAATCTATTTCCGCTAACAATAAATCATCTGAAAATATTATTTCACCAACTTTCACATTTATATTATTAAATAGAATTAATTTTAACATTAAAAAAGTGAAATATTACTATAAACGCTATAAGATAACATTATTGTTTACCCAGGTCTAGACAGACAGTCCGCGGGCGGTACTTTGAGAAGACAAAGATTCGACAAAATGGCTGTCCCGCCGCCTGACGTCACTGTTCTGCATCAAGGGAATTGCAATCAGGTAATATAGTAGTTATTTAGGAAAAAATTTAATGTTCATATTTTTTGGTAATTTATGCTTGTTTTTAGAATAATTGTAATAAAAATACATTTTTATAAAAGAAGTGTTTGTTTGCTTATTGAGTTTTTAATTTGGCTTTCGCCTATATACCTATTTAAAAAGTTGACGACCATATTATAGGTAATTGAGCTAAATAAAGACATTTTTATCCCGAGGGAACTCACGTGACAAAATGCGAGATTGTCTAATTGACTTATATTTTATAATAATAGAAACAGGTTCGATTCCTAAGACTCCTCCTCCTCCTATAAAATTAGCATTTTTATATATCTATTATATATTTTTCAGCATCCGCCCATGAATCAGACTCCAGCTATAAAACAACCTCAGTCAATTTTAAAAGATCCATCTAGGCATAAATATGGAAATCAGTATGGAAGCCCAATATCGTCTAGCACTCCACAAAACTCGAGTCAAATTCTCACTGTCCAAAACCTCACTTCTGACGTACCTCAATACGGAACCATTAAAAAGGAAAATAAGAAACAAAACGTAACTATAGACGAATCGTTCAATAAACGAAGCGAAACACATGTAGTTTAAAAACATTAAAATTTCAATAAAGTGTTAAAGTGTAAAACTTACATGAATGTGACTGAAATGTGAAGTGATGAATTATAAAGTGTCAAGTGTTAACGAACAGGATCTATTGTAAATAGATGAGGACTAGTAAAAATTAGATAGTTTTAAAATTTCATTGATTGTGATACCAATGATCGAACTTTTGAAGTGTAAGTGTCCAGAACTTTAGATAGACTCTAAGATTTTGAGCCCAGATCATGATAACGGGCTAACGTCTCGTTTAGTAATTATTTGACTGATTTATGAATAATTTTGTTATTAGGCGATACGTCCAGACCATCGTTTATTATCTAATAACATTTCAAATGAAAAGTAAAGTGCTGAGAAACGAGTAGTGACTAAATCGATTTAATGATTCCCACGAAGGATCTCTTTTTTGGTTAAGTTTTGATTAATAATGATGTTTGTTGCATTCGATTTATCGATGGAATTTTATGGGAAAATTTTAAATTTACCCTAATGTTCATATGTTCTTTTTAAGTTTTCTCGAAATATATATGAATAGCATTGATTGTTATTATTATGGGAAAACATCTCGATTATATGTAGATATTATGACTATTTTTTAAACATTATCTGTTTAACACATGTATTGAACGAAATAATGCAACTACATAACATTATTTTGCTGATTTATGAATTATGATTCAAATAATATTCAGAAAAATGATTTAAATCAATTGAATAATAGTGTTTTAATGAATTGATTTATGCAATTTATAAGTCTTTGTAATATACTAGTAACTTTTTATTGTTGCATTTCACTATGTAAATAAACAATATAATACTCAACCCGAACTGACAATAATAATAAGTTCTATTAATTATTATTAATTTAAATTCCCGCTTACAGTAATTGTATATAGATCATTGTAATTTTACATAGCATTTTACAACAAAATTTAATCGGTTTTAACACACATACCAAAGTTTTATTATTTCATATTTAATTTTAAGCTACTTTTTATTTTATTTTTAATAGTTTTTTTTTCTAATCGATTTTGTAACATTTATTCGAAATAAATTGAATTAAACCGACTGATTTGTCTTATAAAATGTTGAGAGCATTTTCGAAATTCCCAAAATCCATCCATTGATAATACGATTATATTTACAGATGGAAAATATTTACTGTTACATTTCGAATTTAAATAAAAAATCTAATATATTATATTATTTTGTTTTATTTTCTTTTAATTTCCCCTATTTTTTTCCTTTTTATTTTGAAAACTCCAATTATTACAAACATATCATTATTGAATTTATTCATTTATTGTCAATGAATGAATGTACATTTTCATTTAAGATAACTTTAGTAACATTCAAAGTGCCAAAGTAGTTGGTTGTTTTACTTTAATTTTTAGTATATTTTTGTTTTATTAATATTAAATAGATTAATATTGTAGCTACGTTACGTCCTTCTACATTAAACGTAAATTTAGTGAAGTATTCAAACCGTGCCTTATAATTTTACGCCATTTTGAGAATAAAATATCACTTAAGATATTGCCAAAATCTAATCTTAAAAAAAAAACGAACTTTTAGATATAAATCGTATAGATTATTTAATTTAGCTAAAAAAATAAATTTCACCTATTCGGTTTTCATTTGCAAAATTCATTGTCTTTTATACGTAGCCAGGTACATTGCGTTACCGTAGACTGAGTAAGACCTCCTTAGTTAATTTTGTGAAATAAATAAGTAAATAATAAAAATAACGTATTTTGTCTTTTTCATGTAAATTTCATATTTTTAAAGTATTTATAATACCATGCCAGTTGTGTTGCTTATAGAATTCGTTGTTATATATGAAATGTTACTGTTTGTTTCAAAACTCAAGAGCTTGTCATATAGTATTAGGGACTCGAATGTTCAAATCATTTTGTCAATATTTCTAAAAGTAACTCTAAATTAAAGTCAATGTTAAACTTTTGAAATTAAATGTCACCTATATTTAACGTACGTCTCGTTTATAAATTCTTAATTCACTAAAATTGTTATACAATTAATTGAATAAAAATGTTTTTAGTTTAAAAAAATATTTTTTCATCGTATGGATGCGTGCTCAATGGTTTCATTAAATTTATGTAAGAATCACAATATTTATATGAATTTTATCAACGTGTAACATATGAAACATAATATTTTATTAACTTTTATGAAATAATTATTAATAAAATAAATGTAATAAAAAATAACTTCTTCAATTATAATGTTCTGTTGGAAAAAAACTTATTTTTATACATATTTTCCACGTTGATAAAACCCCATTTCTCGTTCATTGTAAAATATCTCCTCTTGATAAAGTAATAAGGTTGTAAATTGTTCGATAATTCCAAATGTGACTTTGATATTACGTACATATTGCTCATGATGTGTAATCAGCATAAATTGGATTAAAGCATATATGTTAAAGATGTATTTTTATTTCTTAACTAGGTGTACCCAATTATGAGTTAGTGTGATTCAGTCTAGTTATGTCTAATTGTTAATTACAGGAGAATAAATAAGAAGAAAATATTCTCCGTATACAAATATCTAAAGCAGTGGCAGCCCTGTGGCACAGTCCAGAAATAGGGTTCAAACTCTATTTCTTTTTCTAACAAAAAATTAGCCGTTAGTCCTTATAACATCAGCTACCAGTGAAAGTCCCGTCAAAATCAGTCCAGGACGTCCGGACATTAGCCGTGACAAATAGATAGAGAAAATTTTCTAGAATTGTGTTTTTCTCATCGTGCCGTATATAATTTCATATGTATAGTAAAAAGCTGTTATTTTGAAATTACAAACAGACTCTTCAATTTCATTTCATCTGTATTCATGTGTATAAATTGTGATTTGTCTTAAAAAACCAGTCAAATGTACAAAACAAGAGTAGCCATTTGGATCTCGTAGTATTGTCCTACGACGCTACGGAAAAGCTACGAGCGTCAGACATATTTAGATTTTAGATAGAAAAATTACATAATATGTATTAAACGAATATTAATAAATACTTTTATTTACTCGACTATAGTGAAGTCAAAAGGAGAGATGATTTTCCCCGGATTCTACATATCTTATAAACAACCTATCATAATATTGGATAAATGATGTCTCGTTAGAAGCGTTCTGATAGTCCGCTTGTTATTAAGGAAGTATATTTTGTGCATTATACATCGTAAAGATAAAAACGATGTATGTTAATACAAATATGAAATACTTTGTAAGATAGTAAACAATATTTATTTAAACAATAGAAAATAATTTTATTTTATGTCCAAAAACAGTGCATTTATTGCCTAAAAATAGTTAAGCTTAAAATATGGACGTGTTTTGTGGACTTTTTAGAACTTTTCAGGAGGAACAATTCCGCTCTATATTATCTTCATGCAACTTTAACCAATGACAGCACGTCACGATGAACGAGACGAGCGTCATAGAAGCTCTCAAGAGGCAGAACTTTTTCAGACTTCATCGATGTAATCATAACTTTTGATAATATTTTACCAAAATGCCTGTCCATCTAGAATAATGTGCATTTTAAATGGTGAAAGAATTTTTAAACCTTGTTTGCACCTAGCATAGTTTCGGAGATTACTCTTCACATACACACATGACACAGCCTTGCAATATTCAGAATCTATTAATTAATATCTCAACGACCGTGGACACGCCGGCGTTACAGTTAACAATAGATTTCTTAGAAATTTAATTAATTTCATAGAAATTTACCTGTAGAATAGATATAGTTAGTTTTATCTACATTAAACACATCTAAGTTTTATTTAAATCGTCAAATTTATTTTAAATAAAGTATATATTAAAAAACAAACAAACAGACAAACAAAGCTAAACTAAAATAGCATTACAAACTACCTATTAGATGTGTCGTCGTAGATGTTACACCAGGTCCTTAAATTTCACGGGAACGTGTGAAAGGCATTAATATTCCAGTCTAAAATCTGAAGCGATAACCAAATATGCTAAATACAGGTCTAACGTCAAATGCAGATATCCGTACTGCTGGGTTACGGTGCAATTTATAAACTTGAAATAACATCCACATGATGCAGTAGTTTATCTTGGTGGTAGTGTATTCGATGCCTGCATCATAACCCATCGTTATATAATGAGGAAGGTATTCCCCTTCAAAACTTCTCATAATGGGATGACGATACAGCGGCCCACCGGATGTGAGTATTATTTTAACTCTCATATTCCGAAATTCACGAAATTTGACACAATCGGTGAGTTTAAGACGCAGGACCGAAAGCTTAAAATGCTCTTCGAGGCACGGATGCATAAACACCGCCAACTTCGAAATTTCAGTACTACTGGGTTATTTCGTGACAGAAAACTATTTAAACCCAACTCCGTTATGACTTGTAGTCGTACCTGTAACTAGACCAAAGAGACAGTTATACAATTATTTTGTATTTAAAATTTAAAAATAAAATAATTATAAGAAATTAAAAATAGAAGTCACATCTTCTAATCATCACTATTGAGTGCATTATAACAAGTGCATTATTCATTCATTATAATTAACCCCCTTTCCACCACGACAAGGTGAACGCACGTTGGGAGGGTTCCAACTGCTGCTAGCTACTTTGCATATATCATCGATTGCATAGGAATTTTTACCTTATTAATGATTATTACTTATATCTCGAGGATTGACATTTAGTATATTCCCTTCATATGAAAGTCAATGAGTTCGAAAGAATATCGGAAACGATTTGAATAAAAATATCTCAAACGTGTTAAAGCTGAGAAGATTTCAATATGTTTATCATTTTTTATTCTATTGAGAAACTTCACTTCTATATCATCTCTTAAAAGTTAATTTTAACCTACTTCTGAAACCGTATCGACATGAAACTTTGCATACGTGAAATGTGGACAGCTATTTAATAATTTAATAGCATTAAGCTGATTTACTGGTAGAGTCAATATGCGTATAGTAGAACTTGTAAATTCTTCGAGTTTGGGCTCATGAGATTCATTCAGAGCAGTGTTTTTAGTTTTTGAACTACAATTCATATATTTGAACTCAAGTGTGGCTAACAATACTGGCAAGTATGCGGGATGCCTGATGTTAGACCGAAACACTTACAAAACTTGAGAGATCACGCGCTTATTACCATCTAAACCGAAATGTATAAAAAATGTGTGTGTGTGCGTGTGTGTACGTGTGTGTCTGTGTATAAAACAGAGAGAGAGAGAGAGAGAGAAACCATTTGAATTTTGTTATTCTCCGATCAAGATATAACTCTTTCAACTTTATGTCGATATTCTGTGAGTTGGTCCTCCCCTGGTCGAGTCGGATCGTTCAAGTTAACAGGAGTATGAGTCTAATGCAAAGATATTTGTTAAGATAATGCTATCAGCTTCTAACTTGGACCAAACCGAACACATGAAGGAGTTCATATTGATATGTTAATATCATAAGTTAGGTCTGTATAGAATTCGTATAAGGATTACGTCTTAGCTTAAACTTTTAACTAACATTAAATTCAATTCCGGGCATTGGTTGTATGTTCTTATAATTTAAGTAAGAGCTCAGTCATCGATCCTGCGCCTGATATTCTCGGTTGTGACGAATTGTATTCCAAAAGAATTTCTTTTAGAAAGGAATAGAGAATACCTTGATCTTGTGCACACACTTATACAATATACATTACTTCTTAGTTCTACCTTAGCTCCTGCTTAGTTGACTAGTCTCAGTGACTGCTGGCCGCTGTAGCTAAAATCGTCGGTAGTTTATTTTGTAGTATTATTAATCCCCATTTTCAACTTCTTAAGGGATGATTTCAGGGGTAAAAAGCATCCTATGTCCTTCCCAGGGTCTCAAACTATCTTCTTAGCAAATTTCATCTAAATCGGTTCAGTAGATCCTGAGAACATCCTCTACAACATCACAAACTCACAAACTTTACCTCTTTATAATATTAGTATAGATAACATATTATGTGATATGCCTTAGTTTTCAATCACCTTTTCAAAAAGGTTCTCCAATGACCAGTAGATATTTATTCAATAACTGTTATATTCTGCTAAGTAAACTCTTAATTAGTACTCAATTAAAAAAAATAAAGCTGTCTCTATTTTGAATACTTACGAGCATAACTCAGTATACAGCAAATAACACCAATTTTGTTTTCTTGATAATTACCTCGCAAAGGGTGATTCAAAAACACATTAGACTTTAGTGAGCTGGAACTGATCAATTATAATAATTTTAAAGTTTTACTAATTACACTTACCCATCTAGATAAAACGTAAATGTCCGAATAAACAGACTGATTGATAGATAAAAAAAACGTGTAATCTAATATCACTTCAAACAACCGTTTCGGATCAAATGACTTGAATTGAATCCATATAAATTAAATCATCAAAACAAACATTTAAAATAAATGTTGAAAAGTCTACTTTATCAATACTAAAAAACTTACCCCATTCTACAGATTCTGCTTAGAAAAGATAACGTAAGTTTTAATGAGTTTCAATAAATCTTTAAAATAAAATTATTTGTAGCCATTCTTTAAAATGTTGTAAATTAAGTCAGTTAGTCTTTATTCCATACAATATATACTTTTTAATTGGGATCCTGACTGGTTTCAGTCACGGTATCTAATCTTACTGAAACTAGCTATTTACAGGAGATATCAGATATATAATGCATATTATGTATGTGCGCAGCCACCAGTATATACTCGTATGTATGTAAGTATATATTTTTCTTTTTTTTGTTTAGTAGCTATTGACGAGCTTTAGTGTTATCAATAAAAAAAATTGAAACAGATATTTAAAAAAAATGAAATTCGACCACTACTAGAATAAGTGTAGATTATTTTTGGGTCTTTTTATATGTTAGGGATGATTAAAAACTACTTTTTTTTATTAAATAATAGTTGGTAAGTTAGTGGATTGAGCTGTTAAAATTGTAAACATAATTAATAAATATTTATATTGATTTTTTTTTAAAGTTGTACTTCTTTTGACGTGTTTGGTAAAAATTATAAGGGTAATATTTTTACGACATGATGAAGTTAGCTGAAAGCGACATAATGAAGTTAGCTGCAATTCTTTTACAAAGAGAGTTGTGACATACGGGATGAGATCTTTAGCTATTTTTGTTCTGTTACGCCATAGAAGTATAACTTCTTACGT
The DNA here is from genome assembly GCA_921882275.1 of Brenthis ino. Lineage (NCBI taxonomy): Eukaryota > Metazoa > Arthropoda > Insecta > Lepidoptera > Nymphalidae > Brenthis > Brenthis ino. The sequence goes on from OV170233.1 coordinate 7,864,861, forward strand.
GCGTACATAAGTATGTTCAAACACCCACGGGTTTTATATACTAACAAGTACTTACTTCATTGTTTTTTTGAAAAAGAATATTTGAAATTTTAAAAATAAATTATTTCATGAAAAAAATTTGTTTTCCCTATTCCCAAATAACTTATTAACGAAATAATTTTACTTGTATATTAAATTCTAATTAAATATTTTTGGTGATTATAAAATCGACTCATGATCGCTTCATCTCATTACTCGTGACACAAGGTTAAGTGTGAAGGAGTATTGATATGTTAAAAGCAGACGTTGCGTTCACATAGAATCTGCAAAAATCATCCAAGCTTGCTCCCTACTATACTATAAATGTAATTGAAATTCATACGATAGATAGACTTTAAAATTCATATACACTTATAAATAAAATCTTTATAGATAAATAAAATTGAAGTGTCTGTGTGTAATGTCACAATAACAGCTTTTTACTAAATGCATAATTCGAATTAAAATTCAAAATATTTTATTCAGCATTAAATTATTACAATTTCTTACTGAACATCATGAGTCTATACTACCAGTTCGGAAATAAGAAGCGTCAGACCTGAGAAGAACTGGCGAAGGAAAATAGCAAATGGATATGGAATTATATACGGTAATTATAAGAAAAACACAATTAAAAAAAAATCTGTCTGTCTGTTTGTTCCGGCTAATCTCCGAAACGGTTGGGCCAATTTTGACGGGACTTTTACCGACAGGTAGTTGATTTTATAAGGAGTAACTTAGGCTATTTTTATTTCAGTAAAAGAATTAGGGTTCCGCCAAACTAAACGCGAAATGTACATAGGGACGAACCCGAGTGAAGCGAGAGTGAGTCGCTAGTATCAATATAAATATCAATTTCTCGAAAGCAATAGTAGCCCAGTGGTAACGCGATTGCTTAGAAAACCGAGTGAAGCGGGTTCAAATCCCGGGTCTCAATCATTATCACTTGTCTTATGGCGAAGGATCAACTACATTATTATCTATATACTAATTTACGGCTGCACACCCGGAGATCCTGGCTTCGGGTCCCGGGTCGGGCCAATATACATATATGTATATAAATTGTGTAACAAAATATACATGTATGTAAAAATATATTTTGTGCTTATAGAAGTATATAGATACTTAATATCAATTGTACCGACTTGTTTATGGTTCCACTAATCCTTTCACCAAAGGTTATCTGTAAGAGAGTGCTTATAGCAATAAGACCGCCTTTGCATGCCTTTTTATTCTCTTTCATTTTATCTTCTGTAGTCTGCTTTTGTATGTGCAATAAAGTATTTATCTATCTATCTACATTTTAATATCAGTAAGAATTAATTACGTATACATAAGGCTTAGTTAACATATGAAAAGCTTTTAATAACGTTGGAATTTGTCGTCATACGGCTGATGTCACTTCCGGTTTCAGAAGGGCGGATGTGGCAGGGGTTTGATTTCCTACTTCCGGCGTGATAATATTATTCTAGCCACAACTTAGTCATGGGGTTTCTATGAATATCCTTCCACCTTTACTGATACTTGTTAGATTTTAGTCAATTATGAAACGGAGAATTCTTAATTGAACTTATAACTAGTGACTCTTCCTCGCTCCGCTCGGGTTCGTCCCTTCGCGTTTTAACGTTTAGTATAGATTTCCCAGAGATGAGATATTTTTCTGCAGTAAAAAGTATCCTATATTATATTGACCCTGATTACCAGCTATTATCATACCAAATTTCATCCAAATCTGTCCAGTGATTTTCTAGTGATGCCTTCTCAGACAGACAGACAGACAGGCAAAAATTCTAAAAACTATAGATTTGGTCTCTTTATCGATAGTAATTACTATTTCAATAAGATTTTACAAAAAATATTTAATGTACAAATTCGACAGAATTTTATTATATGTATAGACTATAGACTAAATGAAATAATATATCTATAGTATTCATCAATATATTCGTAACCATAATTAATGATTTTAATATTCTAATACAGCATAATGATTAACTTGATTTATTTTGATTAGAATGATCTATTTTAATTTTTAGTTGTGGTAGAGATTAATTAGTACAGACAACATGACAAGTACCTACCTATATACCTTTTATCTTTTATATTTTGCAAAGACCAGTCACTTCAATTTATATGGAACGGTATTTCTAATAATAATTTAAAGAAAAATCACTTTTGACCAATTTTAATGCATGGGACGAAATAAAACCAATCAAATTAGCATAAAAATTTTACAAGTCACCATTGCAGACTTTCATTTTCTGGCTCCATGACCAGATCAACTCGATGAGGACAAATTATTCTGTTTTTATCCCAATTTCATACTTACAAAATTACTAATCGATACTACAATTAGAAGTAGGTCAAAACAGACCCTCAAGATTTAAATACTATTCGTAGTTTCAAACAAGGTTACAGAAAGTAAGAAAATAGCCAATACTTGCTGCAAAATTTGTTTAATTTTGTTAATTTTAAATTACGTTTTTTTATACGATTATGAAACAAAAATGTCATTATAGTCTGATTTTTAATTCGACGGAATTCTGACATTTCAGAGGTGTTGTCAACTTTGAAACATTGTCACTAAAAACGGAAAGCATTTTAGCAAAATAAAAAAATAAACCTTTCTTGAAAAAGTTATTGATAGCTCTAAAATGGTATTTTTTTAACATATTATTGAAGTTACAATAATTATTAAGGAAATTATTTTTCTATTACAAGAATCCCTGTCCAATAATCCATAGGTTGCAAGCCTTTTTTAGTAAAACCCATTTGTTCGTAAAATATTTTGTTTTACTCTGTTTTATTCATTTAACTATTAAAAATTTACATTATAGTTAGCGTGCATTGAATGCACAAAATAAAGACTATTTACAATGTCATACATATAGTTTACTTGATCTAATTCTGTTTCATAGTTTTTGTTATTTTATATAAAAAAATACAAAGCAGAAAAGGTTTATAATATCTGAATAGTCAAAGAATGATAGCTGTCATATTTCCGTGGAATTAAAACTCAGACTTTAGACTTTGTTGAAAAAACGTATCAATGATTATAAATAAAAAATAATTAAATTTATTAAATTTGAATTAGGTATTAGTACTAGTATAGTATTATATGATCTGTGGTATTATAAAACTATATTTTTCGTTTTATTTCGACGTGCTATTTTTCTAGTAAAAGAAAACCCGAATGATTTACAACAAATATAGTCACGAAAGAAATTAAAACGACAAAAATAAAAAAAATATTATGTATTTATCTAAAACTAGCGACTCACTCTCGCTTCGCTTCGGGTTCGAGTCCCGCTGGGGGCATGCATTTGTGTGATGAGCACGAATATTTGTACTCCAGTCATAGGTGTTTATTTTTCTATTATGTATGTATTTAAAGTTATATATGTGTAGTGTATCAACTATCTAGTATCCATAACATAAGCCTCGTAAGCATAACACAAGCCTCGTAGCTTACCACGGAACTAGATAGTGCTGTGTGTTAATTTCCCAACATATTATTATATAGTCTAACTCAATAAACGGGCTATCTAATGCAAAAATAATTTTTCAAATCGGATTAGTAGTTCCCGAGATTAGCACGTTCAAACAAACAAACTCTGCCTCTTTATAAAATATAGATGTCGAATATACTTTTTGAGTAAAATTAGTCTATTCATTATTGTTTTTTTGTTTTTATCTTATGACTTGTACCAAAATTGCTTGAGGCAGTTATAATAAACGCTAAGCGTGTGTGGGACCTGTAAGGATCAAGTGTAAGCTAAGCTATTGTGCTGGCTTATACACTAAATATGTGTTATAATTGACTACACTCCATACATAGTTGTTAATACCAATGTTATAGGATACGAATCCCGGTTGAGGCAATTAATAGCCATAATAAAATCGTAGTAAACAAGTGACCAGCTCTTACATATTTGACTCAAGCATGTCCTAGGAATATTTTGCATTAAACCTACATCTATTGTTGGAGACTTAGGTTAAAATAGCCTTTTTAAGGTACAATTAATGGTCACTAGTTGCAGTGTTCACGTAAGAAGGACAAACCAACAAATAAACTTTTGAACTTATAATCTTATTAAGAATAAGGATATTATTTTTATGAGACATTAAATATATTATATATTTTTCCTTTGCGAGAAAGCTTTTTTCCTATACAAATACATCAAATAGTTTTCTTGTAATAATAAAATTCAAGTTAAGACAGTTGGGTTTAAATTAAAATCCATACTAATATTTAAAATGTGAAAATTTGTTTGTTTGCCCTTCCTTCACGTCGAAAATAGTGACGGATTGATGTGATAATTTGAGTGGAGATAGTTGGAAAGCTAGAGAGTGACATAGGCTATTTTTTATCGTGGGAGATTTTATCAAGGCACATTTAGTGGTTAGAAGGTAACAACCGAACAAACAAACAAATAAATATGTGTGTGTTTTAATATACTTATAATAAAAGCGTTTATATTTGGACCACATCTTACAACGAGATTGACTTCATACCGTATGTTAATAGCATGTTAGGAACAAAGATATGAGGTTAAATCAAATAATAACTAGAATAGACGTTTATATTTCCTCGAGTTACGATTTTATTAGTTATTAACATATGTAATGGGTTCGATTCCGGATGTATGTTTATTACTACTAACAAATTAATAATTTAGTTATCACCCCTTAGTAAAAAAAAATCCGTAGACGTACAATCCCATTGATGCATGGTCTTTTTTATATTTTTTTAATATACATCAAATGATTTTTATTTAGTGTATTGAAACAAGTTTTGAGGTAGTTAAGTTCTGAGATAAGCGAGGGCAGTTATTTATCATGCTTTATTCTTACTTTATTTTACGTTACCTTTTAGATTATACATACTTTATTTGTTTTGTATTCAGTAATAATGTTAAAAAAATTTACTGACATTATTGTAGGTATAGAAGACAATGTTTAGTTTTAGCCAATATTTTTTGTTTTTTTTTTTTTTTTTTTGAAGCCTTTTAAGGCTAGACAAAAGCTATAGAAAAATACAGTAAAGAAATAAAAATTACTGTTACAATAAAGCATTTCAATTATTTTTCTTTTGTGTTCAATTAGGTTATAAGTTTTTATTTGATGGAAATATTATTTTTTAATTATTGAATAAAATCAGATTTGATAAACTTTATGACTGAATTCAAAAAAAAAAAAGGAATATTTGTATGTATTTTTTGTCATAATTCTATTTTAATGAATAGGTTCAAGTTGACTGCCTCAGTGGTCTAGTGGCTAGCGTGCAGATCCGGAGATCCTGGGTTCGAGTTCCAGGTCGGGTCAAGTTTAACTACTGAGTTTTTCTGTTAAGATATTCTCAGTAATAGCCCGGAGTTGGGTCCATCCCCGTGTCTCGAAGAACACGTAAAGCCGTCGGTCTTGCGCTTTAAGTCTCACCGGTCGTGTCTCGTGTCGTCCTACCGGAGTATGAGAGTGACAGAAATAGAGAGTGCACGTTGTGTCTGCGCGTACACTTGTGCACTATAATATCTTCTGCGCATCTAAATGAGATTGGCCGCCGTGGCCGAAACCGGTCGGTCGGACATTATACATCAAATATCACATATAAATTTCAAAAAACAAATTCTTTGGACATGAGTGCAGGTAAGTTAGGTAAATAAATACTTTTAAGTGATTTTAAAGATTATATACCTTCGAAATGTTAAAAATGAATAATGCATTAAACGATTTTATAGTGATAACTCTAAAATACGGTGTAAATAATCCATATTATATGCAATGCTATTTCACAATACGGTGACTTTGCTATTGTCTACTGATTAGGCGCTTTAGTTTACATGCTGTTTGTATGTTTTCAATAAACAAATGTTTATACATTTAATTAATAATCGACCATTGAATATTTGAATAGCATTCAGATATTATCACATGAATAATTCGAATACAAAAGTTTTGAGTATATTTATTTTTTCTTTACTATTTAAGTTTTAACGATGTTTTGGTAAAATTAAGGATAGAGATAGCTTCTACCTTAAATTAAACAAAGATCATGTAAAAAGTTCATAAAAAATCGTTTTTTTAGTAAAAAAAATCCAAAAAAACGTACCAAAACACAAAAGTTTACCTCAAAAGATATTCGAATCCACGATCCTCCGCGTAGAAGACCGTACCCCATCTGTCTGGTTCTTTACGTATGAACCATTAGCAATAAAGGGAAATTTAAATTCCCAAAGGGCACATCTATCACGCCTATATCCGTCTCAAAAGCTGCGTAAAAGCCGAATCTTGTCGATACGCAATTTTATTAGTGATCCGTGAAATGTATGGGATTACCTGACGGATTTTGGAAAAGTAAAACTTTGGTATTTTTCTGCCTAAATCTATAGATACGTACGCGTATATATCTGTAATATAATTGGAATGGTTCAAACTTCTACATCAAATGTTTTTCTCTTTAAAAAGTTTGAGATTGTTAAGGATTTCATAGAAACTCGATTTTTTTCGAAATTTTGCTTTTAGATATGTTTTAATTCAATTTATATTATAAAAATAGTCCAACAACAAAGGGGGGTGGGCTGATTTTAATAAGACTTCTGTTATTGTACAAACATAGTAGCTATTCCAATAAAATTGTAATTCCAATTAAGTTAAAAAAACGTTCCGACACATTTTTAACAAATTTATAGCTATTTCTTTTTAATTTGATTAATATTAAGGAAAAATACAAGAACTTTTTACGTTTTTACTTTCACATTAAAAACCTATACTAATATAATAAAGAGGAAAGATTTTTTTGTTTGTTTGTACAAAATAAGCTCCGAAAATGAACCGATTTTGATGAAATTCAGTAAAAAGATAGTTTGAGATCCTGGGAAGGACATAAGATAGTTTGTATGGAGAAGCAACCTAGGGACGAACCAGAGTGAAGCGAGGATGAGTCGCTCGTACTCTATATAATCTATGTAAATAAAATGAAATGGTACCTATATAATATATAACTATTTTTTTTTATTTTTTCAAACATTTCGAATGCTTTACAGTAATCATCGGCCACGGTTCGTTGGGAACTAAAAACCAAAATAAGTCCGCAAAAAAATCCGAAAAGATAGTTTTATTTAAAATGTAAAATAAACTTCTCGTGAGATGGGACCTGAAAGTTAATATGAAAATTTCCTTAGTGTCACAACACTACAGTATGAGCTTCGATGTTGATAACGTATGATAGATATGACCTCATTTTTTATACCTTTATCTTAACATGAGTTGTACTTAACTAGCTAGCCGATTATTATAGCATTTAGTTAATTCAGTATTTATGTGCAATGTACATACATATATACATACAAAATTAGTATTTAGTATAAGTACATATTATGTATATTGTATATACTTTTTGAGATTTGTGTAAGTTAAGTTGTATTCAGCCCTTTTAGCCCATTAACATCTCACTGCCGAGCACGGACCTCCCTTCAATACGAGGAGGATCAGGCCATAATTGGCGGACTTCACATGTCTTTCGAAAACTTGCTAGATTCTCTCAGACATGCAGGTTTCTTCACGTTATTTTCCTTTGCTGTTAAGACAAGTGGCAATCATGTTGGAAATGATTCGCACATGAAAGTATCAGAAGTGCGAGACCCGGGATTTGAACCCACTTTCCATTCCCATGGAATTTAAAATAGAACAATAACGTTTAGCAGATTTAACGATACTTTTCTTATGGAGTATTCTGATGATCATAAACCACCAATCACCATGCAGTGATTCGAGCGAAAAATACATAAATATATTCTTTAAGTAATTACTATAGCTAAAAATATTCTCGTGGCAAACTCAAATTTGTAACGTGTTAAAAAGTGGAAAAAACACGTAAATAAAACCGTAGACGAACGAACTGGAGAGAAAATTAGGTCAATTTAACTCGAGCGTGATTAAATTACTACAAATGGAATATAAGCATAGTCTTTTCAGGAATCAATAGTGCACTTAATGCTATTTAATGTCTTTAAATGCATTTCATTTAGAGGTAAGTCATAGAAACAGTTATAAGGATTTTTAAATAATACTATCTGTTCCAGAGAGTCTTCTGCAACCATGATTGCACTAAGGCATTCAAAAAAAAACCGAAAAGATAGTTTAGTTTAAAATGTTAAATATTCGCGTAAATCTAAGAAAGTATTAGACGTTATTCTATTTTCTTTTTTGTATTATTATTTATTACACAATTTATTAAATAAATACATTTTATGATTCATAATATTGTATATTTTATTGTACGTTATCACAAAACACAATATGAAGAAATGCAATGTGGAAATGCAAATAATCCTATCCATTAATTTAAATATTTTATTCCAACTTAACAAATATCTGCTCCGTCTGGTAACGGAACAAATTGTCTTCATGTATACTATTAACATACAATTACGTATAATTTACTATACAATTAACGCTGTATTCCTCTAGGGATGTTGCTTCATGCAAAATAATATACATGTTTATTGTTTATACGTGTGTTGCAATGCTCTTAAACGAATTTCACTTTTTATTGGTCACTTCGTCCGTTCTATATTTATCTAGTCTCTAAAATAAGATATATATAGTGTTATTTTAGAGACTATATATCCAATTACCGTTAATTATATGCGTATACAAATTTACATGCTCGGCTGCAGATCCCGAGGTCCTGGGTTCGAACTTCGAGCCAGGGTAGGTCCAACTTTGTGGCAATCACCGCGCGTGTGATACGCATGAATACTGGTAGTCAGCTAAAGGTCTCTAGGTCTAGACGATTATAGTGATATTTCAAATTATCTTACACTATTTTTCATTAGGATATTAGCAGCAAATTCCGATGAATAATTCAATTTAATTCTTGCCGATCCGTTCATTTTACTTACTTAACGTTAAAATTGCAGTAACAGTTTTTTGAAAACTGGATTGAGCAACAAATTCGGGCTTTTAGCAACTAATTAGCAACTATTTAACTACTGTATGTATGTATGTTTCGATTGCTTCTGCTAACCTTTCACTGCTATCTTAACAGAGCTAGAGACGAAAGCCACTGTATCCAGCTAGCAGTTTTTTTTAATAAACAATCATTGACCTATTTGCCCTTCAAAATGTTAAGGGCCTTAAAAGGTTTTCGTTTATCGCAAATATAGGAACGCTTCGCTGACCTTCGTTGGACCTTTCATATTGCCTCTTATAAAGAACTTGTACAGGATTCTAAAATAAGTCCCGTTAGAGATAAAAACAATCTGAAATGAAACTTCCCAAAGGTCGGTTTTTCGAAATAATAACATTATTGTCATAGTTGTTTCACTGTGATATTAAAATTATTAAAAAGCAGTATTCTCAATCTACTACTTAATGGAACCTAGTTTTTAAGCAGAAGCTGTCCGTCCGTCTGTGCGTCTATCTTTAGTATTTAAATTAGTCTATCTTTCAATTCGATTTCTTGATATATATTAAAAACATCGCGATCGCGGGTTCGAGTCCCGCTGGGGGTATTCATTTGTGTGATGAGCACGAATGGATGTACTCCAGTCATGGGTGCTTATATTTATAATATGTATGTATTTAAAGATAGATAGATAAATAAATAATCAACCACTCGGCAAACACTAGAAAATAAATGTGTATGTTTGAGCGTGAGGCGAGGATAAGTCGCTAATATGTTATTAGATATGAAATTTTCTACTCATGACTTTATCTGCGTGAAAAGTTATTTTCATTCACGATTTGTTATCTTTCTTTCACTTTCTTTTTTTGATCAGCATTATCTATACATATAATAACATTCTGAGTAGAATTTGTACATTAAATATTTTTCTGGAAAAACTTATCGAAAATAGTCATTATTACCATTACAGAGTCCGAATCCATAGTTTTCAAGACTTTTCTCTGTCTGTCTGTCTATCTGGGCATCACGACAAAACCAATGAATAGATTTCGATGGAATTTGTTATGATTACAGCTGGTTATCCGGGTCACAATATATAAGATACTTTTTACTGCGGGAAAATATCTCATCTCTGAGAAATCTAAACTAAACGTTAAAACGTATCTAGGGACAAACCCGAGCGGAGCGACGGTTGGGTTGCTAGTTTATGGCTAATGACATATGGCCAATAGCATGTCTAAAAGTTAAGTATTACTACAATAACATTAAAAAGTGAAATATTCCCATGGGAACAAAGGCATCAAAATCAAATCACATCCAATATTTCCACAATTTTCCAATAGCATATAAAAAAGAAATTGAATTAAATACATATTTCTAATATAACTACATTCAATAGTAATAGACTTAGAGAGATAATAAAACACAAATATGTTTATAATTTTATGCTGACGCTACAACCGACAAAGACGGGTTTTGTTGAAATATCATGAAATTGCACGCTCATATTCGATACAATCTGGGTTTATTGCTTCAAAATAACAATAAATATTTGATTACAATATATTTATTGTTTTATAACTTGTATAACGTTTTGTTGCTGAAATCCTTTTATTAGAAGTTGTGATTTCGTATAATGGAGACTTAGTATTATATCGGAATTTTAATTGTAAAGACTACTAGCATTTGTCGTACAATTCAGTTACATGAATAATGTATTAAATACTCAGATATTGGTTAGTTTCCTTAGACGTTTATAATTTTATTTCAATAAACGTGTGGTTTTAAAAATAATATATTATACTAGCGAATCACCCTTGATTCCCCATACAAACTTTCTTCCTCATTTTCAGTCCCTTAAAGGATGATTTCCGCGATATAAACTTTGTACTTTCCAGGGATCTCAAACTATCTCCTTACCAAATTTCATCTAAATCGGTTCAGTAGTTTTGGAGCCTATTCAGTACAAGCAAACAAACAAATAATTAAATCTTTCCTCTTTATAATATTAGTATAGACTAGGGACATAGACTGGCTTCACTCGCTTGTGTCCAGGTTCCTTTAGTATTTCCAATAATATACACACACACAGGTAGCGTCACCTTTTGGCAAATTTTATAACTAACAGCAGCCTTTTTATTACTTTAGGTCATAGTTTATCTATGTACTAAATATCATCTAAATCCATCCAACTCTCTTATTTCCCGTAGTAGGGTGATAACTGATAAGTAATTTTCCTGTAAAGTGTAAACTATCTATAGGGGCGGGCCTGGACCTATGCTTTTACGGTTCCCGCACGGCATGCTTTGCATGGTAGTATAGGCGCAGGCCTACCTTACTGTCTCCTTCAGAGACGGTAGGGGGGCGTTGGTCTTGGGGGAGAGTGACGTGTTCAGTCGCGAAGATCCCCAAGGCTAGTTCGGTGGACTATCCTTCTCGAGGTTGCCAGCCCTGTTATTTGGTCTAGTTCACTAGGAAATAGACATAACCGAAACCACCGAGCGCTTGTTGCTTTATTAAATATATTTATATATGCTATTGCTATTTATTTACTTATTTATTTATTTATAGTACATTATATGTTAATGTATATATGTATATTTGTATGTATTATATTTATATATCTGTAAATAAACCCAATCCAAGGTGTGATCCGAACCGTGCCGAGGGATGCGTGGCTGGGGGGGAGCTCAGTCGCAAACGGTGGCTACCCGACACCTGGACGAATCGGGTAGTAATTTCTGTCCTCCCATCGACATGCGGGGCTCTGTCGGTGGGCATGTTTATTTCCCTAGCTTCTCGTGGGACGTATATGGAAGACGATAAAAATAAAAATAAAACACCCAAACCTTTATCTCCAACTGGAGATCCTCTTTCTCCTCTTTTAGGAGAAACCATAACCTTGATGGAGGAGGTTTTATTAGCCTCTCCGTCAAAGGAATCTAACCTGAGGGCTGAAGGGACCAATCCGGCCGGGGAAGGAGACATTGATGACTCCAACCCAGGGACGGAAGAATCCCTAAGCCATCCGGCCAGATTAAACGGTGCTGCTCGGAAGAGACTCCGAAGGCTCCTGGCGGCTAATGTGAGGTTCGACGAAGCCCGCGCATTAGCCGTTAGGCCTTGGAAGGATATTCCGATCAAAAATATTCCGCCTGACCCGAAGGCCAAGAAAAGGCCTAGGTCGGAGGAAGAATCACCGGGGATGCAAATCAAAAAGGCTCCCCGTGCGGAGGGAAAGGTAGCACAACCCAGCTTCAGTAAGGTTGTGGAGCAATCTCGCGTGGGAATTAAAAATCAAGTTCCCATGAGCGGAGATCAAATGAAGTTGGTGCACCGATCCCTGACCCTTGCGATGCTCAAGATCACTGACAAGGGTGAGGGACCCAGATTCACCGGCTTTACCCACAGGCCGGGGTATATAGTGATCACCTGTGAGGACCAGGATAGTCTCAAATGGCTGTCCGAGAAGGTCCCCACCCTAAAGCCCTGGAGCGAGGCGGTGCTCTCAATTATCCCTGAGAGCGAACTACCGAAGCCTGCAGTAGGGACTATATTTATCCCTAACTCTGAGGCGGAGTCGCTAGACGAGGCCACCCAGTTGTTAGGGATACAGAATAGAGGGCTCAACACGGAGCTCTGGAGAGTAGCGCACAGTAGGGCCGAGGGAAATGGACACATTGTGTCCTTCTTCCTAGACGACGCTTCTGTCGCAGCTCTCCGGGCTATGAACCTTGAGGTCGTTCTTGGTTTTAAGAAATTACTTTTTAAAATCAAGAGCGACCCAATGGCTGGCCCCACATGCCCAGGACCTGCTGAACGGATTCTGGAACCTCAGGCACCCTCATCCAGGGGCTCAGAGGGGCAAGACAGGACGAATCTCGGCTCACAACAAGCAGCCGGGATAACGTCCGAGTCCCAACCTCAGAGCGGAGGGAGCTATGTCACGGAGCCACAGCCCTCCACGTCAAGAGGTATACAAATACCTCCTGTTCAGGGTGGAAGGGTGGCAAATCCGAGAGCTGGTGCCGCCGGAAGGCCTCAGGAATCCTTACCAAGGCAAAGGGGAGGCCTAACAGGCACAGCTCATAGGGGTGGAAGAGGCGACGCTTGGCGTACGAGCAGGGGACGACCGCGTCCCAAGCTTGTGCGGACAAAGCAGGGGGGAAACGCCTAGGAGCTACTCAGGGGGGGGGGTGAGGGTCCTGCAAGCAAACCTCCACCATGCCGCAGCAGCCACTGCGGTGATGGAGCAATGCTTTGCTGAGGACAAGGCAAGCCTTGCCTTAATTCAAGAACCTTGGGTAGCAAATACTCAGGTTCGGGGACTTAATAATGCCGGTAAGGTCCTAAGTAATAACACTGGTAAGAGACCCAGAGCTTGTATCCTATTTAATAAATGTGTTGATTTCTTGCCAATTTCAGAAGTTTGCAATGACGACTTGGCCGCAGCCTTTGTCAAACTCAAAGGGTGGGATGGTGCAAGGGTAATAATATGCTCTGCCTATCTGCCTGGAGAGAGAGACAATCCAACTGAAGACTTAGCAAGAGTGGTAGAGTATGCCGCACATCACAACGCCGAGCTTCTAATAGGATGTGATGCAAACGCACATCACCCATCGTGGGGAAGTAGTGACACGAATAAAAGAGGTGAGTTACTTTTTGACTTTCTAATTGCTAATAACCTTATAACGCTAAACTCAGGTTGCGAACCAACCTTTGTTACTCGGGTTAGACAGGAAGTCTTAGACATTACTATCTCCACACACAATCTAGCCAGGCATATAATGAACTGGCGTGTCAGCAATGAAAATGCAATGTCGGACCACCGACACCTAGCCTTTGAGGTTAAGGCGACGCTAGAAGCCGAAACCACAACCTATAGGGACCCTAGAGCAACCAACTGGATTGAATTCAAAGACCGGTTAAGGATGAACTTGGCTACCCTTCCTAAAACAGTTAGAACTATTGAGAGTCTAGACCTAGCGGTGGAAGGCCTCACAAAGGGCATTATTTCAGCCTTTGAGGAGAGCTGCCCTCTCAAAATAAAGACCTCAACTAGAAAAGCACCTTGGTGGAACTCAAAGCTGAAAAAGCTTAGAGATAAAACAAGGAAACTATTCAATAAAGCTAAAAAGACGCACGTCTGGGAGATCTATAGGAAAGCTCTATCAGACTACAACAAAGAGATTAGGAGGGCTAAAAGAGAATCGTGGAGGAAGTTCTGTGAGGAAATCAGAAGCCTTCCACAAGTAGCAAGACTCCACAAACTTCTCTCTAAAGCCAAACCTAATCCTATCGGACTTCTTAAGAAGGAAGATGGCTCCTTCACAACTACAGAGAAAGAGACCCTCGAGTTGCTGGCCACGGCACACTTCCCTGGGTGTCTCTTAGAGAACATCAATAATCAGCAGGCAGGCTATCATAGACCTCGCAGTGAGGACTGGTGCAAAGCTGCCAAGATCATAAGACCTAACCATGTTCGGTGGGCCGTAGACTCCTTTAAGCCCTACAAGGCGAGAGGGGAAGACGGGATACCACCAATCTTACTGCAGCAAGGGGTGAACATCCTCCTTCCTCACCTGATCAAAATCTTCAGAGCGAGCTTCGCCTGGGGATATGTACCAGACATATGGACCCTTGTTAGGGTCATATTTATACCTAAAACTGGTAAAAAAGACTATAGCCAACCAAAGTCTTTTAGACCAATAAGCCTCTCTTCATTCTTACTCAAAGCAATGGAGAAGGTACTGGATAGGTATATAAGAGATGAAATCTTGACTAAAAGCCCAATCCACTTTAATCAACATGCATATCGTAAAGGTAAATCAACAGAGACTGCCCTTACAAGTCTTATAGACCAAGTGGAAAAGGCGTTAGAAGACAAGGAAATAGCGCTATGTGCATTTCTAGATATCGAAGGTGCTTTTGATAACTCTTCTACTTCGCTGTTGATAAATGGGTTGATAACTAAAAATGTTGATCCAACAACGGTAAAGTGGGTAAAATCTATGCTCACTAGCAGAAGAGCAAAACTAGCCCTCCACGACACAACTATCTATATATCCACAGCAAGAGGATGTCCGCAAGGGGGAGTTCTATCCCCACTACTGTGGACACTTGCTGTGGATGAATTACTACACAAACTGGCAGAACTCCGCATTGATGCGCAAGGCTATGCTGATGACTTGGTAATCATAGCAAGGGGCTTCTGCCAATCCACACTTTCAAGTATAATGCAGAAGGGTCTGAACATTGTCAGTGACTGGTGTGTTAGAAGTGACCTATCAGTCAACGCTGACAAAACTGTCATTGTGCCCTTTACAAACAAGCGAAGGTTAGACAAACTAGTCATGCCAAAGCTTAATGGCAAACAAATCGCATTTTCCACGCAAGTCAAATACTTGGGACTAACATTAGACCAAAAACTGACGTGGAACCCGCATCTAACTGCAGTCCTAAGTAAAGCCAAGATGGCATTGGGAATAAGTGGCCGCATGTTGGATAAAAATTGGGGGTTAAATCCCAAAAACACACTTTGGACTTACACTGCTATTGTGAGGCCAATTATCACGTATGCATCGGTAGCCTGGTCCAATAAGGCCAAACAGACGACAGCCATTCAAAAACTAGACAGCCTACAAAGAACAGCCTGTCTAATGACCACAGGAGCCATGTCTACGTGCCCTGGTCAGGCACTAAATGCATTACTCGGGCTGCCACCTTTAGACCTTTTCATACAAAAGGAGGCAAAAGCCAGCATGCATATAGCTAAAATCCAAGGCAGAACTCATTGGCTCTCACGAAAAATGAGGACCCTACAGGACTCATTACAAGAAATGCCGCTACTTGGTATGACGACTGATGCCATGTTAATTCGGCACTCATTTGTAAAGTATTATACAATTGAATTTCCGTCAAGGGAAGACTGGACTAAAAGCCAGGTAATCCATAAAAACGGATCTCTCATCTGGTTTACAGATGGCTCAAAAATAGAAGCAAAGGTTGGCTGTGGGATATATGGAGAGCGACCGAGGTTTAGCAAAAGCATACACCTCGGA
Organism: Brenthis ino; assembly: GCA_921882275.1. Taxonomy (NCBI): domain Eukaryota; kingdom Metazoa; phylum Arthropoda; class Insecta; order Lepidoptera; family Nymphalidae; genus Brenthis; species Brenthis ino. The sequence goes on from OV170233.1 coordinate 7,880,848, forward strand.
CAATTTGCCTCTATTTTCCAAGCAGAAGTCTATGCCATTCTAGAATGTGTAGAAGCTAATTTGTCTAAGCACTACACAAATCAAACTATCTATATAAATTCAGATAGTCAAGCTGCACTACTAGCGCTGGACTCAAACATAGTCTCATCAAAGTTAGTGGAGCAGTGCATGGACCGACTAAACCTCTTAGCAAGAAGTAACAAAGTAGTGCTAAGATGGGTACCGGGTCATGCAGGTGTAATTGGCAACGAGTGTGCCGATAAGCTCGCTAGAGGGGGAGCTCTTGGCATACAGTAGGGCCCTGAGCCCTTCTGTGGGATACCTAAGAGCCTAGTTCAAAGAACCCTAATGATAGCATGTCTTAAGACTGCAAACAAAACCTGGACTGAATCAAATGGAATGAATCACTCCAAGGCATTAATTAGAGCCTACGACAAAAGGTTTAACAATCTTATGCTAGGGCTAAACAGAAAAACCTTACGAATACTGGTAAGGGCCTTTACTGGACACTGCTGCTTAAATAAGCACATGTTCAACCTGGGGCTGAGCGAAACGCGAACCTGCAGAATTTGCAGGGAGGCAGACGAAACGCCACTGCATCTTCTGTGGGAATGTGGACCGCTCATGCACAAACGTAGTATTCATCTAGGTAAACAATTTCCAAGCCTAGATGAAATAAAAGAGTGTAACCCTAAGAAAATCCTGCAGTTCTTAACATCAGCAGGGTTTAGTGGTTCACTCTAGTACAAAATGGCGGCGATCACAATAGACCAGAAATGGTCGCAGTGATATAAAAAAGCCGCCAAACAGAAATAAAAAAAAAAAAAAAAAACTATCTATAAGTATAGAAAAATGATAGACAAACACACTCTCGCATTTTATATTAATAAATCTTTACTTATATAAAATTCATTTAAAAAACTTTTAAATTAATTAAAAGACCATAAGGTTCTGGAACCTGAAATAAAAGCTGGTCACCTATAATGTAGATGTTTTACTTTTACGTAGGAGTCTTAAAATAGTTGATGTAAACTCACGATACATGCATAATTTTGACTTAATTCAGACACTGAGTACTATTTTCCACTTTTTTCACTTGCGATATATCACTTCACTCCACTTTTCCCACTTCGTCGTAATTCTCATGATCTTCTCCGAACTCCAACTGATATCTCTATATACTGTCGTGCTTATGTATTCATATGTACCCACATAAAATAAACATTTAAGTATTCAAATACTCTATTAATATATATTTTTTTCTGAAAAGTGTTTTTTGTCTCTTTCTCACTCATGGTAATTTACCATCAACTACTCTTGTTGTGGATTAATATGGATAAATAAAATAAATAAACAAAAAATAAAATAAAATTGGTTTAAATTAACACTTGTCTATGCATCTAATTTTGAGTATAGTTTAGACGTGCTATTTTGTTGTACAGACGTTCACTCTCAATTATGCAACAATAATAAACATATTTTATATAATTATTTGTTTCGTCAGGAATATAATGGTGAGGTTTTACCAAAACTGTTCTTTTGGTGGTGAATGAGCTTATAAAAATAGGCATGCGGTTTTCTGAACAGTAAATATGCTGACGTTAATGCTTTTTATATGGGACAATTAAATTTTATATGACTTAATGGTGTGGAAGGGGCCGTTATTATAATGACTTTGTTTTGACTTCAACGATCAGGAAAATTGAGGGAAATTGACTGAGTACTTTGATGAATATTCAATACTAGTGACACGCCGTTACTTCGTTCAGGTCATGCAGGTAAAAACTTTTTGAGATATATGTCACGGAAGTTATTATTTACGAATAATATATCTGTACCGGAGCAATAACTACTATCGCGCACACACACACACACACACACATATGCGCGCGCGCGCCCACACACATGAACGCACGCACGCACGAAAGTATATTTGAGCATAATAAAAAAATATACACATTACATATACATACATATATTCCAATATTAGAAAAAATCACTCTGTTTCTAGAGCAATAGCCTAATAATTTACTTTTAAAAAAAATCTATTTGGAAACAACAGCACCATTTTCAACCTTTACATATTTCTTTTGATATAAATTAAAATAAAACTTAATGTAAAATCAAATAAAACTAACGTTTAACACAAACGTCTGAAACTAAAGCACAATGAATAAGTATGAATTTTAAAATTTAAATTGTACAAGATATGCTAAAATTTGGTTTGAACTGTTCTTTAAGGGGTAGGCTACATTGAAATATTTTTATTAAAGCTTGTTATTTTTCTATAGTTAGTGGTTAGATTTCGATTCTCGAGCGGTGACATGTGTCGATCTAGTAAGGTCAATGTGCGAAACCCAGAACTTTTTAGGCGTAAAGAAAATAACAACTTTATCTATGTATCATATTATTTTAAATGATAATATATTTAATATATATTTATTTACATGTCGCACTCTTGTAATGGAAGAATTGATTTATTGGATCAGTAAAACTTAGGCCAATTAATTGGACCTATCAACACTTTTTACGCAAATGGAGACGAATATTTGTATAGTTAGTACAAAATTGCCTCATTAATAATCGAAATGTGAACAATGAGCGGGTTTCTCCGACAATTTTTATCATTATAATTATTGTTAATTATAAACTTAACTAATACGAAACTTTTTAAAGCTATGTCTGTGTATGATTTAATATAATAAAAATAATAATTTCACTTATTTTCTCATCACAAAAAGCAATATATCAAGGTTGTAACATCATAAGATAACAGAATATAACAGTAATAGAAGCCTTTGTGAGAAACTGGTGCCTGTACTAAGTAAAAAAGAACCTGTATTACAGATCGCCAGGCACACGCCCTTATTTACAATTATAAGCTTAATACATTTAGTTAGTATAGATCTTAATTATACAATACTAGCGACTCACCCTCGATCCGCTCGCGTTCGTCTCTAGGTAGTTTTTACGTTTAGTATAGACTTCTCAGAGTTGAGACATTTTCCCGCAGTAAAAAGTATGCTATATGTTACCCGGATAACAAGCTATCATTTTACCAAATTTTATCAAAATATGTCCATTGGTTTTCTCGTGATGTGTTCCCTGACAGATAGACAGACGAAAATTCTAAAAACTATAGATTCGGCTTCCATATGGATAATTATAACTATCTCAATTAGATTTTTCAACAAATATTTAATGTACAGATTCGACTCAGTTTTATTACTTGTGACGAGTGATGTGATGTAGTGAGATGTGGTGTGATGTGCTGTGGTGTAGAGTTATGTATAGTGTGCCGATTTAGTGTGGTGTTGTGGGGAGATATCGTAAAAATATATAAAAATCTCGTGTCACGGTGTTTGTGGTCGCACTCCTTTAAAACCTTTTGTGATTTTAATGATATTTTTTTTTGTATATTTAGTAGGCATGAGAATAGATCGTAAAGTATTTTTCACACTCCTATCCCCACCCCCCATTTTTTTAATTGCAATGTTAGTATTTTTTATGAACAATATTTACATAAATGCATAGCGACGAACCCGAGCGAAGAGGGTGATTCACTATATAACATAAAGCCAAAGAGTTTTTTTTAATTGAACACGGGCATAGTCCCGGGTTCTACTACTTAATAATATAATGATTAATCTCTAGAGTAGCTTAACTAGTATTATCGGAATTTTTGCTTATGGATAGAGAATTCAGATGAGAAAGACAAGCATTTTTCCTAAAAAAGACAACGGAGATTCCTTAGTCATACAGTAAATAATCTGAATGAAAATATCGATTATATGTTAAAAATGGCAGATTTTTATTTGACTAATATATGTTGTGTTATATTTAATTAAAATTAACTAGGCTGTGGTCTTCAAAATAACGTGATAAATCCGAAGTAATAGAATTTTCAAAATTCTTTATTAATATAAAAAAATAGGTGAGTTTGACAATTTTAAGGTAAATCTTTTCGGTTACATTCTTTGATAAATTGGCGTTGGTAAAATTAATATTTTGGGTACGGAACCATCGGTACGCGAATCAGACTAACACTTGTCCGATCTATTTATCTCTTGAATACTCGTAAAAAAAACAATTAATTTTTTTTTACAAAAATCAAATGTAGACTATTCTTAAAATATGACTATGAAACTATATCAGAGCTTCCTACAAGTTTAAGCTATGAATTAATAATTTTGTTAAAGTAAATCCCCTGTCTTTCTACGGCGGGAGCTGTCATCGTATTATTATAATGTCATTTAGATATTTCTGAATTTTAAACAGACTCGACTTTGTAGTATATTTATTATTAATTAGCACTATAATTTCACTTATGGGACAATTTTTAAATGCTTTGTATGTATGTTTGTATGACCTGATTAAATAAAATTCTTACAATTAGATGCAAAAGTCAAATTCGCGTTGATTCTGAGAAATTTCACCATGGAGGTCTTACTAAGGGGACTGTTGGACTCTTGCTCACAAAAACCCCGAAATCCATTCCTTATAGCATTGCTAAGCGCTCTGGTCATTTTTAGTCATTGGTATATTTATTCATTGGTAAATTTTGATCAGCGATCACATTAGCAAAGCTGTGAGTAAAAACAATTACTAAAACACTATCGACTTCCTCTCGTCTTGTTCGGGTGCGTCCCTAGGTAGATACGTTTTAAATTTTTTTTTCATATAAAAGTAACCTATGTTACTCCTCATACCATCGGCTATCAGCCAGTAAAAGTCTCGCCCAAATTAGTCAAGCCATTTCAGAGATTATCCGGAACAAACAGACAGAGACAAAAAAAATTAAAATTGTGTTTCTCGTATAAGGATGGACTGACGAATGTAGATACAACCTATTTCCTTTATAGAAAGCTAAAACTTAGCCTATCTTAAGTTTTATCCAAAAAGCAAACTTGTTCAGAAAGTCAATCCTTATTAAAATGCCACTTGGCGAACTTTACTTTTGTATCCAATAAATTAAAATATATTTAAATTCACTCAGGTACCGTGTACTGATTGTAAAATCTCACAAATTGATTTTCCAACTCTTGATTGATGATGGTAAACGTGGAATATTTTTAATTATATTACACTCATCTTTCATCCATTTACTTAATCTATACATACAATAAAATTGTGAATACTTAAGTATATTAAACTAGTTTTTGCCAGCGGCTCTGCTCGAATAGTAGTCACTTATAAGTATAAGTGACTCAAATATACTTTATCGTAGATAATAAATAAATACATACATATGCACGAATAAATACTATTCAAGATCCAATTTCATTTAAATCTGTTACAGTGTTAAGAAGTAACGAACATAAAATCAATTTTAACTATACTAACTCAAAAACTTTTACAAATCTTTATACATATAAAAAAAAGCGGCGACGGGCTTCTGTCTATACAGACATATATATGTACGTATATACATAGCAATCTCAAGAACTACGAATTGAATTTGTATGCGATTTTATTCAGATGTGCATTACCCCAGAAATATCTTAAAGTAAAAAATTGCCAGTGACAACATAAGAGCTTCTTTTGTAACTCGATAGCTGAATCCGCTGACACTATATACACACATGCCACAGAATTGATACTTTTTTACCTTTTCCTTGGCACATACCATTCAATTACTTACTGTACCTGTTATATTTCAATTGATAAATCTCGCAATTGGATGAATAGTTTCAAAAATAACATAAACTAGAGGAAAAACAACCAAAAAGCAATGTAGGATATAAAGATAAAGCTTTAAACCTATCAATCGTTGGATTAGTTTTGTTTCAATAGACATGCTAAATGTATAATATATACAATCTATTTCTAGTGAAATCTGTTCCACTTAGATTGATATTGACCTTTACAAGTGTCAAAGGATAGAAGTGAACTTTACATGTATTACTCTCAAATGGCTCAAAATGTACTTGTATATATAATTTGTATTATCCATATTAATATTATAAATGTGAAAGTGTGTTTGTTTGTTTGTTTGTTTGTTTGTTTGTCCTTCTTTCACGTCGAAACGGATTGGCGTGAATTTTTGTGTAGAGATAGTTGGAGGGCTGGAGAGTAAGAGTACTTTTTATTGCGGGAGATTACTTAATTCCCACGGGAAAACACGTTATAATACAATCCAAAAAATATTTATTACCACAATTACTGGAAACTTGGTATATAATATACTCTTCAATAAAATTAAATGAATACGTGTCTTAGCCTTTTTCAAAATTCATCCTATAAGGGGTTAAAATAGAGGATGAAAGTTTGTATGAAACTACCTCTTTAGAGATTTTTTAGTTGTTTTAGCGCGAGCGAAGCCGCGGGTTCTGCTAGTAATTTATATAGTGTATATTTAGTGCTGTGCAAGTTTGTTAAGCTTTTAAAGAGATTACTTATGTTTCAGAATTATTATTTTTTTACCGATTTGTGAAATTAATGCCTAAAACATAATAATTGTAGTCTAGGTAGTGATAACTCAGTTGTAATGGCTCGTTTGGGAAACCGAGTGGAGCGGTTTCAAATCCCGGGTCTCGCACCTTTGATATTTTCATCTGCGAATTATTTCTAACGTAATTACCACTTACCTTACGGCGAAGGAAAACATCTTGAGGAAACCCTCATGTCTGAAGAACCTAGCAAGTCTTCGAAATACGTCGACGACAGCAGTCGGACGTTAAAAAGGGTTGAATAAAATTCTAGTCTAGAATAAAATAGCTTTTTGGAATTTCATCATGGCCCTGTTTAGAATGTATTATAAAAGCACTAAATAGATTTTTTTAACCTATTTAAATAATGAAAACTAGTATTTTACTAAATTTTACCAAATTTTTTTTTAAATTATTTACTGAAATGAGTTGCTCTCTTCTTCTCTCATTTTGTTTTCTACAATATTTTTATAAATGTTGAAGTACGTACATACATATATGCCACTCCTTCAAGCTCGACGGATTTGGATGTCTAGTACTTAAAGCCGTAGCTAAAGCAGACCACACAACCAAGTGGTTGCTATCTCGATCCACTCCACTGTCGGAGAAGTACAAGGAGCAACCCGGATGGTACACCGCCCACCGAAGTGGGCCACCTCATATATATATATATATATATATATATATATATATATATAACCCATTGGTAAAGCATTCGTTTGGCTAATCAAATGATTTAAACACTATTTTTACCTACATATCAATAACAAAAATATAAAAACTTTCTATTCTTATCGTCTAAAAATTAAATAAAATGTCAGACGTTTTGTTAAAAATTTATATACCTATACAGGTCTACAAAACCTCCACTTTATATAGAAAAGACCATTAACCAGGCCAAAGGCAACCGAAATCGAGTTGCGGCTCGCTCGCAACAATCTAAATTACGCCGCCATTTTGTTGTGGAACGTCTGCCGGATAAAACTGCTTCCAACCGGATAGTACCGCTCAGTTAGACAAAGAGATGACTGCGAATTTGATTACGTCGCTTTTTTACGTCAATTTAACTAGACCATTGTCGTTTTATGTAGAATTTGATACGCCACTTAAGTATAACAAGTTTTAGTTATACTTATAAAAGAAGTCTATGTTAAGTACATATGTATGCATGTAAATATGTTTATTATTTGATTTTTTCCGATATTTTTTACAGTATTTCAATAGTATTGTGTTTTCATTTTGTAATATTTTTTGTAGGTTCCACTCTTTTTACGTAAAATAACGCGTATAGTATCTTTTAGCATTACATACATGTACACAGTTATACATATTATGTATATAATTACTAAATACAAACTATTAATTTAACATAATTTAAAACAAATAAATTTGGCAGACCAAGTTTACTAAGCAGTTACTGTGCGGTTATCAAAAACAAAACTATTATAATAATTGTTTGTATTTTCCTACCGTGGAACCAAACTTCCATAACCACTAGTTCATTAACAAAAACCCTACTCCCGGAAAACACCTCTAAGAAACTGTAGAATTATTTTGTATAAAGAATTAAAGTAACATGTATGGATAAAATTAATAAGAAAAACAAAAGAATAGACATTATTTTATAACAATATTTTTTTAATAAATATGCTTAGGAAATAATCGAAATTACTAAAATACTTTATTATATATATATATATATATATATATATATATATATATATATATAATACAAATGACCACTTGATTATAACTATACACTGCTAGCCACCCCTTGCTGAAATGGCAATGTTTTTATTTGGGTGAAAAACAAGTTAACTGGCTTGTCACCAGTAGAGGTTGTAAGACGAGATGTTATATCTTTCAAAAGTGTTTAGAACTTTAACCCCATGAGCAAAGGTTTTCTAAAGCAAAGGGTTTCTAAACATAATTTTGACTAAGAAATATATTATAACAATATATGTATGTATGGACTTATTCTAAATGTCCAATTACTTTTTAGATAAGATCTGACAATTCTTGTTAATTTTAATCTAAATGCATAATGAGTCAATAATAGAAATTCGAAATAGGTCACAAGACCACAATGTTTAGGGAATAATATCTGTCAATTTAATAGCTAATTTGAAATGCAATTAGTACTTGCTAACGTGTTTACTGGCTAGTAATGCTAGAGTTAATCGGTGTTACATAATTATAATATGCTTAAATTTATAGGAGTGGAAGTTTTTGGTTCATTAATGCTTGCATTTGAACCAGAGTTAGATTGAGCCTAAGGTCATAGGTTCGATGTCTGTAACCAATTGTGATGATGTTCTCCTAGCAGATTCCGGTTACGGCGGCCAATCTCATTGAGACTAGCCAACTGCGCAGGAGATATTATAGTGCACCAGTGTACGCGCAGACACAAGTGCACTCTCTATTCCTGTCACTCTGATATTGCGGTAGGACGAATGCTCGACACGCCCAGTGACCAATTGTATAGATACTATAGTTCTTTAATAGCATCTGGTGATATAAAGTGTTTTTTTTAATAAAAATTAGGCGTATAATAAAAAACGATGTTAATTTTATATGATGTAGCTTTCCAATGGTGGAAGAATGATAAAATTACTAGTTAGTCAGTCGGAGTTTGTCGATTATAAACAAACACACATTTTTTTTCTTTTTACAATATTAGTATTGATATAGAATATACGTTCTATATAGATATGGAATATAGCTACTATGTAAAATATGTACAACAATCTGTCGAATTTTAAGGCAACTCGACAGAGTTTCAACGCTTACTTAATTTATTGATTATTGACAATAATGTCAATGACTATCAGTCAGTAGTATCAGTAATTCAAGAATACATAATGTATATTATATATATAAGTTTCACTCACATAGTAATTATTTAACTTAAAAGCTTTATATAGAATATTGAATTATTTATTTATCGAATTTAATAAGCTAACTGTACCATACTTTGTAAAAAGTTAATTTACAAGAAAAAAAAAACTGTGTCTTAAGCTACACTGAAATAAAATATTTTAGAAACAAATATATTATAATGACATGACCTCGTGGAAGTCCGGAATAAATGTTAGCTGTTTTCTCCTACTGAATCACAATACCGATTCTTCGGATAAAATGAGACAATCCTCTTATCACTGTTAGAGATAAGACTTTTAGTACTATATCAAGACAAAATACAATAAACCCACATGTGACACGTTCTAATAAAATATAATATTATACAAGACATAAGTATATAATGATAAATCAAATATCATGACAAAATGATATCGATTTGCCATTATCATGTAATATTTAATGGTAATCACTGAACAATAATTATGTTGGTTCTATGTAGTTACCAGTGTAGCATTCAGTTATTTTATGTGCTAGTTTGTGGATTTGACAGTAGATTTTTGATACGTCAAGTGGACAGTTGGTAATTCGCATTCTAATAAAAATGTAAAATGAGTATTGTGAGAAAGCAATAAATATAATTGTTAATTACCAAATATTTGTTTTCCTGGAAAATCCTTCTAAGCTGTTTCACTAGTAATTTCCCCCGCTTTGCTCGGGTGCTCTCAGTACCTTTCGTAATTAAATTATTATTTATACGCAGTATTTTTAAATTAGCTTATGATAATATAATGGTAGCCTTTCGATGAAATTCATTAAGACCTTGAATATCATTCAAGGTCATAGTCTATCTGTGTGCAAAGTTTCATCTAAATCTGTTCAGCAGTTACAGCATGAAGGATAAACAGACGTACGTATGGACTTTTCTCATTTATAATATAGTGTGATTTTGCACTGTTAGCTCCGAGTCTACGATACGCTCTTCAGTTATAAATCAGAACACTTTTCCTACGTAATATATTCACAATCGGAGGTCAATAAATTTGCGGCAAATTAACACTCTTAGGTATATTTAATGGGTTTGCTTTGAAATTATTTTGCCATAATTAATTGGATTTTTATATAATGAAAATAACAATAATCTGTTTACATATAATACTGTTTTATGTGCATTATAATTGTTTGCTTTATAAAGTAATTAGTCTTAGGGTTTAAACTTTATAAGGAGTTAAAACTTAACTTTTATTGAAGAAGTGAGATCATCTCATTCTCTAAATTTTTTATTAGGGTTCCGTACCCAAAGGGTGACAACTAAGCCTCCGCTGTCCGTCCGTCAGTCAGAGGGTATCTCATGAACTATAATAGGTAGAGAGTTGAAATTTTCACAGAGATGTATTTCTATTACCGCTTTAACAGCAAATAATAAAAATAAATAGAAATAAAAAAATTAAAAGACATGAAACATTTTTTTAATGTTCGATCATCGAAGTTAATATACTAGATACGAGTATATAGAGTAAAAGTCATATTAATATAAAGCACAGAACTCTTCGTGTGCGAATTTGACTCGCACTTGACCGATTTGATTATATTATTTTTAAAAGAACTTACTTAGATTTAGTCGAAGTTTGAAGGTTCTTTAAATAAATAAATAAATAAAATAAAATAGCCTTTATTAACTTACTACTTTCGTTAACATTTTTCTTTCTTTTGAACACAACTACATATACAGATCTTTGGGACTTTTTGAATGTGTATTTGTAAATGTTTTTACTTATCTATATAAAACTATATGACTATCTATATATCTAAATAACTATATGTGTACTAACTTTTGTAAATCTATATTTCTATATCTATATGTGTATGTAGCATAAAATAATATTCAGTATATATTAGTAGTAGTCGCCTCTGCGGCGTAGGCCTCTCCTAAACCTTTCCAAACATCTCTTTCCCGAGCCTTTTGCATCCAGTCATTACCACACCTGTGTCTGTAAATGTCTCTCCATCTTTTACTAGGTCTCCCTACTCTCCTTTTCCTGTCCCTTGGTATCCACTCTGTTAAACGTTTTGTCCATCTATTGTTCATCCTGCAAACATGCCCTGCCCATTGCCAATTTAGTAATCGAATTCTTTTCCTTACATCTATTATTTTTGTTTTGTTTCTGATGTCACTGTTGTGAATTTTGTCTGATAATTTTATTCCCAGCATGCTCCTTTCCATTTTTCTCTGGCATATAGCAATTTTTTCTTCATCCTCATTTCTTATTGCCCACGTCTGACAACCGTATGTTAGACATGGTAATATTGTTGTTTCATAGATTCTCTTCTTTATATTTATACTAACTGTGTTATTCTTCATTATTTCTCTCAAGCCCCAATATTTTTTCCATGCTAGAGTTATCCTTCGTTGTATTTCTTTTGCGGTGTTATTTTCAAAAGATACTGATTGTCCCAGATAAATGTACTCTGTTACATAATCGATTTTTTCGTTCTCTACAACAATTTCTTGTGGGTCTCCATTGGTTAGGATCTTAGTTTTCTTTGTGTTGAGTGACAGTCCTACTTTATGGCTTTCTAATGCTAGTTCCCTGACCATGTTCTCGAGCTCTGACGCGCTTTCAGCAAATACCACGATGTCGTCCGCGAAGCGTAGGTGATGCAGTAGTTCCCCGTCTATATTTATTCCTTTCGTTTCCCAATCCATACGTCGGAATACAGACTCGAGTACTGCCGAAAAGATTTTTGGCGAGAGCGGGTCTCCCTGTCTCACTCCTCTTTTTATAGGGAACTCTGAACTGAAGGTTAACGCCCGTACGCATACGGAAAGAAACAAACGACTTATGTCTATGAAGGTTCTATAAAGTATAATATAATTTTGTATTTTTTTTTTTGCCGAATCATAAGGAAAGCAAGTATATTATGAATTTGTACATTGAATATTGAAATATTTATATTGCTTGATGAACAACACGAAAACACCTTTGCCATTTTTTTATTTTTAAGCGTACACATCAGTTGACTAAAGTTTTTTAAAAATGTTAATTTTTTTATATAATATTTTATAGGTCAATCAATGTTTTTTCTTTATATAAATAGGCAAAGACAAAACAGTTCAGTACCTTTTTCAAATTTATTTTTCAATAGACATTGCTATAGTGCTATCAATAAAAAACCGGCCAAGTGCGAGTCGGACTCGCGCGCGCAGGGTTCTGTACCATTATCTATAAAAAAGCCAAAAAATCACGTTTGTTGTATGGAAGCTTCCTTAAATATTTATTTTATTCTATTTTTTAGTATTTGTTGTTATAGAAGCTACAGAAATACATCATCTGTGAAAATTTCGACTGTCTAACTATCACGGTTCATGAGATACAGCCTGGTGACAGACGGACAGACGGACAGACAGACAGACGGACGGATGGACAGCTGAGTCTTAGTAATAGGGTCCCGTTTTACCCTTTGGGCACGGAACCCTAAAAGCATGATTATGGTCGAATTTGACCACTGAGCGAACACTAGTAAATATATTTTTTTAGAATTATATTTTAAAAACAACAATATTTCTAGTGAACTCAGCATTAGTTAAGTCACAAATTAAAATATTACATCTCGTTGCAAAAAAACTCATACTTCACCACATACCGACCCATCTATCAAAGTAAATTGGCTGTTTTATTCATGTTCTAATTTTTTATCCAATAGTGACCCCAAGAGTCTAAAGCCCATCAAAATTATTTCAATAATTACCGCTAACAAACTTCACTTGCAAATCATTTAAATAAACGTTTAATATTCCAATATTACATATTATATATTAATATAAAAAGTATAATATATCCAAATAAACTAACTCCTTTTTCCATGTCGGTCTATAAACTTCATTTGATATTTAAATGGGAGAATTATCCGAGCCCGTGAGAATCCGCTTCATAGGCAGGAGTCGTTTACAAACTGTCAGAAAACTAACTAAAACTGATTCCAGAAGTGCTAAATAGTACTGATTGTTGAGTTTGTTGACATTGCATGTTGGAAATTGTGACTGTAATTCTCATTACTCTGTCCACATTGTAGTAGCCTTTCTATGTCTAGTGGCTAGTCCTGGGTTCAAGTTCTGGTTACGGCATTAATAGTTATAAGGGTTTTCTGTTCTACAGTGTCTGTTTGTAATATCATAATAACAGTTTTTAACTAGATTCATATGCGGTACTTATAAGAAAAACACAACTTTTACATTTTTTGGCTTTCTCTCTGTTTGTTCCAGGTAACCTCCGAAACGGCTGAACTGATTATGACGAGACATTCTCTGGCAGATAGCTGATATTATAGGAGTACCTTAGACTGCTTTTATTTTAGAAAACTTAGGATACCTACTTACTTTATAGAGCAAGATCCCAGGGTCGCCAGACGTCACGTATTTTCTGACGAACGAAATGTGGATAATTGGGTAGTGTTAGTATGTACTAAGATCGCATGCCTACCTGCTAACTTGGTTAGACGGCCAATTTCCAGGTATCAGGTAACCAAGGTACCTCAAAAGATTACTTACCTCACGTACATTCTCCAAGCTTATTTTCACGTATATTTTAGACAATATCGTTAAAAATAAGTTGTCAATACTCCCAGACACTTTTCGTCGGTCGTATTGCTTTGAAGACGCTTTAAAGGTCTCAAAATAATTACTTAACTTTACGTAAATTCTGATGCTCCATTTTTGTATATGTTCGCTCCGTTACGTTTTAACGTTTAGTATAGATTTCTCAGAGATGAGATATATTCCCGCAGTAAAAAGTATCCTATATGTTGACCCGGACAACCAGCTATCACCGTAACAAATTTCATCAAAATCTGGCCAGTGGTTTTCTGGTGATGCGTTCCCAAATAGACAAAAATTCTAAAAACTATAGATTCGGCCTCTGTATCGATAATAATGACTATTTCAATAAAATATTACAAAATTAATATACATATTTAATATACAGATTCGACTCAGTTAGAATTTTATTATATGTACAGATTGGAAGGCACTTTGTGACCTCTAAGACGTCAAAAACCTTAAGTCTCTATCTGACCATGTTAGTTTTAAAGCATTCAACAAAAATAAAACTATGAAAAAATATTTTTTTATATAAGAACTACTTTTGATATTCATCACTTCTCAATTCTCAGACACAACGTCAATATTATTGGACAAATGCGCGATAAAAGTAAAAAACATAAAATGTAGTTTAAAGAGAAAACAAATAGCACTGAAAACATTTTTACACTATTGAACTCAACGTGTTGGTAATGAAGCGTGTCAGAGCAGGGTCGGGCTCGGTGCGCAAATTTTAATAATACCTATACAAAATACTCATCGTCTCGAGTTTATTTTTTACATTATATAGTTACATAATATTTCATTAAATAAGAAAAATATTAGGTTTTTTCTTAGTTTTGGGAAATTTATATCTTTATTAACGAATGATTCCTTTCAAATACCTCAATTAAGTAATAAAATTCATGCCTAAAATTTTCCTCTGTTCGCCTTTTCTGACTCTATTGAGGTATTTTTAAAGTTTAACAGATTTTAATCGTCAACATGTCTATATAAATAGGGTAGTAGTAGGGACTCAAGTTCAGTACCTTTTCTCCTCTGTTTGACAACCGATTTTCTTTTTCTTTGTTTAGTAGCTATTGACGAGCTTTAGTGTTAATTAAAACATTTTTTTTTTTAAATAATATCACTCAATAGTATGATTTAATCTATTTTTTCTATTTAAATACAAATTTTGAAATAGGTTGTTTTAGTATAAAGGAAAATATTAGTTTGTTCTAAATAATTTTCGCTTTGAACATGATATTTATTAGTAATATAAATATCTAAGAAATCAACTTAACCCTACTTTCTATACTAATATTATAAAGAGGCAGAGTTTGTTTGTTTGTCTATTTGTTTATTTGAACGAGCTAATCTCAGGAACTACTCATCCGATTTAAAAAAAACTGTTTGAATTAGATAGCCATTTTATTGAGAAAGACTATAGGCTATATTCTATACTAATATTATAAAGAGGTAAAGTTTGTGAGATTGTGAGTTTGTGACGTTGTAGGGGGTAATCTCTAGATCTACTGAACCCATTTAGATAAACTTTGGTAAGAAGATAAATTGAGACCCTGGGAAGGACATAGGATACTTTTTATCCCAGAAATCATTCCTTAAGGGGGTAAAAATGGGGATGAAAGTTTATATTGGGAAGCAAGCTAGGAACGAACCCGAGCGAAGCGAGGGTGAGTCGCTAGTGGTATATAATATAATAATATACAGTCTATATATTTCATACTAGCTGTTGAAACCTACTTAGGGACGAACGCAAGCGAAGCGATGATAAGCTGCTAGTTAGTAATATAACTACTTAAAATATTTTATTAATATGGAAATTTACAGTATATTAACTGACCATTCAACTTATCTGATGTAATATAATCGATATATCGAAAAGACTAATGACGTCAAGAAAGGCTACATTTGGTTTGTTTTAGTCCAATGTATTAGTATCACAGGAAATTAAAATTTTATAAAATAAATGTACATGAAATGGTCTTCTATATGTAAAACTTTGTATGTATGTTTGAAACACCACCACGCTGAGACAGCAGAACGGATTTGAACGAAGGTACACAGATAGACTATGATTTTCTTTTTTAACGTTGGGAAATGCATTTACGCATACCACCTGCATACATACAGGTGATAATGTGGGACTCACCGGCAAAAAAAAAGTACTACCCACTTAATTCCAACAAAACCTCCCCCATCTTAATGGTGCGTCGCAGGATCGCTTACGCACTCAACCACGACGCCCTGAGATAAAGTATTGCCTGGAGTAACACATAAGCTACTGTTTTGAGCGAACGTACTAAAAGTCACTAATATATTATAATACTACTAACAACTTATCCCGGGGTTCACTAAGCATCCCTTTTTAATTAGATCCCTGAAAATAATGCTGCCCTAACGAATTTTCAATTTATATTAACCCCTTCGAGGGATGAATTATGTAGTAAAATTATTTTATTATCTCTATATATAAACAGGCAAAGACAAAACAGTTGTGCGTTTTTCTTCTTTGTTTGTCAACCGGTTTTCTTTTTTTTTTGTTTAATAGCTATTGACGAACTTATGTATGTGTCAATAAAAAATTATTATGGTCGCATTTCGACCACTGGACGAATAAAAGTTTAAGTAAATATGTATGGAGCTGATCGAATACATCTCTGTGCATACTAATGAGTCTTTTTGAACATTAAATTGTTTGTCTTACCATGAAAAATAGGCTTTCAAATTGATCTATCGTATTTAATATCATATATTTCGTAACAGACGTAAATTAAAAAGATTATTTATAGCTAATTCCAAGTAAAGTTTTTAGTAGAACATGTTTGTTTATTTATTGATAAAATGTATATATTACTTGTTGATCGTTCACGATGATTTTTTTATCATGGGGATATGCATTTACGCATACCACCTGTATACATAAGATGTACATATCTACATGTGGTTAAGACTAACCGAGTAGAAAAAAATCCTTAAAATAATATATTACTAGCAACTCAACCTCGCTTCGTTTCGGGTTCGTCCCTAGGTAAAAACAAATCTATCCTATGGGAACCGCACATTTTTCCCGGATAATATAAAGCCCATATAGCCTTTATCAATAAACGGACTATCAGCAGAAATTAATTTTCAAAAACTCACTTTTAAAAGCTCTTATATCACTTTAAAAGTAATAAAATAAAATTTATAAATAGTGTTATATAAAGACTTAAATCCATTATAAATGGAAAACGAGGGTCAAAATCAAATATCTTAAAGCCATTCCAGGTAATATCCACCCAATTTTAATTACGAACAGTTCAAACAAGAACAGAGAAAGCTATGGAGTAACCATTCATATTAAAATCGAGGCTTTGAAGTGAAATGAATAGATGTGAATGAAACTATGTTGAATAATAAGGCGATATTGTTATATTCACTAGGTTTTGAATGTGGCGTTACTTGCTGAATTTAGTTTTTGTAGCTCTGAAAGGTTAAGGTGAGGAAGAAAAGCATAGGTACATTTACTACGAAGCGTGATTTTCTTCATAAAATCATTTTTCGAAGGTCATAATGTCAGAATTTTTTAACTGGACCAAAGTAACGATTATCTTTTTCTATATGTGTAAATAAATTATCTATGTGTGGTTTCAAATTAATCTATACATATAATAAAACAGTAGAGGTCGAATGTCTGTACACAGAAAAAAATGCTAAACACCGAGTCAGGGGGATGTAAGAAAAGAATAAGAACAAATCCAGATTTTTTCAAATTATTTGTTTCTCTATCTGTTAGTCCGTTTGTCTGTTTGTACGAGCTAATCTCCGAAACTGTTGGACTGATTTAAATGAAATTTGGTATGGTGGTACCTTATATCCCCAATTAACATTTTAGATACTTTTCATCCCTGTAAATTAAAGAGTTCCCGTGGGATAGTTAAAAAACTATAGAAATTTATACAGCTTAGTAAACAACAACTTATGCACCTAATTTAGTTTGGCTCGCTGATACCTCGTATTGCCGTTCAAACAACAGGTTACTTTTTATCACGGAAAAATGATCGATTCCCGTGGGATAGATCTGTTTGTGCTTTTCTATATGATTTTCTATATGCTAGTCTATAAAAAATTGGTAAGAAGACAGTTTGAGATCCTTGAAAGGACATAGGATAGTTTTTATCCTGGAAATCATCCTTTAAGGGAGCGAAAATGGGGATGAAATTTCGTATGGGGAAGCAACCATAGAGTATATTGCTACATATAGAAGCAACCTAGGGACGAAACGAAGCGAGGGTTAGTCGCTAGTCACCCTATATTCAGCTATTTAGTGATTTCCATAAACAATATTAAAAAAATGTTTATCAGTCTGTTTGACCCGTTTATCTTTGGAAATGCTAAATCAATTTTGAAAGGAGATCCATTTGATAAATCAAATCAAAAATCAAAAAGGGTTTCGGAAGAATGTAATAGAGGCTTGTTTTTATACCAGTAGAGGGTGGGTAGAGGATTCAAGTGAGAGCGACTTTAGATATTTTTATTGTCAAGCTGTGAGTAAATATTAGTTACCAAATACCAAGCAGTATCGGGACAATTGTACACGCAATTTTATATAGCATGATAAACTTATTTCACTGCCGATCTCCTTCATGTCTTCTCCATTCTACGTGACATTGGCGAAGTAATGAAAAAATATGTAAGTTTGTGTGTATGTTTGTTACAACACCACGTTTTTTACGTACATAAACTATATAACATTCATACCTGGAGCAACACATAGGGTGAGTTACCTAAGGTCTCGCCCGAACGAAGCGAGGGGGGCCACTAACTAGTATATTATGCCGCAGCGCGGCGTACTGACGACATACATGATATGAGTACATGCAAGAATACTTATGTGATTATGCCAAACATCAAGTCGATCCATTGCTATGTTGCATCATTACAGATGGGTGAAACAATAAAATTGGTTGGGAAATCAAGTGAAACGGGTTCAAATCCAGAACTCGCATCTCTGATATTCTCATGTGTGAATATCATTTATCAACATGACGTTTCTCTAATGGTGAAGGAAAACATCCTGAAGAAATCTACACATCTGAGAGCAAATTTTTAAAACAATAATATAAAAAAAATGCGAAGTCCGTCAACTCGCATTTGGGCGACGTGGTGGTCCCCATATATTGAAGGGAGGCCGTGCCCAGCAGTGCGACGTTAAAAAACCTGACTGCATAAAAGTTAACTAAAAAGATGAAAACAAGTTCACGAAGGAATATAGTATTATGCACTCGGAGACATACACATATCATCCTTGCCGCGAGATGTATGTACATTGTACATACTCGTACGTATGCAGTCGGGTTTTTTATTTTTATAATATATTTATAATGAAAAATGATGAAAGAAACCTAAAAATGGTTTTTAAATACCTATTCAACGATACCCCATTTGACATAGTCGATTTTCATTTATTCTTTTTCAAATTATGGCGTCCATAATCGGTCATTTAATTTTTTTAAATTTTTATTTTTTCTATAGCATTTGCGCCGTCATGACGAATCAAACGACGTGTCATTTGTCAAAATCGGCCCACGCGTTTGGTCTAAATAGTGCCACAAAGGTACAAACCCACATATGTAGTCTATGCATGGAACATTTCACGAGTAGCAAGTGAAAAATCACATGAAATGCGTTATCATACGTCACACCTGCTACTTAAATTCACAGTCACTGCTACAAATCACCATAAACTTTATAGTCGATTTTTGCCTCTTCGGCTTGTGCAAATCGGCAGATTATTGAATTGGACACTTTTCAGGATGTGACTAGCCTACCACACCTTAATCTGACGGTTTCAAGTATTTCTACCTTATCAAAACATTTTTTAAATATTTTAATCGGCTTCCCTAGACGCGCCCCTTTATATAGAAGACTTATATTATGGTGAAAGTACTCAATAGAGTGCAAGGTAACCTCTTTTATGTTAATCTGCCGCGCTCGAGTAACTACAGAAAATCCCCTCTTGGGCTCCCCTACTAATACTTCATTTTAATAGCAAATAATATAAAGTGTGACACCAGACCGTCGAAATAAAAAATCATTGCCTGTGAAAATATACGTAATTTTATCATATGATAATGATTTAAAAGTAGCAATCATTTCCATGCTTAATATGTACATACATACATAGGCTGATAAACACATTACCATCCTTTGCACCGCACAGTCGGGTAAAAAGGGTATATATATATATATAATTTGATAGACATGTTTTAGTTGTTAATGTATTTTTAGTTATCGCTATAATAAATACTAATAATGTGAAGATTAAAAATCATTTTCTATGATGTCGCTAATAGAGTACAAAAAATAAATTAGAATCATAACATAAAACCATATGATAAATGTTCAAAAATATAATTTCTAATTATTATTATTATATTATATTAGTCTATCTATACTAATATTACAAAGAGGTAAAATTTGTGAGTGTGTGACGTTGTAGGGGGGGTAATCTCTGGATCTACTAAGCCAATTTAGATAAAATTTGGTAATAAGATAGTTTGAGACTCTGGGAAGGACATAGAATACCTTTTTATCCCATAAATCATTTGTTAACGTGGTGAAAACGGGAACGAAAGTTTTATTGGGAAGCAAGCCAGTTAGCCAGTAGTTTTAAATAAAAATACAACTAAGTTGTGACATGCCTTATTCTTCTTTATCTGAAGTTAATTCGACCACTATGTAATAACATAATATTGGATAGTCGTTAAGCACGTAAGCAATATACGCTGTAGATGCTTCCAAAAAATTCATAAAAAAATGTTTAAATAGCCAGTATATAATTAAGGTTTGGTTTAAAAATAATTGTAGACTGTAAAACATCTCCGGTTTCCATTTAATTTTTAGTTCCAAATTAAGCAATGACACGGGTCTTTATATACGGGCTATCAACACAATGTTTTGATACAAATCCAATACGTCATTAAATAAAAAAAAATACTATAAATAATAATCGTTTCAGTTTCGCAGTGACAAATATCCACGGTCTATAATTTTGCTGAAAACAGTGCCAATAAAATCGGCCCGATTTTATATTGGCTACCCGCCAACCGTCAAATAAGTCTTAGGGAAAAAACTGACATGCGACTAAATTGTCTTAATAGTTTTACCACACTATACACTAGTTTTTAACTATAGATTTTGAAAGAGAAGCTTGTATATGTAAATTTTAGTATATATAAGTGACTTACGATCTATAAGTAATATAATATGTTGAGTATGATCTATGAATTAGTCATTCAGTCTTATAAGAAGTATAAAAAAACGTAGTATATGTATTAAAAAAAAACATTATTCATTGATGCTTATCTATAGAATTCCAGTAAAGGTTGCAAATTGAGTGCTCACATGAAATAACTATTTATATTAATTATACATGCAGATATATATTTTGACTTTGTTACACTATTGTAAAAAATATAATATTGACATAAACAGTGAACAGAGTTCTGCGTACTCTCCACATTACTCCGCGGTAAATAGTATATAAAACTATTATATTAAAAAAACAAAGATCGACACTAACAAATGCTACAAAAAAGTTGTATAATTGTATTTTCGTATATTATTAATATGCCTGTTTTCATCCCGATACCCTAATTTATTATTTTTTTATAAAAAATGTGAAGGGATACTTAGTTTTAAATAATACGAACGTCTGAATGTCATCATCAGTCATATCATCCATATTGAATAAAAGATTATATACATACAGATGCAGATAGTAAAAGCTTCGTTAAGAGCTTACGTACCTATGTCCTATATACTTACCTTTAAAAGTGAAAAGTAAATAATGCTAGAACCGTTATTAGCCTGAAAATTGTCCAAAATACAAGTGACTCTGCACATTGTATACACATATCGGTCGCAATTCCGTCTGATGTCTGCGATGATCTTTACACTATCTTCCATTGTGCTCAACTAATGAGTTTTGAACAATGAAATGAATTCATCCGTGGGGTATTTTAGACCCTTTATTCAGAATTTGCGGGTTTCATTGTTGTTAAAGCTAACTAGATTATAGGCTCCGAATTTTTTAATGAGATCCCTCTATAATGAGATTATTTAAAAGTTAAAAAATTTAAAAAATATTTCTTATGCATAAAAATAAAATAAAATAAAAATTATCTTTATTTACTTATTAGCATACATGTAAAATATCGATCAAGTGCGAATAAGAGTCGTACGAAGGTTCCGTACAATTATACATTATATTATTTCTATTACGTGTCTATAAAAAGAAATAAAATTGAAGTGTTAACTGATACAATTTTTTAAATTTTTAACGTTTACGTTAAAGAAAGACTGAATACATAAATACATACGTCTTATATACGTACATATTCATTCTTATTAAATTATTCTATTTTTTTGAATAACGTTTTTCAAAACGAAATAAACTACAAATTTATTCATAGCTCTAAAATATGAAGTAAGATGTAACGTAAGAAAAAGCTAGGTGCAATAAATGTGATATGAATCTAATCATAAAATCAGATACACCACGAAACTCTTCTCCGATATAGAACAGATGTGTCGAGTATCAATTGGTCTAGAAAAACATATTTGTTATTGGAATTTCAAGAGCCTTCTTTTTTAGTGTATCTTTATTTATATATAAATAAAATCGAAATCATAACTGAGAGAGAATAAAATCTATACATATAATAAAATTCTAACCGAGTCGAATCTGTATCGAGTCTATGTCTGTCTGTTCGTCAAAAAATCTCTTTAGCTTTATGTTATCGTACTACATATTTATAGAAAATTATTGTTCATACTTAAATACTAAAATCACGATTAAAAAATTCAGAGTGGGTATGGGTGGTAGTAGGAGGATGAAAAATACTTTACGATCTATTCTCATACCTACCAAATGTACAAATAAAATCATTAAAACCGGTCGAGCTGTTTCGGAGGAGTGCGACCACAAACAACGTGACACGAGATATTTATATATTAGTTTTGTACTATGTATATATATATATATATATATATATATATATATATATATATATATATAATAGGTCTTTAAATAACTTAATACTTTCGATTTAACTTTAATCAAACATAACATTAGAAAGCCTGCTTCTTAATTTATCTTCACCTCCCATCTCCATATCTCAAAAGGGCTCTGAGACGGAACCTAATCAGATAAAGGTACGCGAAGTGTGCGAGACAGCAAAGGGCCATAATATATACGAGTAATATAATTATAAACACGACCACAGGTAATATCACAAAAGTGAAATTTTGAACATTCTAAATTACTGGAAAGGTTTCGAATTTTCAAATACTAGAATGTTCTTTGCTTATGAATATAAGGGCGGTAGTGTGTCGAGAAATCTGTTAAATTTTGAATCTAAGTGTAGATTAAGAAGAAATATGAAAAAGTGAAACAGGGAGGAGTCAGTAAAGTCGTAGTCTAACTTGTAGTAGAAAACAGTACTCGGAGACTAAGTTAAACCAGAACACTCAGTGCATCTACTACGTGTGTTTGTGAACCGCTATAAGTGATCTTGTAAACCAAAAGTAATACAACTTCTATAGTGCAAAAGACGTGCTTTAATTTCCGATACCGGAACTCATAGAACGTAACAACAAATTTGGTTCAAACAATGAATAAATGTTGCGACATTAACACACATCACCATTTAATTCCATGGTAAGCTACGAGGCTTGTGTTATGGATACCAGATAGTTGATACACTACACATATATAACTTTAAATACATACATATTATAAATATAAACACAAATGAATGCCCCCTGTAGGACTCAAACCCGCGACCGGTGGCACAGCAAGTAGGGTAGCACTACAAACTGAGCCAAACGTGTCAAATTAAGAAATTTTCTAAACATGTTTAAAAAAGTATTATAAAAACATATATTAAAAAGAATAATGCCAATGACGAAATAAGTATGGAATAAAGAAAACCAAGTGGTTTAAAGTTCTCAAGATGAAGTGACCACGACACCAATACGCGACCTACTTTTAGTTTGGCTTCGGACTCAGCCACAAATGATACGTCACGACAACAATATCGTCTCTTTGAAAATTATCAAATGGACTAAGATTTCTAACAAAAGCATTTAATTCATCAGTTTTAATCTTCAGATTTTTTGGTCGAAGTTTAGTTTAAAACCGAGTTTCCAAATAACAATACTTTAAAATATAACAAATAATCTAAATGTTGTAACATTTAGATTATTTGTTTGGGCCATTTTGTAAATAAAACTAGCTTTTCGGATTATTTTGCGGATTTATTCTGATTTTTGGTTCCCAAAGTTTTACTTAAAATGACAAATACTCGCGTAAATCTAATAAAGTATTATCATGTATCTCATCTCTATATACAATATACAGCCTTTTAAAAATACTACAGATGGTTTGACACTAAAATTAAGCACAGCACTATTATACATGCGAAACTACACATATTTAATCAATTATATATGTATATGTCTGTTTATATTTATTACACATTCACGCTGTAACTGCTGGACGGATTTTAACGGAAATTTAGCTAACAGATAGACTATGACCTGGAGTAACATATAAGTTACTGTGAGTAATAAAATTTACCAAAATATGAAGCAACCTGTATACAATATTATATATACAAAAGATATCCGAGTGAGGCGAGGGTAAATTGCTAGTATTTAATATAATAGTATAGAATTAAAGTTTTACAACTATCCATATTAATGAGTATGAATGTTTGTTACTCTTTCACGCCAGAACGGCAGAACGGATCTAAATGAAATTTTGCACAGAGATAGGTTATAGTCTGGATTAAAATATAGGCTACTTTTTATTCCGAAAAAATGATTGGTTCCCGTGGGATAGGTTTATTTTGTTTGCCTTAAGGCGAAGCCGAGTGAAGCGAGGGTGAGCCACTAGTGTATATTATATAGCAAATGCATAAAACTATGTAATTATCACGTTATCTAACATAGTTCGACCGTAGATCCACTTTTGTAATATGACGAGGTCTGCAACAAAGTTGTTAACTTATCAATAAAATTGTATTATATCTACCTTACATTCTATTTTTAACTATCGAGAGACTGTAATGCTCTTAATTAACAATACTAAATAAGACTAAAGAGTTTTGCAATTAAAAAAGAGTGGAACTTTACCCACCATGCTCAAATTGATATTGTTTTAATTATTGTAGTATTTTTATTCATCGATTTTAAGTTAAATAAATAAATTAATATGTTGGGACATAAAACAGTACTATCTAGTTCCATGGTGAACTACGAGGCTGTGTTTTTGGTACCAGATAGTTGATATACTACACATATATAACTATAAATATATACTTATTATAAATATAAACACCCATGACTGGAGTACAAACATTCGTGCTCATCACACAGATAAATGCCCCCAGCGAGATTCGAACCGGCGACTGCTGGCACAGCAAGTAGGGTCACTACAAACTGAGCCAAGCGTTCGTCATTGTTTTTAGTTGTAACGAGTAACTACGTTTGTAGATAAAGATCATGTTAACGTTAATGTACTTGGTACAAATCTTGGGTCTAGATTAGGAATAAATAGATTTCCAACACCGGGCAGTTACTTAGAATTTCTTCACGAAACATCTGTCTTGGGACTCGAATCTGGGCAAAGAGATAGTTCATATTAGTTAATCTTGCAATAACTTAACGCGTATTAAATAAAACTATCTTTTTGGATTTTGTTCCGGATTTATTTTTATTTGTATGGTTCCGTACCCGAGGGTGCCAACGGAACCCTATTACTAAGCCTCTGCTTTTCGTCCGTCCGTCTATCAAAGGGCTGTATCTCATGAAGCGTAATAGGTAGAGAGTAGAAATTTTCAATAAATAATAAAAAATATAAAATTGTGGGTTTTAGGATCTTCCTTTTTTTCTTAGTGACGAAACATGATCTACAATCAATATCGCTAAGTATAACATAGTTAAACTTATATTTGAACTAAGCACTGCCAGCGTCGTTGCCCGAGTGAAGTTGTTTGTTTTTCTTTCTATCAGTAATGTACTAAAGTATATATAATAAGATTTTAACTACGTATATAACTAGCGACTCACCCTCACTTCGCTCGGGTTCGTTCCTAGGTACATTTTAACGGTTAATAGGGAATAGATATACTATATTAGTATGTATATATATGTACATAGGTATTATGAGTTTTGATATCCCTTACTCGAGAAATAATTGGTTCCGCATACATACTTTCACCCCCCTAGGGGATGATTTCCGGGATAAAAACTATCACATAACAGATTTCATCTAAATCGGTTTAGCGGATTTTTAGTATATCCATTACAAAGTCACAAACTTACAAACTTTACCTCTTTATAATATTAGTATAGATTATAATTTTTGCACAGAAAAAAGTGATGGTCCCTGATATGTGATTGAGTAATGAGTTCTAGAAATCCTTATATTTTTTATATAATTATCCTTATAATTGTCAGTTTTTTTTTATATTACAATATTACTGAAACAATATTTTCTAAAAAGACTTGACGCTTAAATATTATATAGATTCTATCTTTATTGTTTAACTAGCTGTGCCTCGCGGTTTTACCCGCGAATTTTATTACGAGAATTAAATTTGTTTGATTATAAATATAAGTTTTACAATAATGTATGGAAGTCTGCCTGATTTGTTGGCATTTATGTTACTGCTCCACTTTAGTAGCATGATAATATATAGCTTATAGCCTTCCTCAAAACGGGTTATCTAATGCAAAAATATTTTTTCAAATTGGATTTTATGAGATTAGTGCGTTCAAACAAACAAACAAAAAACAAACATACAAACTCTGTCTCTTTATAATATTAGCATAGATAACTATAGCGAGTATACACAATTTTAATTATAGCCCTTTGATGTTTTAGTTCAAAATGTTGAAACATTTTAATTTGAATC
Organism: Brenthis ino; assembly: GCA_921882275.1. NCBI lineage: Eukaryota > Metazoa > Arthropoda > Insecta > Lepidoptera > Nymphalidae > Brenthis > Brenthis ino. The sequence continues at coordinate 7,907,700 of OV170233.1, forward strand.
TGTAGATCTCATTATAGCTTAAATGATGTTTCATTAACACTAAATCTGACTGATTATATGACACTTAGTACATAATAATTATGTCAAAGTCACAAAACCGAAAAGTTTCATATCCAGTTATACGTGGCCCCTACTATAGCTCAGGATTCGATAGGCATTAGCGTACACCTAATAAATTTCTAGTTTTTTTTAATACTAGCTACATAGCTTCTTTTCACTTGAGTGCGTTTTAAGGAGCCTACATGATATTCCAGGTTATAGGTGTATCTATCTATCTCTGTTTCTGGGGGAGCATGTAATGACGTCGGTCATGTTCCTACTCTCTCACCGGTCCCACCGGTTCATTTAACAACTATATTATCAGAGACAGGCACAGATAGACAGTCGTAAACAAATTGAAGCTTAAACAGTACATATATTATATTACTATTACGTTAGTAACAATAGTAAAGTAATATTTACTACAGAAACTAATGGTAAATCTCAAAACGAGTTGGCAAAGTACTTCACTAATGCACACGACTGACGACACATTTCTGAAAACAGTTTACACTTCATCGCTAAATAGATTTTGAAAGTGTTTTACATTTAGCTATATTTTCTGTATTTCGTATTCGATTTTATCTTTATTTTTCACTAGTTTTTACCCGGGGTTTCGTTCACATGGTAGGCGGGACGAGGATGAATAGTAGCCTATGTCCCCAGGATGCATTCTATCTCCTTGGTTATATATATTATAACAGACAGACAGACAGACATAAAAACATATACATTTATAATAAATAAATATAATGACTTAGCAGTTATTGTTATATCTTAGGTTTCAGAACCATCTCTTGCCTACTATTTGTTGAATTTAGTATGATAATAATATATACATAACATGTTAATTAATGTCATCGAGTGTTTATTATTATGCTTTTGAAGTTTTAATAAAGAAAAGTACCATCACATGTTACTATTTTTTCATAACTAGAACGAATGGACGGTTTTTTATTGTATTGTAGATAGCATTCTAAATTAAATACATACGTTGTTGTGGTCTAAAATTTATTCAGTTTAAAATTTTATTAGTTCAGATATATCCAAAAATAAGCAGATAGTTAATTTTTTATAACCATAATAGAAAAAGTATTGAGCGACAGATAACCTTTATGAATATTGAAAGCTATGGAAAAATCATACCCATGTAGTATGAAATCCTCAAAGCCTGTCGCTTTACAACCGGTTCTGAGACGGGCTTAACCGGATAAGCTGCATAAAGGTTGTCCGGGTGAACGAAAATATCCGGATATCATTGAACTAAACCGATCGCCTTTTTATTTATATATAATTTTTTTATTGATTGGTTGTTTGTTAAATGATTTTAGGACGATTTATATCCTTAATTGACTAGAAAGTAGACATTGTCATACCGCATTTTTGGATGCTTTCTGTATATTTAGTATATACTTTCTCTGTTTGAAAATTTTGTAGATACTAGGTTATAGGTCAATTTAAGTTATATTTTGCCGATTTTCGCTTTCTTTTATAGTGCTCCATAAAAAATATATTTCTTTGTAGTGAAATACAATCTTACTTCTTAATATAATAAATGTGAAAGCTTAGATATTTGAATGTTTGGATGTTTGTTACTCAATCACGCCAGAACGTCTCAACCGATCTGGATATAAATGCGAAAGTTTGTATGCAGAACTGAAATTGTATTGTATGCAGACATGAAATTAATCATAAGAATCAAAATTAGTCCGCGAAAAATCCGAAAAGGTAGCTTTATTTAATACAAATATGTAGGCTACAGTAAGTAATAAAATTTACTAAGGGTATATATATATAAACAAAAGTCAATGTTTCTGTATCAAAAGTGTGTCCCAAAAGGCACCTGCGAGATACAAGTAAAAGATAACACCAGGTATTGATTGATTAAACGATGAGAGCACCAAAAAATTGGCCGTAAAAGGCGAGATAAAATTCATTCATCACGTCAAGAACAGGGGAAGACAATGGCAGAAAATTCAAACAGGGACTTCTATTAACTAGGTACATAAATAACTTAAGCCAGGGCTTTTCAAGTTAAGGATCTGTATCCTTGATAGAATTAAAAAGGTTATAACCATTTCTTTTAATGAATTTACGATCTTTATCAGGATCAATAAAAATAGGCTATATAGCTTATATTTTGACTATTAGTTTAGTTAGATATAAAATTTTCATTAAAATTTCAACAGAAATTATAGACACGCAGCCCGGATACACGGACAGATTAATTACATATCAGAAAGATTTCCTAAAGAGATATGCGTCCTTAAGTATAATAATTATAGCTTAATAAACTAAGAAAACGCAATTTTGGACATTTTACACGTAAATTCTAAAAAGGCAAAATGAAGGCAAACACGGGATTTCAAAAAGTTTTAGATACTTTTGTATCATATCTATAGTAGAAATAGCTTTAAAATCAACTTCTAAAGATAACATAGCGGTTACAAGTGACGCTAAAAATATATTTAAAAAAAATAATCGGTTTCTCGTAAAACTAGTTTCTGAGATTGAACATACAAACATACTGTTTTATTTTATACATATAGTGTATAAACGTAGTTATTTTTTAATAATAAATCTATGCGGGCCAAGTTCCGAGAAGCTTGGTTCACCTTCACTTCATAATGGCCAGCAAACAATAGAAGATGCTGTGCAAAATTAGCCGCTATTGCGAGAACGTAAGAGATTCACTGAAAATGACGGTCTTAAAATGGCTGTAGAAATATGGATATTTGGACCGAGGTATATGTATTTGGATATGGTAATTTAAATAGCAATATTTTTTATTAAGTTGGTCATGGATTCCATTCCCACGTTGTGCTTACTGGTAACTAGATTTTATTAAGTCCATATTAAACATTTTCGGAACGGAGTAATACATATACCCGAATATTTGACATTTTAAATAAAACTATGTTTTCGGACTTATTTAATATTCAACTATAAAACTTATTGAAATTATAAAATTTGTTTAATATTAAAATTAACAAATATTGCAAGGTACTTTGGAGCCATGTTTGTATTTTTGAAAATCATTGTATAATTATGTCGGCAGGTGCTGTCTGTAACCATTATATAATGACCTTTGAGACGTCTTAAACTTTAGTCTCTCCCGTGACCTCGACTGCTGTAAAGCATTCAAAACTTCGTGTCAGATTATATCTCCAACGTACAAACTTACAAAATGTATTCAAAGTGTAGATTTATGTCATATCCATAATAATTTTCTTACTTCATTGCTTTACGAAATCAGATGTCTTTCACTGAGGCCTTATTAATCTGAAGCGGAGAATAATTTAGTATTGTTTAAATCCAAGGAAGAGGTCTATTATCAAATTTAGTCACTTTACAGGATACAGTTCTGTGTTCTGAATTTAACTGAACACATATTATCATTAATGATAGTGACTTTTTAATTTAAAAATAAATTTAATTTAAAAAATAGCTACAACAGAATAGCCCTAAAAGTAGGTATTTCAACCATCCTTCCATATATTCTCTTTATATTATTTCTTTTTTTACTTTTTTTAATCTGTAATAAAAAAAGTATTTATTAAAAAATAAGTAAAGCTCGTACAGTATATTTAAAAAAAACCGTTTAATATTGCATTTTAAGTCCTCGAAATGGATGTATGCCATTGGTCCTACCCATTGCCTAGATAGCATTCACAATGAGAGGTTACAATAAAAGTTTTATTAAACCCAACAAAAACCGCCATTCGCATACCACAAACTCAATTGTAGAGAGAAAACAAACTAGCAACACCTGTCACTGTGCAAAGTTCATAAATAAGATTTCAATATTTTGAAGGCGCAAAAACCATGCATGCAGCCTATCCGCGACAGTAAATTACCGGTTACAATTCATTCAGACGAACCGGTCGAATTTACGAGCTGCCAACTGTGGACGTCATTGAGATAGCGACATACGGGACGGTATTGCGTTAGGAATAGTATCGTTAGAATAATACTGACAGAAATATAATAATATATCACTGGAACTAGCCATCTGTGAAGGAGATATAAATAATAAATAGTGCACAAGTGTAGGCGCAGAGACAAGTGCACCCTCTATACTTTTCACTCTCAAAGTGCAATAAAACGATACTTTTAAACGACTGGTGAGAGATCAGGCGCAGGACCAACAGCTTTACCTGCCCTCTGAGACGCAAGAGTATAACTTCCAACTTCTAAGCAGTAAGCTGCTATTGAGAACATTTTCAAAATATAACAGAACTGAATTTAAGCCCGACCTATCACTGGATCCTAGGATCTGCGACCGTACATACCAGCCAGAAGACCAGAGGCGAGTAGTTTACTTTAAAAAAATGTATTTAATATCAGTGCTGCCACTTTTAATGTTATGGCTGCTCAACTATAGTATTTAATACAGAGCTCAATCGTTGGTTTTTGTGGGCGGAGGAAGATAAATGCTATCAGAGGTTTGTGCCGTGGTATATTTTCCCTAATCTTTTTCCTGTATTTGTATTATATTGAGAGGCAGCTCTATTGAGTTTTCTTATAGGCTACTAATGACTTACTCTGGGGCTCTTTTATATTTATAATATTATATAAAGACATCGCCACCTTTTGGAAAATTTTATTACTAACAGCATATTATGTCTACGTGTTATGCTATCGTAATTAACGTAATATGTCAATGTACTAAATTTTGTTCCAAATCCATCCAGCCATATCAGCATAAAGGAGTAACAAACATACACATTTTTGAAGTTATACTTTTTTTGGCACGTTTGGAAAAAAATATGAGAGTAAAATTTTTACGATGCGCGCGCTCACTGACAGCCAAAAAACGGCATGATGAAGTTAGCTGAAAGCGACATGATTAAGGACAAACTGCATTCCTTTTACAAACAGAGAACTGTGACATACGGGATTAAATCTTTAGCTATTTTTGTTCTGTTACGCCAAAGAAGTATAACTTCTTACGTGCGTACATACTAAGTACACACACACACATTTTTTGAAGTACGATTTTATTTTAATTACCTTTATTACTTGTCCGATAGCAAAAAATGTCATAATTAACTTTTTGATTACTTATACCGCTAAAATAAATTAAGAATAATTGTTCTTTAAGATTATAATTTTATATAGGACCGTTCTCGATTGTCTATTCGTTAAAAGAAGAATCATTAAGGTCGTTCTTAATTGACGAAGATATCGTGTAATATATACATACATACAATATATAAATTCACACATTTGACACGTTTGGCACAGTTTGTAGTGACCAACTTGATGTGTCAGCGGTCGCGGGCTCGAGTCCTGCTGAGGGCATTCATTTGTGTGATGAGCAAGAATGTTTGTTCTCCAGTCATGGGTGTTTATTTATAATATATATGTACTAAAAGTTATATATGTGTAGTGTATCAACTATCTGGTGTCCATAACACAGGCCTCATAGCTAACCATGGAACTAGATGGTGCTGTGTGTTAATGTCCCAACATATTCTGATTGATTTCGGCCACGGTGGCTAAGTTCACTGATTGTGAGATTAGCTGCGAAGGAGACTGGACTGATTTAGATGTTTAATACACATATAGACTTTGAACTGGAATAACACTTAAGCGGCTATAAGTGATTAAAAATTTCAGAAAAAATTATAATTATAATTAATTCTATAACATAATATATAATAGCCACTAATATTATAAAGAGGTAAAGTTTGTGAGTTTGTGATGTTTTAGGAGGTAATCTCTGGATCTACTCAACTGATTTAGATAAAATTTGGTAAGAAGGTAGTTTAAGACCCTGGGAAAGACAAAGGATACTTTTTATCCTGGAAATCATTCCTTAAGGGGGTGAAAATGGGGATGAAAGTTTGTACGGGGAATCAAGATAGGGACGAATACGAGCGAAGCGAGGGTGAGTCGCTAGTAATTTTATAAAGAAGGTAAGTCACTAGTGTAACATAATAACCTTGTTTTTTAAATCGGTTAAGAGGTAAAATGGCCGTTATAATAGGATTTATCAGATACGTGTTCAAGCACAAATGTTATTTCAACACACATTTCTGTCCCGTATATCCCCTTAGACCACATCAACTATTTTATGCCGCATAAGCGGATTTTCGGGCTCTTCTAATACCGCCGCTAACTAGTCCGCTTGTTATTGAATCATGATTTAGCTTAAATATAATAATAGTGGATAATCACAAACCTCAAAATATATTATATAACTTGTCTATATACACGGCTTTGTCTGAAAAAGTGCTTATTTTCTTTTCTTTTAACGTCTTAGTGCCGGGTGTTTATTTACTAGCGCCTCACCATCGCTTCACTCGGGTTCGCCTCTAGAAAAACAAAAACAAATCGATCCCACGAAAACCGTACATTTTTTGGGATAAAAACTAGTCTATGTGTTATTCTGATGTATGAGCTATATTATTGTAAAGTTTTATTAAAATCCATTCTGTAGTTTTTGCTTGAAAGAGTAACAAACATCCATACATCTATACATCCAGACATCCTCACAAACTTTCGCATTTATAGTATTAGTAGGATAAATAAACAGGTGAGTGCGTGAGCAGTTTTTTTTAATATAATAAAACCATTGTTGAAGAATAAGATATTCTTTGAAATAACAATCATGAAAGTTGTTTCATAATAATTGTGGAGAAATTGCGTAACATACACAAATACATACATTCGAATTCAGTTTAGTTTCATATAATTATGATATAAATTGAAAATAATAATATCTTATATGTAATAAATATTTTCTCCTCTGTTTTTCAACCGACTTTTTCTTGTTTAGTAGCTATTGATGAGCTTTAGAGCTATCAGTTTAAAATGAACTTTTTTTACATAGATAGGTAAATTCTATTCATATTTGTTTACCTCAAATGTACAATAATGATTATTATTGAATTTCGACCAGTGTATTCTTTATTGCCTTAATTAATAGTATAAATATAAGGCTGTGGTAGCCCAGTGATAACGCGCTCGCTTGCGAAACCGAGTGAAGCGGGTTCAAATCTCGGGTCTCGCATCTCTTTTATTTTCATGTGCGAATCATTTCCAACATGCTTACGGTGAAGGAAAGCATTGTGAGGAAACCTGCATGTCTGAGAGAACTTTACAAGCTTTCGAAAGTCATGTGCAGTCCGCCAACCCGCACTTGGCCAGCGTGGCCTGATCCCCGTCGGATTGAAGGGAGGACCGTGCCCAGCAGTGGGACGTTAAAAAGGGTTGAACATACATACAAAAATATAGGTATTAAATAGAAGTGATATTTAGGACAAAAACTTATCAAAACAGATCTTTTCTAGTCTTCCTAGGTAAAATATTACAAGAGAATATAAAATAATTCAAGGTATTACAGCAACATAAACTAATATTAGACTTTGAAAACAAACTTGTTCATATCTTCTATTAAAATAAACGATATTTTATTACAATTTCCTACTAAAATGAAGCAAATATTTCATAACAAGGGGCTTAATATTTTAATAACAATTAATCCGATTAGCTTTTAATGGACAATCCATTAATGTGTGTTTATAAACTTTTGTAAATTAAGAAATATTCTGTTTTTTTTTTATATAAGTAACAATCATCGTGATAGGTATATATAGTATACAATACTAGTGTTTACTGGCGGCTACGCTCGCATCGTTAAATTTTGCAGATTTACTCGTAGTATGATGTCAGATAACCCATAATCTTCCTCAATAAATAAAGTATAAAATGCAAAAAAAGTATTTTTAAATCGGACCAGAATAACCAAAGATAAGCATATTTAAAGTCTTTCAATTTCTCAAAATGAAGTTTTTATATATTAAAGATAAATGATATAATCGAACATACATAATTTTCGATTACTATAGTGTCCTAGAGTCGATCACTATAGTGCTGATCTGATCACGTGAAGTCTAATCATGTAGACATTATATGAGAAAATATATTATAACTAAGGTACATAAGACAGAGAAATAACTACCCCAAAATGAGTAAGTATCCCTACAGAGACAAAAAAATGAAAATTTCTTCAATATTTTATAATTTTAATATTATGAATCTAAGATTAGGTAGCATGAAAGATGATTAAAAAAATTGTTTCCGCCCGGGATCGAACCGGGGACCTTGTGCGTGTGAAGCACACGTGATAACCGCTACACTACGGAAACTATATTTACAGGCTCCATATTAAAGACCACAATCTATCATTGACTCATACAATATTTATTGCGACTCAATTAAGGACCCAACATCGTTTCAGAATTTCGTCAAGAGCTTCATAGACGTTCAGTTTAGATTGCAGTCTATACAAAATATATAAAAACTTAAAAAAATAAAACCCGACTTCCAGGCACTAAAATGTGAAAAATAGCTAAACGGAGGTTTTCATTTAGAATAGATACCTAATCAGATATTTTCGAAGTCGATGCCAGATAAAGTTAAAGTTTAGACAATATATCATTCTAAAATTGTTAAAGTATGAATATAATAATATAGTAAAGTATATTGTTCAAGTATAGTAGTTTATTGAAATTACAAAAATCGTTGTCATAGAATTATAAAATGTCTTTCCCATATACTTTTTTGATTCGTATTTTTCGATAATTGTAGCAAGGCATCTTATCTAACAATAAGCCCCAATCAATAAAAACGAATCTTTCGCCGTAAAAAACTAATCATTGCGTTTTACATACAAACCTACACGTATACGTATATATCATACAATGGCTCACATTATACATAATATGCATATTAAAATTTTGTCAGAGGACTAATTATTTACAATGTTATGTCAATTTGTGGGGCGTAATACAGCGTCGATTTAAATCAATTATACTTTATAATGCACTGACGCACAATTTCATGAGCCAATAAGGCAAAATTTAAATTTTATTAATTTTATAACCTCTCATAGAATTAAATATTTTTTTTGTTGTTGTTTTTAATTGAAACAAAGCAAATCTATATATAAATAGGCAAAGGCGAAATAGTTCAATGCCTTTTTCTTTTCTTTTTGGCGAGCTTTTTTTTTGCTTAGTAGTGTTGTCATTGATCTTAAGGATCCATTAAAAAAATAAAAATATACACACTTTTTAAGGTAATTTGAACTCGTGACCTCTTGTTTGATTAAAAATTAATTACCACTTATTTGCTTACGTAAAATCTGAGTTTTTTAGAATAATTTATCTCAGAAGAATATAAAATGAAAAAATCTAAAGGCAACATCAAAGATTCATCAGAGCACGTCCGCATGATAGATTAGTTTTGTAATTAAGCGTGAGAATTAAGACTGCAAAAGTTTATTCTTCTAAATGTTTTAAGTTATAGGAACTCCAAACAAAAGTCGGTAAACACTGAAAAACTGATGCCTTTTTGTCCTCACTCATCCCTTGTACATGAAGAAGTTGTATTTTAGGGGATGGAATTGATCTAGAAATAAACCTAGTATGCTTCTTCCAATATTAATGTTAGATTATCTTGGTCTGGTATAGTATAGGATATTTGGGCTGGTTTCCGCAACTCGACGACTTTGCGCAGATTTTGTGTGTTTGGGAATATTCATCTATTACTTATGCCACCGTATTCAACAATTTAACAAAAGAGACATAATATAAACAACACCATTAAACAAAAGAATTGAATTGAATGGATTTTTTTAAAGGTATAGCTAATTTTTACTTGATAAGTCACTGTCTACAAAATAATGTCACAGTAGTTAGTTCATTTTCACCATTAAGATGTTTTTTTGACATTTATATGGTACAAAGGTAAAGTATTATACATAAACACAAAAAAATGATAAACCCGACTTGTTTACCTCCTCTTTTGAAGTCGATAAAATTCGCATATTTATTCATGAAACAAAATGTCCCCATATATCATATCATCCATAATATGTACATATTTATATCAAATTATAAAGCAACCCAATTGCAAACCTTGTAAAGTCTCATTTTCTGGTGTTCATCCCTGAACAATCTCGATAAAATGAATAAACGAATATTAGGGAAGAGTCATTGTGGTATTCTATAGATAAAATATTATTAATACATGACCCTCGTTTGTCTTCATTTGTCTTAACCAGATCAAAGTACGAGTACATATTACTCATATTATATCTATGATCGAGTCATTCCCAAACCTACGATGACGCTGCTAAAATTATCGTCATATAAAAAATTAAGATTTCTTTTAAAAATAACCAAATGTGAATCTAATGCCTTCGAGGTTCTGAGTTTGAGTTCCGGGTCAGACCAAATATAGTTGAATCGTTTAAAAGATCCTGCTAAGAGATTCTTTTGTTAATAAATCTTCTAATATGGGCGATGTTGCATCCGCTTTCATAGGAATATCATCCGATTTCATAGAATTGTAGTCTCACAGGACTTTGAGAATGCACTTATGTTTGTCAGGTGGATATTATATTCTCACAAACTAAACTTTATGTAAAGCACAGATAAAACGGTAGATATCTTGGATGAAACCAATTAGTAGCTACGGAGCCTGAAATTATCGACCAATAGCGTAATGTTGTAAGTTAAATGCAAACAATTGTAATCAAATTGGCACTTTTTTCTAGCCTTTTGAACGAATTCGTAATTTTTGTGATCTAATTTAAAGATTTTTTAATAGAATATACCTAAAACACCAGATCATTATCTCACTTTAAAAACTTCCAAAACAGACAGGTATCTCATCTCTCTCTAATTACAGAAGCGGGTCAAACTGAAAGCTTATTTAATATCGTCAGCAACGATTAAGCTGCAAAGACTGAGCAGACCAAAGCGTGAATTGCCCTATTTCAGTTCCATAGGTCTCAGTACTTTTAGTTGATGAAAAGAGCACTTGGTAAATGTTTTAGTTAAAATTATGCTTATTTTTTAAATGGAATCTAAATGGGATAAGTCTTAGACGATAGGAACCGTAATCGTATCGTGGGTTCTAATATTATAAGTATTATTAGAACCCACGATACGACATAATTTATCAAAGCTGATAATTTTAATTATTTACTTACGTACATGTTGTAGTATCTGAAATTCAATGGGAAATAAGAAAGTAAAATTTCTCTTTTTATATTTTATAAAGGATAGAAATTGGTCCATGACGCATAATTTCATAAGATTCTGGATAACACCTCGTCCCTACGTATTTATTTATTTTAATTCAAGTCCGCAAATAAACTGTTTTATCAACCAATTTAATTTTTTGTGTCTGTGTGTCTGTATGTATGTCTGTCTGGGCACGCATCACGAGAAAACCGCTGGACAAATTTTGGTTTGGTAAGATAATAGCTGGTTATCCGAGTCATCATAGAATACTTTTTACAGCGGGAAAATATCTCTGAGAAATCTATACCAACCATTAAAACGTAGGTACAAGGACGAACCAGAGCGGAGCGAGGGTGAGTCGCTAGTTTGCTATATAATGTTAAAATAGTGTTTTAAAAGTACTAATAAAATGCAAAAAATTTATATCTTATACTATTAAGAAACAAATACCATTAAAATAACAAATAAGACTACTAACTTAATAATTAAATTAACTAAATAAATTTTATTATTAAATTAATTAAATTAAGAAATTATTGTACAATTTATATTAAATACTTTGGATCTTTCGCAAATTTTTTACTTAGCTCACAATCTTATAAATAGCTTCAGCCAAATTTTAGCATCATGAGTAAAAGTTTTTTTTTTGTTCTTGTATTTAATCAATGAGTGAATAACCTTTCGCTTTTATATACGTTATAAAGATTAATGTCCAGATTTTTTTACTTATATGCATACATACATACATACATACGTACCATGACGATACTTTGACTCAGTTTGTAGTGACCCTACTTGGTGTGACAGCGGTCGCGGGTTCGAATCTCGCTGGGGGCATTCATATTATAAGCACGAATGTTTGTACTCCAGTCATGGGTGTTTATACATATTTACAATATGTATGTATTTAAAGTTATATACGTGTAGTGTATCAACAATCTGGTATCCATAACACAAGCTTACCTCGTAGCTTACCATGGAACTAGATGGTGCTGTGTGAACATTCCAACATATTTATTTATTTATATATACGTGCAAACGGAGTTGCGGTCAAAAACAAGTAGGTAGCTAATAAATATTCTCCAAATAAATATACACTAATAAACAAAACCGTGGGAACAAAATGAAATTATAACATCAAAGCTTCAATAATGAATCTCGGCAATTCACACCCGCCATTGAAATTAATTTACAATTATTTACAGATTGGAGGGAAACGAGAAAGTTTTGTGACAAATTATAATAATAAAACCTCCGTCGCTCCGAATGGAATTTTTAAAAAATAAAAACTGTTTGAAATTCGAAGACTCGGATTCGAATTACAAATCGTGGAACGAGTGTTCTTGTTATAAAAATAACGTTTAATTCCAAATTTGAAATTCCCTTTTCGACCAGACACTTGTATTTACATAAACACTGTCGAGACATACTTTAGTGTTTTTTCTGAATAATTGTTTTCTCCATTAAATAAATACGTTTTAATTGGAACGTTTTTGCTTAAGGATTTCGAATATATAATTAACTAGCGACTCATCCTCGCTTCGCTCTTGTTCGTCCCTAGGTTGATTCCCCATACAAACTTTCATCCCCCTTTTCACCCCTTAAGGGATGATTTCCAAGATAAAAATATTTTATATCCTTCCCAGGATCTCAAACTATCTTTTTACCAAATTTCATCTAAATCGGTCCAGTAGTTTCGGAGCTTATTCGGTAGAAACAAACTAAAAAATATTTCCTCTTTATAATATATTAGTATAGACTAGCGCTTACCCTCACTTCGCTCAAGTGTCTAACAGTAGCATAAGTGATATGTCCAGGTTATAATTTATCTGTGTACTAAATGTCATCCAAATCTGTTTAACACAAAAACAACTTATTAGGCCTGGGCTAAATTTTAACACAAAAACTAATTATTATTAGACCTGGACTAAATTTTCCTTGAATATTCTTTATTGGACAAATAATTATAAAAAAATACAGTGGCGTGGGCAAAGCTGGGATTATCTCTATAAGTGATATCTTCCAGTCCCATGTATGTGGGAAATAGTGTTAAATAGCGGGACAGAAAGAGTAAGTGCAAATACACAATAATAAATATTTCTTAATTTATATAATGAACCCCTTCAAGGTATAAATTATTCATTGCTAAGCTTCTTTCGTCAGTTCTTCTCAGGTCTGAGGCTTCGTCTTCCAAACTTGTAATAGACTCAAGACGTTCAGTAATATTGTAGTAATTTAATGTTGAATAAAATATTTTGGATTTGATTTCACTTTAATGAAAAACACGCACTAAAGCAAACTACCGAGTTGAATACCGCATTATTGAGCTTGGTCCCAAATTTAAAACAAATACGGTGCTATTTACATTTCTTTTAATTTTATTCATTAAATATTTATTTTATAGGTGCACTTTGCATTGAATTATTTTAATTTCATACATTATGCAAAAGCAAGCATATCTAAAATCTAAAGTAAAATACTCACTAACAATATAGTACAAACTATAAAACGGCGAGAAGGTTTTTCGGATTAACTTGACTTATTAAAATAATTAATTGGTTATCATTGACAGACTCTAAAAAAGGATATTCAGTAATAATAATAATAATTTTAAAATAACTATAATATATTATATAAATTAAATAATTTACAAATAATAATTATATTATATATTATATAAATAATAGAAATGGAGGCGAATAGTATAGTCTATAGTCCAAAAGTATATATAAGTAATAATAGAAGTCGTGTCTGTCGAGCTAATCACTAAGAACAAACAAACAAAAGACTAATTTAATTTTAGCTATCGTAACTCAATTTATTCAGTATCTTAAAAGATATTTACCGTATATTCTGTAAAATTTAAAACAATAATCTGTACAATACAAAGATTGCTTAAATATTTGGTGTTCTTCTCAAATGACGCACGTTCAAAAAGTAACAAAAACGTTTAGATTAAAAAACTGTCTATATGGCTTCTAATTTATCCTGTTTTACTCATTTATTTTCTTCTGAGACGTCCACAAAATTACAAACTGGCATTTTTTTAGACACATCACAAGATTCATCTTTTAAAATATATCCCCATACTTTAAAATTCCTTCTACCTTCATAAATATATTAATTAGATTTAACTTTTTCTAGCTTTTTTGAGGCTTTTACTCGCTTGAACCTTAAATAGTTTAAGAGTTTATAAAGAACTGGCATTAAAAAGACTTATCGCTAATTAAGACGATAAATTTTACATAAAACGTCATACTTTATTCTGGATATTATCTTGTTTAAAATTATAAGACGTTCAACAATTTATAAGATATAAGATTTAACGTTTATTATATATAGATTTCTCAAAGATGAAATATTTTCCCGCAGTAAAAAGTATCTTATAAGTTACTAGCGGATCCGACAGACGTTGTCCTGTCTACACGTCTTTAATTTGAAAATTTCAAACTTTTTTTAATAATTTTTTTGATGAAAATTATTATTCAAATTGTGAATCTAAACCATTCCCAGATCCCCTTGAACATACACAAAAAATTTCATCAAAATCTGTCCAGTCGTTTGAGAGAAGTTCAGTGACATACACACTCACAGAAGAATTATATATATAAAGATATGTTGACCCGGATTACCAGCTATCTATTCATTAAAATCTGACCAGTGGTTTTCTCGTAATGCTTTTCCAGACAGATAGACAAAAATTCTAAAAAATATAGATTCGATCGCTGTATCGAAAATAATGTCTATTTCAATAAGATTTTCCAAAAAATATTTAATGTACCTACAGAATCGACTCGATTAGAATTTTATTACAATAATTGCATAGATTAAGAAATCTAAGAAGAAAATGAAGATTTAAAATTAATAATAAACAAACAAAAATTCATAGTTTGTCCCAAATTAATAAGGTCCATGAATTTACTTAGTTTTATCTTATATGTATAAAACAAAATCGGGTTCGTTATAACACTTATAATTCGAGAACCGTGCTGGACCGATTTTTACGATTTTTGTTTTGTTGGATTTGTCTTCACCCCGAATAGCAGAATAACTATTATATCATCGAAAAGACACGAAAAAAACTTAAAAGATCTTATCTATAGGTACTAAGTGTCAAAACGTACCTAGGGACGAACCTGAGCGAAGCGAGGGTGAGTAGCTAGTATTTTCAATACAACAGGAGTGGAGTAATAAAAATATTATTATAATGGACATTTTCCTCCTTCACAACGTGACCGCTGTCACCGGCTCTGCACTACACACTTAGATAGACCCGTATTATTCAAGGCCCGATAGTACCAGTAAAACTTACATAAAACTACACGGCTGCCCCTTTTTATTTTCACAAAACGTATATGTCGGGGTTAGTAAAGTTCCCACTGTAATGTGCGTGACGAGACACAATAATCTATACATATAATAAAATTCTAACTGAGCCGAATCTGTACATGAAATATTTTTTGAAAAATCTTATTCAAATAGACATTATTATCGATACAGAGGCCGAATCTATAGTTTTTAGAATTTTTGTCTGTCTGTCTGTTACCGCATCACGGAAAAACCACTGGACGGATTTCGATGAAATTTGGTATGATGATATCTGGTTGTCTGGGTCAACATATAGGATACTTTTTATTGCGAGAAAATATCTAATTTCTGAGAAATCTATACTAAACGTTAAAACATAAGTAGGGACGAACCCGAGCGGAGCGAGGGTGAGTCGCTAATATATAATAAATATAATAATTATATTTATTTTATATAGAAGGTAGTGGTAGCCCAGTGGTAGCGCGCTCGCTTGGGAATCCGAGTGAAAAAAGTTCAAATCCCGGGTCTCGCACCTCTGATATTTGATATGTGAATCATTTTTAATATGATTACCACTTTTCCTACTGTAAAAGAAAACATTCTGAAGAAACCTGCACTATTGAGAAAACCTATCAGGTTTTCGAAAGACATGTATAGTCCGCCACGCACTTGGCCAGCTTGGTAAATTATTTATCCTTCATATCGGAGGTCCACCTCCAACAGTGGGACGTTAAAAAAAGGTTGAATTCAATAATTATATAAAAAATACATATACAAGACAAATGCATGTATACGAGTATAGGATCTGGAAATGAAAATAAAAGCACATAATAATATTTTAACTTTTATTCTCTTAAAATTACAGAAAACATTGTTTAGGTACGCGTATCGTCTTGCCGCCGCTATAACAAATCAGCTTTCGTTTTGTTTTATTCATCTTTCATTCCGTTCTACTCTTAAAATCATATCATACGTTCCCTTTTCTTAAAATATCATTTCACGCATATTTATCTCGCATATCCCACGTACCTATATCTATACATTTAATAAAATTCTAAATGAGTCGAATCTGTATGTACATTGAATATTATTTGGAAAAACGTATTGAAATAGTCATTATTATCGATACAGAGGCCGAATCTACAGTTTTTAGATTTTTTCTCTGTCTGTCTGTCTGGACATTAGCCTTATTTAAGACCGTTAGTAAATTTTGGAATCTTTGACTTATATAGCTTATCTTAAAACCCCTCATCCGTAACTATGATTGCTGTAAAGCATTCGAAATATCCGGAATCAAAAATCAAAATAAATCCACAAAACATCCGTTAAGATAGTGTTATTTAATATATTATGTCACATATTCACGTAAATCTAAGAAAGTAAAAATCTGGTATTTAATTCTGAATTTTTCTTTCAGACCTTATTTTTTCTATGCGATCTTTGTCAAATGAAACTCTAAAGTAGTACTTACTTCTTTTCTTTCTAAAGTCGGTCAAACTATTTAAGCTCACCGCAATTTCTAGTGACACATTTAGTTAGGCTCATGACAATAACTTCTACATAATAAATTAGTATGTTAAGTCAATATTAAAATACGACCTGACCTTAATTCACAGCCTATTTGCACAAAATTTTCATCAAAATCCGCCCAGCCGTTTCAGCGTAAAGGAGCAATAAACATAAACACATTTACAATTTGGCACTGTAATAGTAACACGATATAGTCTATAGACGTTTAGAAAGGGAAACGCGCCTCACTGGTCAGAATTTGACCTATACGGGGATATTACTAAGGTTTTACGAGAGACAATTTTGACGCTCACTGGCCGTTGTTTTCTAAAATTACCTTTTTACTGTCAAGTGTGAATATAAATACCTACCTAAATTATATATATTATATTTAAAAAAACAATGTGTTTTTAAATTATATTTTTAAGTAGGTACTTACTGTACATACATAGGTACTAGTTACTACCCCTCGATATGTGTTGAACTTTTCGTGGTGGTGGTGATTGTGGACGTGGTGTTCAGCCGTCGTAAAGCCAAGAGATACAGTGAGATGTGACCATACAACCATGCCGATACTACTGGTAGTTCTATGATGGCAGCATGCGCGGATCCACGGTTATTGGCACGGTAGGCATGCCCACAACTTTGATTAAGTTCGATAAGTCTATCGAGATGTCTACATCCAATGTCTTGTATGTATGTATTCAGCCCTTTTTTAAGTCCCACTGCTGGGCACGGGCCTCCCTTCAGTACGAGGGGAATCAGGCCATAGTCCACCACGTTCGACAAGTGCGGGATGCCTTAATAAATGAAAAAGAAAGCTTTTTAACAAATAAATAGGTCCGCGAAGAATTTGTTTTCTATACTGCACTGAATAGTACCTTTATAGAAATTATATACATTGATCATGTAACAACATGTTGAACATTAATCAGTAAGTCGGTACTCTAGCCATTTTTTGGGTTGCTGTGATCTCAGTTTTTGAGGACTGGATCCATACTCGGATAGCAGAGTGGATCGTGGATAATTACTGTGATAGCTAAATAAGAATAATATACAACGGGATATCGGTTAACAAACCGATTCTTATTATGACGGCTATTTTCACTGAAGTTAGCTAACATAGGCGATGTAACAGTGCTTTCGAAATACAATGAGGAAAACAATATCACACTACCTGTTAAAGATCAGAAATCGTGATCGTGACAATACAAACAAATTTCTTTGATAGACCATCAAATATCTATATAATGATCATTAAAATTATATTGCGTCTACGCTTTGTACATAAAGTAAGCTTTAATAATAATTAAATGGATGATGATGGAAAAACATCAATTAAATGTATGGATCTTATGAAAAAATAGTATTTTTTACATTCCTAGTCTAGTTAAGAGTATTTTATAAAAAAATGTTTCCGCCCAGGATCGAACCGGGGACCTTGTGCGTGTGAAGCACACGTGATAACCGCTACACTACGGAAACTATATTCAGGTTTCAATAAAACAATCACTAGTCCATTCAGGCTCAAAATGTTTATTCGTACCAACATGTTTTCCAAAACTGGGTACTTTTCTTATATCGGTCAGTCATGTACTGGTTGTATAGAGCGGGATATTTAATATTTGAAAGTTTTGATCATGCCATTGTTAATTTTCGATGATTGATTTTTAAATATATACATATTATAAATATAAACATTAAACACCCATGACTAGAGTACAAACATTCGTGTTCATAACACATTTGTGTTATGAACACGAATGTTTGTACTCTAGTCATGGGTGTTTAATGTTTTCATTCATTTGAATGCCCTACAAACTGAGTCAAACGTGTCGTCTGTCTAATAAATAAGTATGGATAATGAATTTTTCGTGTGTTTGTTTCTGACGACATCTTATATAGTCGATCGAATAAACTGAAAAATAGTCGAAAAAACAATCATTTGAATTTTAACAACAAATAATAAATTTGACGATAAAAAATAATAATATCTAGAATGGAATTTGCAAGGACTAAAATCATTACTTATCTATTTTTAATATCTCACTGCTGGGCACGGGCATCCCTTCAATGTGAAGGGGATCAGGCTACAGTCCACCACGCTGGCCGAGTGCGGGCGGACGGACTAGGTTCTCTCAGACATGAATATTTCCTCGCAATATTAAATGGAAATCATCTTGAAAATAATCCGGACCTGAAATGACTCGGATTCGAACCCACTTCAGTTCACTTCAGAGTTACCACTGCTATATATTATATAATGTAACAATATTCAGCAACAATATTCAGAACACAGGGACGCTCGTTACTTAATGCATGGTAAAATTGTATGATAATAAATTATAATTGATTTAAATGAAACCACTATAATACGACGCACAAATTGATGTGAATAAATAATTAATACAACGATAAAATTATATCACTTTACACTTACTGTTTAAATTTACAATTATTCTATATATGTTACTTCACTAGTGTTTATTTGCAACTTTGTACATGTAAAATCTATTTTTTTTGGATTTAGGTTAAATCGAGTGGCTCTCGCAGGAATCGAACTAAGTTCCTTATTTTGTGATTTTTATTTTTTATTTTTGACCAACTTCAAAAAGGTTATTCTTCATTCAAAATTAAATAAATAGATAGGTAGAAATAGTAGAGAGTAGACGAGCAAAGCGTAATAATAAAAAATCAGTAATATTCTGCACCTAAATTAGAACTAATATCTTGTTTTAAAATATTTTTTAGATCAGTATAGGTACCTTGTTTTGGTTATAGAGTCACAGTATTCGAGTATTCGAAGTCCGTACCCAAAGGGTTAATTCAGAAGTTCATATTATTAAGCCTACGATGGCTGTCTGTCCTTTTATTCTTATCTTTTTATTACCGGAACAAGAAAGTTTGGCGCGTTTATATTACCAAAACTTAATAAAAAAATACACTAAATAAAATCAGTTTACTGTAATCTTTAGAACAACGCAATTTGTGGGATCACTTGAGATATTAAAAAATAACCGACAAATTCAATTGGCAATGATAACCAATGTTCCATACATTTTATTTTATTTTAGGTCTCTTTAACGTCCCACTGTTGGGCATCGGCTTCCAGGGGACCAAGGCATTGTCCAACACGCTAGCTAAGTGTGGGTTGGTGGACATCACATGTCTTTCGAAAACTTGCTAAATTCTCTCAGACATGCAGGTTTCCTCACGATGTTTTCCTTCTCTGCAAGGCAAAATGTAATCATGTTGAATATGATTCGCACATGAAAATATCAGAGGTGCGAGATCCTGGATATGAATCCTGTTCATTTGGTTTTCCAAGCAACCGTATCATCACTGGGCTTCCGCTGTCTTGATATCCATTAATATATATCCAAAAATCCTGAGTATACGTTAAATAAATACGTCTCGTATATGTGCCAGATTGAAATACACACACGCACGAACGTACGCAGCTACGCACGCACACGCTAAGCGTTTTAAATGTTAAATAATATATACTAACAATACTTCCTTAGATTTACGCGAGTCTTTGATATTTTAAATAAAAACTTTCGGATCCACGAAAAAAACTGAAATGATTATTTCGATTTTTGGTTCTCGTTTCGAATGCTTTACAGCGATCGTAGTTACGAGAGAGGCTGTCAGTTTTAGTAAAACAAGAAAAGATGAATGAAAAATGGAAAACATCCCGTTTTAAGTCATACAAAAATCAGGATTAATACTAATTTTGCTTTTTACATGGTATCATTACTTTCAAGGTACATCATTATCTCATGAAGTAGTTTTTGAATTTTCCATTTATCTATGGCTATTTAACGTATGTAAATCAAGCAAATAGTATCTACGTGGGTGGACAACGGATTAATAAATAACGCTGGCTTCTGTGAAACTAAATTTAAGTTACTTATTTGCTAAAAGTATTTACAATCTATGTATGTACATAATATAATTAAACTATCGGATTACCCTCTCCTCACTCTAGACCTAGTGCGTCCCTGAGATTGAATGTTTTAGAAACGTATAAAAGACAAACTTTCATCCAAATAAAATCCATCTGTCCAAAGAAAATTCCTTTAACTTGTGTCAGGAATCTTCGCAGGTGTATACAGTCTAAATCACCAGAGTTTCATCACAATCGAATCATCGGCTTAGGGAAGCATAGAGGACAAATATACATACATTCATTTTTATTTATATAGATTACCATATATAAGCTATCACTATCGATAATTTTCATAAGTAAAAAAGTTGGAATCGCAAAAATGAAACTACTCACAAGAATTCAGCTTGAAAGTAATTAAAATAAAATAAGGCTTAGTAATTCTCAATATAAAATTGTTTCCGCCCGGGATCGAACCGGGGACCTTGTGCGTGTGAAGCACACGTGATAACCGCTACACTACGGAAACTATAGAGAATAATTGCGAATATGCGATAAGCAATTAAATTTGTTTTATTAATAAATAATATGTACCTACTTGATTTCCCTTAAATTAATAAAATATGTTTACAATACTAGCCATCCGACCTAGCATCGTCTAGGAATTAAGCAGTCTAGATATTATGTATAATGCATAGGTATATATACAGAATTTGTATATACATATCTACCATAAAAACATGCATACAATTTCATTGTAACTCTGATTCAATAAACTTAAATTATTCGATACATCTTGCATGCCATCTATCGTATATTGACGGAGCTAACTGTCTCGTTAGTTTAATGGCGAGCATATACTGTCACAGATCCGGAAGTTCTGTGTTCGAGTCTCGGGTCGGATCAAAACAATTATTAAGATTTTCTGTCCAGAAACTCCCAGTAACAATCTGGAGTTGGAAGGTTGGCGGCGTTTTACCCCCGTGCCTTAGAGTCGATCCTGCGCCTTAACTCTCTAACTCTTAACTGGTCGTGTCGAATTGTAATACCACCGGAGTTTCAGAATGACAAAATATAATATAAAAAAAGTAACCTATATGTTGAACCGGATAACCAACTATCATTAAAATAAATTGCATTAAAATCTGTCAAGTGGTTTTCTCGTGATGCGTTCCCAGACAGACACATGGTCAAAAATTGTACTAAAACTACAGATTTGATATTTCAATTAAATTTTCTCAAAAATATTAAACGTACAGATTCAACTCAGAATTTTATTATACCTATGTATAGACTAGTGACGGCTTCTTGCACTTCTGTAATATATAGATATCGTATTAATCGAACACACCCCCAGGCAGCGCCTATAATTCACTACATAATATTTGGTCGTGTGATAATAAATTATAATTGATTCTCCCAAATTGATGTTTCGCCATAAATAATTAATGTGCTGTTGAAATTATATCAAATTTCATCCTCGAGTTACAGTTTACAGTGTTTTGTTTAATTTATGTAACATATATGGGAATATATTATACGGTTCGCTTCCATCTTTTGTAATATACTTAGTTTTTTATATATGTATATAAAAAGTTGGTTGCGTTGTGCGTGTGTTCGTAATTCTTTCCCTCCCTTGATTGTCTCGGCTTGCCTGATTTTGATGATCTTTTGTATACTAGGGTCAATCGGATGGTTTTTGGTTTTAGTTAGATCCGGGATAGGTTATAGTAGTGATGTTGTCGAGATCCAGATTCTTTTCCGACTAATCGAGATCTATAGCAGGACAATGTCTGGCAACTACCGTAATTAAATTGATCTTAGTCTTTTGACCGACTTTAGAAAGGGGTACCCAATTCGTATGAACGTATTTTAATTTTTTGCAATTTATGGATCAATATTTCTTATTCTTTTTTTTATTAATAGTATTGTGATTATGAGACTTCCTAGATTCAAGGATGGACCTGGCCGAATGAGGTGAATAATTTTTCTATCAAGAAATAATCATTTAAGTGTCAGGGATAACAACTTTAAATTCAAATATTATAAGAGACTAACGACACACCCTCGTTCCGCTCGGGTTCGTCTCTCGTTACGTTTTAAGGTTTAGTACACATTTTTCAGAGATGAAATATTTTCCCGCAATAAAAAGTATTATATATGTTGACCCGGATAATCAGATATCATCATACCAAATTTCATCAAAATCTGTCTAGTGGTTTTCTCGTGATGCGTTCCCAGACAGACAGACAGACAGACAAAAAATCTTAAAACTATAGATTCGGCTTCTGGATCGATAATAACGAATATTTCAATAAGATTTTCCAAAAAATATTCAATTCGACCTAGAATTTTAAAATATGTACCTTTTTTTTTAATGTTGGGAAATGAATTTACGCAGGAGGTGTGGGACTCACCGGCAAAACCAGTACTACCCACTAAAACCCAACAAAACCTTCCCCGGTCTTAATGGGGCGTCGCAGGATCGCTTACGCATTCAACTACGACGCCCCGACGGCAGGTCTGCCGAAGCAGACCACAACAACCACGGGGTTGCTCCACAGTCCACTCTGCTATCAGAGAAGTACCAGGAGCAACCCGCATGGTACACTGCCCTCCGAAGAGGGCCACCTCCTACCGCCCACCGAAGTGGGCCTCCTCCCTGTGCGTTTCTTGGCTTCGCGCCCGGTTGGGTTGCCGGGCACTACTGAGCCCCCCCACCACGACAAGGTGAACGCACGTTGATATGTACCTATTGATTTAGCGTGTATTTAAAAATAAACAAAAATTTTCATTTAATGGCAACTAATTGTGGTAAAGTTTATACGGTCAATATGAGGCTGTTGGGATGTCGCGCGTGAACTGAGGTAGCAGAGACAACGAAAATTAAAGTATTGCGTCGTTTGACTCAACTGTGATGTAAGTCAAGAGTAAAAGCGGACAGGCTTTTAATTTTTATTTCTTGCAATTATATAGAATAGTGTTTTACTAGTGGGGGAAACTCGACCATAATCATTATTGAAAATTTGATAAAAATTAAAAACACACGAGTATGTAGCACTAGCTAGCGACTCACCCTCGCTTCGCTCAGTTTGTTCCTAGAATGCTTCCCTATAAAAACTTTCATCCCATTTTCACTCCCTTAAGATATGATTTCGGGAAAAAAATATCCTGTCATTCCCAGGATCCCAAACTATCTTCTTAGCAAATTTCAACTAAATCGATTCAGTAGTTTCGGAGCCTATTCGGTACTAACAAACAAAAAAACAAAAAAATATTTTTTCCTATTTATAATATTAGTATATAACATACGAGTGTGTTTTTTTTATATTTTTCATTGATAACAATAAAGCTCATTAATAACTACTAAACACAAAAAAATCGGGGTAAAAATAGAGGAGAATAATCTAACCATTCTGGTGATGACGATTAGTTTTAAACTATGAAGAAGACCCTTTTTACAGTAAAAGAAAAATACGGAAATATTAAATACATAAGGTTGTAGCGATATATATACATAGTAAAAATAAATATATATACTTGATTCTCTACCTTTCTATATCTTTCTATCTCCCTCCTTTTTTTTCTTTTATTATACCAAAAGAGAAAAAGAGTTAAGTTATATTACAATTAAATAAAAATTAAACATCATTTTCCGTAATAATCTTTATATTGAGGCAACGAAAACGCCAGCATCGAGTAAACATGGATTTTCGACATAAAACATTGATTAACTTTTGACCTGCAATTTTTGGATAAATATACACAAAAGCATCATAAAACCCTTTCATCTTTTAATCATAGTCGAATATTGAAAAAAGCTTTATTAAGCTCACGTTTAAAATCAATTTAAAGAGTAGAGTGATTGAATGTAATATTTCTTCAAAGATTGTAATTTTATGAAACGATATTATTGGCATTTCAATGAAATATGGTTGGAATATTAAAACATAACTTAGAGTTCTATGTTAATAAAACAACTCTTTTTATACATATAATCAAATTCTGAGTCGAATGTATATATTATTAAATAGTCATTATTATTGATATAGGGGCCGAATCTATAGCATTTAGAATTTCTGTAAAAAATCTATAGTTTTTAAACACACAGTCTGTCTGTCCGTCCGCCCGTGTGATTATAAACTACGTAGTAAAACGAGACAAATTCATTAAAATGCTATTTTTTTTGTTTTTTTTTTGAATATAAATAAGAGTCTTCTTAATTAAATTTATTATTGATTGATTTCAATTTTACGAACTAAATAGATGTATGAGATACAAGTGACTTACCCTTGTTTCGCTCACGTGCTTTCCTAAGCGCATTTTGTATTTAGTCCACTTTGTGACAAATTATAACGAATAGTTAGATCTATCTATCTACCAAATTTCATCCGAATCCGTCCAGCCGTTTAAGCGTGATGGAGTAACATACGTACATACTCGTACATACAAACATTCACATTTATGATATTAGTCTGATAAGAACAGTAAAATAGTTGCTAGCAAGCTATACTAGACCACTAACTGATCTGTACAGTCTAACAAAGACGTCTAGACAGGGCCATCGTGCGAGGCGTGAGGTGACCCGGGTAGGGTGCCCGTATGACACTTCTTTTGGGGCTACTTATAAATTGCCTATGTGTTTTAAATAAAACTATGTTTGCGGATTTTTTCGCGGATTTATTTTGATTTTTGGCTCCCGACGTTGCGAATGTTATACAGAATAATGACATGAACATGATTGAAAAGATAGTTTTACTTAAAATGACAAATATTCGTGTAAATCTAAGAAAGTATTATGTAAGTCTATGTATTATGTATAACTAGCGACTCACTCTCGCTTCGCTCGGGTTCGTCCCTATCTTGCTTCCCAATGCAAATTTTCATCTCCATTTTCCTCGATAAAATGTCCTATGTCCTTCCCCAGGTCTCAAACTATCTTCTTATCAAATTTCATCTAAATCGGTTCAGTAGATCCAGAGATTACCCCCTACAACGTCACAAACTCACAATCTCACAAACTTACAAACTTTACCTGTTTATAATATTAGTATAGACTAGCGACACACCCTCGCTTCGCTCGAGTTCGTTCGCTTCGGTCCCTAGGTACGTTTTGATTTATTGAGCGGAATTCTTTTTCTAAAATAAAAGTAACATATGTTATTCCCTATAACATCAGCTGTCTTCCAGTGAAAGCCTCGTCAAAATCAGTCCAGCCGTTTCAGAGATTATCCGGAACAAACAGACAGACAGACAATTTTTTTTTAAATGTGTTTTTCTTATAAGTACCGTATATTATTTCATAATATGCATTTAGTAAAACGCTGTTATTTTGACATTATCTGTATAGATAATATATTATTATTATTATATACATTGCCCGTGGCTCCGCCCGCGTTCAGGTGACCAAAAACCAAATTCTTAGGTTTTACATATAAGTATACTCTTACATTGCAGTTTTTTATTTTTTCTCAGAAATGAGACATTTTCCTGCGGTAAAGAGTATCCTATATGTTGACCCGGATAACCAGCTATCACCATACCAAATTTCATCAAAATCCCTCCAGTGGTTTTTCTGTGATGCGTTAACAGACACACAGACAAAAATTCTAAAAACTATAGAAACGGCCTCTGTATCGAAAATAATGTTTATTTCAATAAGATTTTCCAAAAAATATTTAATGTACAGATTCGGCTTAGTTACAATTTTATTATATGTATAGATGTATGTGGGATTCGCGAGATTATAAGCATGCGTGAAATTACATTTTTAGATATGATTTTAAGATTGAATGATACAAAAGATGAATAAAAGAAAAGAACAATGATTTGTGATAGCGGCGGCACGACGATACGCGTAAACGTAGTTTTTAACTGACTTCCAAAAAAGGAGATGTTATTTTCGTTGTTCTTTTTCTATGTATGTTCAACGATTTCTCGGAGATGGCTTCATAGAATTAATCCAGTAAAATTTTCTTTGACATAGAGTACCGTTTTTAAGAAAATCAGCAAAACACCATGAAATCTATACATCCCTATAATAAAATTCTGAGTCGAATCTGGACATTAAATATTTTTTCAGAAAATCTTATTGAATTTGTCATTAATATCTATTACAGGCTGAATCTATAGTTTTTAGACTGACTGACTGACTGTCTGTCTGGGAACGCATCACGAGAAAACCAGAAAACTACTATACAGATTTAGATGAAATTTGGTATGATGATAGCTAGTTATCTGGGTCAATATTTAGGATACTTTTTACTGCGGGAAAATATCTCATCTCTTAGAAATCTATACTCACCGTTAAACATAAATTTTACATTTAAAATATGTTAACAGATCTAATTAGTGTATTTTACCTACTATTAATTTTCATATCGACTCAAAAGTTTGCAAGTCTGTATTTCTGATGAAAATACACTTATTTGGTAACTTTGAGCTGACTTGATGGTAAGACCAGATGATGGATAGTGGAACTCTACAACGGCTGCTAGTACAGGCACCGACTTCGAAAATACCTGATTAGGTATCTATAGTAAATAAAACCCCCGTTTAATTATTTTTTACTATTTAGTATGTAGAAATAGGTTTTTTTTATTTTTTTAAGTGTCTTCTTTTAGTAAATACTAGGAAACCAGTTTTTATTATATATTCGTTTTTATGTGTAATTTTAATAGAATTAATAGTCAGTGTGCTATTAAGTACTTTTATTTGTATCTTATAAAAATGTATGAATTTTCGCATTTAAAAAATAGTGTGATATATACACGGTTTAATTTTCGGCCCATATAAAAGTCTGCAGCTTTTGGAAGCTTTCGCGTGAGAGGGAGTTTACCTTTTGTGATGTGATATTGATAGGGGAGTGTCGAAATTGTGAAAGCGAAAGGCGAAATGAAGGAATAGAGACGAAATTTCGGACGTCATAATTTGTGAATTGTTAAATATATCTGTGTCGTGGAAATGGACTTAGATTATTTTATTATAAACAAAATTCAGTGAATAATTTTCATTTTTTTATTATAGTTGAGTATAATGGGTAAAGATAAACTAAATAGATATAAAATGTGTTTAAATTTAATATTTATTTAAAAAATAAATTCGTCCAAAACAAATAATAATAATAAATAATGTTTACTTTTGACAACCTTTATCTAAAACTATCTAGACGTCGGCATTTTCTTCAAGATTAAAGACTGTGTTTTTTATGCTGTGGTAGTAATTTACAAAAGCTAGATAGTCCTCTCAAAATTTGTCTCAAATTTTCCTAAGTTAGAGGGATCAAATATTTATCAGAATCACAGGACTCCCGTGGGACATCTGCATTGAAGACCCTTGACGAGTGACTGTCATAGTGTAAGAGACGACTGGCAAAATCACAGACCAATACTTTTCAAGGAAAAATCTGTCAAGCCTGATAGGCATATCGATGATTCCGTATCACATATTGATGCACCTTTTAATAAATTAAATGTAAAAAAATATATAAGAAAAATATTCCTTTTATCGGCAACCGGTATTTTTATTAATTCGGTAAAAGTTATTTATTTATATATTATAAACATAATTTTGGTAATATTTCTGCATTTATAATATTTTTATTTATTAAGTTTTTTGGAAATATCTTTCTGTAAAATGTATTTTTTAGTTTCTTTCAGTATAAAACTTTAATATTAATATATATTTACTACCTTTATTTATTATTCAATGCTTATTTTCTTATTTCCTTATTTCTTTTAATTCACATACTTTAGAGTTACATATTTTAATTTACCTTATAAATTCAGGTATAATACCTACTATACCTTATAGAGATATATTCAAAATAATTTAAATACATACAGATACTCGAAAGCATTACCCTTCTCTTATGACAATCGGGTAAAAATGGTCCAAAATAATATCCATACAAATAAATAAAATTGAAGTGTCTGTTTGTAATGTCACAATAACAGCTTTTTACTTGATTCAAAAAAGTATACACGGTATTTATAAGATTTTTTTTTTAACTTTTGTTTGTCTATCTGTCTGTTGATTCTGGTCTAATCTCTGAAACGGCTAGACTAATTTTGAAAGAACTTTCACTGGCAGATATCTAATGTTATATGGAGTAACCTACGCTACTTTTACTTTAAAAAAAAAGAAGAAGGTTCCACGCAAAAAAATGAAAACCTATGAAATTGAAAAATCCGCGTACCTACGGACGCACCCGAGCGATGCGAAGGTAAGTCGCTAGTTCAATATAATTTTGTTAATTTAGCAAAAACAGTTGAAAGTATATAAAACTGAGTTTATTTCCTAAGCTACGTAGTTTCTAGCTGATGCGTCTACATTTATATGGCAGGTATAAAAGGTCGGCACGCACAGTGCTCGTGAAATGTTGATAGCAGTACCTGTATTAAAAGGGAACTGTTATAGTTTTTGTTTGTTTATTTTTATGTTTTCTAGACGTAATAACACTTGTTAAATTCACATTACATTAGAATGTTTGATAGCTGCTATAATATTAATTACGAGTAATAGTTAATTAAAAAATAATTTTAAGTAATATTTTTTCTTATTGAATTCCCTATACATATTCGCATATTACTTATTCTCTTTCGCTTTAATATTTTTTAAAGCAAAAATCACATCGAAATTCGTGTTCATCTATTTTAAGATATTCAAAAAAATGGACAAAATTTTTATGTTACATAAAATTTTTATAAACTTTGTGGTAAAATTTTATAATATAGTTAAAAATTGAACTTTCATTATACATTTTTGTATCTAACAAATAATACATGCATGACTTTTCTATGATTGTGCTACCCACATATTTTACAAGTATCAAAACATGGCGTGCTAAGTGGTAGTTTCCAATGAAGCGATCAATTTAATTCCTTCTGTTATAGCTTTTAGGTTTTTTTTTTATTCGTAAAAATCTTTATTTTGATTCTCACTTTTTTTACTTTGGAATATATCCTCTACAAAATTTACTTCAAGAATTTTCTACCATTATTTAAGCTTTTTTTCAAGCAAATGACCAAATACTTAAAATTAATTTATATGTTTTAGAACATTAGACTACTTTGTATACTATTATAAATGTGAAAATCTGTACGAGTTTGTATGTTTGATAATCCTTCACCTCAAAAGGCTATAAAAACTAAACGGATTTGGATGAAATTTTGATCACAAATATGTTGGAAATAAATAAAAATGTTGGGACATTAACATATTAGTTCCATGGTAAGCTACGAAGCTTGTGTTTTGGATATCAGATAGTTGATACGCTACACATATATATAACTTTATATAAATACATATTCTAAATATAAACATCACACAAATGAATGCCTCGAGCCAGACTGGAACCCGCGACCGTTGGCACAGCAAGTAGGGTCACTACAAACTGAGCCAAAAGAAGCCAAAAGAATTGTGATCACATATAGACTATGTCCTGGAGTAGGGGTCCTCAAATGAAGCGATGACATGTCGCTAGTGATAAATATGTGAATGAAAATTGAATCTGATTGATATAATTCACTATTAAACGCAATATCCTCTAAATGAAATTTCTCAGACCTTTTTAAGGAAAATTGTAAAAAATCACGCAAAATATCTCCTTAACCCAATTTTTCTTACGTTTAAAATAATTCACTTTATCTTTCCATTGAAGTCACTGAAAATATATGCGTCATTTATATTCAGAATTCACTTGCACAATTGCATTCGAACGCCAAACAGCATTAATTCTTTGGAGACTGAGAAAAATCTGATCTTAATCCAACTTTCCACACTAGTATACGAGACTTTTTGAATGTACATTTGTTCGTCTACAATTTTAAAGTAAATGAATCAGTCTATTTATTCACTTTACTTATATGTATGTCCTGTCCAGCGTCATATTGAAAAAAAATATATTCAACGGCCTTGATTTTTTGTTAGGGGTCGTTCGATGCCCGTAAAGCCTGCCTTTATAGGTTTTTAATTTAAAGTGCTGCTATGTCCCCGCTAAGCGGTTATATGCATCAAATACAAACAAGAAATCGCGTTTTGAACCATTTTATGATCACAACAAAATGTTTATGGTAAAATCATTAATACTCTAGAATTTGACTTAGCAGAGATTATTCTTTCATGTATTTTGTAAAATAAAATTTTAGGCTATTACTGTTAAATTATGTTGGTTAAAAATAACACCTATATTAAATATTTTGATTTTAGTATGTTATAAATTAGTTATGTGCAACAGGGCCTTATAGATCCAGTAGTTTTTTTCTATGACTGCATACCTTAGGTTAGGTTAGGTTCAACATTTGGGTCAAATTCACTTGGAGTTATTGTTTTTTTTTTGACAAGAAATCATTAGTAGCATCCCAGAGTTGGGAGGCCATATTTCGGAGTTTCTGGAGAAGTCCCACTTGATGACAAAATCGAGGGTTTTCACTTTCATAGACCAATTTAAGCAGAAAATTTGGATTGCCCTGGATCATTAAAAAGTATTTTGTCCTTATATTATGGATATTATTTCTGTTCATCCTGTAAAATAAATAGTATGTAATATCATACATTTTCTATTAAATACTCTAAAATTTAGTTTATCTCCATTTATTCCTCGAGTGTAAATCAAATTACTGATGCAAGTATACCTCAGAGCCGTAGTATACATATATTTGCTCTAGATCACTTAACTGTTATATGTAGTACCTGTCAATGTAATAGTCAATTTCAACCGCAATGATTACTTGTTAATGTGTTCACTGCTTAGAAATGTGTTGGGTGTTTATCGGTCAAAAGACTTCGTTTAAACAAAAGGGACAGGTTCAATTTTGATGATTTGCTTAATTTTAACACTAGCTTTAATTCAATTCTTTTATTTCGTGGTTCTAGAAGTGCCATTTGATAAGAGCGTTAAGATCTTTGCCTTTATTAATCTATACAGATAAATTAAATTGAAGTTCCGTTTGTAATGTCAAAATAACAGATTTTTACTAAATGCATATAAAAGTACATATACTAATAAGACATTATTTTAATACTTTCTTACGCGAATATTTGACATTTTAAATAAAACTATCTTTTCGGATTATTTCGCGGATTTATTTTGATTTTTAGTTCCCGACGTTTCGAATGCTTTACACCATCCATGGTCACGGGAGAGACTGAGGTGTTACATGTCTTGAAGGTATAGTTGTTACAGGCAGCCTACCCACAATTAACAAAATGAAAATTGCAAAAATTACCTTACAATATTTTTTAACTTTAAGCATTTTTATAATTTTAATTAGTTTTGTAATTGAATCTGGAATATTATTTATGTCTTACATTATTTTTTTAATTTTTGTCTGTCTGTTTGTTT
This sequence comes from Brenthis ino, assembly GCA_921882275.1. Classification (NCBI taxonomy): domain Eukaryota; kingdom Metazoa; phylum Arthropoda; class Insecta; order Lepidoptera; family Nymphalidae; genus Brenthis; species Brenthis ino. The sequence goes on from OV170233.1 coordinate 7,939,828, forward strand.
CGGCTAATCTCGAAAACGGATGGACCTATTTTGACGGAACTCTACACCGGCAGATAGCTGATAATATAGAGAGTAACTTAGACTACTCTTATTTTAGAAAAACTGAAAACCCACGAAATTGAGAAGCAATTCGCATACGTAGTCACGTAGTAAGTAGCGACTGTATGTATACTAGCTACTACTATTGAATAGTATACTAGCGAGTATTTTCTTATTACTTTACCATATAAATATGAATTTCACGGAAAGCAAATATCACATTGATCGTATTATAGATACGCTCGTGTGTCCGAATCTTATTAAGATAAAGCTTGACGTTGACTACCGTATCTGAACTCGCATTGTCTTAGAACTGTACAGCGGAGTACTAATGAAAAATCATAAAGGTTAATAGAGTGCATATTTCATTAATTTTCAGTAGAAACTTTGGCTGTCCTGAAAGGTTGTAAGTGCCGTTCTTTATAAAAACGTCATAAGAAAAACTTATAATGCGAAAGTTTTTATGTGTGATTATATTTGTTATTCTTTTACGTTGAAATGGCTAGCAAACTTAGATGAAATTCAGTTCACAGATAAGTTATGCTCATTTTTTTAACGGTGGGAAATGCTTTTACGCATACCACCTGCATATACTCGTATACATAGGTGGTTAAGTGGGACTCATCGGCTAGAAAAACGCGTATTACCCATAAAAACCCAAACCTAACCTCCCGTCTTATTAGGACGACGCAGGACTACTTACGTACTCAAGCATGATGCCCCGATAGACTGGCTTGCTGAGGCAGACCACAACATGGGGTTCAAGAGTCCACTTCACTATCCGAGAAGTACCAAAAGTAATCCGCTGCCCTGTGCGTTTCTTGACTTCTCACAGGGAAACTTCTCCATACCTAGCCTACTTCTCTTTAGAAATTGATTAAGTTATTTTTCTCCCATCTTCTATTTTATAAAAACTCTTTTTTATCCCAGAATATGCTATTAATAGTCAATACACTTGGCCCAAATCTTTATTTATCAGTGAAAGTCCCATTGAAATCGATCCAGTACTGGTAAACTAACACTAACCAACAATAATTTGTCACGGTTTTTCATATGAAATACAAATAAATATTATGAGAACAATAGTTATTATGAAATAACAGGTAAACACTTCAATGTTGATAATGAGGATAGATATGTAGTGCCTCATTATTACAGGTGGGCATTTCAAGTGTAACAATCAAATAGATACTTGTTATATCAAGAGCTCTACATTCCTAGATAGCCAATTACAGGTTTGTTAATGTACTTACACTAATGGTGTAATTGATGAAATATCTACAGAGTGTCTGTCTCTGTAGTACATGCTTTGACTGTCAAACAGTTTTAATGCTAAGATGAGACTATTTTTAACCGATCCAAAAAGAAGGAGGTTCTCAATTCGTCGGAATCTTTTTTTTATGTATGTTCACCGATTATTCGAAGACGCCTGAACCGATTTGGATTTTTTTTGTTTCAGCGTGTATACTTCCCAGATGGACCCATAGAAATTTTATCGAAATCGGTCGAACGGTTTTTTTAAAAAATAACAATAAATTATTTTTTTAAATAAATTGTTTAATTGAATATATTATCAAAAAACTTTCTTCTTACAAATTACCGGCTTATTACGTTTACTCTAAAAATGGTTTATTTACTTAAAAAAAACAACTTGCAAGCACTAAAATGTAAAAAATAACTAAATGGGGGTTGTCATTAAGAATAGATACTTTCGAAGTCGGTGCCAGTCTACAATATTTTAAGATATGAATATCTAATAGGTAAATATGTATTTTACGTATCGAAATATATTAGATTTGCTTTGCATCGGCTGGCTGAAGAACTTTCCTCTGTTTTCCTCAGGATTTTTTGCTATTCCATATTAAGTGTACAATATTTTAGTGAAAATGCTTTACCTAATAGCTGATATTAATTATCTGTTAAATAATAAAAATAATAAATATTTATTTAAAAACTCATTATTTCATTTTTAATCAATTACTGGAGTTTTTTTAGGTTATATATTTTTGTGTGTATTGGTTTCATGAAACTAAAACTGTTTCGTGTTTATGCGAGTTTTAAATATTTATTTAGTTGTAATTTTACAACAATGATAAAATAATGTCGTGAATTGCTATTGGTCGAGTGAACTTACATTGTTCTACCACTGGTCTACTATTCTTAGAAATTTCATCATACTAAATAGAATATGAAACAAGTTACACGGTTATTTAGACTAGTTACGTAAATAAAAGTTTTTTCAAGACTAAAACGTGTTTATATTGGGTTTTAGCTAATACCATAAATTTAATAGTGAATTAATCTCGCTTAGCTCGGCCGTTTCCAAATACAACTTTTTTGGCGAATGTGAAACGCCATCTTTTGGCATTTTTTAACTACATTTTAATCCATCCAGCCACTTTAGCTACTTCAGCAGTAACAAACAAATATACAAATTTCGCATTTATTATAGTAGTGTTATATAGAATAGGTTTAGTATAGGGTAACTATTTTAAAAACCCAGACAATGTACAATGTACATTTTCATTATAAGTACAGATTACTACTACCTTTTCCTTATTCATCGTACAATTCTTGTAGTACTTAAGGAAACTAAAGTTAGTCAACGGTAAAAATCCATTTATGTAAAATGTAACAAGTTTAGAATACAGTTAGTTGGAACAAGAAAATTGCTTCCCGAACAGTTTTCATTGGTTTAGCATTCATTTATTCGTCTATTAAATTTTATGGGTGTAACAAGGATTGAGATTGCATTTGAAATATTTTTAGTTTCTTCTTTTCTATGCAGTTTATTAGATTAATCATTTGTTATTAATATTAATTAAAAGGTATACCGAATTTAAAATATATTTATTATTACTACTCATCACATGATATTGGTATCCATACTTGTCCATACTTCCATACTTTATATTATAAATGTGAAAGTGTGTTTGTTTGTCCTTCTTTCATTTTGATACAAAGTGACGGATTGGCGTGATTTTTTATGTGGAGATAGTTGGAGGGCTGGAGAGTAACATAGGCTACTTTTTACCGGGGGAGGCTACCTCATTCCCACGGGGAAACACGTTATAATACAACTCAAAAAATTATTTATGATCAGAATTACTTGGAACTTGTTATTCATATACTTCAATACAATTAAGTAAGCACTTGTTTTACCATTTCTCAAAATTCATCCCACAAGGGGGTAATATAAGGGATGAAAGTTTGTACGAAACCCACCTATTTAGAGCTATTTGTTAAGTTTTAGTCCAAGTGAAGCCGCGGGTTCTGCTAGTCTATACTAGTACTATAAATGTGAAAGTTTGTGAGTATGGATGTATGGATGTTTGTTACTCTTTTGCGACAGAACTGCTCAACGGATCTGGATAAATTTGGCACAGAGATAGATTGTAGTCTGGAATAACACATAGGCTTTTTTATCTGGGAAAAATGTACGGTTATCGTGGGATAGGTTTGTTTTTTCTTCCTAGAGGCGAACCCGAGCGAAGCGAGGGTAAGCCGCGGTTATTTATAAATTTATATTTAAGAAAGAAAACTCTAATAAAGTATGACACATAATTTGTTAGATCAAAAATAAAATAAAGTTTTATCCATCTACAACATCCATTTTATGGACTGCAAAAAAAATTTGTATTTCATAGTATTTCTATGGGAAACAAAATTATTTTTAAGGCCAAACATCTCAAAAACTACCTAATAAGATATTATTCAAAATAATTTTCTTTCAAAAAATTTTAGAAGCCCTTATATGTCTCTATTTGTTTTCAAAATTTGACCCCGAGCGAAGCGAGGGTAAGCCGCGGTTATTTATAAATTTATATTTAAGAAAGAAAACTCTAATAAAGTATGACACATAATTTGTTAGATCAAAAATAAAATAAAGTTTTATCCATCTACAACATCCATTTTATGGACTGCAAAAAAAATTTGTATTTCATAGTATTTCTATGGGAAACAAAATTATTTTTAAGGCCAAACATCTCAAAAACTACCTAATAAGATATTATTCAAAATAATTTTCTTTCAAAAAATTTTAGAAGCCCTTATATGTCTCTATTTGTTTTCAAAATTTGACCCCGTACTTTAAACTAAATGGCTACCGAATCCCAAAAAAAAATTTGAAATTTTGTTCACAATTCGTAAAAATATGGCGTAATATATTCAAAACAAAACCTTTATTGAAATTATGTGAATGTATGTATATGAGATAGCATATTAAACTCTATATTATGTACATTAACATTTTAACAAATATACCGGGATAGGTCCCTAGTTCGATTCCGATCAGAAAAAGTGCTATTTATATCAGTCATACAAAATACTCAAAAAACGTCACTTTCTTTAGTCTATACATATAATAAAACTGTAGAGGTCAAATGTCTGTATATAGAAAAAAAATGCGAAAAACCGAGTCAGGGGGATGTAAGAAGAGAAATAGAGAAAGTCCAGATTTTTTTCATTTTTTTTGTTTCTCTGTCTGTTTGTGTTTGTCTGTTTGTACGGGCTAATTTCCGAAACTGTAGGACCGATTGAAATGAAATTTTGCATGGTAGTACCTTATATCCCCGGTCAACATTTTAGATACTTTTCATCCCGAAAAATTAAAGAGTTCCCGTGAGATAGTTAAAGAACTATAGTGACTTATACAGCTTAGTACAGAAAAACTACTGATTAGATTTTAATGAAACTGTATAATAATATAGTTCATATATCAGAATAACAAACAGGTTACTTTTTATCCTAGAAAAATGTACGGTTCCCGAGCGAAGCGAGGTTGAGCAGCTAGTACGTAAATATTTTCCAAATCATATTAAACCAACCCTCCCAATAATGAAATTGATCTTTAAATAACAAATATCGCTTCAATTTGTATAATAAATATCAAAATTTATTCATAACCATCGATTTATTATTAATGGAGTATACATTCCTTTCAAAAATATTTGGTGATTATGCTTCTAAAATGATCATTAAAAGTAATGATTATGTAAATATAATAGAAGAGCTCATAAACATAATTCATGCTTATAAACAGTGTTAATTCAATATATATAAATAGGCAAAGAAAAAAACAGTTCAGTACCTTTTCCTCCTCTGTTTGTCCACCGATTTTCTTCTTTTTTTGTGTACTAGCTATTGTAGAGCTTTAATGTTATTAATAAAAAAAAACTTTAGAAAAAAATAGTTTTTTTTTATATAGAGCGATAAATTCTATTTATGTTTTCGTTTTAATAATGATTATTTCGACCATTGGGCCAACAATAAATAGTATGGATAAAAGACAATGCTAATATAAAATGACTGAACTTTTCAGCCGTACAAATCAATTAATACTTTCTTAGTTCAAGATATTAAGTATCTTGCTAGTTGCTAGATGTTAAGTATCTTATATGTTATTCCAGTATATAATCCGATAATGCGACGCTCCATTAAGACGGGGGAGGTTTTATTGGGTTTTAGTGGGTAGTACTGGCTTTTCTAGCCGTAGAGTCCCGCATTGGCACATAACCACCTGTATGTACGCAGGTGGTACGCGTAAAAGCATTTCTCAACTTTAAAAAAAGGATAGGTATATTATGACTGTGTTATTTCATACAAATCAGTCCAACGGTTTATATGTAATTGAGTAACAGACATTCAAATATTTTCATAAACTCACATGAGACTACTATTATAATGCGAAAGTTTGTGCGTGTGCGTATGTGTATGTGTGTTTGTGTGTGTTTGTGTGTGTGTGTGTGTGTGTGTGTGTGTGTGTGTGTGTGTGTGTGTGTGTGTGTGTGTGTGTGTGTGTGTGTGTGTGTGTGTGTGTGTGTCTGTGAGAGAGTGTGTGTGTGAGCGTGCGTGTGTTTATTACCCTTTCAAGCATTTTCGATAATATTTAGTATACTGCCTGGACATATGGAGTAATATATAGCTTATAATATAGGTAAATAGTAGCTAAAATTAGGTTAAGTAGTAGTAGGTAAAAAATAACAGCTAACATATGCCGCATCTATTCGATTCTCGTCCTCGAAGTAATAAATTTGTTAACATTGAGCGGCTGCTGTAGCTCAATTAAACGAACCAAGCGAGAGCCTGAATCTACGTTACAGACTAATTGTTCAAGATTATATTATTTACTAGCTGTTTCCTATGACTTCGTTCACTTATGTATTTTTATTAAGATATTAAATTACAAATATAAATAAAACAATATATAAAGAATTACGATATTAATTAAAAAATATATTTTGTAACGTAATGTGACACGTAACGTAATTTTTTTAATTCATATTCTAGTCTTTACAGTCCTATTGTCTGTTTCATTTAAAAATAATCCTTCGTAATTTCTTGTTGGGTGGACATTTTGATTAAAGAAAGTTTATAAATGTACTTAATAATATATTATTAAAAGTAAAAAACCAAATGTACACTTAATTATTACTGTATAAGTCATGTCTGCGGGGAATTGTGGCAAGAATGCTCGACGCATTCACCCGCTAAATGGCAAAAATAAGCCAGTTCTCCTGCCACCAGTAGAAGTGATACGACGAAGTGTTTAAGAAGTGTTTAGCACTTCGACTCTATCGGCCAAGTGTTTTTACAAAAAATGGTAAAAGCGTTATTTTATAAAGGACTAAAGTATAAAAAGTGACAAATATATTATTTGAAATCTAACACTGCATAATACTATAATATCTAAGTGATATCCAAGTCATTGAAGGAATCAAGAGATTTACGGCTGAAACTTAATTCAATAACATAGAGCTTTTAAGCAATAATATCACTTACTACTAACCCTATCGCTTACGAAACCGAATCAGAACGACTCATCTGGTCACTCGGGTGTAGGGATAGAAAAAAAATAAAGTAAAGTAGTCATCAATCCTTGATTTTATATTAAAACCTTATTTTTTCCAATGTAATGGAGATTTATATCTCTTACAATTTTTACACAAGTGACCTGTATGACTGTTTGTTTGTATCTTTCGAAAAGGGAAGAAATTTAATGGGGCTCTTATACTTGTAAGTTATCTGAATTATAAACGTTACAGTCAGACAAGAATTCTAAAATTTTAAATCTTTGAAAAATTCATCTTTAAATCTACTACAATTTTATAATAGCGTGTGTATGTTTATTTGTTTCACTTATGCTTTTTACCCATAGTATGTATATGTTATTCTTATTTCCCTCTATAGCATCATCTCCCACTTTGATTTTCTGGAAGAGATTTCTTTTAGATATCAGTCCATGTTTCTCTAGTATATTTTGTATTTTCTATATTGTTTTATTTATAATTGTTTTATGCCTATAAAATTTAAACTTAAAATTTAAAATTTAAACTTATACCATTTCCATTCGACTGTTCTGTGAAGAACCCTAATATATTACCATCGACCGGCTCAGACCGGATGAAAGCGGATTTTTCAGTATAAAACCAGATTTTAGCGCCTCGGACTGGTTAATCTATGAGTGTTTTTTTATTTGAAATTTCTAGTCAACTAAATACGAGAAAATCGTTACTAGCGTAAGGATTTGTTAGGAGATAATTTTTAATGCGTTTCGTTTTAACTTATATTATATATTTAACTTGCTTTTGTTAGGTGTTTGCGTTGGTTTTGCCGTTTTAAAGTTTCATTAAAATCTATTCTGTAGTTTTTAAGTGAAAAAGTAACAAACATCCATACATCTATACATCCAGACATCCTCACAAACTTTCGCATTTATAATACTAATATAATTTATATTAAAGATAGGAACAAAGTGTAAAGAATAGAAATCTCTAATAAAATAATAAATAAAATAAAAAGGAAATTTTTTCAAAATCAGATTTTTGCGGAAAATGAACATAAACAATAAAAAGCCGCATTGAAATCCTTTCAGCCGATCTCTATTGATGCGCGTTTTAAACGAAACATAGATAAATGAAAATTTTAAAAACTTTTGCTTTGGCTTATAGAAGATTTTGCAAAATATGTCCAACAAAACTTTCATAACGCTATGAAGATTTTTTTATATAAGAATAAATATATTTTGTATCTATGTGTGCTAATTTTTATGGCGATCTGTCTGTAAATGTCTTGTAGGGCTATCTAGTGGCGAGTTACAACAAAATGAATAGAACAAAGGCCTTTTCTATATAAATAACTCATAATATGTCAAAATTTCTAAACAATTTATATAGAAATTTTGGATATTTGCGGTTTAATATATAATTTCATTTTTATTTACATTCGTGTATATAAAGCGTGCAGATTAGGTATATCAGAATTATGAATAATATACATAAACAAGCGACTTACCGTTGCTTCGCTCGGGTACGCGAGTTTTTTTAACAATTTCATTTGTTTTAATTTCTTGCGCTGAACCCTAATTCTATGTCTAAAATAAAAGAAGCCTAAGTTACTCTTATATATTATGTATTTTAAGTATATATAACTTAAGTTTATACAAGAATTTAGAATTTTCTCCTTTTTTTAAGTCGATTTAGATAGTACTAATGTAGGTACATATTATTACTTTCCTAGATTTACGCGAATATTAGACATTTATAATAAAGCTATCTTTTCGGATTCTATTCACGGATTTATTTTGATTTTTTGGTTCTACTAATTCTATATATTTGTTATACAAAATCATATACAATAAGTAACTAGAAAAACTAAATATCCCTTTCATTACGCTCCAGACATGCCTCATTCAAATCCTCAACTGCCATCATTCTCTTCATACATGCTCGCATCATCGCATGTGGCTTCTCAAAATGTTGAAGTGCCCTCTCCCTAATGGTATGTTACAAATTTTTGTTCTCTATAGGAAAAAAATATCTATTTTATAAAACTACTAGCGGCTCACCCTCGCTTCGCTCGGGTTCGCCTTTAGACAAAAACAAGTCTATCCACGGGAACAGTACATTTTTCCGGGTTAAAAAGTAGCCTATTTGTTATTCTGATGTATGAACTATATTATTGTAAAGTTCCATTAAAATTCAGTAAGCAGTTTTTTTCTAACTATACCACGGGAACTCTTTAATTTTCTGGGATGAAAAGTATCTAAAATGTTGACCGGGGATATAAGGTACCACCATGCAAAATTTCATTCAAATAAATCGGTCCAACAGTTTCGGAAATTAGCCCGTACAAACAAACAGATAAACAGACAGAGAAACAAAAAATTAAAAAAAAGTTGATTTGTTCTATTTCTCTTCCCACATCTCCCTGACTCGGTTTTAGCATTATTTTTTTTCTATGTACAGACATTCGACCTCTACAGTTTTATTATATGTATAGATTACTATTATTTAGTACAAGCGGCTTTCCTTCGCTCGGGTTTTAAGCGGAACTCTAATTCTCTTTCGAAAATTGTATCCTTATAAAATCAGCTATGTGCCAGTGAAAGTCCCGCCAAATCGATCCAGCCGTTTCGGAGATTAGTCGGAACAAACAGACAGAGAGATATTTTATCTATGACATCTATGATACATATTATAAAAATTTTTTTTTACAAATACCGTATATATCTATCTACTTTCATTTGCATTAAGTAAAAAGTTGTTATTTTAACATTACAAACAGACACTTTAATTTTATTTATTTGTGTCGATTAATGGGGCTTCGACATCATTTAATTTTATATATATTTTAAAACCATTTATTAACAAGAGAAGTGATTTGATATTTGCAAAGTTCTATTGAAATGACAAAAATTGTTACGTCAAGGGAGGCCCGTGCCAAGTAAATCCAACCTGTAACATAATCAAAAAATAAAACTTACCTAACCTAACCGTATATGACCGTCTGTTTGCTTCAAACATATACCTAATAAATAGTCTTTGATTTAATAATGTGACCACCGGTCATAGGTATTCTCGGTTGGTACATTGGTGTAACCATCGGCCGTAGGTCGTAGTTATATCAGCGTACCAAAATAGTGAAACCATGGGTCCGAAGTCGAAATAAAACTCCATTAAATTCAAACTAGTATGTAGTAGGTATGTACATACATACACATAATATATTTATTTACAATAAAGAAAATTACAAATATACTTAATTATATATACAAAACAAACGTACACTTAGTTATTACTGTACAAGTCATGTCCGCGTGGAATAGTGGCAAGAATGCCAGCCGCATTCCCCCGTTGAATGGCAATGCCGATTCGAGTAGAGGTGATAAGACGAGGTGTTATGTCTTTTAAGAAAATCTTAGCACTTTAATAAATAAAAATATAATTTTGACTAAGGGAGGTTTATTTACGCAACTTAAGTAATTTAGCCTTTCGCTGATCCCACTTTAGACGCATACATACATATATACAGATAAAATATTATGTAGTGTAAAGAACCCTCGACGAGGGTTTCAGGCTCGCTCTTAGCGATTTTTTTATCATTTTCATTCAAATTACTTTTATAACCTTAAAATATATAGAGGATTTACAAATAACATTAATTGCATTACCTTTAAATACACGCTGTTCGCGGTATTCAATTAAAATACCCAACAGTAATATATTACATTATCATTAATCATTTATTTAAATCAAGTTTAAATTATCATTATTTTTTAACTAAAAGTCGCACCGATTCATAAATATTTTTTGCCGTTTTTCTCATTAGGGGTTGATTATTGAAATTAAGTAGTACTCTTTCTTAAAAGTCGGTCTAAAAATCGAATACGTGTAACAAAATTAACTGCCAGATCTTGTACTACACAGTAAGTATTATGAAAATATTCTGTTGTTTACTTAATTTTTATCATTTACTGCTTAAATTAACCACGCTACGGTCAGATTCAATTCCGTAAAAGAGTTGCAACAATCTAACATAGCACAAATTTAATGTACTAAAAAAAACATATGCCAGTCTCTGGACTATATACTTTACTAGTAATATCCCGCGTCTACGTTCACGTAGTTTATTTATCTATAATTATTGAATATTTTATTAAAATAATTTTGAATTTAAAATACCTCAATAGCTAATAAATAAATAAAAGAAAATCGGTTGACAAACAGAGGAGGAAAAGGTGTTGTTTTGTCTTGGCCTATTTATATATAGATTTGCTTTGCAACTTTCACTTCATAATTAATTTTTCATGCCCAAAAATGTACTGCCTAAAACATAAAAATAGATTAGTTATCTTTAAAAAGAAATATTACTTCTAAATTTGGTCTTAGTATCGTTAACAAAATATATGAATTTTCTTAGGTTTCTTGATTAAACACGTTTATTAAATTTCTTCTATAAATAGTATGAAATCATATAAAATCATCGTTTTATTTGAAAGGAATAAAGAAACAAGACACTTTCGAACTTACAATTTAGACTTGTGTTATGGATACCAGATAGTTGATACACTACACATATATAACTTTAAATACATACATATTATAAATGTAAACAACCATGAGTGGAGTACAAGCATTCGTACTCGTCACACAAATGAATGTCCCCAGCGGGACTCGAACCCGCGACCGCTGGCACAGCAAGTTACTACAAACTGAGCCAAACGTGTTGTCAAAGTAAAAATATTCATCGTCTACGTAATCGAAAAGATCACTTAACTTACAATGTTCGTGTTATTCCTACAAAAAGCTTGAGATTTAGGTAAATGGCAATGTTCCATTACCATGTTTTAAGATAAGACCTAAAATAAACCTAAATATTCATCTGAACGTCGAGTGATTTTAGTTAAATCTGCGATCTGCGACGTTGTTTTTTCTAACCGAACTCATGAAATTTTATGTACTGGTAGAGGTTTCTCTATTTTTATTTCTCAAATCCTATGCCTCATGGAGCAATCTGTTTGTTCACTTAAGTGGAAGTGAAATACTTTGTGGGCTACTGTTACAAATACGAAAGTTTGTATGTGTGTATGTTTGTTTTTAACGCTGAAACGTCTCGACAGATATTGATGTACTACAAAAATACACTTTGGCCTGGAGTAATAGCTTATTTTAAGTAGTAAAAATTGTACACGTAAAGTATATATATATATATATATATATATATATATATATATATATATATATATATATATATATAGCTATAAATATGACGTCTAAAGACATGCAAATTCAATGAGTAGTGAAAAAAGTCGCCATCTAAAAATTCCTACTGCCAGCCAGTGAACGCAGAATCTTTCGATAGGAATGCAATCCTTGATAATTAATTAATCATTTACTGTATTAAAAAAATCGTTGTAATTATTTAAACTGTTAAGTGACCTTATTAGTTTATAATTTTTTATAATTACTTGTATATTATTAACTGTATATAAAAAGCGTCAATTTTTTTTTAAGAATTTTGTACCTAGATACGTTTTAATGGTTAGTATGTACGAGTAATAGATAGTCGATCCCTTGCTCTGTGAAAAACAAAAAAAATATTCCGCGGGTAACGTACATTTTTCGAGATAAAAGTAACCTATGTGCTATTCCAGACTCTGTATGTATCTATAATCTCTGTGCCAAATTTCATCCAAATCCGTTCAGCAGTTCTGGCATGAAAGAGTAACAAACATCCATCAATCCATTCTCACAAACTTTCACATTTATAACATTTGTATGGATTATAGAAAAAAGGCGAATAAGACACCCGAGCGAAGCGAAGATAAGACGCTAGTAAATAATAAAAGAAAGTCCCCAAGTTATTAGTTTAGCATCTTCTATAAAACTTGATGCTGAACAAGTTTTATTCTAAATATTTTACTTTAGCTCTTACCATTTTTGAATAAATTAATTAAGAAAATTTTGTATCCACTTTTACTTTGGGTTGATACAAACTTTTTGCTTTAATTAATTTCAAGATGCTTTAAACAATTTCAAATCAAAATTCTAGAAATCTTACTCGTAATCAAATTAATTGGCTTAAAAACCTAGTGTGTTCAAGTCATCATACGTAGTACACTATAGGTAATGTATTCAGCGCTTTTCTGGCATCTCACTGCTGGGCACGGACCTCCCTTCAATACGAGGGGATCAGGCCATGGTCCACCACTCTGGCCAAGTGCGGAAGAAAGAAATATATACTACGAAAGGGGGAAAAAAGGGATTAATAGTAGATAAAGTTCTGTGTCGTGTTTAATGTGTCTTTCCCTAGCAGATAAAGGCCAGTTTACAGTGACATTAAGTTTTTTTGAAAGCGAACCCTGACATCTAGTCTAGTATAAAACATCTGTTACATCTTAGAAGTCAGTTTGTCTTTGGTTAAACTATATTCATGACATCATATATTTGAGCCATAACAATGATTAATAATAGTTACATTTGTTTTGTGTCTAATGGTGTACAGTCAGCCGCATGTTTTGTAAATACAAATAAGATATCTTCCAAACAATATAAGGAAATAAGAGTGAAATTGTATCTTTGTGTGCATGTGGTGTACTGTACGTCAGTGTCTAATGTCCATTTTATTGGAGCATTGGTGTCCAGAGCGTGGTTCGATACGAGACAGAGAAGTCATTAGAGTAGTTACGTGTAAGAAGTTATTTTAAACTATATATGTACATATTATTTAAAAAAAAACAAAATCAAGAATGCTGTGCTCATTCTTTGAGATTTAAAATAAAAAAGAGTCTCTTTGCAGTCTAAATACTTATATGTTTAATTATGGGGATATCAAACACAGTTACTATAAATGCGAAAGTTTCTGTACGTGTGTGCGTGTACGTGCTATAATAGCTGAACTAATTAGGATGTACAAAGTATCTAGTTCCTGGAGTAACATATAGGCTACAGTTAGCACGACAAACTTACTGGATATGAAAAAAAATTAGACTTACATTATTTTTATTTTTGTATATTGTTCTTGATGATCTATCTATCCATACTTCTATTATATAATATTTATCATATTTCTTACCTAACTTTTAGTATCTTTTCAATATTTTTACTATTCAGATAAGTACAAACATTTTTATCTTAAATCGATAGAAAACTAAATTTGTTAGGAATCGTTTATCAACGCCACCCATTTCTGCCGAACTTAACCGATTAGCATTGAACTATTGCAAGTTTCAATTACAGTTTTCAACTTTCGCAACCTATCTTACTTAACAAGGTGTTGTATATTCATATAATTTGTTTTTATATTTTATTACTTAAAACAAGATTGACAAATAATAGCACAGTGATGGTATGTTTGATTTTGTATTGCAAATACTTAACACAAGAGCTCGGTTTTTTTTTATGTTGAACTATTTTATTGATTATGGTTACGGTTTATCTTAGCTAGGCATAGACAATACAGTGTTATAGACTCACAAATTGATATTGTTTGTACTATCCATCAAATAAGAAAAATGATATTTAAAAAAAAAGTACAATTTTACTAATAAAAAATTATAAGCATTTAGAATTGTATTTCTCAAACACTAAATACGACATCCATCCATGGGAACGCGTTAAAAATGTTTAAATCTGCAAGAATCGCTAAATCGTAGACCTTATCTATCTATGCCTTCGATCTAAGATGAAGGTCAAGAGTAGGCCCATTTGTAATAAAAAATAATAATAATAAAATTAAAACTATGGTTTTCATTTTCGCTATTATTACCTGTACAATAAAATCGCCCCATTGAATCATATCAGCCTATTTTTAGTGAGGCACAATTAAATATGTAGATACAAAAAAATCTAGAATTAGAATCGTAAACAATTCTTTGTTATATACATAAAGAACTTGAAATATTAGAATTATAATATAAAGTACATAAAATAAATATAGATAATTTCAATTCACATAATAACTACTCCATTCCTCTCTATAACCACATACGTGTGAAGGAACGTGCCACTAAGTTATCGTCAATAATATACATCACCTTCGCTATGGGAACATTAACTGCTAGCTTTGACCATGCATGTAGTGCTTGCGAGACGACTTTGTTTATTTCTTTAGTGATTTACTTCATTGCACACCACAGAATTATGAAGAATAATATTTAACACAAAAAAGTATACACGCATAATACAAAAAACGTAACAAGTTATTTGGCAACTTTATAATTGCAATAATGCAATATCACAGTGAAAGTTGGGTAGAAAATGATTATATTCATCAATTCTTGAATGTTTTCGAAGATGATCAGTCGAAAAAAAAACCATTCAAACCAAAAATTAATTATTTTAAAAATCAGTGGGCCACCCTCATAATGTTGAGTTTTTTTTTTATTTCAAACATTTTGTTTTTTCATAAGCTACAAATTCTACCCCTAAGCTAACGCTTTACGCTCAGTGGAGTGAAAAAATATCTAGTGATGGTATCATTTTACTTTGTAAAATTCTTAGAATATTCCTACATCACATTTAACTTGCATTATACAGTGGTTATTGGTTTACCTATGTTATGTAGTCGTAAATACCGAAATTCAGCTTTTTCCACCCTTCAGAGGAGATGAACAAAGAATGAGACAAACAAACAGGCAAAGGTTCCTTTAAATCTTATTTCCATACTTGGGCAACCGAGACTCGCTCGGCGTAGGCGCTCCTTTAGTTGTTGCTATCCATTGGCATCAATGCAAATAACACAAAAATGTACAAGATGGCACTATATGACATTGTCATAATATATGTCATATGAGAGCAGATAAAAAAAGTTTTCTTTTGCTCATAAAATTGTTTTTATTTTAAAAAGACACCAAATCGTTAAAGCCGTTACCAAGATACACGAAATAAATTTATAATATATGTAAATATATACAAAATTTGCTCATTTAATATTGTAATATAAGATATACAGAATCCTGAAAATTGCGAAAAGTTTTACAATTTAGTACTATAACCTTGACTCGACTTTGAAAAAGAAATAAATATTACAACAACACTTCCAAAGTTAAGAGAAATGTTCAATAAAATACCTGTAAACTAGTTACGGCTTCATCGATAGTTTATTTACGGTTGGAGGTATTTTAATTATTTTTTTTATCTTTATTAGGTCCATGAACAATTTTACATTTAATAAATATACAAAAAATAAAAATGATATAATAATAATAATATAACTATTAATAATTCAATTCAATTATAATACAATAATAATTCAATTAAATTGTTATTTATAATTTTACCAGCGACTTAGACTTTAGTACTTCCCTAGGTGCCCTTTGTATTTGTTATACTACTAACGACTTACTCTCGCTTCGCTCGGGTGCATCCCTAGAAACGTTTTAATGGTTTTTACAGAATAGACTATATTCATGTACAAAAATATACATAGGTATAGAAAAATAGTTTAAAAAAACTTGTAGATTAATATTATAAAAAGGTAAAGTATGCAAGTTTATATGTAGGGTATAATCTCTGAAAGTACTGATACGATTCAGAAAATTCTTGCTATTTTTATTCCGCTACAAATGGGTTTTATGTCAAAAATTAATTCCTTTAATTGAAATTAGAAGTAAGGAGAAGTAAGTGAAGGAAGAGGAGTAAGTGGCTGTTGTTTTATTGGCGTGAGGCGTAACAATTTGAAATAAAGCAATAAAATGTATGGCAGAAAGATCCCCAGGGAGAAGGGACGCAACCGAACGAAGCGAGGGTACATCGCTAGTAACATCTTATAAAACCAGTATCTATTAAAATTATATCCGTTGGCTCAGTTTATAGTGACCCTACTTGCTGTGCCAGCGGTCGCAGGTTATAATATGTATGTATTTAAAAGTTATATATGTATAGTGTATCAACTATCTGGTATCCATAACACAAGTCTCGTAGCTTACTATGGAACTAGATGGTGCTGTGTGTTAATGTCCCAACAACATATTTATAACTTATATTATTAGAAATATTTAAAACAAAAGTTGTTTAAACATCCCATCTTTAATACGAGTAAAAACCGCTGAAATCAAATAAAATTCTGCGTATAACCAAAATAAAATGTGGAAAAAGTTCCCTCACAGTAAGGAACGTTGAGAAAATCCATATAAGTTTTCACGAACGATATTTTCGGAAGAAACAATATAGTTTTTGAGATATCCTCGTTTGCTACCGCTAAATCTACCTTTTTTATATCCATCTACATCGACATACATATAATATGTACATATATGTACATTGTACGTACATACACACCTAAGTCCTAGTGGAATTATTTCGCACGTAGCATTTTAGATTCCTTGACTTATTTTTATTTTAATACATGATTTTTTTTTCTTTATTTCAATAGTATGTTAGTTAAAATAAAATTCCTAAATCATCTTTAGACAAGCCCCTATAAAAAAAATTTTGCTCCCCAATAACACAACCCAGCATCTGACAGAACTTCATGGTTCTAGACTAGGCTTTTGATTAAAGTGATAAAATATAATTTAGTGAGAGAATAATATTTCGCCTTTATATACATATGTGTATTGTATATAAGTACATAAATTATTTTAAACACTAATATACATACCATTTTGCTCGTATAAAAAAAATAGTAATATCACTTATACTGCAATTTGTAAAATCTAGAAAATAAACTTATTACTTTTAACAAAATTTTGAGCTATTTAACATTAATTATGTAAACCCTCTGTTCCTAGTATATTCAAACCACGGAACGTGCAGAACATAACTATGCCTTTATTGTAGCCGTGTGTCTTGTTAAATACATGTCGAGAGTTATAGACCCTGGATAATATACCTTTGGAATGTACGGTGATGTTATTTTATTGCCCACTAGCTTTACCTCTGACTTTGTCTAAAATTCAAAACTTATTTATGTATAAACAAGTATGTTTGTTTGTTAGTCTTTAACGCAGTAACAGAAGAATGGATTAATGTGAGACTGACAGTAGGTTTAGTTGAGAAGAGTGTCAGACATTTTAATCTTAAGTAATACATCAATGTTGCTAAGTTCACAGAATTAATTATTGTAAGAAAAATATTGTTGAACTACAAAAAGTATTGCGAAGAATCAGGTTTAGGTTTTAGCACAATGAAAATAGGTCACTATTTTTTATTTGTATTCAGCCCTTTTTAACGTCCCACAGCTGGGCTTGGGCCTCCCTTCAATACGAGGGGGATCAGTCCGTAGTCCACCACGACGGCCAAGTGCAGATTGGCGTACTTCACATGTCTTTCGAAACTGGCTGGGTTCTCTCAGACATGCAGGTTTCGTCACGATGTTTTCCTTCACCGTACGACAAGTGGTAATCATGTTAGAAGTAAGTCGCACATGAAAATATCAGATGTGCGAGACCCGGGATTTGAACCTGCTTCACTCGGTCTTACAAGCGAGCGCGTTACCACTGGGCTACCATTGCCTATGGCGTAGGTTAGTGATATAAGCTAAAATCCAATAAAATATCATTTATAATATTAATAATTTAATGAGACTTTCTATGTTTTTATACAAAACCATGGAAAACTCCATATGAAGCCTAGTCCAAAAGCTAGTTAATAATTTTTAATAAATACGTTTGCCATTATTTTTTCAGAAGCGGATTTAAATTAGAATCCCGTTACAAAACAGTAAAATTCAAAACAGTTGTTTACATATTGTGAATGAAACAACAAATAAACAATTTGACAATTTGTAACAATGTGGCATGTAAGTATTTAACTGACGATATCACGGAGGTAACAGGTTCGCTTCTCGTACGTAGTGAATGTTTATATATGCCTTGCTTTTATTATTAACTTATTTATTATTAACCGACTTGAAAAAGGAGTATCTGCTTAATTCATGTAAGTATGCTTACCCAGTGGTCGGAATTTGACCATAATCATTATTTTTATTAATAACACTAAAGCTCGTCAATAGCTACTAAACCGGAAAAAAAAGAAAATCGATTGACAAACAGAGTAAAAAAAACTACTGTTACATCTATAGATGCTACGCACTTTAAGCTAAATTCTCGAATTTCGAACCAATTATTTTTTTATTTTAACTAGATTTAAATTTAAAAAAAAACCACAATTACTTTTAAATTAAAGTAGTAGTCATGGACTTAGACTTATTAATTATGCTAAAATACTAACGACTTACCTCGCTTTTCGTTCATAGATACCTTGTACTCTTGTTGTCTATCTACTCTCTACTCCATAGTCTATCTGTATACTAAAATTTCATTAAAATCCGTTCAGCAGTTACAGCGTGAAGGAGTAACAGACATCCACACATACTAACTTTCACAATTGTAATAGTGGTCCTATTTATTTGCCTTGGTCCGGTTTTTGAAGTAATACTTCTTTTGGCACGTTTGGAAAAATATATTAAAGTAAAATTTTTATGATGCGAGCACACACCATCAGCCAAAAAGCGACATAATGAAGTTAGCTGCATTCCTTTTACAAACAGACAGTTGTGACATACGGGATGAAATCTTTAGCTATTTTTGCACACGTTTTTTTTTTGACCGGAAGCTCAAAATTAGGCACGACTCATTATAGTGATTTGAAATCGTAACGTTTTATCACGTTCAAACATATTTTTTTCACTGGCAAGGAAAAGTAAGTTCAAAATTAAACTACAGGTATATTGTAAGTTAGAATCAACATTATTAACTTTTTAAAGTTCTCTATTACAATAACCTTTGCAATACAAAGGTTCCAATTTTATGGAAAATGAGTCTATTCCGCGACTTAATAGAAATCCTTTATATCTTAAATGCTTGATCGAATATTGTATTGTTGTAAGCATTTTCCTACAATTCTTAATACGTATATGGAATAGCTTTCGTAATAGACTTAGAACACAGATACCTATACACATACACTATACACGAGTATATATATCACTGTAGGGAAAATATTTCATATAGCGTAATCCCCATAAAATGTTAACCACTAGCATCATATTATACTAGCGACTCACCCTCACTTCGCTCGGGTTCGTACGTTTTAACGATTAGTATGAAATAGATGAACTATATATTTTATATGTATATACATTATATATATGAAAGTATGATGAGTTTTATATCCCTTAGTTATGAATTGATCCTCATACAAAAGTCCACCCTCCTTTTCACCCCCTTAAGGGATAATTTCTGGGATAGAAAATATCCTATGTTCTTTCCAGGGCCTACATACGTAAAATTGGAGAACACAATTTAAAAATTGTAAGTTTCTTTATTAAGCATCATACAGGAAATCCACATTTTACACTAGCTTTAATTTCATTGCATTCAAGCGTGCAATCTTATTCCACGTCTATTTTTCTGTTTCATAGTTGGAGTAATATAATAATAATAAGAGTTCATAAACTAATGCCAATAACAAAAATTCGTCCATATTGTATGAATCTATATTTAGAACCAATACCACCTCTGACCTGCAAATCGATAGGATTTTAGGTTTATCAATATACCAGTAGGTGAAATGCCTGTTAGCTTCTTCTTAATTATCATACGCGCACTTTCTGAGTGTTTTCCACTTTAGTTTTCTAAGTGACCACAGTATTAAATACAGCAATATTTACAATCATTATAATACATATTGATAACAATCATTATAATACACTTTGCGAGGCCCTGAGTTCAATTACTGCTCAAGACAAAATAATTATGAACTTGTTTTTCTGTCACGAAATACTCATAGCAGATCAGACTTGTGATGTTGGCTGTATTAACACTCTAAGAGAGCACGTTAAGCTGTCGGTCCCTGGAAAATAAAAGTTAAAGAAATAAAGAGTGCACTTGTATTTGTGCACACAATTGTGCACTATAATATGATATGATATATAATATTTGACGACACGTTTGGCTCAGTTTGTAGTGACCCTACTTGCTGCGCCAGCGGTCGCGGGTTCGAGTCCCGCTGGGGGCATTCATTTGGGTGATGAACACGAATGTTTGTACTCCAGTAATGGGTGTTTATATTTATAATATGTATATTAAAGTTATATATGTATAATGAATCAACTATCTGATATCCATAACACAAGCCTCGTAGCTTACCATGGAACTAGATAGTGTTGTGTGTTAATGTCCTGAAAAAAAAATGTTTACGTATTAGCAGCGGTAACCGAAATAAGTGGAGATTATTTTATTTAACACGACAGACATCGTTCTGTCAAAAGCTATTGGACTGTGGGAGCCCCACAAAACAGATTATTCCGTAAAAAAAAGTCCAATGTTTCTCTTCATAGAAAACTTACTCAGACTGCAACAGATATTTAAAAAAAAATTGCCGAGTTGGTGCCGCTAAGCAACACATTTAACCATTCATTTTTATTACTTATAAATATTAGAACAAACATTTTTCATATTGTTTTATGCTGCGAATCTAACTTTAACCTATGTGTATAATTTAAATGAACACCATGAAGTATAAGAAATTACAAAAAGGTTTTATGACATATAAAACGTGTGTGAAAGAACTAAATTGTCGTTCCACTATTGGGAAATAGGTCTATTTAATTTCTTTTCTGAAGTGCACATGTAGAAGTTGAAATAAACTTTTCTTTTGAAGTTAGTAGCTATAAGGACGCACACTCGGTGTAAGTATCATTACTGTCAAAGAAGGCTTTGTGAAGAATCACAGATAAAATACAATTTGTTGCAAATACGCTCGCGTGGAACGTACCGTCAGCATGTAAACATGTCTGAGTTTTTTTTTAATTTAAATAGAAAATAGCTTCGGGGTTTATTCCATAGGGGTTCGACGAGTACAAGATGAAAAGTTAAACAGATGACAAAAATGCAGTATTTATATATTACATTTTACCAATATTTGATATTTCACTGAAAAGAACGTTGGCTTCAATCTGGTTCAGACAAGATATTTCTACTTGACAAATAGAAATATTAAAAAAAATGAGAATATTTTCATTCAATAAAATAACGATTAAACTAATTAAATCCGTCATGTTCATATGTTAAATATACTAATATTATAAAGAGGAAAGGTTTGATTTTTTGTTCGTTTATTTGTACCGAAAAGGCTCCGAGACTACTGAAATAATTTAGATGGATTTTGGTTAGAAGATAGATTGAGACCCTGGAAAGGGCATAGGATAGTTTTTATCCCGGAAATCATGCCTTAAGGGGGTGAAATTGTGGATGTGGATGAAAGTTCGTATGGGGAATCAATCTAGGGACGAAACCGAGCGAACCGAGGGTCGAGGTATATATATATATATATATATATATATATATATATATATATATATATATATATATATATACATCGACTGACCCTCTATATAACTTAACCTATTAATATATTAAACTTGTCCTATTGTTGTAGATGGTAAATCCACCACTATTGAAAGTAATGCGAAGTAGTGATTCCCATACAAAATAACTAGTTCTGAACTTTTCGATTTTCTAGCTGTTCTTATGAGCTTTTCCCTCCCTGATATACCTCCAATAAAACAAAAAAAGAATTATTCAAATCGGTTCAGCCGTTTTTGAGTTTTAGCGAGACTAACGAACAGCAATTTATTTTTATATATATAGATAGAATCCGGGGATACAAATAACATAGTATACACCGACTATTTCTCCTATTAAAATTACAGAAAATTATGTTTACACGTATCGTCGTGCCGCCGTTATCACAAATCATTCTTTTTTGCTTTTATTCACCTTTCTTCTATCTCCTATCCCCATCACCTATTCTTCATATCAAAAACTCGCAAATCCCACATATACCTATTATAACTAAAATATTGTTTTTTCGTACACATAAAAATAAAAACCTTTGGACCTATACAAATTACAAACAAAACGAACTGAATTTAAGTACAGTAAAGTAAAATTAAGTTTGAAATATTTATTGTTTTAAAGAAACTTTATGTCCCAACGGTACTCGAGCTAACTCGTCAACCGCTGTTTATTGTTGTAAGATTTTCTTTTATGCTTCTTTATCGTGGCCCGGCCTTGCACATTAGTGATGTGCTCTACTAATGTCGATAAATAAACCTTCATTTAGATCGATATCGGCTGAAATGAAATTTCAGTTGGTATAGGAACTATGTATAAATAACAATATTACAATTCAGCCCTTTTAACGTTCCACTGCCTGGCTCTTCCCTCAATGCTTAGGAGGTTCAGGCCATAGTCCACCAAGCTAGCCAAGTTAGTAAAGAGGTATAAGACTTCACACGTTTTTTCAAAACTAATTAGATCCTCTTAAACGTGTAAGTTGCCATTGGTGTGAATAAATAACACTGATAAAATATTTATTTAAACCATTATAGACTAAAGCAGTCACCATTGAGCTTAATAGGATGAAACTTTACACCCAGTTACACCATATACTGGGCCAGCTATATGATACTTTAACAATACTTTAATTCTGAAAAGAAAACAATATTCACATTAGTGAAGCTACAAGCCTAAAGTACTAGTCAATAATGGTATAGAAAAGGTGGTCATAGATTCGAATTTCGAACTCTACATGAAACAATTATTTGTTCTAAGTCTAAGTTTATATCAATCCTACCTTCTATAGTAGGTAGGGCTATTTAACTTAGCCGAAATAATAAAGCCACTATAACCCTTTATTTACTTAGAAATGCCAAATAAATCATAAACGCTAACTACCTGAGCTAACGCGCATTCATACTTTACATTACGTACCTATATGACAAATAAAAATAACATATTTTTATACTATATGTGTAAATAAGTAAGCCTTTAATAGCTTATAATGCCAAGGTATTTACAATTGACCGGTCGTTAAGCGTTGGCCAAACAGCGAATAATAACCAAATAAGAATAAAACAATATTTGACGAGTAAATAAAGCGACTAAAATAAAACGTGCGAAAGGGTTGCTAATCTCTAAAACGACAGGATTATTCTTGTACGTAAAATTAAATTATATTCTGGATATAGACTTTTAACAATTGTGGCACTTTTACGTTTTTGTGGGTATTTTTAATTAAAAATAATTTTAATGTAACACTCAGAGAAAGGAAGTAAAAAATAGTACAATAAAAACAAGATTTATTGGTTATAATTTTTTTATTCCAATTTTATTATTTTACGTATCATGTGATTAAATTGAACTTAAACACTATATAGTGATATAAAAATAAACAAAGATTTTCAGGTACATCTACGGATGTATTTCGTTTGAATAATAAATCTCTTGATGATAAAAAAACATACAGTCGAATTGAGAACCTCCTCCTTTTTGAAGTCGGTTGAAAATATAATATATTATAAATAGTTAATAATGCTTTAAAAGTTTGACACCACCGTCAGAGGGCTATGCCCTGATACTGTTTCCCCACTCCTCTTGCGGAGATGTCATCTACCAGCGTAATATGCTATACTTTAAAACTTCCTCAAAATCGTTTAATACTACTATGGTTCACTAGATTCAGTAATAATAGTATATAAATGAAAGAAAAAATATATTTTTTAATTATAATAATAAAAAAGTATAATCTTTAATATTTTTTAGGTAAATTATCGTTTTTATCCCATCACTAAGAGTCATATCGAATACAAAGAGTAGCCATTGTATTCCTTGTTCTATTGAGACGGGCATGGCGACTAACTAAGTAATAATTACGACTACAAAGTGTTTTATACAATATGTATATAATTATTCTGCATTGTTGTATGTGGGTCACGTCCTTTTCTTATTTGGAAAAGTATTAAAACTTCTATTGTAACGATTTCGTATTGCATTATTGGTCTAAGAGGTTGAATTGGTTTTAGTTATTGTGTTTAATATATGTATATCGATATTTTTGTGCAAAAGTTATTTGATCTGATAAAACGGTAGCCTATGTCCAACCCTTTGTTTCATCATGCCATTTATGTCCTTTCTCTTATTTCATCAAAAACAGTTCAGCCCTTGAAAAGGTTGCAAACAAACAGACAAAGTTACTCGTATATTTATAATATTAGTGAGGAAGTAAGGACTAAGATCTTATCTGGTTTATAAAACATGATCACAGTATGTACGGCTTATGATAATCTTTTAGATCCGTTTAATAAAAACTGAATATCTTTCTTATTAATGACAATTTCCTAAAATATTTTGCAATTTTTATCATTGGAATATTGATGTATACATATTAAAAAGCGAAAGTGTTCTTTTGTTTCTTTATTTGGTTTTTTAAGGCAAGATTTAACTAAAGATATTGGATAGGGACATCACTACTACTTTTTATATATTATGTAACTTTATCACACTTACACATACTTTAAGGACGATTTTTGAAGCAAAATCAGAGAAAACGGACAAGCAGTTAAACAACGAAGTGAATATCATCTCACCAAATGTCAATTTCCAAGATGTATAGAATACATTTTTCAATCTTTTTCCAAAATACAAAAGCAATCTATCAGCGTGCATAGTGCAGTTTCATCTCGATTAATGGCTGTCTATAACATCGACAAATACCCATCACTAGCGGTCCACAGATACGCGACCTGACAAATAGCGTTCGTGTGGTGTATTGTTAAATTTTCGTACCCACAGACCAATGAAATACGTTGAATAGACTTCATTGTTATTATTTTTAGTACAAATATCCATGTATAAAAGCGAAATATTACTTAATGATTAATCCCGAAATGTCAGAAAATATAAATGCTACAATTTTTACAAATAGATTCCTCTTAGCGAATAGGTTACCACTAAAAAAGGACTTGTAAATTCAACTCCTAAAAGTGTAAAAAATGGCTTGAAAGTTCGTATATCAACATTTTAAAAATAACATAGACCAAAATTAGAAATAACTCTTGTGATAAAAATTATAAATATTCCTATTCAAATAAAGCTGTTGGTACATCTTCTGGGGATGAAACGTAGGGGATAATGTAAATGTTAGGACTGAAGCAATTATATATACATAAACTACGTGAGCGGAGTTGCGTGATAACACTAGTATATAATAAACATATAACGGAGTCAAAATTGTGTATTGAATATTCTTCTTTATTTTTGTTTTTTTTTTTGTTGTTTGGAATGAAACGAAACAAAATCAATATTTTTTCGTTAAATTCATGTAAGTTTTTACTCATTAATGCCTGAACGGTTTTCAATAGGCTTTAAATTTTTAATATATTCCGAAAACTGGCTACTATGCTGGATAAAGCAGGTTTAAT
Organism: Brenthis ino; assembly: GCA_921882275.1. NCBI lineage: Eukaryota > Metazoa > Arthropoda > Insecta > Lepidoptera > Nymphalidae > Brenthis > Brenthis ino. Next base: position 7,965,856 of record OV170233.1, read on the forward strand.
TCATACAGGAGTAACGTTTGTATTAGTCATACATTTTTTCCATTTAATAGTAAGAAAATAATAGATTACTAAAAACATTATTCGTATTAATAAAATAATGCTTCCACATTCTGGCTTAAAATAAATAAATATATTAAGACATTAATACAGCACTAGTTCCATGGTAAGCTACGAGGCTTGTGTTATGGATACCAGATAGTTCCCCCCCAATGTGCGTTCACCTTGTAGTGGTGGGGGGGCTCAGTAGCAGTAGCGAAGCTAAGAAACGCACAGGGAGGTTGCCCACTTCGGTGGGCGGTGGGAGGTGGCCCTCTTCGGAGGGCGGTGTACCATGCGGGTTGCTCCTGGTACTTCTCTGATAGCAGAGTGGACTGTGGAGCAACCCCATGGTTGTGGTGGTCTGCTTCGGCGGACCTGCCGTCGGGGCGTCGTAGTTGAATGCGTAAGCGATCCTGCGACGCCCCATTAAGACGGGGGAAGGTTTTGTTGGGTTTTAGTGGGTAGTACTGGCTGTATTACGCCGGTGAGTCCCACACGTCGTGCGTAAATGCATTTCCCAACGTTCAAAAAAAAATATGGATACCAGATAGTTGATACACTACACATATAACTTTAAATACATACATATTATAAATTTAAACACCCCACACTGGTTGCAAACATTCGTGCACATCACACAAATGAATGCCCCCAGCGGGACTTGAACCCGCGACCACTGGCGCAGTAAGTAGGGTAACGGGTACTACTAATTGAGCCAAATGTATCGTCAAAATATACAAATATTTTAAAAAGATAACTTTCTGATTAATTGCCATCTATGACATCGACAAATGCCCATCACGCGGTCCTCAGATATGCTGACAAATAGCGTACGTAGGTTAGTGTGTTGTTGAATTACCATACAAGCTATTTATACTTGTTTCTAGTCGCATTTAAAACTTGGTTTCACATAAACTTTAAAACGTATAATAATTAAAAATATATTCAAATAAAAAAATAACCTGCGTTTTGTTTTAATTTCGGAAACAACTAAAGTAAAGCCACAGATCATATAATTAATAATATACTAGCATTGCCCGCGGCTCCACCCGCGTTCAGATGACCAAATACCACATTCTAAGGTTTTACATATTAGTATACTCTTACAATGAAGTTTTTGTATTTTTTACCCGCGGTAAAAAGTATCCTATATGTTGACCCGGATAACCAGCTATCACCATACCAAATTTCTTCAAAATCCCTCCCGTGGTTTTTCTGTGACGCGGTAACAGACAGACAGACAGACACACAAAAATTCTAAAAACTATAGATTCGACCTCTGTATCGATAATAATGTTTATTTCAATAAGATTTTCCAAAAAATATTGAATGTACAGATTCGTCTTAGTTACAATTTTATTATATGTGTAGACTAGTAGTAAAGCTAAGATTTTGCAAGTAGGAAAAGAGACAAAAATCTGTTTTTTTTTTGAAAATGAGATAAAAATTGTATTAAACATCGTAGTCAAATAAAATTGTGCGAAATCTTGGCTCCATATACTTTATGAATTTTAAACGAGTTAGATATTAGCAGCGTTTAATAATACACAAATTTATGTATTTCAATTAATTAAAAAATTTCGGGCTTAAGCAAGGAGGCGGAGGTGGTTTTATATTTAAAATTAAATTTATTTTTTTGTATATTCGTATGTTTGTTTGTAATAGATAAACTAAAAATCCGCTGAACCGATTTTAATGAAGTTTGGTATGAAGATAATTTGAGACCCTGAAAAGGACATAAGATAGAACTTGTTATTCGTTTATTGCCTTAGTGGTGGTCTAGTGGCTAACATGAATAGCTGCAGATCCGGAGATACTGGGTTCAAGTCCCGGATCGGGCAAGATGCGGAGTTTTTTGTTAAGATATTCTCATTAGTAACTCGGGGCTGGGAAGCAGGCGGTCTTGCACCCCCGTGGCTACGAGAGCATGTAAAGCCGTCGCTCGTCGGTCCTGCGCCTTAACTCTCACCGGTCGTGTCGAAGTATCGTCCCATCGGAGTTTGAGAGTATGTAAAAGAAATAGATAGTGCTCTTGTGAAAATTAATTCTAACTGTGTCGAATCTGTACAAATATTTTTTGGAAAATCTCATTGAATTATTACCGATACAGAGGCAGAATCGATAGTTTGTCTGTCTCAGAACGCATCACGAGAAAACTACTGACCAGATTTGGATGAAATTTGGTATGACGACAGCTGGTTATCCGGGTCCACATATAGGATACTTTTTATTGCAGAAAAATATCTCATCTCTGAGAAATCTATACTAAATTTTAAAACTTAATATATAATATTCGAAAAATCCTGAAAAAATATAAAATCTTCATTTGATAAATGCAGAACAAAAATATAGATCTTAGTTTATTTTCCAAAGTTCGTGCGATGCTGTGCTTGTTCAATCCATCTTTTGTCAGTGACTTTGACGATGTTATTTATCTATCGCTACTAGACACCCAACTATTCGATTACGTATATCCATCTGCTCCATTTCAGTTTCAAAACGTTGTCGCTAACTTTATGATTTTAGTTCATTTTCGGATTTCAATATTTGAAACTTGGTCGATTTTGATTTTAAGAATTTCAAGCTTAGAGGACATCCTGCTTAGATACCTTGATAATAATAAATTAAACAATGAGAGCTATATTTTCACCTATCATTATAATTATAATATCATATCATTGGTAACGATAATTTTATTTACACTCTTTCGCACCAGGATTTTCAACCGAAGATTTTTCCAATTATTTTACATACAATTGGTTTACTTTTAAAAATGTGTATTATATGATAATAAAGGAAAAAATGGAATATATTTAATCGAACATAGTTCGTTTATTTTAGAATTTAGATTTATTAAACAACTAGCGGACCCGACAGACGTTGTCCTGTCTACACGTCTTTAATTTGAAAATTTCAAACTTTTTTTAATAATTTTTTTGATAAAAATTATTATTCAAATTGTGAATCTAAACCATTCCCAGATCCCTTTGAACACACACAAAAAAAATCATCAAAATCGGTCCAGTCGTTTGAGAGAAGTTCAGTGACATACACACTCACAGAAGAATTATATATATAAAGATTTCATATAAAACACTAAAATATGGCATATTCTTACATATTTAAAAAAAAACACTTTTACAATCATGTTATAATACGTAGTAAAATGATTCAGCCATTTTTTTTTATATTTCAAGGACTTAATTTACGAGCGAATGATAGATGATGATGATGATCTATAAGTGAATACTAGTGGTAAGTACTTAGCAAAACCCTTGAACGAGGTTTAAGAAACTTAAACCATAGCGGGATGCTGGGATCGACTGTACCACCCACTGAACATCGTCACTGTACAATTAAAATTAAATAAGTACCTAATATTAAATATTCAAACTATGAAAGTTATTGAAATTATAAAAATAGTTTCAAATTAAAATTAACAAATATTGTAAGGAATTTTGGTGCCATTTTTGTATTTTTAAAATAATCATTGTATAATTTTGTGGGTACGTACTGTCTGTCCGTAACACCTATATAATAACATTTGAGACGTCTAAAATCTTAGTCACTCCCATGACCATGATTGCTGTAAAGTATTCAAAACGTCGCGTCGGGAATCAAAAATCAAAATAAATCGGCGAAAAATCCGATAAGGCAGTTTTATTTAAAATGTCAAATATTCGCGTAAATTTAAGAAAATATTAAAATACACTTTAAAATTGGTCTGATTTATTACTTATTCGTCACTTTGTACAAATATGGATATATCGTTCCAAATTAGATACATCATGTATGGCCAATACGAGTGCTCTACTTGAAAACTGATTTCTTTATTTATCAATATGTTTAAAATTAAACTATGCTAGTAACTTCTCTAAAGGATTAATGGTTTCAGTACACCGATTGAACTTTTTAAATCATATCTTTCAACATTCAATCGACTGTTACAATTTTTTTATTGGTTATACCAATTTAAAAAAGGAGAGAAATATTAAATTTCACGTGTTAAAAAGAGACAGAATGGTGTAGTTTCATATTGTGCTCATCTGAATATTGAGATTAAAAGTGACGCTTCGCTTGGCGCAAATTATTAGTGGTAGGATCGGCAAAAATACCAAAATTTGTCAAAAAAAGATTATAATATTAAAAAAAATTAACAATTCGATTTTTTTTTTTGATGAAATATAATGCACCATGCATGCTAGTCGTGGTTCATAGGTACTTAAGATTGGTAATTTTTTTTTTCAAATATTAATTAATATCTAACTTCAAAGTGTATATTCGTCCAACAATCGGGAGAATAAAAAAATACATTTATTATTCATCCGACTAATGTTGGTTTGTGATTTAAAACTGCGACTTTATTATGTTCCTAAATGCTCAAGTTAGATCGAATAAACTTTTAATATATTTTATAGTACGGTAGACTAGAATTATTTTATTACGACGCACTAATAAAATAAGTTTGTATGTACAGTTATGCACTATAATATCTCTTGGGCAGATGGTTTGTCTCTGTGAGACAACCATGTCGTGACAGGTGTCGGTTAGTTCCCGGGGGAAAAACCAACTTCTACCGGGCGCGTCCCCAGGTGGCGGATAGAGGAATGCCACCCGCTTAGGGCGGCGGGTAGTACCGGAGAAATCCGGCGCGGACCAAATGGCTTGGGTGGGGCTGCTCGTCTAGGCCTTGAGCCAAAGGCGTTGCGGCCACGGTGATGACGGATGCCGGTTGCGGGACTGTGGTCACAGGCCCGCATCCGGCGGAGGGGTAGGCCGCGGCGGGAGAGGAGTGCCGGTATTTCGGTGCGCCGTTCTCCCTACCTTCCGCGGCCTAGACGGGGCTGCCACCGTTTGATGGCGGACGCGGTGGGGCTGCAGGGGAAGAGGAGTGTTTCGTTGCCGCTCTCCCTGTCCTCTGCAGGCGATTGGAGGTGGCCCACTTCAGTCGGCGGAGGTTAGATATAAAGGGGCTACTCCGGGTACCTCTCTGGCGTCGCAGAGTTGACTGTGGAGCAGCCCCATTGGTTTGGTAGTCTGCTTAGCGCTTAGGCACAGACCTGCCGCTGGGGCGCCGTAGTAGTTATGCGCAAGCGATCCTGCGGCGTCCCACTAAGGCGAGGGGAAGGGATGTCGGGTTTTAATGGGTAGTACCGGCTCTTCTAGCCGGTGAGCCCCACATGGTACCCCCCCAGGTGGTATGCGTAAATGCATTTCCCGACGATAAAAAAAGGTATCGGTTAGTTATTATTTTTTTAGCTTCGTACGTTTTAGCTCAGTAACAGTCGGGAGTTGGTAAGTTGGAGGTATATAAATCCCCTAGCCATAGAGAGCATATATAAATTAAAAATTTAAAAAAGCCCCCTACGCAAATTATTTGTCATTTAACGATTACACTGGCACGCGTGAAGCACTTAATTGAGTAATCATACTCAAAATGCCTTACATCATTTTGGAAAAGAGCTGATACTCTTACACTGCTAGACCAATATTAACCAAACATAGGTAAGAACCACCGTAAGTAAACCGGCTTTCAAATGGAAAAAACCGCATCTAAATCGGTCCGTTTGAGAGATACTATGCCACAGACAGACACATACACAGACAAACATCGACGTTAAACTTATAACACCCCTCTTTTTGCCGCGGGGGTTAAAAACCATCGGTCTTGCATATAGCTGTATTGAATTGGCATCCAATTGTTGCTTAAAAATGAAAGGAGTGGCACAACTGTGTTTGCACGTAAACTTAAGCACTATAATATATCTGTCTTTATGAGATTGGCCGCCTTGACTATGGACAGATATCGGTTAGGACGTGTGGCTTAAGTCGTATCTTTGGATAAAAAATTTTAAATAATTTTTACCTACATAGGCAATATTTATAAATATTTTTTTATTTCGTTACTTGCTATTTCAGGTATAAAAATATATTAAATATACAAATTAAGCATTTTTGCGTATTTATATTAGAAATTAGAGATATTTTTTTCTGACACCACTACATACTTAAAAATGTAGACGTTTTTGCGCACCGTACCTCTGTCAGACACCTTTTTGTGTGAAGGCCGCAGAAGTAGGTCGTCTGGAAGATATATTTTTAAGCAGATTTATGCATAATTTTATAGGCTTATTATTTAATGTATTGAAAGGTAGCTATTGGTTTTGTATTTTATTTCGTATTATTTGTATACTTCATTTGTATATTTTATTAAATATTGCGGAAAAAAGACAAATATCTGAAAGGATTTCCGGTTTTATTTGTTAATTATTAACTTGATATATTTATTGTCAATATATAATTATAAAACGTTATTAAATACTAGTCTCAAGCAACGGATTCACTCGCTTGGTGAGCAGGACGGGGATGAAAAGTGGATGAAGGTAGGATTTATGACCCCTATATCCTTCATGATGCAATTCTATTTCCTAGCAAAAATATCTTAGATATGTCTATCTACTAGGACCCTAAACCTATAAGGACTTTATAATATTTTTAGTACCAAACATAACCCCAGTCCTTAATCCGTACTAATACTATAAATATTAAAGTAACTCTGTCAGTTACTTATGATTTAAACCTTGTAGGTTTATAATTTTTGAAAAATAAGGGTTGTCTAAAGATGCATGATGCAAACATGGAGATTTTAATATGAAAAACTATTTTATTTCATAACTTGCAAAAGCATTCATTACATTTTTCTAATCATCTAGCTTCTCTATGCATTAAACTTTTACTATAATTAGCACCGGAAAATAAGTGAGTATAAATAAGCAGATGTCCGTCTAATAGGCAGAAAACTTTATAATAGGTTTTTGGGTATTCAAAATTATAAACTTTATATACCATATTTGTACTCCAATCATGGGTGTTTATATTTATGATATGTATGTATTTGAAAGTTATATATGTGTAATGTATCAGTCATTTGGTATCCATAGCACAAGCCTCGTGGCTTACCATGGAACTAGATGGCGCTGTTTGTTTAATGTCCCAACATATTTATTTATTATTTAACTAATACAACAGATATCAACGGGATGCTGATGGTGTGACGGAAATTAAGATCTATCTAGTCGCATCCTACATCAGTGTAGGTGCAGTCAGTTCAAAGAGCGCTTTTTTCTATTTGCAAATAAAGCTATGGCTTTCTGTTACTTTAGAACACACCTTATTTTTCCTTTATAAATTAAGCTAAATTATTATCTTAATACTATGATAGTTATATTTGATATCAAAGAAATTGCAGTAAAAGTAGACTTTTTAAAATAACTTTAATGACAAAATGGTGCTATATGTCAACAAATTATTGCTTATTTGTGGGAGAGATTTGTGTAAATAATTTTGAAACTCGCTTTTTAAATCTATTAGAATTAAGTTTCCCATACATAATCAGCAACAACTCAAACAAACTCAAACTCTCATATGGGAGTACCCATAGACTTGTTTTTAATCAAAAAGCACAAAAGCCACAAAACACAAACACAACCAAATTCAGTTCTTTTACTTTTTTTAAATTGACAAAAAAACAGACAAACCGAAAAAAAACATTTTAGTATAAATAATAATATTAGGGATTTCAAAAAGAAGATGTATTCAATTTCTTTGTATGCTTTTTTAATTATCTACATGGTCTAGTGGCTAGCATGTGCTGCTCAAATCCGGAGGTCCTGGATGCTGGGTTCACTTTTAAAGTCATCCCATTTTATTAAAAAAATCACAAAATTTATATACGCAAAAATACTCATAAATTGTACGTACCTACGTTATAAATAGAAACATACATAATATATATTCATTTCAACAACACAGTAGTCAGTAGTTTTGTATTGGAGGAATAAATAGGAATAAATTCTTATTACTTTATATTTTCTGATATAGTTTGGTAAGTTAGCTTATTTCCGCAAACAAAAATTACCTGTCAGCAGCAAAGCGAGGGATATTCGATTCAACGTATTCCATATGTCCCTAGTATAAAATAATCTTAGAAACTATAAAGATTATTTCTAAATATAAGGTTTTCCCTGAAGAGTATGGCTTTTAGCATAAAGCTATAGAATATAGATGCTTTTAAAATTGAATGTACTTATGTTTTTGATTTCGAAATAACTTCTATATTTTTGTTTTAGCTTATGACGAAACTTGGCTCAGTTTGTAGTGACTATACTTGCTGTATCAGCGGTCGCGGGTTCGAGTCTCGCTGGGGGCATTCATTTGTGTAATGAGCACGAATGTTTGTACTCCAGTCATGAGTATTTATATTTATTATATGTATGTATTTAGAGTTGTATATGTGTAGTCTATGAACTATCTGATATCCATAACACAAGCCTTCGTAGCTTACCACAGAACTGGATGGTTCTGTGCGTTAATGTCCCAACATATATATTTATATTTATTTTAGTTTATATGGTTATTTGATACTAAACTTATTTGATACCAAAATGTTTTACTATCACCATTTTAAATTTACCTTTAATTTGTCTGTGCCAATTTAAAAAGCTAGGCAACAAATCTTGTAACTTTCACATGCTTGTGATAATTTAAATTAATGTTGACGTTTATTTATTTTTTTACAATTAAGTACAAAAATAAGTAAAACAATTCCAATATTTTAATCGGTACTTTGTTTATTTAAGCCCTCCTTTATATGGGTACCAAAATTTCCTTATCATTGATAGTTTTACATCGATAATGCATGCTAAATTATAATATAAAATACACAATTATTCAGAATCGAACCAACGATTTCTGAACGACAAAATCTCTAATAGGTCAATTGGATAACTATATGCCATTTGGGTCGTCAGTACTTCTTTTGTCCTTAGAAATATAAGATTTTTATTTAAATCTTTTCAATAAATCAGATTTATTCTAACTTTATATTATGAACTATGGAGATAAAGTACGATATTCTTCATCTCTTTTGCCAATAAAAGGTGCAGGTTCAAAAATATCCAGCTTCCGTCATCTAGACAGTTATCCGCGTATTGAGTAATAGCAGACGAGTTATTGTTGTTACTTACCCCGTACTAATGTTTTGTATGAATTGTAAGGATTTCTTCTATATATATATATATATATATATATATATATATATATATATATATAGAATCGCTTCGCTCGGGTTCGCCTCTAGAAAAACACTAATAGAGATCCATTAGTTCCCACGGGAGTTGTTGTGTACTAAGTTATATAAGTTACACTTATTAACTATCCCACGAGAACTCTTTAATTTTCTGGGATGAAAGGTATCTAAGATGTTGACCGGGGATATAAGGTACCACAATGCAAAATTTCATTTAAATCGGTCCAATAGATTCGGAGATTAGCCCGTACAAACAAACAAACAGACAGAGAAACAAAAAAAATTGAAATAAATCTGGATTTGTTCTATTTTTCTTCTTACAGGATGTAAGAAGACAACTGACTCGGTTTTCAACATTTATTTTATGTACAGACATTCAACCTCTACAGTTTTATTATATTTATAGATAGAATAAATAGCGAGTGTACCTTAGGAGATAGACATATACCTACTATTGAGAACTTTTCTATCGACCTTTTTAAGACTTACAATTTTCTTGTACAATGTTTTGATCTATCTCTTAAGGTTGAGTTGAGTCAGTCAAATAATCCATATAAATTTCTGAGGACAATTTGATAGAACCAGTTATTGTATTTTTCCGTGGGAATGAATAATTTGCCTGTCGTAAAAGGTATCCTAAATGTCGACCCGAGTACTCAGTTATCACTATACAAAATTTAGTTAAAATCGGTTCAATACTTTTTGCATGAAACGCGCACATCGATTTGACTAAGTTAGTTTTATTATAGGTATAGATAGATAAGAATAGATATTGCTTAGGAGATATACATATACTATTCAGGACTTTCCTGTAGGACTTTTCAAAACCTAAAATTTGTCAGTATATTGTTTTGATGTACGAGTATGTATGTCTTAAGGTTTAGCCAATTACTTTTCGCGTGAAACGCGCATACAAAAACAGACAAACAGATATACAGACAAACAGACAAACAGATATTTTTTTTAATAACTATTGTTTTGGGTTCTATGTTGTGTACATAATACGTTACAAATAAACGAAAACATCTATCCCACGGGAACCGTACATTTTTCCGGGATAAATAGTAACCTATTTGTTATTCTAATGTATGACCTATATTATTGTAAAGTTTCTTCAAAATCCAATCAGTAGTTTTTGTGTACTAAGCTGTATAAGTTACTATAGACTTTTGACTGTCCCACAGGAACTCTTTAATTTTCCGGGATGAAAAGTAGCTGATTTGTTTTTGTCATGTATGGACTACATTATTGTAAAGTTTTATTAAAATCCAATCAGTAGTTTTTGTGTACTAAGCTGTATAAGTCATTATAGTTTTTTAACTATCCCACGGGAACTATTTCATTTTTCGGGATAAAAGTCTAACATCTTGCCCGGGGATATAAGGTACCATCATGCAAAATTTCATTTAAATCGGTCCAATAGTTTCGGAGATTAGCCCGTACAAACAGACAAACAGACGGAGAAACAAAAAAATTGATAAAAGTCTGGATTTGTTCTATTTGTCTTCTTACATCGCCCTGGCTCGGTTTTTAGCATTTTTTTGATATGTACAGACATTCGACCTCTACTCTTTTATTATAGTATCTATAGATATATATAAAATTTTAATTGAGTCGAATCTGTACATTAAATATTTTTTTGGAAATCTTATTGAAATAGTCATTACTATCGATACCGAGGCCAAATCTATAGTTTTTTGAAATTCTGTCTGTCTGTCTGCCTGGGAACGCATCAAGACAAAACCACTGGACAAATTTTGATGAAATTTAGTATGATGATAGCTGGTTATCTGGGTTAATATATAGGATACTTTTTACTGCGGAAAAAAATATCTCATTCCTGAGAAATCTATACTAAAAGTGAAAACGTAAGTAGGGACGTACCGACGAGGGTGAGTCGCTAGTTAAAAAATATATTTTAAATATACTAGTAAAAGATTTTCTTAAATAATAATATTTGATTATATTATGTAAATAAATTTTAGACCAGCAGTGAGAAAAGGAAAATGTTATCAATTGCCGGTCAAAAGAACCTATTTAAAAATTAAATGTTAAGAAAATTTTAACTCATTTTGAGATGTGTAAATTACAGAAAACCATAACTTTCCCATAAGTAAATTACCCATGTATTGGTAAATAGTCTATTTTAACTATTTCCTCATATACAACAAGATAATTGATAAAGCGTATAGAACAATAAAATCTAGTCAATCTCCTTATCAACTTATCAGCTGTAGTATCCTGAAACCATTCATAGAATTTACATTACACGATTATGCTAAATTACGAGTATATTGCTCCTATGATAGTAATATGTTTTTTTCGAAGTAAATACGTACGTATATAGTTTACTAATCAATAATTTCAGTAAATAATCTACACTTCTACACTACTATTATAAAGAGGAAAGATTTGTATTTTTGTATGTTTGTAACGAATAAACTCAAAAACTACTGGACTGATTAGATGAAATTTCGTAAGAAGATAGCTTGAGGCTCTGGAAAGGACATAGGATATTTTTTATTCCGGAAATCATACCTCCAGGGGGTGAAAATGGGGACGAAAGTTTGTCTGGGGGATCAACCTAGGAACGAACCCGAGCGAATCGAGGTTGAGTCGCTAGTTATTTATATTTCGAGTAATGAGTGTATTTCCAACAGCATCTTTGTATACAGCAGAACAAACAATACGCTAACAGAATTGAATCCCAGACCTACACACGTATATTCTTTTTAGCAATATATCTTCTTTAAATACTTTGTGGATTGTAAACGTCTTAAAGATACCATTGTTTTCTCCTCAAACTCACCTACATTTCCCATAAAAGCAAGAGTAATCTTAATTCATCGTAGGGGACAGATCAGATACGAACAATTTATTATCGTAATCTCTTGGTATCAAGAAAATCATTTTTCTCGCTCAATTTCTCCAATGCAATTATATATAGGATATGTTATGGCTACCTTTTACCTTACCGTTGATCTAGTAGATTATTGTATGGTTGTGAGTTGTGAGGTCCAGGGTTCAGGTAATAATGTATTTATGTAAGAAATATTGGGTTTTTAGTATATAACTTATGGTACATAAAATTTAAAAAAACTTAATGTACTTCATAGAATTTATAAAGTTATCGATCTTACACTTGATGTTTCACTTATTTTTCTTGTATGGTCCTTGTATGGATTGGGCATAACGAACTTGGCACTTTATTGAACTACCGAGCGTATTACTTAGGTTGCAAATGGAAAGTTCAAATATTTGATATATGAAATATAAGACTAAATAAAAAAATTGATTATTAATTAATATTATGTTAACGAGTCGAATCTGTACATTAAATTTTTTTTGGAAAATCTTATTGAAATAGTCATTTTTATCGATACAGAGGCCGATTTTTTTAGAATTTTTGTCTGTCTGTCTGGGAACGCATCACAAGAATACCACTAGACAGATTTTGATGAAATTCGGTATGATGATGTATGGTGATAGCTGGATATCCAGGTCAACGTATAGGATAGTTTTTACTGCGGGGAGATATCTCAATCTGAGACATTAATACTAAGCAACGTGACTAAGGACGAACCCGGGCGGAGCGAGAGTGAATCACTAGTGTACACATTATTATAATATAAATAAAAATAAATAAATATAAAAGATGTTAGTATGACATGCTAAATAAAAATAAATAAATACCACCTTTTTCTTTTTCAACGCTGAAGTAAATTGTCAGCTTAGGGAACATTCCAAGAGAAAATATATATTTTATACAGAATAGTTTTTGTGTACTTAATTTTTTTCTTGTAACTATACTTAAGTGGACAGAATTCTTTTTTTACTTAAAGCTAGAGAAAATATATTGATTTTGCTTCAGGCCTCACTACGTCCCGACCTAAAAATAATTTATCTTACATCATCTGTACCGTTTTTTTTTCGGAATAAAAATAACAAAAAAATATTCTGTCATAGCGGAACAATTTCAGCGAATGTTTTTTTTAATCATTTCAGACGTTCCGATTAGCATATTCTAGCCTCAGTATGCTATAGGTGGTTATATTTTTTTCTTTAGTTGTCTGTTTCGAATAAATGTTCGATACATTAAGCTACTCATATAAAGTTTGTTTATGAAATACAAATTGAAATTTCCTATATTTTACAAATATACTAGCCGAACCCGCGGCTAGGCCCGCGTTAAATTTACAAAAAAATCTTTGGTATTTCGATTTCGTAATCTTTCGATATAACAAAAAAGAACTCTAAGCAAAGCTCGGTCACCCAGGTACTATTAGATTAAATTAGCAATTCTTGTATATGTAGGTATAAATTGTTTTGTGTATCTTGAAATGGCTTTAACGATTTGGTTAAAATTTTGTATTTAGATAAGGTTTTGCTTTTTAAGTTTCTCTACAGGTATAGGCGTCTATTCTAAAAAATAAAATTTTATTTTTCCGAATTTAAAAATATCTTATCAAAAAATTCGTCGATACTTTTGCAAATACTAGCATAAAACATAATATACTGTTAAAATATTAAAACTCATTTGCCACTGCGCCATAGGAACCAAAGGAACAGATTTAGAGAAATGCGCAAACAAAATCAATATATTAAATCAAGTAAATCATTCGTGAATTTATCTTGTCGCGGATAAATTGTTGTTTACACCTGTCCAGCGAGGGACGAGGGATGTGACGTTTGAGCAAAAAGTATTTTACTTCATCGGTTGATTTCTGTTTATTTACCTATAATACCTAATTTTAAAGAGATCTATATAAGTATATTTTAAATAAAACTATCTTTTCGGATTTTTTCGACGTTTCGAAAACCAAAAATCCAAATAAATCCGCGAAAAAATTCGAAAAGATAGTTTTATTTAAAATGTCAAATATTCGCGTAAATCTAAGAAAGTATTATGGATCTATATATAAATAGGCAAAGGCCTTTCAGTACCCTTCTCTCCTCTGTTTGTCATTTTTTTTTGTTCAGTAGCTAATAACGAGCTTTAGATTTATTAATAAAAATAATGATTATAATCGAATGGCAACACTAGTCTAAGTAAATAGCGACAGATATTTTATTATTAAAGATCATGAATAATACATTTACACATATTATATTTTCTCAACTACTCTCATAATATATTGTGATCAGTATAAACCAAAAAACACTACACACTATATCTGGCTTCTACTATTTCAAATATATACATATATTATAGATTAATAGCAAATTAGAACAAATAAAAAATAAGGCTAGACTATGACGACGATAAAAAGTAAATAATAAATTAGTGTATTAAGTTGTATAAAGAATTTGAAATTCGCTCGCGTGGATCAAAAGTAGCCTAGATCCGTCCCCAGGATAACATCTATGTTTTTGTCAAAGTTTATCAAAATATGTTCAGCGTGAAAGCTCATCAAGCGTGAAAAGGTAAAAATAGGTGTATATTACATTTATAATATTAGTATAGATTTTGTTTTTATTTTTATTTTTATAAAAAATTGAATAATTCTTCACTGCACACATCACTATGGAAATGTGGATCATTTGTTAGGACGAAACCTAAAAAGAGAGGGTTAGAATAAAAATGGTATGAATTAGGGTAAAAAAGTTGGGAGATAGCTTTTTTACATCGAACTGGTTATGCTAATGCTTACTTTCTACCGTTTTTTATATAGATATTTTATTTACATCGTTTTCTAGCGAAGGTGTCGTTAAATGTTGCCAAGCAGTAAATAGTATACATGTAGATGTCAGATGAAATACTAATATGTTAAATAAAGTTTATATTAAACTCGCAACATAATGCACTTAGTAAACTAAACTAACTGAACCAGGTACAGGACCGATTGCTTTACGTGTTCTCCGAAGGGTGAATTCCCCAACTCCGAACTTTTAGTGACAATTTCTTAACAAATCACTTTAAGCGCACTTGACACGGCCTAAGACTCGAACCTTGGTCCTTAAAAGCTGCAGCCCTACATATTAGCGACTAGACCAACGTACTCAAATTATATCTTAACAATATATAATTTAATAGAGTAAAACATATAAAACAGTGGAAGTTTTATTAAATATTTCTTATATTACAACTAGCCACATAGATGCGAGGACTTCAGGTGCGTTCTTAGATAAATAAATATGTTGGGACTAATAACACACATCACCATCTATTTCCATGGTAAGCTACGAGGCTTGTGCTATGGATACCAGATAGCTGATACACTACACATATATAACTTTTAATACATATATATTGTAAATACAAACACTCATGACTGAAATGGAGTACCTACAAACATTCGTGCTCATCAGACAAATGTATAAACCCAGCGGGACTCAAACCCGCGTCCGCTGGCACGGCAAGTAGTGTCAGTACAAATTGAACCAAACGTGTCGTCAAAGATGTTTTTTGAATTTTATAAAATTTCATTTTATATACAGGTAGCGTCACCTTTTGAAAAAAAGCTATTACTAATAAATCAAATCAAATCAAAATATTTTATTCAGCATTAAATTATTACAATTTTTTACTGAACGTCATGAGTCTACTACCAGTTCGGAAAGAAGAAGCCTCAGACCTGAGAAGAACTGGCGAAAGAAACTCAGCGGGACCAATATCTTTTCTTAAAGTATAATCTTTTTTAAAGTAAAATTATAATTCACAATATTTCTATCAAGTTGAAGTATCATTTCATTCCCAAGGTGTGCCATCTTCTATAATATCATTTTTTGTATAATAGCCTTTAGCACACAAACGTTCTTTAACAATTTTTTTGAATTTGGCGATAGAAGCCTTTTAAACATTTTCTAGGATCCTGTTGTACAAGCGTATACATTGTCCATAAAAAGAATTACTAACTCTGTGTAGATGAGTCACAGGCATTACAAGTTTGTGTTTGCTCCTAGTATTCATGTTATGCATGTCACACTTCTTGGGAAATTCGTGTATATTTTTACGGACATACATAACATTTTATTACACATACTGAGAAGCAACAGTCAATCAATCAAACAGTCAATCAAATAATAGCCTATATCTTCAGGTCATAGTATATCTTTGTACTAAATTTCATCCAAATCCATCCAGCCGTTTCAGCGTGAAGAAGTAACAAACAAACATACATACATACATAAAAAAAATTATACACACATATCATTTACCATAGAAAGTCTGAAAATTCGTCAATGAATATTTTATTAAATTGCAATACGTCTTAACGAATAATAAAATGTTTTTGTACACCAGAAAATTCACTAAATAATTCTCCAAAATCCAATAACTTCCTAAATTGCAAACAGAAATGTTCAAAATTATCGATTTACTAGCGACTCACCCTTGCTTCACTCGGGTTCATCCCTAGGTTCGTTTCAACGGTCAGTATAGAATAGATAGACTTAATATTATAATTTATATTATATACAGCCTTCCTCAATAAACGGGCTCGCTAATACAAAAAGAATTTTTCAAATCGGATTAATAGTTCCTGAGATTAGTACGTTCAAACATACTCTACCTCTTTATAATATTATTATAGATTTATACATATGTACGACCACATATCTATCAATCAGCCAAATAAAAAAAATAGAACTTGGAAAGTTTCGAAGTCTATTTTCATGTTGTAAAATGCACAAGCATTCACCAGCTTTATGTATTGTTAAAAAATTATATGTAACTGTTCTGCAAATCAGAAATACTGCAGTTTGTAACAAGTTAAAAATGTCATACTTTAAAACCGTAGCGACTAACTACGATTGCGATTGTTTCAAAGGGACGAGACTTAACAATCACAGAGTGGTTGATTGCCTCTAACGAACTAAGGTTGGATTACACAGGTTTATATTAAGAAATATACATTTTTTTTATAAACTCAAACTGAAACTGTTTCACTCACTCTTTTTCACTTGGCATACTTCTAAATGTAAAAAGAAACTATATTTGATAAAATAAGTAATATTCCCGTGCGAAAATCGAATCCGCGACTACTGTGTCTCAAGCGTAATCCACAATTTAACATAGATGTATTTCGAAGTGGTAATAGCTGAATAGCAGCGTTTCTTTCACCAGTTCTTCTCAGGACTGAGATTTCTTTTTTCCGAACTGCTGGTACATTCATGATGTTCTGTAAAAAAAAGCTGGATCTCAAGTTATTACGAAAATCTATCTTTATATTAGGTGTTATATTTGTAATAATATTATATATTTTTATAAGTAATATATGTGAATGTATATATGTATGTATGTAGTATATGTGATTATTATTACCTTTATTTCTATTATATATTTAGTATACTTTTTGCTCTATATTGCCCGCTGACATCTTCCAGATCCTGGGGTTGACTAGAAGACTTGCCTCCAGTTTTTGTGAACTATGTTTATTGTTGTTTTTTTATTCTGTATCACATTTTAAGTGTCATAACATCATCATGTCATGTCAGAAGTCATATCTACTGGTAATCAACTTGTGTACATCTCATGCAGAAAATATTAATATCATAAAGTATATTATTCTTTATTCTACTAATATTTAACTTATACATTAAGGTTAAATTAAAAAAAATAGATCGCATAATTATAATTAAACTAGTGTACACCAAGCTTTAAGACTGTCCATGCTAAAAAAAAATACAAAACATAAAAAGGCTCTCCAACTTCTGCCTCTTGATTGTGAAAAAAAAACAAAGCGAAGTTTTGAAATGAGCACAGATTATACATGCGTAACGTCAGCTGAAGTTTTGGAAAACCATAGTCCTTAGAGAGTTAACTTTTCTTTTTCTAGAAAACGCTACAGAGTTTTATTTTTTTTACTAGCGACTCACCCTGGCTCCGCTCGGGTTCGGCCTTCGGTACGTATTAACGGTTAGTATAGATTTCTTAGAGATGAGATATTTTCCCGCAGTAAAAAGTATCCTATATGTTGACCAGCTATTATCATACCAAATTTCATCTAAAACCGTCCAATGATTAGAATTTTATTTTATGTATACTTATATCTCTTTTACTACCTGTACATAATATTATAGTAAAGCAGAATGAAAGTATTTTTTTTTTAAATAAAGTTAAATAGACGGTTGGAAATTAATAGAAGCTAAATCAATCATTTTTATACCTTTGATATTGTGTTTGTTTCTCTGTTATTAATACATAACATATCTTCATTGTCATAACATTTCTTCTCACTTCCTGTATGCAGATCTACAGATATATATATACATATATTCAGATGAAAATTACTGAGTGACCGAGAGTAATTAATAAAATTAATGATAATTTGAGAAGTCTTTGGACACCAACTCAATTCGATAAAGACTCAAGCTATAATTATTGGCAGTTCTAAACTTGTTGCTAGATTCGCGTCATTAGATTACCACCTATAATGTATTGAATAGGATCATTACAAATTATAGTGGCCTTGTTAAAAATGTAGGGGTGATTTTATATACCAGAATAAATTTTATCTCCAACAGTTACGTGAGAAGAGCAGAATGATGTTTGCATCTGTACCATCATTTCTCTCTCCTTTTATCTATTCTTGATTACGTCAAATCTTGTTATTTCGAACCAATAGAGTCAGATTATCAGTCAGAGATCAGACTTGACTAGTAAATAAATATATTTAAAAATCATTAGTTAAAATATATGTATATGTATAGTGTATATTGCATATCAAATTAAACCTTTCTACATTATCTCTTAAATATCTCCTATTATAAACAAACAGATATTCTTCAAGATCTCTATATATGTATATGTATGTAAAAGGCAAGTAAAAACCGGTGTAATGCGAGAAAAATTCGACTAAACTTGGTCGAGGGGCTGTGAATCTTAAAGTGAAGTTTGAGATTCCTCACACCTGCGTCGTAGGTTGAGATCCAATCAATGTATTTGAAATCCAATCATTTTTTGCATTTACATTTTTAGACACTACTTATAAAGCTATACCATATTTATAGTTTAAAATTACTTCTTCTTTGCAAAATTTATGAATTTCTCCCAAGATATCAGAATTTAGTTTAAAAAATCTGTAGTAATGTATAACAAGGTAATATATTCAGCGTATAGTGAAGGTCATTTCACATAACTAGCGACGAACCCCAGTTTTGGCCGGTTACCTTTTAGACTTCCACACCCAATGGGACCAGACGGAACCCTATTACTGTACAATGTACCTGCTGTCCACCTAAACCACGAAATTTGATCCGGTGATAGTTCGTGTAATGGAGGTCCTGGGATGTATTTTTGGAAGTTTATTGTTTAAATAGGAATTAAAGGTAAAGATCAAGAGTGAAGTCAGTCATGGACATAAGTAGGTCACTTATTTATATCATATTATGCTCTTAAGCAATCCAATTGGTAGCTCTTAATAAACTTCCACAAATGAGTAATAGACTGTTGAGCTGATAAACAACTGACTCGGAAAATAAGAGGACAGTTGGAAACAAAAAAATAATGAAAACAGAAGGGGCCATAATAAATAAATAGGGGAAGAAATAAAGTAATTTGTCTTTGCCGGCTTCACTGCCGACTACTGAGGCTGCGGACTTTTTATCTTCAAATCATTATGAATAAATAAGACATTATAAATATTTATACTCTAAATCAGTGGTGGGCAAACTTTTTTAATGTGGGGCCACAACATTTAAGAAATGCTAGAGGAGAGCCAGAATTATAGAAAAAATGCATTTTGTGTTAATAAAAAGCTTTTAATCATAATATTATAAAAACATTACAGCATTACACACTTGTGTGTAATGCTGTGCATTGCAGTGCAATGTCACAAATTACACACAAATGTCACAAATTACATTTTACCTTAAATAATAATTAATTTAACTTTTATTCGAAGGCCCTACCATGGTAGGCGTGTGAGAAATATGTGTGAGATATATATATATACACAGGTGCCAGCTGTGACAAAGCAACGTTCAGCAGTGCGAAAAGATGTTCATTAGTCAATCGGTTTCTGATTGAGTTTTTCCGCAATTTCATGGTCGAAAAAGTCTGTTCGCACACATAAGACGAAACAATTTTCTGGGCGTGAGCAATCGTTTTTGGGAATTCAGCTTTTGGCAGTGCTCTATAAAAATCTAGTTTTGTGGAATTCAAGAATAATTGCTTTAAATGAGTACTGCACTGCATTTCAATAATTTCCAACTGAATATATTGATTAAAACAAAATTAGCGTAAAACGTCGAAACGTAGTCAGTGACAGCTGGCGAGTGGCAAGTGGCTACTGAGTTCACTCGCCCCGCCGCCCGCGCCTCTCATTTCACCACGCTTTGCGCCCATTATTACTTCTCCTTCCTTTTCTTGTCCCTGTTCTTTTATTTGTTCAGTTATTCTGTGCTTGAACAATCGGCCTTAAGTAGAATCTACTTTATACTTCTCGACCGTCAAAACGTAATTATAGCGTGCCATATACTATCCATGTCGATGGACCCTCGGCGGGCCGGAATAAATACTTTCGCGGGCCGGAGTTGGCCCGTGGGCCATACTTTGCCCATCACTGCTCTAAATAATGAAATCAATTGCGTTACTAGCATTAGCTTATTTGAATTTAATTTTTTGAGTTTTGATAAACTACTAAATTAAAATTAATTCATTTAAATTGGACAAAAAATCTAAGTTTGGACTCCGTACCAGTAACTCACAATTTTTTTTTGCAAATCCACTAATGTTGTAAATGTTTATCAACGACTATAACTATTTACTATCAGTTGCATCGTCCGCTTGTTTATCCCTATTTTCTATAAAAAAAGGATCTAAGTAAAGCAAGGACGGCTCACTATTGCTATATAAACATTCTAAGTCCAAAGCTTTCGCATTTCTAATGTACCGGTAACTAATGATTCGATGGGGTCATTGTGAAAATAATAATTAATTCCTTACCCAAAAATAGGATTGAGCCGCGATGAGGAAGCCTGTACTTATCAAATTCCCTTGTTTTCCAAATCAACTCTAGAACTTTCCAAAAGTTTAATATTAGAGCAAATCTTATAAGCTTACTTTAAACCGTGACTCCATTTTAAGGATATACAGTTTGTTGCTTCTAACGCTGAAAGGATTGAATGGGATTGGATGAAATTTAGTAGGTACACATATAGACTACTAGCGGCTTACCCTCGCTTCGCTCGGGTTCGCCTCTAGAGAAGCATATAGACTTACACGGGAACCGTTCATTTTTCTGGGATGAAAAGTAACCTGTGATTTGACCGGCAATATAAAGTATCAGCATGCCAAATTTTACTAAATTAGGTGCATACATTGTTATGTACTAAGCTGTATAACTTACTATAGTTTTTTAACTATCCCACGGGAACTCTTTAATTTTCCGGGATGAAAAGTATCTAAAATGTTGACTAGGGATAAAAGGTACTACTATGCAAAATTTCAAGCCGTACAAACAGATAAACTGACAGAGAAACAAAAAAATTGAAAAAATATCTGTTCTATTTCTCTTCTTGCACCTCCCTGAATCGGTTTTTAGCATTTTTTTTATGTACAGACATTCGACCTCTACAGTTTTATTATATGTATAGTTGACCTGGAATACTACGAGGGCTACTTTTAGGCATTTAAGGATTAAGACTAGTAAAACACAAATTAAAAGTACTATTTGCTCTTAACATGCTATAAGCTTCACTTAAAATTAAAAAGTGTGTAAACAATGTAAGTTCTATTTTCACCTACTTCTAACACTGATAGTAATGTACGTAAAATATAGAAAAGTACCATAAAGCTAGATGTCATTCACGATTTACCTGGGAGAAAGTAAAAGAATAATAATCATAAAGTTTCATTGGGCTTAAGTTGGTAGTACTGAGTTTTCTAGTCGGGTCATCACATAACAGGTGGTATGCATAATAGTACTTTCTAACAATAAAAAAAAGAAAAAAGTCGGAGATATAACTCACCGAACAAAACGCTACAGTAGTTTTGAAATGAACTGTAATTCTGATTTTAATGCCTATTTATAAACAGACACCAATTTTCTTTTTATATACGGAATCAAAATTAATAATAATAAAGTTTGAACAGATGATAATTTTCGCTTTAACTTGATACTGTATTGGAGTTATCGGACGAGTAAATATTAGCCATGAAATTGATTGACAAAATTAAATTTTGTTGGTCTTCCATCATAATTAGCCTATTTTGTTTGTTTGGGATAGAATATTTTTACTGTACAAATGAAAAGAAAAAATTAAAATTAATCTAAATACATATAAATGATGTATGATGATGATTAAAAAACAAATAAGTATTGTATTGAATTTATAACATTATTTTGCCTATGACTTTGCGCGTATATTTCTTTTTAGTGTAATATATGTATGTACTTAAAGGTAATTAATAATGATGGCCTCCTGACCAATTTGGTCATCATCGGCCAATCTCATTGAGACTAGCCAACTGCGCAGAAGATATTATAGTGCACAGGTGTACGCGCAGACACAAGTGCATTCTCTATTCCTATCACTCTCATACTCAATGTGGGACGACATTTCAACAAGACCGTTAAGAGATGAGGCGCAGAACCGACAGCTTTACCTGCTTTAACTTCCTACCGACAGCTTTAACTTCCTAGCTCCGGGTTGTTAGTGAAACTAAATGGCCAGAACCAAGACTTAAACCCAGGAACCCCAGATTTACAGTCGTATATAATAGCCACTAGACCACCACTCAGTCAGGCACACAATTCAATTTATATTAATAAGTCACTTACGTAGTACACGTCAATAAATGTTTAATATGAACCGAAACAAATATTAATATTATAAAAAAGCAAAGTATGTTTGTTTATATACTGCACGTATTTGTGAGTCTATCTATTCCATACTAACCGTTAAAACGTACTTTGGAACGAACCCGAGCAAAGCGAGCGTGAGTTGCCAAATAACATGTAAAACAGACGGACAGAAAAGATAATCCTATTACTAGATAGTAGATATTAACTACTATTGCAAATGCGAATGTTATTATGTTTGTTACTCCTGGATAGATTTTGTTGAATATAGTGTATGAATAGCGCATAAGCTATTATTAGAAACCTACGGGCGAAGCAAAGGTAAGTCGCTAGTATACATATAAATATATGTGAATATATTG
This sequence comes from Brenthis ino, assembly GCA_921882275.1. NCBI lineage: Eukaryota > Metazoa > Arthropoda > Insecta > Lepidoptera > Nymphalidae > Brenthis > Brenthis ino. Next base: position 7,989,090 of record OV170233.1, read on the forward strand.
TACTCGTACGTATATGGTTTTTTTATTATATGTCTTAAATTCTTGATTCATCAATGCTAAGACGAAACCTTTAGTCTAGACCTAGGGCTGAAATAACAGCGAATATCTTACTGACACACACATAAATAATATTATTAAAGGACTTTATAAAATTCCAATCTACAGGTAAAAAAGGAAATTTTTACTTTGAAATGACAGCATTATTTTCAACACAATGGGAGAATTATTTTGGCTTTTTCAAAATTATTGGAAAATATTATTTTACATACCTTTACTTGGAACTTCGTATTATAGTAATACTGTATTATGGTGTGATAAATAAATTAAAAAAAGACATATCTGTATTTTCGATTGAATGTAAAAAAGTGGTCAAGTACGAGTTGGCCACATGCAGGAATGCAGTGTATTATAGCAATTTAAGTAAATGAAAGACAGAGATCTTCATATAATGTTTCTTCAAACATTACTAAAATCCAATATAATAATAATAAATAAAAAACAAATATGTTGGGACATTAACACACAGCACCATCTAGTTCCATGGTAAGCTACGTGGTCTGTGTTATGAATACCAGATAGTTGATACACTACACATTATAACTTTAAATACTTACATATTGTATATAAACACCCATGACTGGAGTACAAACATTCGTGCTCATCACACATATGAATGGTCCCAGCGGGACTCGAATCCGCGACCGCTGGCACAGCGAGTAGGGTCACTACAAACAAGCCAAACGTGTCGTCAAATAAGAAAAGATCAGAAACACCTAACTTCTACATCGTTTGATCAAGACCATAAACAATTTCATTGTGGCTACATAAAAACTAAGCCTATAGTCAAATTACTAATAATTCCGATTATCCAAATACGTTTGCACAATTTCACATTGTCATTTTAGCTTGACATCTCCTGTATTATGAATTTAATTTGAAATTAGACTGCTTTTTGCACGCGGCTTTAAAGCCAACGCGGCTTTAAACCAAAAAACATAACACGGTTAACCGTGTTATGTGTTTAGGTCTACACATTTTTTAATTGAAAATACAAAAGTAATTATAAATACTGACAAAAATATCCAATTAATAGGCGAAAATGTATTACCAAACGAGAATCCCACTCAGTCACTCAACTTTTAGGTCACCATTTTTTCTATTTTATATTTCACGGCAGAATTACTCAATCACTCAATGAAATGAACGATTTTCATCTGTAATCTTACTCTGTTATTTGGCTTAGGTATATCGGTTTGCCAAAAGTTCTCTGGACCAATTAAAAATTTCAATGTAGGTCAAAATAACCCATAATTTTATCAATAAGCAAGTTATTATTCAAAGAAACCAAAAAGCTTAATGTAATTTGTACAAAATTACCCTTATATTAGTAGGTATAATGTATATAAAGCTGGGCATGATTATAACATAATATTTACATCACTATGAAGATTATATTTTTAATTGCGGTAAAGGAAAATTTTCCCGCGGGGTAAATGATATATGTTTATATAAATATATTTTTTGTATGCGGCAAGTAATGGTTTATACATTATTTAGTGAGTGTAATTTACTATTTTGTTGATCTATCTTTCTGCTTCCCTCGACAATAATTGAACAAATATCAATGACTAGTGACTCGTCCTCGCATCGCTTCGGGTTCGTCCCTAGACAAAAACAAATCTATCCCACGGGAACCACACATTTTTCCGGAATGATATATAATCTATAGCCTTCCTCATTGAACGGGCTATGTAAAGCAAAAAGATTTTTTTAAATCGGATAAGTAGTTCCTGAGATTTGCGCGTTCAAACAAACAAAGAAACAAACTCTACCTCTTTATAATATTAGTATAGATATTAGTTTTAATGTATTTTTCAAAAAAATATAGTTACAAAACTTTGTTCCAATCTTTTTATTGGAGTAGACGATTCCTGTTTCGATTTTATCGAGATACTAGAACTCGTTTCGATATCAAACGTCACTTCTTCACTCAGGCGTCTCAACCAGATACCGCACACCCTAAAAGCGTTAATAGCATACCGCAGACGGTTCAGGCAAGTCATAACTAATCAGAAAATGTATGGAATAAGACGATATGTTCACATTATAATGATTAGAATCCTCTGATAATATCATACATATTGAACAAATGAGTCTTTGTAACAACAATACGCCCAACTCGGGAATAAAAATCCAAATCTCCCGATGTGCACTATATATCCTAACGGCGGGACCAACGAGGTAGTTAATCAATCAATATCAAGCTAACCCATGAATCGAACCTGTAACCTTCTGGATAATAGGAACTGCTAGGTACACAACGGCGGGTGTTTATTTTCAAACATTCTTAATTAAGAACAACTGGAAAAGACACTGATAGACAAAAAAAAACTTTTAAGGATCCCTTTTTATATATGATATAAGAAAGCCTAAAAATGTATGAAAATGACATATTTTCCACAGACCAGTTGACTTCTACATGTTTTTGCTTATATGAATGTTTTTTTACGAATTTTTGAATGAATTATAGAATTTATTTAATTTTTAATTTAATTTTTTTTCTATTAGAATTTCTATAAACAAATAATATTGACATAATTTAACTCAGTGATGACAATTATATTAAGAATCCTTAATTAAATTTGTTTTTTATCTATATAAATAAAAATGAATGTTGATAAGCGCATAACTTAAGTATGGTTGGAGCAATTCTGCAAATTTTTTTTTCGTATATTCCTTAAGGTCCATAGAAGGTTTTAATAAATAGCAAAAATTAAAAATTAACGAAAAAAAAATTATATGGCTAACGCTGGCTAATAACTATTTATATCTATTTAAAACGTACCTAGCGACGAACCTGATCGAAGCGAGGGTGAACCGCTAGTTTTTTATTAAAATTTTCAGTAACATTTCTATATCTCGAACAAATTTTACGTAGCAATTTGTATTTATATCTAGATAAATTTATTTCGGATTTTAATAATTAAAAAAAGTAAACATATTATATTTTTTTTATGTTGAATGGTATGTTATTAATCCCTATGTTAAAACAATTACGATAAAAAACTGACAATTTAAGAATTTTTCTGTGTCTTTATATTATATTTACGCGAATAATTTATCTGGATTTCATCTCAGCTCGAATATAAAGTAATATATTATAAATTTTCTTAAAACATCGAAGTCATGGTAAAATCCTAACTCGATCCAACACTATGAGTTAGCACTTTAGACTCGATATGATGTATGGACAGACTTCAAGATAGTTCTACGCTCTAAATAGTTTGTAATAAAGAAGTTTTGTTATGCAATTTTGCTTTATTAAAATAGTTTCAAACAGTAAGGAAACGGCCACAGTAAATTAAAAATAATTTCAAAACTAGCATTTCTTTCCCGGGACCATGATTGCTTGTTGTCGGAAACCAAAAATCTAAATAAATCCGCAAAAAAATCCGAAAAGATTTCTTTGCAAACAACTGCAATTCTTCAGTTCTTAAAATTCATCCAATAAAATTTCAGAGCATATTCTAATAATTGTTCGTACTGTCCGAGAATTTAGGACACGAGTTTACACTTAACGTTGGTATGTTACACACTCGTCTTATTTTTATATTCAAATATTATTAAAAAATATGGAACAGTCATTAGTAATTGGTCAATATAATAAGTGGTAGTGGTAGCCCAGTGGTCACGAATTCGTTAGAGATGATGTAGGTCCAAATCTCGAATCTCGCCTTGCACCTCTGATATTTTCATGTGCGAATAATTTTCAACATGATTACCACTTGGCTTACCTGTGTCAGGGAACCTTATACCTTTGAATTATATGATGTTCGTCAACCCGCACTTGACCAGCGTGGTGGACTATGGCCTGATAACCCCTTGTACCGAAGGCAGGCCCGTGCCCAAAGGGCGATAAAAATCTGAATACTACATAAACAATACTTTAAAATAAAACTTTCGACTCTATTATCCATACTAATATTATAAATATGAAAGTGTGTTTGTATGTTTGTTTGTCCTTCTTTCAGGTCAAAACGGAGTGACGGATTTGTGTGATTTTTTGTGTAGAGATAGTTGGAGGGTTGGAGAGTAATATAGGCTACTTTTTACCTCGGGATATTATCTCATTCCCACAGGAAAACACGTGATAGTACCCAAAAAAATATTTATGATCAGAATTACTTGGAACTTGATATTAATGCTCTTCAATTTGCAAAATTAAACAAATAATTGTTTTAGTATTTTTCGAAATTCACCCTATAAGAGGGTAAAATAGGGAATGAAAGTTTGTAAGAAACTATCTTTTTAGATTTTTTATGTAGTTTTAGGGCGACCGAAGCCGCGGGTTCTGCTAGTTAATATATAAAGGTATTGACATTGCTTAATAACAAAATATTAACAAAAAAAAGTAAGCTGGAGAGTTATTTTCTTACCGCCTTCAAGATGGAAGAGGTTTTGTATTGGTTTCTTACTCTATACCTAAGTTAGAAGTGGATAGATTTACTTATTTACGTCTCTTTTAAAGTTTCCATATCACGAAGAAAAAACCGCCTGTCTGTCTGTCCGTATGTCACAGTCATTTTATTCGGGGACTATGGGAAATTAGATAAACCACTAAGAAAAAACTCAATCTCTTCAGAATAATAAAAAATAAGGGTAAAATTACTTTACGGAAACAAAATTGAGTCCACTGACTCACTTACTGACTGAGTTTCTTTGAGTAAGACTGTAAAATTCAGATATATGTTTTTAGATACGTTTTTGTTCAAGCCAATTAATTACTTGTAAGATACTTGTAAGTCTTCAACATTGTTTTCTCTGTAACTGTACATTACTAATTTACACTTTTCAATATATTTCTGATAATATTTCGGACCTAATGTAGTTGAACCCACAACCTTCAGCGTTTTAACCAAAGTTAGAAAACATTTTACCACAATTCCAGACGTACCTGTTATTTATGTCAGACGAATGTAGGATAAACTATCGTTTAAATGACGCAGGTCCGGTGGCCGTTGAAGAGGGTTCTATTGGTTATTTGCGCTAAATTATTCAAGCCTGAAATTCACTGAAGAAAAGCTGTTTTGTTTGCTAAAATATGCGTAGCGCCGGGTGTTAATAATGTATGTTAAACCGGGACAGTATAGTGGAAGTTTTAAGACTGCTGCATAATTTATATATGAATATAATATACATATAATAAAATGAGTCTAAGTTATGTGGGTTGCCATTTTAACAAAATCTGCGTAGGAAAAGAATATAATAAAGGTCATATATAATTTGATTTGGAGATATTTGTACAACAAGATTTTGACTAGACTGCTTTATTTTATATATGTGTAGGCAGAATTTAAATATTGCAAAGTAAATAGATAGAATTTTGGGAAGAAATTCTCTAAAGGATAGTGAAAATGAGTTTTTATAAACAATATAATAGCGAAAAATATCGATAAATTAAAACATAAATTGTCTTAAAACCATAGCGATGTAACACTTTTTAAGGGAAAAATCCGAAAATCATAATTTTATTTAAAACTAGCATTGCCCGCGGCTCCGCCCGCGTTCATATGACCAAAAACCAAATTCTTATGTTTTACTTATTAGTATACTCTTACATTGCAGTTTTTGTATTTTTTCTCAAAAATGAGATTTTCCCGCGGTAAAAAGTATCCTATATGTTGACCTGGATAAGCAGCTATAGCAAATAACCAGCTATCACCATACCAAATTTCATCAAAATCCCTCCAGTGGTTTTTCTGTGATGCGGTAACAGACCGACAGACAAAAATTCTAAAAACTATAGATTCGGCCTCTGTATCGATAATAATGTTTATTTTAATAAAATTTTCCAAAAAATAACTTATGTACAGGTTCGGCTTAGTTACAATTTTATTAGGTATACATAATATGTACAGTAGATATCGTAACGATGTGTTTTGCGCCTGTTAATAATTTAATAGCAACGTTAACTTATGTCTTTACTTGCCTTAACTTTCTATTGGTGTTTTTGTCTACCTCGCATTGTTAAATTGACCTGAATATAAAACATCAAGTAAAAGTAGAAAAACTTATGAATTATTAGTTTTTTCTTATTAGAAGATTTATTTAAGGATTTTTAGGAAATAATGTACCTAGATATATTTCAGTAGTGCAGAAAATGTACTGCGCCGACCCCAAGTGATTGGGAAATGGGCAGGGAGAAGAAGAAGAAAGGAACCTAGATATAAAGTGAAAAAAAAAATCAAAAATATATTAAAAAAAGCTTTTATTTAAAAGAATAATATAAACTATAAATTAATTAGTATTTATAGCATTTTTCACCTTACTACATTATCTGAATTAAGAAGAAATACATTTTTCGTCCCAATAATATCTAATATACTAATTTTACAAACTTAAGCAAAAACATTGAATAGAATTGTAGGTAATATCGATTTTGCGAAGTCGATTAAACAACAAACTTACCCTAGAAGGTTAGGCACTTGAATAAACCATCTTAAGATGAATTCCTTATTATTTTCCAAACTACTAGATACCAATTTAATGGAAAATTGTAAAAGGGTCAAGTATGTATTAACGATACGGCTCGTTAATTCTTAGAACGGCTAAATTAATATTTGTTGTTATTCTATTAATTATATGATGATGATAATGATATAAATATCTATTAAATGCACTTAGAAAAATAGGTACATCGACTTCAACGGTATTGTAACATTTTACCCGACTGCGGCGAAGCCCAAAGAAGTGTTATATGTTAGGCTTGTATGTATGTATGTATGTAAGTCTGACCCTATGTTCCCTCATAATTACTCAACGGTTTATACGATTTTAATGATCTACGGATAAAATACTTAATTTTATTTAAATCTGTATAGTCGTTTTAGCATGATAATAGAACAAAAATACACACATACATTTTTTTATTTATAGTAGTAGTTCAATTAGCTATAACAAGTACAAGTTATTAATCTCCTTTTCTTATTGTAAAATTGTAATATTTATCCTACATTTTAACTGATAAATTTATTAGATTCGTCTTGAATACTTTTATCTTTCGCTATCTTATTTCTTTCTCTTTAGTTCGCTTTTTACGATACGGGTTTTGTTATTTTTGTAAAATATTTTTTTATCTGGCAACGATCCCATATCAATATCCCATTTTCAGTCGAAAGCACAGTTATAAAAATTCATTAGTATAATACTGTAGTTTAATCTTTTCTTCTTACCTTAATAACATACAGTTGATATAAAGATAACATTCTCACGGAAGAATTCATTAGATTTATTAGCCAAGTTGCGGTTTCAGCCAAACTCACTTCTAGATAACGTATAATATTTCTTTCTTTTCCGTTCTAATAAGAAAGATATCGTTACAATTAAAGTATAAAAGTAAGATATATTGTGACGACATGTTCAGCTCAGCTTGCTGTGCCAGCGGTCACGGGTTCGAATCCCGCTGGGGGTATTCATTTGTGTGAATGAGCACGAATGTTTGTACCTTGTGCACCAGTCATAGGTGTTTATATTTATAATATGTGTGTATTTAAAGTTATGTATGTGTATTGTATCAACTATCTGGTATCCATAACACAAGCCTCGTAGCTTCTCATTGAATTAGATGGTGCTGTATGTTAATGTCCCAACATATTTATATTATTTATTTTTATAAATGTCAGATAAGTTAGGTTTTACTATAACATAATAGATTTATGAACTCTGGAAAAATGACATTTATTATAGGTTTGTTTCATAGGTACGTTTGTATGTTTGTCTGTCTATGGATATATGGCATGGTAACTTCTAAACGTAATGTATCAGTTGGAATGCAGGATAAATATTTGAATAAAGCTAATTCTAAAATACATTAGTAACTTATACTTATTATAACTAATTGAACTATTAATAATATTTGACATTTTAAATAATATTATTTTTTAAGGATTTGTTCACGGATCTATTTTGATTTTTGGTTCCCGACGTTTTGAATGTTTTACAGCAATTATGGTCATGGAAGAGACTAGGGTATTTGACATACTATTAAAAAATAAAAAGTAAATGTGTGTGTATGTTTGTTCTATTATAATGCTCAAACAGCTGGACAGATTTAGATAAAATTTAGTAAACGCATAGATTAGCCGATAGGCTACTGCTAGGACTCATCTGAGGAATCCGAGACTTAGTTGCTACTAGCTTATACTTACTATACTTATACATATCTTTTTTCCTTATTATACCTATTTTTTTTTTTATTTAAACTATTTCTGTCTTCAGTATATAAAATCACATAATATTTTATACATTTATCTTTGTATTTATATTTTACAGAAGAAAAAGATATACTAAAGATATACAGTGGGAAAAGATATAATATATTGTTTATAAATTAAACAATTTCTTTAAATTCTAACTATTTTTATATACTTTCGTGTATTTAACTTATCACACCAATGTGAGTTTTTCATATACTTACACTTAAAAATTTTAAGAGAAGGCTTAATGCAAAGTTAATAAATATTACAGTTTCTTTTCTGGGGCGGGAACGAAAATTAAATTAAAAAAATCTTTCATTAAATTTTCCAACGGACAAACAGTAAACACTTCAATTTTATTATGTGAATAGATAGCAAACATGATAGCGAATGGTATTGACCGAAGTAAATGAAAACGTTTCGTACTCGACACGTTTTCCATCAAAACGTTAAGTTTTATGAATATTTGTTCCAGTTTTATTTCAAACACATCCTGTATACTATATTTGTTTTAATTCCGTTAATAAGTATATAGGGTGGAACGAAATAAAAAGTAAGTTCCGAGATAAAAAGTAGCCTATGTGTTATTCCAGACTATAATCTATCTCTGTGCTTGAAATTTAATCCAAATCCGTTCAGCCGTTCTGGCGTGTAAGAGTAACAAACATCCATACATACACACAAACTTTCACATTTATAATATAAAAAATACGGATTATTATTCTCTTAAATTATTATTATTTTTCTCTTAAAGGAACCATTCTTTTATTTTTAAAATTAATGATAACTGCATTTAGTTTTTTTTTATAAAACTTACTTCAGCCGGTAACCGAACCGAACTAAAAATGCAAAAAAATACACCGTCTCTATCTTATCTTATTAACAAATATTACATCTATCGAACAATCAAATTCAAATCAAATCTTTGAAGTAGGCACAAAGATGCCATTGATTATACCCAGATGTTTTAAAGTTACACCCAAAACTAGACCAATAGACGTAGAATTTACGAGTACATTTACATTCTCATCTTCAACCTCCAAACTATTACATTTTTTTCACAGACAAATTCAATAACTAAACATGTCCCACCTGGGACTCGAACCCAGGACCTGCAGATACACATGCTAGCCACTACATCACCGAGGCAATTTGAAATAAATATACTACGTTAATGTGACCACAATCGATTAAATCGACCATCAGTTACTTTAGAGATGCATTAAACATAACATTTTATATACTTTCTAGGTATAAGCTCTAGTCCATGTCGCTTATCAACATAGGTATAAATTGAGTTACTTCAAACAAGGGGTCAAACAGACCCCTTGCCTTTATGGCAACTCGACTAGCTACGTTCACCTTATGGTTGAGATAAGGTACTGGTAGCATAAAAATGGAATCTATACATTAAAAATTCACCGACATATGTTATGAACAAATTGTAAAATAGTTCTTTAAAACGACTTAAAACGACCTATATACAGGAACCTGTATACAGATCGTTTCCTTGTTTATATCCGAGTGATATTTGAGAAATTAAATGAATAGTTCTTAGAATGTATGTCTGTCTTAAACCTGAAACTACTGTAGATACAATAAAATAATATAGTGCACTAGTATATACATATGTACAAGTGTACAAGCAAAAGACATAGTTTTCATATAGATGTAACCCTAGGACATCCTATAAGGATATTTGACGATGTATTTCTTCACCATAAGGCAAATGATAATCATGTTGAACATTATTTACGCATATAAGAGATGCAAATCCATCCCGGGTTTAAACCCGTTTAACTTGGTTTTCCAAAATACCCAAAAGTGTTTTCAAAATGTCCAAAATCTAATATGGCATCCAGTAATTAAAAAAATGACAATATAAAAAACTTATTACTATTTTTCTGCTATCGTTATCGGACGAGCTATAGATGCGTCAAACGTAAACAGTTCGTCAGTCGCCACACTCTTTGCTTTGACGCTGAGAATTAGTTTACATTGCTTTGTTAAAAGCTTGCCCTGTGTCTGTCTTCTATAGGTCATGATAGTGCTACTTGTTTAGCTTTTTAGACATTACTGAGATTAAAATTTATTTTCTTACTGTCTTGTGGCTTTGAATGATACTTAACTACTAAAGTAAAGCTACTCGTATATACCTGTCAAGTTGAAAATTTAAAATCTCATCAAATACACGATATCTCTGCAGTATTTTAGTAGAAGATTTAATATCTTACAGATTCCAAGTGATGCTGCAGCATTAGACCTAGGTTATATTATTATTGCAATGTCATTAAAGTAGTGCGGTACCAAGTTTCGAACCAAATAGATCTGTGGAAGTTGTTCATATACTTTTACCGTCTACAAAAGAGTTGATAACTTGCAAACGGCTCTCGATCAAGTCAACTTTCAAGCAATAACAAATAAAATTTAAATCGATTCAATCGTTTGGACGCTACGATGCTAAGGACAGACACCCTGATATACACGTTATACTTATAACTTTTCTCTTTTTACTTCGGGGGTTAATGAGATAGTCACATTAGGTTTTTTCAACCGACTTCAAAAAGGAGGAGGTTCTCAATTCGACTGTATTTTTTTTATGTTTGTTACCTCAGAACTCCGTCATTTATAAACCGATTTGGAAAATTTTTATGTTGTTTGAAAGTGTATACTTGATTGGTCCCATTTAAATTTCAAAAAAAAATACCACCCCTAAGGGTGGAAAAATAGCTAATGATGAATTTAACCTACTTCTAATTGTCATATTGACTTGAAACTTTGCAAGTGTTTCAATTTCCGTTGATAGTACAGTGGTTCGGTATTGTTGAGCTGTTCTGATGGCAAGGCCAGAAGGTGGATAGGTGGAACTCTTCAACGACTAATAGTAGATACTTTGAGTTTGGGCTTATTTTGTTTGATTTGACAAGCCTAACACTTTAGAATTCTTACTTTGCTACTACTGTCTACACTAAAAAGGGAAAAATAAAAACTTTTTAACAAAAAAATAAAAGCTGACTTCAAACAAAAGCACTAAAAAGTAAAAAATAGCTGATTGGTAGTTTTCATTTACTATACATACCTAATCAAATATTTTCGAAGTCGGTGTGCTTTGGCTAAGTAATTAAAGCCTGCCTATTAAATATATACCTAATCAAATATTTTCGAAATCGGTGTCAGTCCATACAAAGCAATTTGAAATTTTGCAAATTTAATGTTCGCTTTCGCTTTTCATTTCGTTGCGTTTCGCTTTCGAAACCGAGTGAAGCAAATTCAAATACCGATGATATTTTCATGCACGAATCATTTCTAACATGATTACCAAATGTATTACGGTGAAAAAAAAAAAACATCGTGAGGAAACCTGCGTCTCTAAGATAACCTATTATAGGGAGACCCTTTTTTAACGTTGGGAAATGCATTTACGCACGAGGTGTGGGACTCACCGGCGTAACAAAGCCAGTACTACTCACTAAAATCCAACAAAAACCTTCCCCGTCTTAATGGGGCGTCGCAGGATCGCTTACGCATTCAACTACGACGCCCCGACGGCAGGTCTGCCTAAGCAGACCACCACGACCATAGGGTTGCTCCAAGGTCCACTCTGCTATCAGAGAAGTACCAGGAGCAACCCACATAGTATATCGCCCACCGAAGAGGGCCACCTCCCACCGCCCACCGAAATGGGCCACCTCCCTGTGCGTTTTTTGGCTTCACGCCCGGTTGGATTGCCGGGCACTACTGAGCCCCCCCACCACGACAAGGTGAACGCACGTTGGGGGGGATTATAGGGAGACCCTGGCCAACAGTGGGACATTAAAAAGGGCTGAATACAATATAGAAATTCATAATTTGCAACTTTTTTTAGATTAATATAGAAAAATTTACAAGATTAATATAAATTAAGTAAATAGATTTTTCAACGAAAATAAAAACGTATTGTCAAACAACCCACGTGTGGTGACGACCTAATAAAATGGCTCGAGGCCTGTAATCTGACTTCGTTTGTTTGAAGAACAACTAAGTAACATGTGGTTTTGACTTTCTTCTAATCGAACGTTAACTTATTTTTGAATGTATGAAACTTTAAATGTATAATTTGTGAATACACGAATTCTGCTGTGTTCAGTTGCCTCCTTAAACTCGTATGGTGTAGGAACGTGTATAAGAGGAACGTCCCTAAAAATTCTTTTTTTTTTTGGCTCGGAAAATTTGCAGGTGCATATAGATTCATCACAATCGTATCAATGGCTTAGGGACGCGTAGAGGACAAACATATGAACATTCATTTTTATTTAAATAAAAAGACTTAAACTAAAACAATAATTATGTTATTATAAGTAATCGATTTTTTGTAATATTATGAGAAAAACATCCATAAAAAGTTACATAGATAGATTCGTATTTAAAAATCCTACGACATAACAAATTCAAGATGAAAAAATGTCCCATAAAGTATCTTGTAATGGCAGCTTTATATAATTTTAGGTGAAATAAAACATTATTTCTAATAACATTACACAATTCCGTTCATTACGGTGTGAGGGAGGGCCGTAATAAAAAGGAAGGTGGGGTGCACTTCGGGTCACCCCCTGGTTGTTTTTCCTGGGACATACATACATACATGTCCAATGCCCATAAGCTAAAGTTATAAGTTAAAGGTAAGTAGGTTTATAATTTTCTGGATTTACATGCTACTTGTTATGTAACGTTGTTTTTAATCAATTGCTATCTATACATATAATAAAATTCTGAGTCAAATCTGTACATTAAATATTTTTTGGAAAATCTTATTGAAATAGTCTATAGTTTTAGATTTTTTGTCTGTCTGTCTGTCTGGGAACCCATCACGAGAAAATTACTAGTCGGATTTTGATGAAATTTGTTAGATATATATATAATTATTTTAAGATTTTATAAACTTAGTAAAAACAAAAATAAGACTATCCCATATATTATATACACATGGTGACAATAGCTAAAGGCCCAATTTCAGTGGGAATATCAAAGGACACAAATTATGTACCATCCACGCAGCGCCCCGTTTATTACTAAAGAGTAATGAGAAGGCACTGCAGAACTGTTGACTGGTTATTTATTATATTATTTACAGTGATCATGTTCGTCTGTTTATGTCATAGTTGCGGAACTTTCGAGTTTTAACTTTAAAATTTTCTAAATAAATATTTACATATATTTATATTAGTGCTATTTTATATACCAGCGGTGATTTTTTTAAATTGACATAACTTTTTTATTTATGAACCGATTGAAATAATACAAATACTAAATGTTAAGTGAAGCTTACCACAATACATTAATGAAAACCGCACCCAAATTTGTTTAGCTTTTTCTGAGATGTTCGCGCACAAATGCACAGACAAACTGACAAAAATTCATTATTGTGGGCAAATATCTTCCACGTGCAGACAGCGTTCAGCTACACTTTTATTATATGTATATAGATAGAAGTTATATAATATATAATAGGTTTAGTATTTGCTGGCAATATATATTAATATTTAATAATTTTATTTAAATGCTAAATACATATATTAAACTAACTTTTAAATAATTTTCTATTTCAATATTCATTATCTACTAGCTGAGCACATATAACTTTGTAATGCTCAAATGTCAAGACTTTGAGTTCATACAAAAATCCTAAGCAAAATCACTATCAATTATTCCCGAATTTGCCAATTACCTAAGATTATAGGTCCATGAACCAGATATAAAAACATTTTAAACCGAATCGGTCTATCCATTTCTAAGTGATACCACTTAACAATTAAAAAATCCTGAAAAAATTAAATCTAGCCCAATAAAGTATTCTAATTCTATACCACTATCCTACACTGCCATTATAGTCAAATATTTCTCTACATAACAGCGACTCCACGCATTCATTTATCTAACGCACTGCGTACATACATCAGTCGTGACCGTAAAACGAATCTAGTTATTCATTATAATCTACCTACGCGCTACAATAAAAAATTAGAGAAACTAATTTATATATGCATTAATATATAGCTTTGAGAGTATAAATGTATAATGTAAGATTGTATATTTCTATATGAGCGTTTTAATGAAAAAAAAAACAATATTTAATCTGTAGTTATGCATAATAAATTTATTCATGTGACCTTGGGATCCGATAGGAATGTATATAAAAAAGTAAAAAAGGACATGTTTCCCGCGCTTTTGACAGAAATGTCAATATAACCTTGTAGTAAATTGTTATTATAAATTATGTAATCAATATTAAAAATAGCCAGTGATAGTTACCACGCGGATAGACATACCTGCTGATGATTATAAAAAAAATATAGTTGATCTTGCAAAAGTATTGGTATTATAAGAATATTCATATTATTATATCTCGAAGTTTATAGTGTCATCCTACAATACTTTGTAAGAAAGAGAAACATCTCTCTTTCAATCAGAGAAAAGTGTCACGAGTCTAGTCACTATTAGTGAAATATTTTGCTAAATTATTTTGTTTAAAAAAATATATTGCACAAGTTATCATAATTAAAGAATATTTTTACTTAACTTTTTAAATTTTTGAATTTATACTATAGGAGATATTTTAATATAAAAAAACTGTAAATGCTCGGTTTCTATTGTTAAGATTAGTTAGTATAGATTTCTCAGAGATGAGATATCTTCCCGCAGTAAAAAGTATCCTATATGTTGACCCAGATATTTTATCAATATCTCCTCAGTGGTTTTCTCGTGACTCGTTCCCAGACAGACAGACAGACAGAAATAAATTCTAAAAACTATATCTTCGGCCTCTGTATCGATAATAATGTGATGCTACTAAACGATTCTATAAGACCTCACTAAAATATATTGTAATAAAAAGACTTTTATTCTTTTAAAGGAAAATAATGTTACAATAAACATAATGGAAATGAGGAAAACAAATGAGATTACTAAAATATATTGCCACCAATGCATTCATGCTGGCTGACCGCAACTCGACGACGCCATTCTATGAAACGATTTTATAAAGCCTCAACCGATATTTAACAAAAAGGATTGGATTTAAGAGCTATATAATAGAAATAAATTAAAAAACCACACCTTGCTAGGAAAAATGCTTATGGTACTTCACATATTTTTTTATGAATCGATTGTTAATGTGTATTGAGTAGGAGTTTGATACAAACTTGACCATTTTTTACCTTTTTTGTGTTATTATAATATCAACAAGTGATTATTTGCTATGATTACCTACCTATCTTAAAATTTTCATAAATTGTTAGAATACACGTATTTTTAGAAACAGTTTTGAAACAAGACGTGTTTAAGACATAGCCTTCCAAATGTCAGACAGACACCATAGGATTAGTAAACAATTCTATATCGTATCACTTAGCTATAGAACCCAAAATAGGACAGATAGTCTACAAATACGCATGTTCCACACATACAACGAAAATAGCTGTTAAAGTTAATTTGGCAACAGTACCTAATCCAAATCAGTAAAACGCCCTTCAAACCTAATATACGTTACTAAGATTAATGATCATATAAAGTCACAAATCTAGTTCAAATGTAAATTTTACATTCATACTCGAAAACTAATGACATTACAGACGTACAGAACTTATAGGCAGCCTGTACATCTGCGTTCTGTTAAAATTATCAAAATCTGTTAAGCATTTTAGAAAAATAGCCATTTCTTGAAATATTCTTATCTAAATAATAATGCCACTAGTTAACCAAAAAAATCTTATATTATTAAATGAGCAATTCTTCTATACTAATATTATAAAAAGGTTTTACTAATATTATAAGAGGTTTGTGAGTTTCTGAATTGTGAGTTTGAGACGTTGTAAGGAGTAATCTTTGGATCTATTGAACCGATTTAGATGAAATTTGGTAAGAAGATAGTTTGAGACCCTGGAAAGGACATAGGATTTTTTTATCCCGGGAATCATCCCTTAAGGGGGTGAAAATGGGAATGAAATTTTGTATGGAGAATCAACCTAGGGACCAACCTGAGCGAAGCGAGGGTGAGTCGCTAGTGTATATTTAAATTTATTTCGTGTATCTCGGAAACGACTTTAACGATTTGGAGCAAATTTTGTATTTAGATAAGGTTTTGCTTTTTAACTTTATCTATATCTTGTTTATCTTGTCTATGGTATATTTTCTGCATAAAAAAAAACACAAATTTAATATCTTTTTCGAAAAACGAAGCTCGATCTTCTAGGTATTTTGAGCCTGGTTAAGACTTAACTGGTAAAAATGTACATTTAAATACTACTAATAAGCACGCTTCATTTGAGTACTACCAATGACTTAGAGGCTCAATACTCTGTATTTTAAGAATAAGAAACCATTATGAACATGATAGCTAAAACCTTTATTCCATATATGTGTATAGTTTAGCATTCTGATAGAGATCTGATTCATCATCGAGAGAGTATAAACAGAAGCTCTAAAATCAATTTTTATTATTTCTAACTTAAAAAATTACAATTTTATATAATAACTTATAAGTTAGCTCAAACAGAACTCAGGCCCTAGTGAGATGCTCGTGGCAATCTCTTAATCTTTCTTACGTAGTAGCTATATTTCTAGGTTGGACTTTTTAGTTTTCTTAGGTGACAATACAATTCTTTTTGACGACACGTTTGGCTCAGTTTGTAGTGACCCTACATACTTGCTGTGCCAGCGGTCGCGGGTTCGAGTCCCGCTGGGGGCATTCATTTGTTTTGCATTACGAATGTTTGTATTCCAGTCATGGGTGTTTATATTTATAATAGTATGTACTTAAAATTATATATGTGTAGTGTATCAACTATCTGGTAACACAGGCCTCGTAGCCTACCATGGAACTAGATGGTGCTGTGTATTAATGTCCAACATATTTATTATTATTATTATTTTCTTACAATTATCAATATGCTATTTGATACCACTAACACTAAAATTTACTTATTTAGTTAAACAGATGACATTTTTTATATTTTACGTGACAGTTGCTAAGAAAATTATTCTCAACTGGCACGCTTCAAAGTAATTTACAACAAAATTGGATTGAATGTCATATTACTAGTTCTCTTCGCTTCACCCTCAATACTTACTTTTAGAGCTTATAAGCTTAATTTTAAAAAAATATAGCCACTATCGCGTATACATATATATAAGGGAACTGCTTTTATATCCCATCTACAAATAAAACTCCTAATAAAATAAAGTCGTGTTCATCTACTGGTTAAAATTTAACAATAATAATTATTAAATATTTGAGATAAACATAATATATGATTAGAATTTACTTATATATATATATATATATATATATATATATATATATATATATATATATATATATATATATAAACTTAAAGCGTGTCAATAACTACTAAACAAAAAAAAAGAAACAAACAGAGGTGAAAAAGGTACATAACTGTTTTGCCTTTGCCTATTTATATATACTTGTAGATCCTTTCTATTCAAGTGAAAATTGTGAGTGCAAATAGATAGGAATAGCAAAAAAAAATTGTTGGTTCTTTCAGATTTATTATGTTGCACACAAACATAATATCTATAATGTGATAGCAAATTTGAAATCAAAAATATATATTTTTTCTTGAGCTTAGACAAGATATTCTACAGTCGTTAAAGAATAGCTTTGAAAATTATATTAAAACTAGTGACTCACCATCGATCCGGTCGGGTTCGTCACTAGTTAGATTTTAACGTTTAGTAAAGACTTCTCAGAGATAGAATATTTTCCCGCAGTAAAAAGTATCCTGTATGTTGACCCGGATAATAAGCTATCATCATACCAAATTTCATTAAAATCTGTCCAGTGGGTTTCTCGTGATGTGTTCCCCGACAGACAGCAGACAGACAGACAGAAAAAATCTAAAAACTATAGATTCGGTCTCTGTATTGAAATAATGACTATATCATTAAAAAATATTTAATGGACAGATTTGACTCAGAATTTTATTATATGTATAGATTACGTCAATTGTTATTTCATAGAATCATAATATGTCTCGTATACTTTTGTAAGATTTCTATTCTCAAACGATTGTAGAAAGTATATTTTCTAGTAGATTGTACAAAGAGATGCTATCAATAGCGAAGTGATAATGCTGATAGTTCATATCTGTTGTGCTAAGACCAAGTACCTTTAGAAAACGGTTTTAATCAGAGTTACAGCTCACAGAGCAAATCTAATTTCTGAAACGCTGAGCGACTTCCACAAAATGCGGTTTCCCGAGCCATCGATTTAGGGATGTATGTATGTCGATATATTTATATATTATTATTAGCGCGAGAGTTTGTAAGGATGGATGAATGGATATTTGTTACTCTTTAACGCAAAAACTACTAAAGATTAGGCAGTGGTAGCCCAGTGGTAACGCGGTCGCTTGGGAAACCGAGTGAAGCGGCTTCAAATCACTGAGTTTTGTACCTATGACATTTCGATTTCCTTTCCAACATGATTAAGGTGAAGGAAAACATCATGAAGAAACCTGTATGTCTGAGAAAACTTAGCAAGTTCTCGAAAGACATGTGAAGTCCGCCAACCTGCCCTTGGCCAGCGTGGTGGACTATGACCTGATCGCTTTCGCATTGAGGGAAGGACGGTGCCCAGCGGGCATGCGGGCCAGCAGCATAAAAGGGCTGAAAAATTTTAAGAAATCTATAGAAGAATATTAGAAGCCAACTTATTATTTTAAAAAAGTTAAAAAACGTTTGTATATTAACAAATATAATTCAATAAGTTATTCAATAAATAAGAGATGGACACACGATACGTAGCGTCGTATGTATTTACGTATATGTAAAAATTTCCATCGTAATTATGCTAAATATAAAATTACAATTTATTTTACTAATTGACCCCATTAAATTTCGTCTAAAAGTTAATTTGAAGTGGAAAATTAAAAAAAAATTTTAGTCTAGAAAATTTCAAAGTTTATTTAAACCTAATCCATATTTAACTGTGATCTAAATTTTTAAAAATAATTTATCATCAGTCAACCAAAAATAAACACTGTAACTAGACCTTGTACTTGTACAATAACACTATTAACATGGTTCACACCAGATTTGGAAAGAATTTAATGAGTGGTAAAATTTATATTGAAAATAATGTACAAGACAAAATAAAGTGAAACTAAAAACTTACCTATCTACACGTACTTAGTTATATATACCTACAAAACAAATTAACAATTCAAAATGTACTGCATTACAATTAGCATTGTCAATTCTTCTTCTTAAGCTTTGCTTGATCAATACTTTAATATTTAAAGTTAACTAAGATACTTCTTTTAACATCATATATCTGCTAGTGAAGGTTCCTTCAAAATCGGTCCAACTGTTTCGGAGAGTATCTGGAACACACAGCTGTCAGGTAGATAGACAAAAATGTTAAAAATTATTTTTTCTTATAAGAACCGTATATAATTTCATATGCATTTAGAAAAAAGCTGTTATTCTGGCATTGCACACAGACACTTTAATTCTATTTATTTGTATAGATAAAAATAGCGCCCATAGCACACAAATAATGAAATATACAATAATATAAAATTCTTTACAAATATTATTTAGTTTCATAATTTATATGGCTTTTATAAGTTAATAAAGAAAATTGTTATTAATAAGTTATAATATATATGAGGTACATCACTAGTGTTAATATAAAGAGTCCGCCCCTACGTCCTAGGCGTCGAGGAGGAATTTGAGTTGTAGTAAACCAATATCAAGACTAGTCACGGGTCAGTGAACAAAGGACGTTATTCAAACCGAAGTGCGATACATCGCTAAGCAGATTTTGACTAAACTTTCTAATTTTACTTAAAAGATTTCTTTTCGAAAAAACACATTTTTTTACGTTATTTGTATTTAAGAATAATAACTGATAATAATTTATCCATATGGTTTTTACAAAGTTACATAATATAAATCATTAACAGATAGAGAAGCTCCGATATTTAATTTGGAACCTACCTGAACTAGGTTAAAAACCTGTGTCTCAGGTTACGGTTTTACAATGCATTTCTTACTGGGACAAAGATAAAACTTAAACTTATTATATATACACTACAAACTGAGCCAAACGTGTCGTCTGAGAAAAGCACTAAAACCCAACATAACTTCCCCGTGTTAATGGGGCGTCGCAGGATCGCTTGCGCACTCAACCACGACGCCCCGAAGCAGGTCTGCAGAAGCAGACCACATAACCATGGGGTTGTTCAACAGTCTACTCTGCTATCAGAGAAGTATTACGAGCAAACCGCATGATACACCGACCACAGAAATAGGCCACCTTCGTGAATTCCAACAACCCGAGTAGTGAACTATGGCCTAATCACCCTTGTAGTAAAGGGACGGCCGTGCCCAGCAGTGGGCACCTCAAAAAAAAGGGCTCGCTTATAAATTTTCAATTACGAATTAGGGTCAAATTTCGACCATTGGGCAAACACTAGTAAAATTAAAAAATCGACTACTTTGGGTGAATATTATTTTTAAGTGTTTTTGAAGTTAGTATATCTTTTTTGATGAAAAAATAATTATGCATATGGGGCATTCCTTTTTTAACGTTGGGAAATGCATTTACGCACGAGGTGTGGGACTCACCGGCAAAGCCACCACTACCAGTACTGTACTAAAACCCAACAAAACCTTCCCCCGTCTTAATGGGGCGTCGCAGGATCGCTTACGCATTCAATTACGACGCCCCGACGGCAGGTCTGCCGAGGCAGACCTTACCATTACCTTTACACAAAAGAAAATATATAAAAAATACTAAAATGTTTTAATCGAGACTTTTGAATTTTAAGTTTTCAATCGTGTTTTTAAAACGGTGAGTGTCCTTCGATTTTTTTTGAAAATTTTCTACTGTAAACTTCTATCCATCATGCGACTTTTAAACCCAGTCCGTTAGTGGGCCTTCCATAATTACTATTTTTTTAGATTTTTAAAAATTATTTTTTTTTCTTTTTCAATTATAATACATGGCCTAGTTTATATCCCAGAACATCACTTTTTACCCAGTGAGATAATGCAAAAACTTTACGAACGTTGATAGGTAGCTTACTTATAAACTTATAATACTATTTAAATATTATACATAGTATATGAATGCGCAATAAATTTAACAGAATGCAGAGACTAGGTAAGTATTAAAATCTATTGTCTCTAGTGCAGAGCGTAACAACAAAATACAGTAAATTTTATTTAACAAAGCCTTGCTTAGAATATCTTGTTGTTTTCGTGACTCAACTCTTTTATATAAAGTAACATATACGAGTACATATATTTCATACACACTATTATACACTTCAAATGCCTGGGTAGTCTAATATGTAGCTAGCATGCACGGCTGGTGATACGGAGGTCCTAGGTTCGAGTCGTGGGTATAGCTAGGTTTTGTTATTGAGATTTTCTATTAAGGAATTCTTAGTAACTAAGTTGGGAAGTTCAGGATGCTTAAACTCCGTGCCGAGGCAGAACACGTAAAGCCGTCGGTCCTGCGCATAATCTCTCACAGGTCGTGTCAATTCGTCGTTCTATCGGATTATGAGAATAACAGGAATAGAAGCACTTGTAAACTATAACATCTCCATCATAAATAGTCTCAATAAGATTGGACGCCGTGGCCTAAATCGGTCAGGAGAACATTATTATTATATTTTTGTCATATTCTAGGCCTTCAGATCAAACCTGCTATGTTTTTTTAAATTTTTAAACTATAGTTCAATTTTAAATCTTCTATTGTAATATAATATGTAGAGTGTAAATATAATTTTATGTTATTTATAAATGAATGTAAATTCTATATAGAGACAACTTTAATTTACTTATCATAACAATAAAAGTAAATCTATGCCAGTTTAACCCGAGCTCTCTATCCAACACTGAAAGTCCCGTTAAATCGGTTCAGAAGTTCCAGAGATTGGTTACTAGTCAAACATTATATTATGAGAGTAATTCAGTTCAATTCAATTCTTTTGTTTAGTAGCTTCCTGGAATGAGAGTAATTAACAGAAGATGAACTTTAAGAAACAAATGTCTTGCTTGAGTCATCATTTATGACATATGAAAATTATGGAATGATAAACAATGATCACGCGTGTACGGCTGGACCGATTTAAGATTTAACTATATTTTTTTTGTTGTATTTGTTATTGTTAGAAGAAGGTTCTTATGAAAGAAAAAAATTAAAAAATTGCGCGGAAAATTATAAAATTTAAGAATACTTATTTAAGAATACTTAACAACCATATTAAAATTTATATGGCTAACGCTGGGTAATAACTATTTATATATATTTAAAACGTAGAGAAGCGATGGTGAGCCGCTAGTTAATTATAATTATTGTCAAAGTAACTTAAATTGCATTTAAATAAATATATTAAAATAGCTTTGTAGCTTTTTCGTTAAAAATGAACAAATTGAATATTTTTAACGTAAACCGACTTTAAACTACCTAAAAAGTAAGAAATATGGTATGAGATTTTTTTTCGTTTACTACCTATATAGTTAGCTAAGTAAATATTTTAAGAGTCGGTGCTTTGAAGTCGGTTTAGTGTAAATATTACTTTTTTTTTATTTCGGTTTATTTAAAGTTTTATAATATGATCATTTTTTTAAATAAGCACATTACCTAAATAAAAACGGTGTTCCCATATTGACAACATAGAGGAATGCTTATAAAGCAATTTTCGTGTCAATATGACTTTTATACTGTTTAATTCTATTATTTTCTCAAAAAACTTTAAAAGTTATTAAGTAACAATCAAAAACTTTTAATTTTTAGAGATCAAGCGCCTTTATTTGCACGCATCATTCCTGAGGTAAGAGAATTACTGAGTGACAAATAGACAGGCATTACGTCGTAAGTCGCCCTAATGGGGACAGTTTACTACGTAATGGTGTTTTTTTCTACTGTGATTGATGCCATCCTTTATTCGCTCTTTGAAGACGGTGTTTGACTGAGAAGATGAAATATAAGATTTTTGTATGAAATAAGTTGCCTCGTTTTATGCGTAATTGAAGGATTCTACTATATAAATTTATTTCCCGTATCTCGAAACGGCTCTCACGATTTGGATCAAATTTTGTATTTAGATAAGGTTTTTGCTTAAGTTTATTTCAATTTTTCAGAAAATATATTTTTTATAATTGTATAATAATGCTTTTTTATGTCATACGCCATCTTGTAAATGTTTGTGGTACTTTCATTGTCGAAACTGGATGATAACCTACTAAACGCCTACACTGAGTGGAACTCAGTCGCCCAGGTACTTTTTATTTACATATATATATATATATATATATACATATAATAAAATTCTGAGTCGAATCTGTCCATTAAATATTTTTTATGAAAATCTCATCAAAAAAATCATTATTATCGGTATAGAAGCCGAATCTATAGTTTTTAGAATTTTTGTCTGTCTGTCTGGAAAACATCACGAGAAAACTTGAACAACTAGGCAGATTTTAATGAAATTTGGTATTATGATAGCTAGTTATCCGGGTCAACATATAGGATAATTTTTACTGCAGGAAAATATCTCATCTCTGAGAAATCTAAACGTTAAAACGTATATAAAAGAAATTTAGTTCTTTAGGAATTTAACGTCTTTGCATCTTCGTACATCAGTGAGACATTCAATTCAATTCTACGTCTGATCAATAAACAGTTGTATCAGACTGTCGTAGCATCAAGCCAAAACTATACGTTTAATAGAACCTAACTGGTTTTCAAAAGAGGTATTCACTGCAACAACTTTCATTTAGCCAGCATGATGATCGATGATATACTTTGCAATAGTGGGATACCCTTGCCCAGCAATGAGACATAAAAGAGCTTAATTATACTTCCTGTATATAGCTCACTTCACTCAGGTGCGTCCTTAGGTACGTTTTAATCTTTTTAAGCAGAACCCTATTTCTTTTTGTAATTTACTCCTTATAATATGAGCTATCTGCTAGTGAAAGTCCCGCCAAAATCAGTACAGCCGTTCCGGAGATTATCCGGAACAAACAGACACAAACAGACAAAGTGTTTTTCTTATAAGTACCGTTCTTTCATATGTACATATTTAGTAAAAATCTGTTATTTTGACATTACAAACAGACACTTCAATTTTATTTATAACCAATGGCAATTTTATTATATTATTTATATATTATAGCACACTATGTACATTCAAACCTAAACTTTAAGCACTCTGACGTTAGAATATGTCACAAGATGTAATACCAGAATAAGAATAATACAAGCTTATCAAATTAAAGAGCTTATGTTTTAATAAAATGAACTAATATGTCATCCAGGTAAGCTTTTTATTACACATATCGCTAGTACCTACCAATAGAAAGTTATTGTACTAATATATATAGTTAAATATATGTTTTGTTTGTTTGTAGACGCTAATCTCTGATCCATTTTGAAAACTCTTTTTGAATTTTATGACCTATTTATTAATACTATTGTTTATAGGCGCTCGAAATTCAATCAAAATCGTTATTGAAAATTTGGGGTAATCATATACCTAATATGAATACAATTTATTTATCTATCATAGTAATATTATAAATGCAAAAGTTTGTGAGTATGTATGGATGTCTGGATGTATACATATATAGGACTTTTTCACGCAAAACTACTGACTAGATTTTAATGAAACTTTACAATAATATAGCTCATACATCAGAATAACAAATAGGCTACTTTTTATTACGAAAAAATGTACGTAGTATTATAAAAAATCACTAAAGCTTGTTGACAGGAGCTACTAAACAAAAAAATAGAGGAAAACACGGGAGAGACGACGAAGGTTTTAGACGTCTCGTCGTCGTCGAAGAAATACAAGAATAGCATCAAAGTTATCTTACAATATTTGTTAATTTTTTAATAAGTATTATAATAAAATATGGCATTGGCAATATAAATATGTCTAAAGCCTTAGTCTTTGACGACACGTTTGGCTCAGTTTGTAGTAACCCTGCTTGCTGTGCCAGCGGTTGCGGGTTCGAGTCCCGCTGGGGGCATTCATTTGTGTACTGAGCACGAATGTTTGTAATCCAGTCATGTATATTTTTAATATGTATGTATTTAAAATTATATATATGTAGTGTATCAACTATCTGGTATCCGTAACACAGGCCTCGGAGCTTACCATGGAACTAGATGGTGGTGTGTGTTAATGTCCCAACATATTTATCATTTATTTATCCCCTGCGACCATTTTGCTATAAAGCATTAGTAGTCCAATCGGAATCCGGTTTGGGAACAAAATATTGAAAACCTGAAGTTTTATGATTTTAAAATGTTAGCAGGTATACAAGGAATAGAAATTCGTAAAATGCCCCACATGCCCAGCTACCCTCGAGATATGGGGGGACGCAAAGCGTTAAAAAATAGTTTTATTCAATTTCCGGCTTTCTGTGACGTTCTATCGAAAAATGTTGTAGATCTAGTAAAAATCTACAACTTTTTAAAATATGTAACCTCAAAGTTTTCGAGATATTTGCAAAAACTCGGTTTTTAAGTGTTACTTGATTTTTCATTTTTCATTTCTAGAATAATCTTTTGTTTTCCATGTAACTATGGGAATGTAATCTTCAAAATACATATAATGGTTTATATACCTGCTAACATTTTAAAATCGTAAAACTTTAGGTTTTCAATATATTTTTTTCTCTTAAAAATAAACGGATTCCTATTGATCTATAGAAACATAGGAAACAAAAACCAAAATAAAAATGCAATTAAATTCAAATAAAATGTATTATTTGAAACCCAACTTTTTTTCTGGATAGAAAGTATTTATTTACAGTAAATAAAATTATAAATATACTTAATTATATATACAAAACAAGTGTACACTTAATTATTACTGTGTGCATTCTCCTGCTGAATAGCAATGCCGATTCTTTGGGCGAAAAACGAGCTAGCTGTCCTGTCACCAGTAGAGGCGATAAGACGAGGTGTTATGTCTTTTAAGAAGTGCTTAGCACACTTTGACTCCAACTATTTTTTGTCCTGTATGTTGATAATGATGTATAATAAAGAGTATTTTAGTTTTACTTTTAATCTCGTTTATACGTCACGGTAGTGAAGCCCAGAACCTCTAGTCGCTCTAGTCTACCTCCATAGTCTACGTGATATACCAGTGAATAAACTAAATAGACTATGTCACAGTCATTTCTGTTGATAACTTCATACATCTTCTGAGCTATTAAATAAATCTTGCAAAGGCGATTAAAACGACACCGTCCCAGAATATAAGTTGTACAAACTCATTCGTTAAGTAAAGCTTTGTTTAAGTGAAACTTAATTAAACGCCTAAACTTCAAAAGTTGTCGGTAAGACTTAGGTAATTAAACACTTGAAAAGTACCTAACTAATATTATAAATACTAAAGTGTTTTAACCGACTGATGAGGAGAGTGTTGTGAGTAATGTCAAATATTTTCGCTGTTAAAAAAGTCATATAGATTTTGATTACATCTTAATATACATATAATATTTTGTTAATACCGACAAAACATTGTTGCGTAAGTAATATATTTTTTCTACAATTTAATTTTATTCAATAACGAGCGACCCACCTCGCTCCGCTCGGGTTCCCCATGTACGTTATAACGGTTAATATAGACGAGATATTTTCCAGCAGTAAAAAATATCCTATATGTTGACCCGGATAACCAACTATCAACATACCAAATTTCATCGAAATCTGGCCAGTGGTTTTCTCGTAATGCGTTCCCAGACAAACAGACAAAAATTTTAATAACTATAGATTCAGCCTTTGTATCGATGATATTGACTGTTTCAATAAGATTTTCCAAAAAATATTTACTGTACAGATTCGACTCTGAATTTTATTATACATATGTATAGATGAACACACAAAAAATAACATGTTAAAACAGTTTAATACACATAGTTTACAAAAACAATCAATCAAACACGGATATCAATTACACGTGTACCCACATAGAATCTATAATGATAATATTAGTTACATTATTACAATACCATATTATTTATGCAGCAGATAAAAAATACACAATTGACAATACTTAAAACACATTTTAAATAAAATATAGTACCTAATATTAATTCGATTTTATTTTATTTAAAATTGTATAAAATTGTACATACATATTTTATTTTCTAGAACAAGGAAACAAACAAAGACTATTAATAGTTTTAATTAGTAAGTCAAAAAGTATAAAAAATAAAACAAAAAAGGACACTGTGATTGGAAACCGCTAAGAATTCTGATTTGCAGAATAAAACTCCGGCGAAAGATTGTGATTTCAATCAACACGACAACTTCACAAATTAGCGAGTTTAGTAGAGTTGAAGCTCTATTATCGCTATGGCTAATAGAAAACAAAAAATAGCTGAGACGTACGGACAGTCGGCGAAGGAAAACATCGTGAGAAAACCTACATGTCTAAGAGAAGCTTATTCTAAAATTATTTTAAATTTTTGTTTAATTTAAATAAAGCTTGATAAAGCGATTCTACTTCCTCTATTAAAATAGTGTTATAACATTATACCCGTATCTAATAGATGCAAAAGTTTGTATGTGTGTATGTTCGTTACTCCGTCATGCAGAAATGGCTAACCGGATTCAAATGAGATTTAGTATACAAATAAAATTAACATTGAGTAACACATAGACTACTTTTAAGTACCTCGGGACGCATCTAAAGCGAGGGTGAGTCGCCAGTTATAAACCTTAATAATATTAAATCTAAACATAATAAATTGATCTTTAAGAGAATCAAAACCTTATTATTCTAATAATAACGAGCTGCACAATGCCCTACTTATCTCCTTTATAACGCTGGCATAAACAAAATTGGATGAAACTACAACTTTACATCACGTCCTGTATAGCTATTAATTTTCCCATCTCTCAAGAACTTTTCCCGCAAACTTCGCCTTATTTACGTACAAAATCATAATATTTACGGCTTTGTGCATGCATGACATTACATATGTATGATATATACAGTATATATTAAGTGTTTTGTATGCACCGCTTGTTTTCTGGAGCGGTATTATTCTGGTTCATTGCAACGATATAGTGGGATCGAAATTGTGAGTTTGTTTCAAAAAGGAATAAATAAGTTAAGTAAAATAATTTCTAAAACTATTGCTTCATATATCGATGACTAAATACCAATCATCTTGAATCGCGGGCGAAAAATGGTATTTTATAATTCCTAAGTGCGTAACGATAGCCTATGTGCTATAGTCTATACTAACACGCACACACACATATAAACTTTCGTTTTTATAATAATAAATCTGAAAATGTTTGAGATTGACCAGAAGAGAAAATAACAAATTGTAATTTTTTATTTTTTTTTTAGTTTTTTTCTCGTAAATTTGTGAAAACAATAACACTTCAATAGAAATTTACATAAGGTAGTAGTATAGCCCATCTAACTTTAAAAAAAGCTCATCCTACTAATCCTACTAATATTATAAATGCGAAAGTTTGTGAGGATGTATGAATGTTTGTTAAATTTAAATGGATTTAAATGAAACCTTACATTAATATAGCTCAAAGATCAGATTACTTTTTATCCCATGGATAGATCTGTTTACGTTTTTCAATAGTCTATATATATAATAAAATTGTAACTAAGCCGAATCTGCACATTAAATATTTTTTGGAGAATCTTATTGAAATAAACGTTATTATCGATACAGAGGCCGAATCTATAGTTTCTAGAATTTTTGTCTGTCTGTCTGTTACCGCATCACAGAAAAACCACTGGAGGGATTTTGATGAAATTTGGTATGGTGATAGCTGGTTATCCGGGTCAACATATAAGATACTTTTTACCGCGGGAAAATGTCTCATTTCTGAGAAAAAATACAAAAACTGCAATGTAAGAGTGTACTAATATGTAAAACCTAAGAATTTGGTGTTTGGTCATCTGAACACGGGTGGAGCCGCGGGCAATGCTAGTAATATATAAATTTCTAACATATAAATAAATAAATAAAATTTAATGCAAGATTTCAATTCCGATATGTAATTTAAATCTAACATTAGTTACAACTAACAACCAGAATAAGTCACTTTCAAAGGATTTGTGCAGGTTTAAAGTTATTATGGGGTTAAACATGCATTGGGATCACATCCCTATTTCTATACAGCTTAGTACTAAAGTCCTACTAAATGAGCCATGACTGGAATTCAGAAGTTCTGAGCCGTGTTAAAAATTTTTAAGTAAACTTCTGCGGATTTTGGCATTAAAATATTCGCCTTTACATTCAATCGTTTGGAGTTGGAAATTTGGAGATTTTCGTAGAAAGTGGCTTAAGAGTAGTTTTTATAATACTATTTATATTATTTTATGTGCTAATTGTTCGTTAATCACCTCTTGAGATGAAATAGGTGCAAGCCTATTATATTATTTATAATATAACACTAGGTTTTTCTCACAACTTTTTGCGAATCGAGATCAAAAGCAAAAACTCTAAATGTCTTTTATTCAAAAGAAAGCACTATTTAAATAAAGTACGTCGTGAATTTTACATTTTTAAATTTAAGTTAACTGTCAGTATTTAAATCCTGACACGAAATCCGCTCAACGAGGGACGCACCTGAGCGAATCAAGGGGAAGTGTCTACTTTTAAATTAAATCATTTTTTTCGCGGATTTAATTTCATTTTTGAAAATCTGTACATATAATAAAATAGTATCTAAGTCGAATCTGTACATTAAATATTTTTTGGAAAACTAATTGAAATAGACATTATTATCGAGTCCGAATCTATAGTTTTTAGAATTTTCGACTGTCTGTCTGTCTGTTACCGCATCACGAGAAAATTACTGGACAGATTTTGATGAAATTTGGTATGATGATAGCTGGTTATCCGGGTCAATATATAGGGTACTTTTTACCGCGGGAAAATATCTTATTTCTGAGAAAAAATACAAAAACTAAATTGTAAGAGTATACTAATATGTAAAACCTAAGAATTTGCTTTTTGGTCATCTGAACGCGGGCGGAGCCGCGGGCAATGCTAGTCTAATAGTAAATTGGAGAGTAGATGTACTAGCTAGCTCCTAAGTAAAACTAGAGTGGAACACTAGCATCCAATAAAGACCAAAACGAACCCAGTTTCAGTATAAATGATAAAAATCTCATTTATTAAGGTTGGGTAAAAGGTAACATGACGTTGTATCGCAGAGCTCGTGTCAACACTGATATTTAAATGATTGTTTATTCGATATTGTTTGTATGGATATAAAGAGTCTAGAAGTGCTAGAAAATAATATTAAATTATTTTAATTTGGTAGTGTAGTACTATTGTAATACTGTTGCTTAGCTTATTTAGAATCTGCCTTTACGTTTTTTTCTTTCTATACACTGATAATTAAATATTCAGATAATATAATATTCCTAATATTAGATTTCACGATAATTAAATAATGTATTAGAAAAAAGGATAGAGAGAGGAGGAGAGGATAGAATAATTATATATTTCATCCCATTAACGTTCCACTGTTAGGCTCGGTGGGACATGGAAGAAGGAGCTCCGTTTGAGTAGAATTGAGCCATATAGTTCACTACTGTCTTTCGGAAATTATGATTCCTTCCTTGGTTCTGAATTCGTTAGTTCTCTCCGATAAAATCTGTTGGTTTGTTCATGATTTTTTCCTCTAACTTGTTAGCAAATCACGTGGAAATTGTGATTTTAGTTTGCTAATAATAATCGTCTTCTTTATAATAATAATGAATTGTAATGTTATTCTCCATTTTTTTTAAATTTTACAAAATAGCTTGTTTATTTTATTTTTCTTTATCTTCATCTTCTAGGAGTTTGTGGTTTCTATATCTCCTGTGAGTTCTGTGATAGCACCGAGTCAATAAAGTAATGTGTTATTTTATATAAAGATAATTTATAGTCAAGAGGCTGTTTTTATCCCAAACTTAGAACATTTCAGTGGGATATTGCTAAATAGCTTAAAATTGATAAGAACGTCACTAATTAATTATTCGTATTCAGCCCTTTTAAACGTCCCACTGCTGGACACGGACCTCTCTTCAACGGCGCTGGCCAATTGCGGATTGGCGGAGAAATTAATTACTGTTATTATTGAATAACAACCATACCTCATTGTGAATTGTCTCATCTAGTCTCTGTACATCCATTATACGTAGTTATGCAAGCGCACGTATAACCTCTAAACTGCTTAGTTACTTTTACGAGACGCCTTAGCTGCTATTTTTATGCGAACTTATGTATAGCGTGTTACACACGTGTCTTGTTGTGGAAGAAGATACACGTTTTGGTATATTTTAAATTAAAAATTGATGGGCATTGTACTTGTATGTTTAAAGGTATATTATTTGGACCATTAAATGGCAATGAAAATATTATTGTTTATTAACTTGTGATTTACCCCGGCTATGCTCGCGTGGGTCTCTACCTACCTAAAACTACTTTGTGTTACTTCAGGTATATATAAACTCCCCCCCAACGTGCGTTCACCTTGTCGTGGTGGGGGGGCTCAGTAGTGCCCGGCATTCAACCGGGCGCGAAGCTAAGAAACGCACAGGGAGGTTGCCCACTTCGGTGGGCGGTGGGAGGTGGCCCTCTTCGGGGGGGCGGTGTACCTTGCGGGTTGCTCCTGTTACTTCTCTGATAGCAGAGTGGACCTTGGAGTAACCCCATGGTTGTGGTGGTCTGCTTTGGCAGACCTGCCGTCGGGGCGTCGTAGTTGAATGCGTAAGCGATCCTGCGACGCCTCATTAAGACGGGGGAAGGTTTTGTTGGGTTTTAGTGGGTAGTACTGGCTGTATTACGCCGGTGAGTCCCACACGTCGTGCGTAAATGCATTTCCCAACGT
Organism: Brenthis ino; assembly: GCA_921882275.1. NCBI lineage: Eukaryota > Metazoa > Arthropoda > Insecta > Lepidoptera > Nymphalidae > Brenthis > Brenthis ino. The sequence continues at coordinate 8,021,241 of OV170233.1, forward strand.
TAAAAAAAAAAAAAAAGGTATATATAAACTAATTGTGTACGAAATTTCATCATTCCCTTTTCCGCTTTTCATTTCGGCCAGCATTTTCAACGTAAAGGACTAAGTAGATGTGATGGGAAATTGTTTTTTTTCAGCCCTTTATACACTCTGACGATATCTTTTTCTATTTTGTTTCTATTCTCTTTAACTGTTATTTTCAATTTTCAATAACTTTTGTGTAGTACTTAGACATTTTCCCGCGGCTCCGCTCGTATATATTATTTTTGTATAATAATTGTCTAAGCTAAGGGTCATGATGTAAGTTATTTAAGGGCTTTTAGATATATAAATTAACAGGAATGTGCTTTTAAAAGTTAGTATTAGTTTGTTAGCAGTGTGAGTTATGTGAGGGCGGAATAAGTTCAAATTGGTTGATAAAATATTAATTATTATACATTGCCGGTGTGCCGCCCTTTCAACTTGGCTGACACACTGGTACGTGTCTAGGTTGATCTTCAAAAGGGAGGAACTCATAACCGTATGTTTCATTTAAGCGTTTGTATATGGCATTTGTAGACCGTTTCCGGTAATTCGCCGTTATAAATTCAGAAAATATACATCTTATACCACACTTTCACATTTATAATATTAGGTTGGATACTACAATTACAATTACAATTACGTCCAACATTGTAAACTCCTCAGATCAATATTACTCAAATTATAAACTTATTTTCATCAAAAAACTTGTTATGTATTGAAAAACTTCTGAACAGAAATTAATGTTTCCTAAGCATTTGTTCATCAAACATTTAGATTCTATGTAAATTATACTAAAACATTATTCAAATAGCAAAGAAGTTAGGATAACTTTGTATATATTCATTGGGCTGAATAGGTTTTAATGAAACTTTTTTAAATTACCTTTTTTTATTTTAAATAATAATATTTTCGTGCTTCAATTCATATTCGCGTGCTTCAAATAAAAGTTACTTCAAGCCGCCAAGGAAAATTAGTCAGTTAGTCAGTTCTCACCACCAGTTAAGTACCAATCCTTAAAATCCTTCTGCAAGATACAGGATTATACAAACTTGATTCTGATTGTTGGCTCTCTTACATCAGACAAACAAAGAGGCCCAGTAAAACTCGGGTCAAAAAACACACATCTGATGTGAAGCACCATCGCAAAACAAATTGAAATTAAAAGATATCTCAAACTTCAATAGGGAAGATGGCTGTGTACTACCATCGTCGTGGGATCCTGTAATTAATCTATACAGATAAATAAAATTGAAGTGTCTGTTTGTAATGTCAAAATAACAGCTTTTTACTAAATGCATATCGAATTATATACGGTATTTATAAGAAAAACATAATTTTTAAATTTTTGTCTGTATGTCTGTTTGTTCCGGCTAATCTCCGAAAAAATCTTACCTTTCTTGTTTGTTCACCCTGTAAAGGCTTAACAAATTTGAGTGAAATTATGAATGGAGTTAATGTTAAAATCTAGATAGCCTAAGTATATTCAAACAAATTCATCCATCTTTAAATTTTATAAGAAATAAATTGTGATGTTCTGATAGATTTTCATTCGCTTTAAAAATCTGTATCGAAATGCAATTTTTAAAAGCTTAGTACTTTGGGCGTATGCCAAAATAATAATAGAGTTATATAGATGCTTGGTCAGACTTGCAAATCTGATGCCAAAGAAAATATATATCAAAATTCTCACCTATTTCTCTATTAATTCTCAATTCAATTCATTTTTTTTTGTTAATGGCTTCAAAGCGTGCCAGTTGGACTGTTAATCCTTCCACGACCGCGGACACGCTGGCGTTACATTTAACAATAGATTTCTTAGAAATTTAATTAATTTCTTAGAAATTTACCTGGAGGTGTTAATTCTAGTGCATATGTCAATGTGACATCAAAACAGTTAACTTTAAAATGTATCACATATTATTATTCTATTATTATTATTATCGAATATAGATGAAACTTTTTAAATAATTATAAAATTTCCTGTATTAAAGCATAAGATTCTGCTTCATCTTGATTTTATACATATTATATTCCCAAAATGAAATAGTTCAAGTTTAATATTATTTTAGTCTTACATTTAATACTGCATGGTGCAAAATAATAATATAAATTGGTAAAAAATAACCAAATGACCTATCATTTTCCAAAATAAAATCCTCGAGATCAAACAGAACTTCCCGGAATCGGGAATCGAATCCAAAACCTCTAGGTTTACATTTTATATTCATATTTAGGTATACATACATTAGCCACTAAACCAACGAGACAGTTCTACCGAATATATTCAAGTCATGACTTCAGTCTTAAGTGATATTTGTGCAAAATTATTTTATTTAATTACTTTATATCCCCCAAGCACTTTATTAAAGTCCTCTTTTGATTCTAAGAAACAATCAAGCCTTTGTATTGTATAGCGGACTTTCCAAATTCTAAAACTTACATACTCCAAAAATTCCATAGTAAACTATAAACAAAGTTTACATTTTAACGTTAATAACCATCAGACTTCATGGAAGCTTTCCAAAAGACAATAGCCTCAAACCCAATAACTTCTCGATTGTATCGATGTAAAATATTAGTGGGCAAAAATATGTGGATTGTGGGTAGTTTGACAAAAAGATGAGAATCTCTAGAAGTTACGATGTTACTGCTACGCGTATTTTAGGTTTCTCCACCTAAAATATATTTTTAATATTATATTCTTATAAGCAGGATATTTTTGAATAAAAGCCAGATTTTATAATAATAATCCATTCTACCTATATCACAATAAATATCGTTAAGTAATGCTAAGTAGTTGCTTAGATTATAGATAGTCAAAGTAAACATGTCTATTGTCCACCTGCGGATATCGAACCCATAATTTACCATCGCATTTTCGTTTTTTTTTTGTAAAACCGTGTTTTTTCGGAAAAGATATAAAACTTGCGTTCTTTTTTCAAAAAAGACAGATAAAGTTAAAAAGTAAAACCTTATCTTAATACAAAATTTAATCCAAATCGTTAAAGCCGTTACTGAGATACATGAATGTTATATACGTATTATAAATACGAAATTTTGTAAGGATGTATGGATGTTTGTTACTCTTTTAAGCAAAAACTGCTAAATGAATTTTAATGAAACTTTACAATAATATAGCTCATACATCAGAATAACACATAGGCTACTTTTTATCTTGGAAAAATGTACGGTTTCCTTGGGACAGATTTGTTTTTGTTTTTCCAGAGGCGAACCCGAGCGAAGCGAGTGTTACCCGCTAGTATAATATATCTGTATATCGTAACCGTTTACTTTTAGTTATGAGGTAAAGTAAACATTTTCTACATACATAATATTACTCTTGCAAATAAAGATATTGATATTATGGTGGTTTTAAAAATGCTAAACTGTTTTTTTAACCAAAGTATAGATTAAAGCTGGACGGATTTGGATGAAATTTAATATACAATATAGTATAATACTTTCTTAAATTGAATAGCCGTTTCTAAATTTTTGAAATCATTTTTGTAACCAAAAATCAAAATAAATCCGCGAAATGATCCGAAAAGATGGTTTTATTTAAAATATGGTAAAGATTTTGACCTGGAGTAAAGCTGAAGTGGGGGTATGTCACTAGTAAACAATATTATTAGTTTTTAACATTGCTCTAAAGAACCCAAAAATTTAAACTCAATAATAACTTATAGGATATAAATCTATGAAGTAATATTCGTGCTCGCGCGTCGTGATCTCTTCACAGACTTCCGTTTTGTGACACTTTTATAATTAGGGTTCCTTCTAAATCTATATAAATAAAAATGAATGTTGCTAAGCGCAAAACTCGAGAACGGCTGGACCAATTTTTATGATATTTGATTTTTTGGATTTTTTTTAGTCCGGAATAGGATAATAAGTAGGTATTAAAACATCAGAAAAATTAACGAAAAAAAAATTAAAATTTATATGGCTAACGCTGGCTAATAACTATTTGTATCTATTTAAAACGTACCTAGTACTAAATAAATCTGAATAATTATATAATAATTTTGACTCGAATAAATTGATTTAAATATATTATTCCACCATTTGAGTAGAATCGCGGGGTTGATTTTCATTTTTTCTATGAGACCGACCTAGAAGTATAAGCTAAACTAGTTACTTACGTTTTTGCTCGGATGCGTCCCTAGATGCTTATCTATAGCCTATATATGTGTAAATTAAAAAATATTAAAATCTGTTAACAATTTCGACGATTTTACGTAACATACAAAAAACACCCGAATATATCACCTTCTTTTTTCCAGTCGGTCAAAAGCTCTTACATTGTCTAAATTTACAGTTCAAAAGATAATTATTGCCCTTACAGGTAGTAAAGACGGACGGAGGGTAAAGGTTGGTAATGGATAGGGTTAAAACTACGAGTATATATTTTAGTACATTACTCGTGTTTGTTTTAGTTTACAGTCAAACAATCGGGCTTTTGTTTTTGTAAAACCTCATCTTTACTTATATTATCAAGCTGAATTTTAGTTTGTTTTAACGCGCTTTCTTCATTCTTCTTTCATCTTTGAAACTTGAAATATTTTTATTTTATAGCCTACTTCGCTTCGCTTCACTCATGTGCGTCTATAAGTACACGAATTTTGCAATGATAATCCCGTCAAAATCTGACCAGTCATTTCGGAGATTAGAGGGAACAGACAAACACAAATATTTTAAAAATAGTTTTTTCCTATTATTACTAAAATACTTTCATATAAATTTAGTAAAAAGCTGTTATTTTTACATTACAAACTGACACCCTAATTTTATTTATTTGTAATAGATTTATTGATCGAAGTTATAAGTTATCTAACATCGCCGCGACCCTTAGTATCAGGATAATTTAATTAATAAATAAGCGGAATCGCGAGCAAACGCGAGTAGTTTATGAAGCTAAAAGTGAAACTATGTAGGTACTTAAAAACTTTTAAAGTTTAACTTTGAGTATTTTATGTATTTATTACCTACTTGTATTTACTGAGTCGAAATTCTACCATAATCGTTATCGAAAACATATTCATATTAATTAAAAAAAATATTTCCACAGTTTTTATATATTACGCTAAAGCTTGTCAATAGCTATAAAACAAAAAAAAGAAAATTCGTTACCAAATATGGAAAAAAAGTACTGGCTTGTTTTGTCTCTATTTGTTTTATCACAAATGAAAATGAAAAGTATTTTAATATATTTTGATATAAATATAATTCAAAAGCTGAAAAATTTCATAAAATTTCACAAACAGTATTCAGAGGCGGCAAAATTTAAAGGATTAATAAAAAAAAATTTCGCGTTATCGAAAATGTTTTTTTATTTTCCAAAAAATGAATATTTTTTTGTATTTATCAAAAATAACAAAAACTTTATCCATTTTATGCAAAATTCGATAATGAGGCGGTATTTCTTACATTGCGCAGGGACGGTGCTAAGGTTAAATCCGGTATTGATTGTGTACAAATACCACCAAGAATATGATTTTTTTTATTTTATTAATATGTACGGAACATTGCTAATATAGATTAATAGATATCTCTAAACCAAATCAGGTCAAAGAATACTTTGAATGCTGCATCCATTGATAACTATTGTTATGTTTGATTGTTAAATCTGATCTTTGAAAAAGTGGCGAATTATATAGGTATACTGATTACGGTAATACGGTATACTTCCTTCATGTTGTAACTGCTGGACGGATTTTCATGAAAAGTTAACAGATGGATTATGTCCTGGAGTAACACATAGGCTAATGTTAAGAGGGCACCGAGCTTTTTTATATACAGCGAGCAGACGGGGGGTGTGGCTAGTATGGACGGAACGTGTGCGAATTTGGGTATTTCCTTATCCTTTCCTTATTTTTAAAACAAATACACATTTTGAAAATATAAAGTGTATACGATATAGAAAACGTATAGCTTTGTTATTATTAAAAAAACTGATGAACTTCCTTAAATTATTTATTTTGTTTTTTAGAGATCATTTTGGATTTTTTTTCTATCGAGGAAACTACAAGTAATCGTAATCGTTTCTAAAGTACGATTTATCGAATGAATCCTTCCATAATCCATAAATAATAAATATGTTCATAAATATGTTGGGACATTAATACACAGCACCATCTAGTTCCATGGTAAGGTACGAGGCTTGTGTTATGGATAATATAACTTTAAATACATACATATTATAAATATAAGCACCCATGCATACATTTATAATTATTTTGAATCAATATACCTTTTATACAAGTACAAGCAAAGTCAAATGGTAAAAGTTGGTATTAAAATACCCATGGGATAAAGCGTCAACCTTTCGCACAATTGAGAAAAATAAGTTGTGATTTATGATCGTCCCTTTACACTTAGCTTATTAAATTATTTACACCTTAAGGAAGAATTGGAGCTTTTATTTAAAATATCCCAACATTTTATACGTAAAATGATATACTTTTAAAATTAATTGTACTACAGATTCGCCAGAGTTCACAGGATCGATTTCCGGAAAGATTAAATATTAAGGAAATACGCCATGACTGCACCAAATACGCTATATTTGAATGCAATTAAAAATTTAGTGAGATTTTCGTAACAACGCTATAAAATAAGGTTGAACTAGCATTTCCCCGTGGCTTTTCTCACGTATTTTATTTTATGTTTTGTTTTGCTTCTAAGTTTCATATTCTTTAGGGATTAAAGATAGAGGTCTATTCATTATTTTTCATCCCCAGATGATGTACTGCCTAAAACTTTAAATGAAAATAATTTTCATTTTTCATCAGAAATATTGGGATATAGGTATTTTATCCTCCTTACAAGAAAAAATCAAAAGGTAAAAAAATATAGTACAAGAAATAAAGTCCATTATGAAAATTGCCTCAAGTCATGGGAGAAAACGTTGATTTTTTGCATTAATTAAAACCTTAATTGGCAATTTATATTTTTCTGAATGTGCTGGCATAATTGCCAGAGTTTTGACTAATATTAAAAGTAAATATTATTTGGATTGTACTTGGTCATTTACTTCATCAGTAGTCGTAGGTTCGATAACAGCTTGTTAATGTTGCAGTAGTTTTACTAATTAATCGGATGTCTAGTATTTTTGTACTTTATCCTCATTATTTTTCCGATTAAATGAGAATGAAATATGAATAAAAAAGTGTCTCGTGTCACGGTGTTTGAGGTCGCACTCCTCCGAAACGGCTCGACCGATTTTTATGTTTTCTTTTGTACATTTGGTAGGTATGAGATTAGGCCGTAAAGTATTTTTCACCCTTCTACCATACCATTTTTTAATCGAGATTTTATTATTTTTGTATGAACAATATTATATAAACGAATGCATAGCGACGAACCCAAGCGAAGCTAAGGTGAGTTGCTGTATAACATGAAGCCAAAAAATTTTTGCTAGATTGAACGGAAGATGCCACAAGGCGGGTTCTGCTAGTAGTATGTATGTATTTTTTAAGCATTATTTTACTTCTCCTTGAAAGAGATATAGCATATTAGCTTTAAAAAATAAATTTTGCTTATTTCTTTATCACTGTAATTGTCATTTGTATACTAATTCAAAGCATACCTAAATTATATTAAAACATTATTGTTTGGCTTCATGTTTAGTTCTACGACACTGTCTATATTGTTCCTTAGTCTGAGGTATAAGCAAGTGTTTTGTTAAAATTGGAATCTCGTACCTTCGACAAAATAAGGGAAGCCAATAAAATTTCTTTTAATAAATTATAATTATGTTATTCTATTATAATAATTCATTATATAAGGAATATTATGAAAATTATTGCAAAACCCGTGACTTATTGTAGCTTGTACAATAAAAGTCGTTGACACCGTCGCTATCAACACTTCATGTCTGATTCCCGCGCTTAACAGCTGTTTGAAGTGGCGGCCATATTTAATTTGTTTTTTTTTAAAGCCACAGACTAAGGACGTTTTTTTAAATTGTTAAATCCTTTTTGGTACTGAATAAACTTTTGTTTGTGAATCTTGTGAAGAAGTTTTGTGAATTTGAATGTATTATTTACGGTAAGTGTAGTTTTGATTTAGTAGAGAAACGACATAACTGAATTTTCGTCTGTGCTACGTTTGAACCCGCTTCACTCGGTTTCCCAAGTAAGCGCGTTACCACTAGGCTACCACTGCCTTTTAGCTTTATATTTTTGGTTATTTATTAAATTGACTATTTGCGAGTGACATTCTTATCACAAGGGTCTTACATTGTCGGAATTTAAAAACGAGAACTTCGTTATTATTTTTCTTTAATTAGGTTAATTAATTTTCCATACTAATATGTATTAAAAATGTGTTTGTCCTTCTTTCACGTCGAAACGGAGAAACTGATTGGCGTGATTTTTTGTGTGGAGATAGTTAGAGGGGTAGAGAGCGAAATAGGCTTCTTTTGCCGCGGGAGAGTATTTAATTCCCACGGAAAACACGCTATAATACAATCCAAAAAATATTTTTGATCAGAATTACTTAAAACTTGGTATTAATGCTCTTCACTAAAATTTAATAAATATGTGTTTTAGCATTATTCGAAATTGATCCTATAAGGGGTAAAATGGGGGATGAAAGTTTATAGGAAACTACGTTTTTAGAGATTATTTTGTAGTTTTAGCGCGAGCAAAGCCGCGGGTTCTGCTAGTTGTACTATATTTTTTACTGTAGTACTATACGGTAAGTAGTGAAAGAAAATGACAAAATTAATATATTTTCATTAGTATATCTAGTTAGGTTTATAAAAGATGATATTTAGTTTATTAAAAAATATTTTCGTATCTTTCATTACGAACCTTGTTATTTTTAATATCATCAAGGTTGTCATTATTTAATTAAGCATTTTTTGTTTGGTATCTTATAAATAACACAAGGAATGAAAGACCTATCGAGTAATATCTACGTATTTGTAACCACCTTTTTATTAGACTCCCGTTTAACTCGTCTATCAAAGCTTGGAATCCGATTTTAGTCTATTTCCAATAATCATCGCTATGAAATTTCATAAATACCTATGTGAAATCCGAATCTGGCAACACAATATTTTTTTACTATCGACCTGATCTAGTTAAGCTAGAAAGTAAATTGTGGAACTCTTCTATAGTTACCAGTAACCCTTCGAGTTGAGACGAATGTGATTTGTTTTAAGGAGACCTATAACGTACAAGTACAAAATATTTTATAGTTTTTAAAAACTTATAACTATTCGTATTTTAAAAACATATATTTCCACGATTTATATCCATATATAGATAAAAAAACAATTTTTCGGCTTTTTTAAAGTAAAATTTGACATTTAAAAGTCAATGATTCTGCATTAAAAACTCTTTCGGTAAATTGGTCGTTTGGACAAATAAGCACATATACGACGTATTCGTCTGCATTTAGCCTAAAATATACATAAGATGGAGGAAGCCCTTATGCAGCTATTAAATAAGTATAGTAAAAACATACAATTTACCGATTGCATCATTGTCGTGGGAACGCCACAGATAGGCCCATATTGTCGTGAAGCCATTGTGTCGTGGGATAACAGTGTTGTGTGAAAGAGTTCTTTTAATTGAAAATATGTTAAAATTATTATATACGTTTTGTAAAACGAATGGATTTCAACAAAATACATATACTTATGTATATATTGAGAGATATTTTAATAGATTTTCAAAGAGGTACTTAAGATCGGGTCAACGAGAATGATATTTTCAAACCCCATTGCTTATCTCCCACGAATTATTGATTAAATATTATATTTCTCGTTTCTTCCCAGTTATTGTATAATCTTGTTGGTAAAACATTCGGACAAAAAGTCAAATAAAACCTCAAAAATTAAATAGTCGATTAGCATAGATTTCTCAGGGATGAGATATTTTCCCGCAGTAAAAAGTATCCTATATGTTGACCAGCTATCATCATAAAAAATTTAATCAAAATCTGGCTAGTCGTTTTCTCATGATGCATTCCCAGACAGACAGACAAAAATTTTAAAAAACTATAGATTCGACCTCTATATTAATAACAATTACTATTTCATTAAGATTATCCAAAAAATATTTAATGCACAGATTCGATTCAGTTAGAACTTTATTATATGTGTAAATATCAAATATTCGCGTGAATCTAAGAAAGTAATAAGAAATAGGATATACCAATCTCCTGCTTGTAGATTGTCTTTATTAAAAAAAAACATATAAATCGTTACTTCAGGGCTACTAAATAGACAAACATCCTTTCGCATTTATAGGTAATATTATTTAATATTACTATGAATAATTTCCATAAAAACAAACAAAACCACCGGAAACGTATAGTACAGTATCTGCAAACAGTTGATTGTATCAAAAATTAACAATATATTGGGTATTATCGTTTTTCATTCAATTACTATAGCTCGTGGTTGTAGAATGTGCGATTTTTATTCCATTGATTACGAATTGAGTGCTTAATTGAGGGCTTTTTGAACAGTTTGTGCGATATACGTATGTTGCCTTGAACACGCTACACTCCAAATAAATGGAAATTAAACAATTTGGTTCTTATTTAAAAATCATAAATTTTTAGTTTGAATTTCGAAGAGTAAAAATGTTTTTTAATCTGCTGTACCAACAATAATAGTAAAACTAACAAATACACATACATACTCACATAAGCATACACATACATACACGACACACGTACATACTCACATAAAACGTACACGCATACACACGCACGCATGCATGCACATATGTACATACACTCACCCACACACATACTTAGACACTCATACACATGCACGCATTAATTCTATTAGAGATTATATACCTAGTAGTAAAGTGGTACATAATACTCGAACATATAATACATATATTTATTTCAAGCGAGAATCAAACCCGTAGTCTCAAATGGCCATTATATCATACTCTAGATAGTAAGTATTAAACAGATATTCTACAGAGCTAAAACGATGAACAAGTTCTAATAAATCAATCTCATAATAAATTCGTTTTGTAATCTACAAAGCATGTATTTGAATTATTTGTACCTAAGAAACAGCAGACAGACGGACAGATTGCTTTCCTTCTAGCTTTGATAAATTAATATGAAATTCACTTGAAGGCTGCTCCAGTGGTAGATTTTATTATTTACTTCTATTTTCTTAAGTATCTAATTTGTTAATAAATAGTGAGACTGTAACTTTGTTTGATGTTTAAAGTTTATATCTGTTTGTGTGTATGTTTGTCCTATTTGCTGACATATTATGATCTAGAGTGACACATGCTAACGGTAGTGTTAAACAAAAAAATTTGTTCATAGGTGGCACTACCTATATATGATACATTAATATACAAAAACACAAAATACATAATTAGCGTCTCAAAAATGTCCTCAAAAAGAAGTGCACAATTGGTAATTGTATGCTTTTTCAAATCTCTTTAGTACATTGCTTTTCGGATGACAAATCAAAACGTTGTTTTGTTTAAAAAGTTGTATGGTGGTGTACTTTATTTGGTGCACGTAAGTTCGAATTTGTGTTGATTAGAACTTGGGATTTTTTAATTTTATTCTTTGGTTTCACTAAACGTCACATATCGACGCCACTTTTTGAAGAGATATTTTTAGGAAATGTGTATCTATGTTTTAAATATCAATGGTATCGTATTATAAGTCATCTAAACATCTAGGGATACTGAGCGTGTGAGAATGTAGATAAATGTTAATCACTGCTGTGCTATTTCTTGTTAGTAATGTATAAATGTATGTAAATGTAAAAGTATATGTATCTAAAATGTGTCTAGAATATAAGTACTAACATAGAATATAAGCACTTTATATACTAACAAGATATGAGTCTAAATTACTTGAAATAAAATTTATTATTATTATTATACACATGCACACACCACACACACTTTCACACTTCACACTTAGTGTGTATGTACCACCGTTTTCATATAAAATTAAAATAAAAATACTTCTGTTAATTTTCAGATCTACAATGTTCATCATTCTCTTCATCATTACCACAGTGGCCTCCCAAGAGATACCGACTCCAGCCAGTCTGATCGCACCAAGAAACTTCAATTACCATCCATACCAAATACAATTCTTGAAGGAAAATAAAGAGCCAACGAAGTAAGTATACATTTTTGACCGACTTCAAAAAAAAGGTAGGTGCTAAGGACATGCACGTGAAATAATACGCACATGCTGAAACCCTTGTAGAATGAATGAAGAACAGCATTTCCCATTTTGGTAGAGACCATCTCTACTTTCCATTTTTTTCGTTGGGAAATGCATTTACGCATACCAGACCCAGTCAAAAAAGTCAGAACTACCGATTAAAACCTAACAAAACCTCCTAAGGTCCACTCTGTTATCAGAGAAGTACCAGGAACAACCCGCATGGTGCACCACCCACTGAGGTGGGCCACCTCTCTGTGTGTGTCTCTGTATCTCTTGGCTTGACGCCCGGCTGGATTGCTGGACGCTTATGACACACAAACACACAACGTCAAGGATGCACATCGGGGCGGATCGAAATCTTAATGGATGATGTATGGAAAGTGCCTTAGATCATCCATTATTGATTTTAATGAAATCTCTAACATTGATTACTCTTAATGGGGCATAGTTACAGCTATCAATACTAGGTGGAAGTTTTAACTATCCTTAACGATTGTTTAATGAAACCCCCATTCGACTTGTTCAACAAATGATCCAAAATACATCTTTTAGGTTAAATTGAGGTATAAAGTTTCGGGTGGTTGCTACGAGTGTATCGATCTATCTATAAATTGGTATTATGAATTCTATTTATATATAGAATAGAAAAAAAGACATTCTTATATCGTTTCCATTACATGGAAAAATTTTCTTGCCTCGAAGATGCGATTATTGACAGCAAGAAAAAAAGTATGAGCATGTAAACTAAACATACGATATCGTACGATGTAGAGCGATGATCGCCTAGTCATTGAATACTGGACGTCTATGTGTAAACGAAATTTGAAAGCAAGAATTGTATTACGAGTTTATCTTATAGATATTGACTTCTTATACTATTTATTTTTACTGTTATTTCCTTCGGGCCAAAATTCTCAACTCTCAGTTCTCTTCAAAAAGCATTGAAGCAGCATTTCTTGCATCACGATTTTTATAATTTTTATGCTCACTATTCTACAAGCACTCGTTACATCTATAAAAATCAATGAACTTAATATTGTCAGCAGATGCAAATTTATATGATTTTTGTGTCATTTTGAATACAATACCGTGCTAATCATCGAAATGGAATGGCAAATCTCGCTTTCAAACCAATTCGTGCGATACTCGCATGAATTTGAAAAATTGTCATACGTCGTGTTTAGTTAGACATGTCGAGAAATCGTAGGCAAATATTTCATTGCGATTTGTGTCATAGTATAAACAAATTGCTTATAAGTTAGCCAAAGTCCCGCAAAAAACTGTTTGTACATTCAAATCAATCGAACCTATGACCATTTTAAGCAAACATAAGTCGTACTATCTCTTTCAAACAATTTCTAAATTAAATACTAAATTTAGCCTCTGCTGTATTCTTAAGCGAGTTAGGTTTCGCTGAAGTCTAAAATAAAATTGCGAATTTCCCCCCATTTTTAGATAAATCGTTTAGTTTTCATAAAACCAACATGTTTTAGTTATTCAGTGATAAAATACAAATAAAAATATGTTATTTAACGGCCTTTTTATATAATTCGTAGATTTTTTATGTTAATCAATTATGGACGTCTAACAGTGTCTACTTGGAAGGAAAATAGTCTTTAGACAGATGCTTTACTTGGTATCAGTGCTTTAACTACCTTTTGCTCGCGGCTCTGCCCAGAAAATTGAACATATATTTACATACATAAGCTACCGTTGATTACAGTAGTAGAATAAAATTAAAATTTCACAAATCGAACTGACTGACTTCCTAAGATTAGTTCGTTCAAATAAAAATAAAAGTACTTAGATTTATAAATATTACTATAGACATTATGTATATTTTTAGTACTATTTATAAATTACTATTTTAATATTTATTATATCATTTTATTCAATTTACTTTTGCTAAAACCTATACCTCATGTTTGCTAGAAACTGATCACTGTATTAGCGATTATATTTCTAATTCTAACCACGACTGTGACATACATTATATATTATTATTTTTCTACTTCTTTCAGGCAAGGTCCGGTATTGTTCCCAAACGATAGCCCTCCGCCACCAAAACCGCCTCTAGTGGTGACATCTCGTCCTCTCATCGAATCCATTGCTAGAAGCGAGTTAAGCGAAAACAATTCCATAGCACAACAATCCCAAATCAATAATATCGCTTATCAACCGTACTACAACCAGAATTTTGGTAAAAACCCTGAAAATATCCTAGATCAGACTCTATTTGGTAATGATGTGAATAATAATGTGGAATATCAAGCGACTACTTACGGTGGTGGTCCATATACTGACAGGCTGAAGAAGGTACAATTGAACGGCTATGTGAGAGAAAATGTATATGATGATTATGAGGTATGTAGAAATTATATTGTTTTTTAATTATTTCGTTTTTTTCCTGGAATATATAAAAAATTGCGCTGTACACGTTATAGATTTCTTAGATTTACGCAGATAAATCCCTATCGTTTGAGATCATTATAACAGCTTTTAAATAGTCACGGATCTTAGTGACCGTGACCATGGGAACCGTCGGGAGCAAAAAATCTATATAGAAATAGGCAAAGACAAAACAGTTCAGTACCTTTTTCTCGTCTGTTTGTCGACTGATTTTTTTGTACGTAGTAGCTTTTGACGAGCTTTAATTTTAGCAACATAAAATTTGGAAACAGACATTTTTTTATAGAGATAGGTAAATTCTATTCATATATGTTTTCTTCAAATTTTCAATAATAATTATGGTTGAATTTCGACCATTGGACAAACACTAGTTTTATAATAAACTAGCGACAAACCCTTGCTTCCCTCAGTACGCCTCTAGGAAAACAGAAACAAATCTATCCCAAGGGAATTGTACATTTTTCCGGGATAAAAAGCCTTTGTGCTATTTCAAACTGTAAATATCTCCGTGCCTTTCATCCAGATTCGTTCAGCCGTTCTGGCGTGATTGAATCACAAACATCCAAACATCCATCTATACTTTCACATTTATAATATTAGTAATATGGTCACCCATCAAATAGATGCCACAGATAGATTTGCTTAGGTAATTGATAAGCAAGTTATGGGTGACTTTTGGCATAATATCTATAAACATAATAAAATTTAATCTAAGCCGAATCTGTGCATTAAATATTTTTTGGAAAATGTTATTGAAATAGGCTTTATTATCGATACAGAGGCCGAATCTATAGTTTTTAGAACTTTTGTCTGTCTGTCTGTTACCGCATCACGGGAAAACTACTGGATAGATTTTGATGAAATTTGGTATGATGATAGCTGGCTATCCGGGTCAACATATAGGATACTTTTTACCGCGGGAAAATATCTCATTTCTGTGAAAAAATACAAAAACTGCAATGTAAGATTACCTATACTAATAATATGTAAAACCTAAGAATTTGGTTTCTGGTTATCTAAACGCGGGCAGAGCCGCGGGCAATGCTAGTGCTTTAGATAAAAACCAAACTTTAATAAACTATTTATCCCTTTTAGAATATAAAACGGGATAAGTCCCAATCCTAATATTGTAAATTAATAACACTATTTCGTTGAATTGTTTAGACTTTAGCACATAAATAAAATAAACTAAATAGCTAAATATTCGTGTTAAAAATAAAAAGTATTATCATAATTTGAAAGTTAATTATACTAAGCCTGGTACTAACGTTTTTTGTTACGCTGATGGCGTAATATCTGCTAATTAATGAAGGAAATATATTTCGTCTTTTCATTTCCATTATTTTTCCATCACGCCATGCAATACTGTAGTATGTTTTCTACTGACTCTATTAATACTGTTCTTATGTAGAAACTTTTTGGGTACAAGGCGTAAATCAGTCCCATATTATATCTTTACAAATAAATAAAATTTAAGTGTCTGCTTGTAATGTTTAAATAACAGCTTCTTACTAAATTAATATGAAAATATATAAAGTTCTAATAAGAAAAAAAATATTTTTTATAATTTTTGTTGTCTGTTTTTCCGGCTAATCGCTTCATATCGAATCATACGACAGAATTATCTTAAGCTCCACAACAACCCGCTACCTTACAACATAGAGGTCACGTTATATAGTTATTAAATAAACTAAATGACTTAATACCCAGTATCTAGTTTTCAATTATATAATTCATTTACAAATTAAGTTGAATCAGAAACATCCAAACACGAATATATTCTAAATTTCCTGTAATTAATTTAATACTACGTCCAAACACTACATAATTATTAATACTCTGAAAGTAATTCTGTCTGTTTATTACGTTTAAAATCAAAACAAAAATATATTTTATTCAAATAGTTACTCGGTTACAAGCACTTTTTAACCGACTTCCCAAAAAAGGAGGAAGTTCTCAATTCGTCGGAATCTTTTTTTTTATTAAATAAAACTATCTTTTCGGATTATTTCGCGGATTTATTTTGATTTTTGGTTCCCGACGTTTCGAATGCTTTACAGCATCCATGGTCACGGGAGAGACTGAGGTGTTACATGTCTTGAATGTATAGTTGTTACAGACAGCCTACCCACAATTAACAAAATGAAAAATGCACCAATTACATTACAATATTTTTAACTTTAAAACATTTTTATAATTTTAATTATAATTGAATATGGAAAATTATTTATTTAATTTTTGCTATTATTTTTATAATTATTACAATTTTAAAAATATTAATTAGTAATCTATATTTAGTGTTGCCATTATTATATTTATAACCATAAAGAAAAAATATAAAATATAGTATTAATTATTTAAGCCATATAATTGTTCTATGTGTAATTTAAAAATTAAAATTAATTAAGGATAATAATTTTAATTTAGTTTGCTATTATTTAAAAACAATTTACTAAGCAACACTATTAATATATACTTTTACAAATGAAAAATGAAAAACGAAAAATGAAAAATATTAATCTTTTTATTTTCTTTTTTTTATGTATGTTCACCGATTACTCGAAGACGCCTGAACCGATTTGGATTTTTTTTGTTTCAAAGGGTATACATTCCAGGTGGTTCCATATAAATTTTATCGAAATCTAAATTTTAAAAAATCAACAAATAAATTATTTTTTTAAACAAATTGCTTAATCAAACATGTTATTAAAAAACTTCTAACAAATTACCTGCTTATTAAGTCTACACTAAAAATGGACAGATAAAAACTTAAAAAAAAAATTATAACCGACTTCCAGGCACTGAAATGCAAAAAATAACTAAACGGGGGTTTTCATTTAGAATAGATACCTAATCAGATATTTTCGAAGTCGGTGCCAGCCAACAATATTTTAAGATATGAATATCTCATAGCTAAACATGTGTTTTACGAATGGAAATATATTCGATTTTCTTTGCTATTTTTAGATATTGCTTAGATCTAAATTATTTCCATATTTGGCACCTTACGATGCATATTTCTTACATATATTCTTCTCTTGATGACTCGTCAAAACAGCTTTCAAAATAAAGCTATTAAGCGAGTGTTATATTCTTATAATATACTAGTGACCTATAGGCCTTTTGTATATTAAATGTTATAGAGATACAGGAGATTGTCTGAGTGTACACTAAATTTGATCCAAATCCATCCCGCCGTTTTTTGCGTCTTTCTGAACTTTTCGGACTTTTTCATGGATCTATGTATTTTGGTTTTGGTTCCCGATGTTTCGATTGCTTTACATCAAACATAATTATGGGAGAGACTAACACACCTTTTTACACCTCACTTTTACACCTCAAAAATTCGAAAACTTTCGAAAAAATGTTCGCGTTAATCTAAGAAATCTAAGAAAGTATTATTAATTTCATTTGTCAGAAAATATGTAACAACGCTATTTTCATCGCGTTATTGGGATAAATCATTTCATATTATTTTCCTACAATAGGGGCTTGATTGATTGCGACAGGTGTTCTCAATGTGTTATTGTTTGTTTTGTTTAAACGAACTTATGCTCATCTAATTTGTCGACACATAGTTATTTAGTCTAGTTTCGACTATAGCAAAGTAAATCGAATCACACTAATGTTAGAACATTTCTTATTGTTACTCCAGTATTACTAATAATTTATACTAAAACAAACAGCTAACAATTTTTTCCTCATCCATAAAATGTCTGAAAAAATTTCTCTTAGATATAAGTCCACTTTATTTAATCTGTACTTCTTTTAAAAGCAATAAAAAATATAAAAATATCATTTCAACTGATTTGAATGATATTTTGATTGTAGGCAGCCCATATCCTTGATGAACATAAACATACGCTTCTTTTTATCGTAATCTTACACACAAACAAACATCCAACCGTGGCAAATACTTATAGAAATGATATATATAAAGTTTGTCCCAAACAAGATTCGAACTCGCCAATGACCAACCCCTACACCAGTTTATGAATACATACCTATTATCTAGTATGTACGTTTCCGACGTAGAGTGCATGACTTAGATGTGCTATCGTGCTGAGAGGCGTTGACGTCGCACTTGTCTTAACGAACAGCCCCTTTAATCAAGTTGACTTTCTACGATAGATATCGCTGATAAAAATATATATTAATAACTATAAATCATTTATTGCAGGCAAAAAGTCCATATGTACAAATAAAAATAAAAATTACAGTTGAAATTAAGGGTAGTTATTGAAAAATAATACAGTCATTTTCTGTTCTCCCGTTGATGAACAGACAGCCAAGTTAGCACTAAATGCTCTAAGTATTGCATTTTTAATGTCTCACAGCTAATTCTAGAAAGTTGCAATGCGTGTTCTTTATAAAGTGGCTATACCAAATTAAGTTTTGCTTTATGATGAATTCTTTTTGTACATTAATATTTTTTCGTTTTTATTAGAAGTGTGTTGATTAAATATCTTGACTAAGTTCTAAAAAATTGATTGCCGCATTAATCTAGTGGCTAGCATGAACAGCTGCTGAGATCTTGAGGCTATGGGTTCGAGCCCCCGCTTGGATCTTGATCCAAACTCCAACTGTACCAATGTCACAATTATGCCTGATAGTTATACATATATAGTTAGTATAGATAGTAGAAGATTTACTTTTAGTTTTAATTGGCGGTGCGAAGCCTTGGAATTGGAGAGCACATATATCCTTCGATATATCCTGGTTTTACTTATTAAGTAATGAAAACAATATTACGGTTTTAGATACGCACAGCTTTACCACCTATTTACAAAGCATTGGGAGACCACGCAAATCAGAATTTGTTGGATTTACAGAAGAAACGAGTGAATTACGATAACCAAGTTTGTTATATATTTTTATTACTGTTATTTAAATATTTTCTCTTATAATCATTTTCTCTATACCTCTCTCTACTTCCCTTACTCATACTCACTCCTGTTCTGACTGCTTGCGTGAAGAAAGCATGAAAATCAATTCAAGATAATATAATAATTCAGCAAATTTATCATCCTACTGCTTGAAAAAATACATCAATCCTGATAAGAATAAAAAGAAACTTGGCGAATTTTCTTACCATGACTTCACTTTTACTTCACTGCCATTATAAATGTACAAGTTTGAATGTATTTGTATGTGTATTTGTCACTCTTTCACGCTAAAATGTCTAGATGGATATGGACAAAATTTATGACCTAGTCTATTAATAATAACATAACAGAATAAAATTGAAATAATACCCTTTAGGTATCCTATTAGAATAAAAAATATTCATCCATCCCAGTCAATCTAACATTCAAGAAAATGTTTTAAAAATCACGTTTTTCTTACTATAGCATACGAATGTTTATAATAGAGTAGTATATTTTGATATTCAAATAACATTTAAAATGGATCTTCAAATTAAATTTTCAGCCGAAAAATTTTGATTATACAAACCACTACGAAAACAACGACGTATCGGTTGATGACCGCAACGCTGGATATGATCAGGATCAGGTGAGTTTTAATTTATCCTTTTATAATTAAAATTGTTTCAAATTGCTATGAATGTTGTTCAATTTATTAAAGATCCAATTATAGCTCTACAATATAAATGCTATATATAATACTATATTTTATTATTAAATCGGAACTGCGTATCTATTTCTTATTTTTTAAAATAAGCATAGCCAGCTAAAAAGCAAAATGAACGCCATCTTTCTAAATTCATTTTTATAACGGATATGTAATATTTGTCTAAACTATTGAAACTGGGTTGTATGTTTTCAGCCTTTAAATTAAAAAAGTAAATAAATTAATATATATCACGCTCCAGACCTGGTTTTAAAAAATGTCATGTGATTTTTTTCAGAATCAAAATTATGCTTTCTCATATACAGTGAAAGATCATAAAACAGGTGATGATTTTTCACATTCCCAACAAAGCAGTGGCTCAGCGACTAATGGAGAGTATCGGGTTCGACTTCCAGATGGCAGAACCCAAATAGTATCTTATACAGCTGACGAAAATGGTTATAAAGCAAATGTTCGATACGACGATGAAAAAACAGATAATTCAGATCAGAGAGATTATTACAACATCAATAACTACAACAATAATAATCTAAATAGCTATAATAATAATCCAAATAACTTCAATAATAACGCCAATAACTATATTAGTAATCCAAATAATTACAACAGTAATGCTAACAACTTCAACAATCAACTTATAAATGCTAATTACAATGCAAACATAAAGCAAACAATTCCTGTACGCGAAGAATCGGATTATAATTCTAAAGAATATTACGATTATTCATCCGAATATAATAACAACTACCAACCTTATACAACTAAATTTAATTTTAATCCAGTTTCCACAACAGTTTTAATACCTACAGTTAGGCCATCATACGATGATATAAAAGATTTGTTCACACAAAGAGTAACCTCAACACCTGTTTATACAGATTTACTAGTAGGTAGTAATAATCAAGACACAAAATACGATTCTACAACAGAAAAAGTAGTTTTAATAGGTAATAAGAATCTTTATACCAGTTTAGTGTCAACACCTAAAACTCAAAGTATCGTAGGTCCGACTCCCGCGTCGTACTTAGCTTCTACAATAGCTAGTCTTAGAGACAGAATAGCCGCCAAACCAATTTTATCTAATAGTTTTATTAATAGAATAAATAAATATTTATCGTTTAAATAAATATATACTCATCTATATATTATAGGAAAGTTACAATATCTTGTTTTTTGTACACTTAATTGTTTCAAGGTGCTCAATATGCGATACTTACGATTATTAATTTTCCAAAAAAAGTTATTTATTTCATATTATTTTGCATAGTATTAAAAACTTAATGCTTAAAAGAGAAGAGAGGCAGTTGTTAGAATGTTATGTGAGATATAAAAGAGAATATTATACAGACTAAATTTGTAAATATTTTTGATTTGTTATTTATACTCTTTGTAGAATAAAATCCTAACTAGTCTTTAAATTTTATGATCATATAATATTTTAAGTTTCTTTCATATTTTACAAAATATTTTTAATTGTTTCATTCAAAATAACCAAAAATAATATTAAAATCATGATAAAGATAGTATTTTATTCTACTTAGAACAGATTGTTCAACAATCATGACTTACAAATAACTTTAAGACTAATTAATTGTAAATAATTTAATGTTTTTGAATAAAACATTTTATATCAAAATTAATTTTTATTTCCCAAATATAAAAGTAAATTTTATTTTTCTAAAAAGAATCATTAAAATTAAGTATTTAGTTGCACATTACCTTTAAAAATTCCCTGCTAGAGAATGAAGGCACGTCTCTAATATGAGAGAAATTGCAGGTGTTTCTCTGAAAGAGTTTGGCTCAAAAACATTTTGAATACTATTTCCTAAAACAAAAAGTATTGAGACAAAAATATAACTTGAAAATATTTTTCTTTATATATTGTTGTACTCTAATGGCACGCTTCTAATAGTTGGTGCTTAAATAATAAAAAGTTTATTTTCTTTAACATATTATCATAACTTAATTAATCGTTTTTTTCTGGTGTTGGACTAGAATCTAGATTTTACAATGACTGTCCGGAAATCGGGGGGTAGTGGTTAAGTGTTTAAGTGATCCTGCGACGACCCTAATGGGTTAGACGGGGTTAAAAAATGTTTACAAGGAATCTCATCAGTTATTTCTAATAAGATCTATTTATTTTTACTGATATAAGTCTTTATCTACCTATCATCATCATCACATACATATATCATCATCGCTGATGAAATAAGCTAATCTCAACATGCCTAAAATCCTAAAGCAAAGGAATTAAATTGCACAACATCTACAGTCCATATGCAAACTGGTATCAAAAGCAGGTAAAGTTAAAAGTTTACCATTATGTTACACAAAATGTGAAATGCCGTAACATTTGCTATATAGGTACCAGCAAGGAGTTAAATTCAGGCGAGCGGATATTCATCACAACTTGGCATACGTCTTGTAACGTTGAATCTAGACGCTAAATATCTGCGGTGAGTTGCGATACACACAGACTGCAAAAAGCTACTAATGTTAAAAATTTAAGTTTGTTTGTGTGTTGACGTGTTTTTTTTCATATAGATGATTACCCAAGACACCCAATGGATATCAGAAAATTATGTAGAGTACCTTTTATGGCATGTTGTCGGAAGTTATGAATATATTCCAAAAAGTAATTATTTAGACACTTCAATAAATGATGATGAATTAATATTTTCAATATTCGTGCTATTCATATTTTGAGGGTTCTTAGGTAAATCTTTTAGAAAACTAATTTAAATAAAACCATTACACAGTTTTTGGAATTGATTAAAGGATAGGTCTATTGAAAAACAATAATTTATACCATAGTTTTGTACTCGTATATAGCCAAAGAGAAAGGGCGTTCAATATTCAGAATTATAATCGAATAACAAAATAATAACAATAAAATGAATAGTTTGCGACTTTTAGCTACGATCGATCGATTTATGGCTAAAAACGTTAACAAAGCTAGAAGTTGTATTAATCGTATTTATTTAAAATATGATGATTATGAATAATCTGTTGAGTTGCGCAAAATACATAATTATTCTTCTCGTAAAAGGGAAATTTTTGGTCTTTATTGATCAACAAAATGCGAATACCTAAATATTGGGAGTTTTATAAGCAACAACTTACAAGCATATAATGTAATTATTATATTACTATGAATTTAAGGCGCCTTAACTCTCACTGATCGTGTCGAATGGTCGTCCCACCGGAGTATGAGAGTGACAGGAATAGAGAATGCACTTGTGTCTGCGCGTACACTCGTGCACTATAATATCTCCTGCGCAGTTGGCTAATCTCGATAAGATTGCCCGCCGTGGCCGAAGTCGGTCAGGAGAACATCATCATCACTATGAATCTTGTCATTCTACCACATGCCTATACAATTTTGGATCTGAACATGATTTTTCAGACCCGATAGGTTTCATCAAAATCAGTCAAGTAGATTTTGCGTGCTGCTCATGCAAATACATTAGTTATATACATAATATGTATTTACTTTATTATGAAGTACACAAAAACCCAAATGTATTTATAATTAACTGAACAGCATCTGCAGATGCAATTAGAATGATTATTCTAAACATATTCAAGCACACATCTTGTGCGCGATGAATCTAGCTGCCAAATGTCAAATTATCTTCTACGAAACCAATACACACGGACAAATAAACTTTTTCGTTTTATTGTATAAGTTATTTAATTATTCAATTTATTCCTATAACATTAATATTTTAATGATTAAATACACCTCATGTTTCATGAAGATAAAGAGCGAAGTTGTGAACATAATGATTTATGCTGTGTGAAATGAAACTAAGGAACACAAAACACGCATAAGTCTAATGGTTAGTATTTACGATTGCAGATTAAGAGGTCTGGGATTAAAGTAAGTAGCAGTGTTACAACTCAAGTACTGGAGTAAGTTAGTAGTGTCCCGTGTCCAAGAGAACATGAAGCCGTCGGTCCTCTAGCAAAACAGTGCACCTGTGTTTACTACTTCTAGTTCATAATGATAATATCCACATATTGAATTTATAATAATAATAACAGGGCGATTAAGACCACGGTGCCCGTCTCTCAGTGAAACTACTTCTTTCACTCTCAAACTCCGATGAGAGAGATGGTGATGATTTGAAACGACCGGAAATCGAGCACCGTACCAAAGATCGACAGTGTTCTATTAGGCACGGGAGTGTAATTCCAACTGGGCTTATTTTGAGAATTTCCTGATAGAGAACCCCAATAACTATATTTAGTCTAGATCACCTTGTCATGTTTTGGGCTCATTACCGTCCGGCAATCCAGCCGCACGTGAAGCCAAAGACACACTGAGAGACGTCCCTCTCGGTGGGCAGTATACTAATGAGGTTATGTATTCAGCCCTTTTTAATGTCCAACTGCGGGGCACGGTCCTCCCTTCAATACGAGGGGTGATCCCCCTCCATAGTCCGCCATAGTCCACCACGCTGGCCATGTGCGGGTTGCCGGATTTCACATATTATCTTAATGAGATCATATATTTATATTTATATACTATTATATTTCTTTCTGTCTGTGTGTCCACATCTACTAGGCTTGTTAGTCAAGTTACGGAGCGTGGGAGCTTACCAATTGTTGCTGTAAACTGTACTACATACTACATACATATATTATTGTACTTATTGTTAAGTGATTTCGGATTACTGACTCCCTTTTAGACTAATCTGTACCTTTTCAATTATAATACATTACTTGATTGAGAGTTCTTTGGGTGGAGAATATGTTTTGTTTTCATTTGTTGTTATACTTTAACGAAATTTTCTATTTTGTTGATATTTCTTCTTAACATTTTTTTGTATTTAATCTAAAGGTAAGCAAATATTAATGAATCAAAATTATTAACTTAATTAAATTTAAGTGTTTTATATGTTGTGCACTAGTGACTTACCCTCGCCTTGTCTGGGTGCGTCCGGTGAAAGAAGAATGTGGTATCATCATAACGCGCGAGCAAAAGCTAATAATAAAATGAGTATATTCTATAAGAAATTAGTTCAATAAAGTTAATACAA
This sequence comes from Brenthis ino, assembly GCA_921882275.1. Lineage (NCBI taxonomy): Eukaryota > Metazoa > Arthropoda > Insecta > Lepidoptera > Nymphalidae > Brenthis > Brenthis ino. The sequence goes on from OV170233.1 coordinate 8,046,491, forward strand.
GGAAGCTAATATAAGGAAGTTGTTACAGTATGTCATATTTGAAAGGAATCTAAAGTTACATCTTCTAGGCAACTTTATCTATACTTATAATAAATCTGTAGAGAGGTCAATTCTGTACATGAAATATATTTCCAAAATAACTATCAGGGGGTGATTAGGGATCGATACTGATGCCAAAAATGCAATTAGTAAAATTTTTGTCTGTCTGTCTGTATAACCGTTATAGAAACAAAAACTACTCAACGGATTTTAGCGAAACTTGGTACAATTATTTTTCATACTCCTGAGCTAGTTAAAGTATACTTTTCATCACGCTACAATCAATAGGAGCAGAGCAGTGAAGGGAAATGTTGGGAAAACGGGAGAAGTTACTCCATTTTTTAAGCTTCCGTCGCGTGTGCAACCTTAATGGTTAAAGCTACACAGAAATCATGTATGACGGAAATGTTCTCCTTAAAATTATATAAAAAATATCCCACGACAGCATATGTCTATCTTTTATGGTTGACTCACAATAACACGTGTAACTCCCGATAGCTTAGCAGTTCGAAGCTTTCTGATTTACGTCTACTCTTACGTTTATAACACTCTCAGTCATCCCTAATTAAAAAAGTTAACATTATTAACTATTCCATAAAAAAGAATCATAGAAATCGGTATAGAAACACCAAAGTTATACATGAAATACGCTAATAATAAGCCATCGCGCGTGAATACTGATTCACGTTTATATCTATTTAAAACGTACCTAGCGACGAACCCGAGCGAAGCGAGGGTGAGCCGCTAGTCTAAAATAATCCTTAAGTGCATATCTGTTATGTAAGACGACCCATCATTAGTTGGAACTAAATTTTTATACGAGATATTTTTTCAATCTATGCTAAGTAGTTGTGAATAGTTTGGTTTTATGTTTGTTTGAACGCGTTTATTTTTGCACGTAGGTACAAGTCCAATTTGTTGTTTTATTTTTTAATTTTATAACTTACTAGCGATTTATTCTATCTTCGCTCGAGTACTTCTCTGAGTTTCAACGACCTATGTCTTACTCCCAGACACAGTCTATCTGAATACTAAATTTTATCGAAATCTGTCTAGCCATTTCAGTGTGAGAGATTAAGAAACATTCATACATTCACACAAACTCGCAATTATATATTCACGTTTATAAGCTACCTAGCATCACACTGCGACCACACTCTCTGGATTTACTTAGATCATATTTGAATGAAAGAATCCAGAGGGTTTGCTGATGATACATCTTTAGTTTTTAAAGTTAACAGACGACAAGCAGTAATTGACGATGTGAACATTGCTTTATCCAAAGTGGTACAATGGTTGGCGCGTTACGAACCCTCGTAGCTTTAGTTTAAGTCTTCTAATTGACGTACACAAGTGATCATTGAATTGATACAATGTGTAAAAAGAAGTAAATAAATAAATAAAATAAATAGACCCTCAGTATCAAGGAATAACTTGTAACTCATCTCTCATATATGCAAATATTTTCTTTTTACGAAACAAACACTGGCTTATACTTTCTATAGCAACAGAGAGAAGTAACAATTTTTTTTGTATAGAATAATAATAATGTCCTTCCGACTAATTCCGGCCACGGCGGCCAATCTCACTTAGAGTAGCCATCTGCGCAGGAGATATTATAATGCAGCGCGTGTGCGCACTAACACAAGTGCACTCTCTATTTCTGTCACTCTCACACTCCGGTGGGACGATTACTTGACACGATCGGTGAGAATTAAGGCACAGGGCCCACGTGCTCTCCAAATCACGAGGGTGAAACGCTACCAACTTCCTTATCTCCTTAACTTGTTACTGAGAATATCTTAACAGGAAAACTCAATAACTGAATTTGGCCCGACCCGGAATTCGAACCCAGGGCCTCCGGATCTGCGGCCGTACATGCTAAACACCGAGGCTGTTTAGTAGAGAGTAGAGGTAGTTTATGGACTGGAGAGTTGTTGTAAAGAGAAACTTGGGTTGAAGCTGCGGGAAAGATGTAGTGTATAATAAACTAGCGACTCACCCTCGCTTTCCTCGGGTTCGTCCCTAGGTTGTTCCCCATACAAACTTTCATCCCCATTTTCACCCTCTTAAGGAATGATTTCCGGGATAAAAAGTATCCTATGTCCTTTCCAGCGTCTCAAACTATTTTCTTACCAAATTTCACCTTAATTGGTTCAGTAGATCCAGAGATTACCCCCAACAACCTCACAAACTCACAAACTTTACCTCTTTATAATACATATTATTAATACTAAAGATTAACATACCCATATCGTTAAACAATACCAAAAAATAACGGAAATCTTATTACCGTCTTCGTCGTAGAATACGGAACTCTATAAAATTGCAAGTCTGTACAGTTAGAAGATAAGGTACTAGCTGCGGTCTATGAGCTGTCGATTATTGCAAACGATTCCTATAGTGATGGGCCTTTGTCGATGAATTGGGTTGTTCTGAATATTATTTTTTGGTATTTTTAGACGAGCAAAAGATAAGAGGATTTACCGCCACACTAACTGAAATCTGAAAAAGAGTCGACAGATAGGTTATACCTTTCAGCCTTATGTCTCACCGATCATATCAAGTTATGGTCACCAGAATATAATATATTTTGTATATATTATGCATATTTGTGTATAATATTATGTGCCGCGCTAATAGTTGTCTGAGTGAGGTTGGTCATCGTAATCGAATTTGATTCGAAACACATCATTATTATTACTTTCAGCCATAAATAGGCTAAAGATGTTTGAATCGATAGTCGATACGTCAATATGCCGACATCCCTAAAGGCAGTGCATCACACCGTTCTGCTGACTCGCTTGGCGCGCAGCCAGCGCTACAATATGTACTGGGACAAAACCTTGAGGAATTTATTAGCCTCATTGACTTTCTTGTTAGCTTTGGATATAAAACCTAGCTCAAATAAAACGTCATAGCTTTTTATGAGTGTAAGGTCAATTTGAAGTTTATTTCTGTGGTAGATTGGATGGCTTATTTATGAATGCAGCTTTACATTGGGTAGATTAGAAATATGGTGTGGATCTAGATTTAGATTTTAATACTAATATAATACTTGTGATCTCTCGACGTTTATGATGATATGATGATGTTTGTCACCCGTATATCCAATAATAATAATAAAAAAATAAAATAGACTATAATTCAGTCTGAAACTGGTTTTTATAATAATTTAAGTAATTTACGTACTCGTATGTATCGTGAATTTAGTATGTAACGTAAGAAGAAAACAAAGTAAATTTCATCAAAATATGTCCAGTGGTTTTCTCGTGATGGATTCCCAGACAGACAGACAAAAATTCTAAAAACTATAGATCTGCCTCTGTATCGATAATAATGATTATTTCAATAAGATTTTCCAAAAATTATATAATGTACAGATTCGACTCGGTTAGAATTTTATTATATGTATGTATCTAATTATGTATGTACTTAATTATGTATATCTCCATCAAATTTAGCTCAGTCCCATTACGTGACACATATGGCTATTCCAAACCGTACTGTTAGTTAAACTGATATTTACGTTAATTTGTTTCTACTACAGATGTTATCAAAATGAATTCACACATACTAAGTTTCTACAGTGGTTAAGCTCCAACTTATTTATAAACAAGGGAAGTTTTGAGTTTATTATCTACGAGTAACGAAAAGTAACTAGCGACCCACCCTCACGTAGTCCATATTCACTCTGATATAACTTTTTGTAGCATCATTGGTCTAGCTAGCATATACGGGTGCAAATCCGGAGGTCCCGGATTTGAGTCTTGGGTCAGGCCAAATTAAGTTATCTCAATAATCTTTCTGTTACGAAATCCCACGCCGCGGAGAGCATGTTAAGTTGTTGGTCTTGCGCTGTATCTCTCACCGCTCGTATTGAATTAACGACCTACAAGAATATAAGACTTAAAAGAATGTATCTACCTACTTGTGCTCTATAATATCTCCTGTGCAGTTGGCTAACGTTATTGAAGTTCACCAACGGAGGACATCGAATAGAAGGATATTATATCAATTTTTTCAAATGATTTGTCTGATTTTTACTATTATGAAAGGACTATCAGTTTCTTCGCCCTTGCTTAATATTATAATTTAAGAGAGATTCTAAGCACGAGGAACAGAACGCTGAAACTATATCTTTGAATCTACAGAAATAAACGAAACTAAACTATGCCAATTTTGCAAATGCGAATGCCCTAATTCTCCGCGTTGGAGGAATGCGGGTTAGCGGACTTCACACGTCTTTTGAAAACTAGTTACATTCTCTCTGATATGGAGGTTTCCACAAAATATCTTACCGTATTAGCAAATATTAATGATGTTGAAAATAAATCATAGGTTTGAAAACGAAAATCGAACCTGCTTTACACCATTACCAAAGAAAACATATTCCAAGGGGTTACATAATAAAAGATTTATTGAAACTCGTTAGTAAACGCTTTTTCTATGAAGCGCTTTTATTATATTTTCTGAAAATTTTAATTTATCCTATACTGAGAAAGGTATTCGTGTAGGTGTTATTATTTTGCGCTGACTTTGACCCTAGCCAGCCGTGGTCATAATATTACTTATGTTTTCTTGTTTCTTTCTACAAACACTGACGAAAGTATTATATTTATTTTAATACCTTCCTTACACTAAACTACTATGAAAAAGTTAAACTTATCCTTAAAGAGCTGTTTTTTAAATGATACAACTGCTTTTAATCAACGTATGGAAACTTTTATGTTTGACCGACTTAAAAATAAGGAGGTACTCAATTCTGATGTCTTACTTTGTGTGTTTGAAATCAAATTATTTTATTCAGCATTAAATTATTAAAATTTCGATTGTTCTATCCTGGCCAATGTAAACTAGTTTTTTAGACACCATTCTAATCTATATACATATGTAGGTATATAACAAATAGGCAAAGACAAAACAGTTCAGTACCTTTGTCTTCTCAGTGTCGACTGATGTTATTTTGTTTACTAGCCATCAACGACTTTTAGTTTTACAATAAAAAATATTTGGAAAAAGTTTTTTTATACCTAGATGCTTACTTTTTTCATATATGTTTTCCTTTTTTCAATAATGATTATAGTTGAATTTCTACCACTGGACGAACACAAGTAATAAATAATTAATGTAAAAAAACTACTTCTAAGGGTGGAAAAATTAATCGTTAAGTTATTTTGAAGTCTGTATAGAATTAGAATAATTATATTATATTATTTATGTTACTCCAGTTAGAAAACGTAGTAAAGTCAGAAACGTACAATTTATTCAAAGTAAGTACTCGTTACAATTTATACCTAAGTATCAAACGCGGTACGCTTAAGCTGTTTACTTGCAAAACTTATTTTCATTATAGAGTACATCAAATTCTGGGATCTACGAAACGTTTTACGATCAATATTAATTTCTATCTTACCAGAGATAGAAGATAGATGCTATTATACTTAATATGAATACTTACTAAAAAAGGAAAACAAACCTTTTAAAAACTTCTTATTTAATAAGTCACACTTTTTTTCTAAAAATAAAAATAACACAAAAACATTGTAACTCAATTGTCTCATCTATCTCTCAGTACTGAGTCAGTACTAAGATACTTTAAAAATAGAATTTAATTATTTAACTCCAAATTTAATATTGCAACAATACCAGTAACGCGCCCGCTTTGAAAACAGAATGAGGCGGGTTCAAATCTCGCGACTCGCACCTCTGATAGTTTCATGTGCGAATCATTTTCCAACATGATTACCACTTGTCTTACGATGATGGAAAACATCGTGAGGAAACCTTCTTGTCTGAGAGAACCTAGCAAGTTTTCAAAAGACAAAATATGAAGTCCGCTAACCCACAGTTGGCCAGCTCGGTGGACTATGGCCTGATCCCCCTCAAATTGGAGCGGACGTTAAAAAGAGCTCAATACATACTTAGTTATAATATTGTACCTACCTTACGGATATAGAATATTAATGAACATTATTAGTTATTACAATTCGCTACAATATATTGAGAAACAAATATTTTTTTAATTTCTTTTAATCTCTACTAATATTATAAAGAGGTAAAGTATGTGATCTTGTGGGTTTGTGAGTTTGTGACGTTGTAGGGGGTAATCTCTGGATCTACTGAACCGATTTTCAAAATTCTTTTACCAATAGAAAGCCACGTTCTTTCTGAGTGTCATAGGCTATATAATAACCCAAAAAATTAAAAGACTTGTTCATGGTAGTCGGATTTGCAAAGTAAGTCGGAGAAAAAACGGTCGAACGAAAACGTTTCTAACGAACGCTGCCTTAACGATAAGAGATATATGGTTATATTCTAGATAAAAGTTGTAGAGCTTAATAATGCCTACAAAAAAGTCAACGACAGCATATGTCTAACTTTTATATTTACATCACAAAAAGTAGTTTTTTATATTAAAAAAATAATTTAAATCGGTAGGTCATGTTTATTGGTCATACTTTTAACAATTTTTTTATGAATTCTTATCAAAATAAGTAAATTTATCGTCTAAAATGTTTAAAACAAAAGACTTTTCCCTTTTACTGCATATAATTTGGACAAATGGTTCAAGAGATAATACAACATATTCGTAGGTATGGACGAACCCGAGCAAGCTGTTTGTCTGTTTTTCTGTGTTATATATATCCTCGGTCAACATCTAAGATACTTTTCATTCTAGAAAATTAAAGAGTTTCCGTGGGATAGTTAAAAAACTATAGAAACTTATACAGCTTAGTACAGAACAACTTATGCACCTAATTCAGTAAAATTTGGCATGCTGATACCATAAGTTGCCGGTCAATGAACAGGTTACTTTTCATCCCGGAAGAATGAACGGTTCCCGTGGGATAGATCTGATTGTGCCTTTCTAGAGGCGAACCCGAGCGAAGCGAGGGTGAGTGAGTATAATAATAAAAACCTTCTCCATATATTCGTACATCACAGAATAACGTTAATATATTCCACAAGTGTCGGCCCCGAAACTGAAATTGCTAATGAATTTGGACAAAACACTTACATCCGTGTTTAGGATCTTTGTTTACTTCTAACTTGAATCACTTCGACTACTCAAGTTAAGGCAATCAAGCCCAAGTAAAATCGATGGATTTTTTGTGTAACACGATATTATATACTTACTACAAGCCGCTTACCCTTGTTTCGCTCAGCATTTCTAGGTGCCTAAAAAAATGTTTTTCACTACTTCAGGTACTCGGTGTAGTAAACATCCAAATCGGTCTAGCTATTTCAGGGTCACAGAATAACAAACAAACAAACAAACAAACACACACCTACATTATTTAAAGTTGGTAGGTATACAATATAATTACGTTGATACCATATACCTACCAAGTATGTTTGTATGTATGTATGTATTCAGCCCTTTTTATCGTCCCACTACTGGTCACGGGCCTCTCTTCAGTACAAGGGGAATCAGGCCATAGTCCACCTCGCTGGCCAAGTGCGGGTTGGCGGACTTCACATGTCTTTCGAAAACTTGCTAAGTTCTCTCAGACATGTAGGTTTCCTCACGATATTTTCCTTCACCGTAAGGCAAGTGGTAATCATGTTACAAATGATTCGCACATGAAAATATCAGAGGTGGGAGACCCGAGATTTAAACCCACTTCACTCGGTTTCCCAAGCGATCGCGTTACCACTGGGCTACCACTGCCTACCAAGTAGAATATGACTATTATTAATGATTATAAAAAAAGGTTAAAATATCGTAATTATACGTAAAATAAATCAATATATAATCATATAATATATAACATGATTTCATATAAGAGTATCTAACAATGTGAAATTTTAACGTCTTTTTCAGAAATAACTGGTTTTCTGGTTAACTTTATTTCACGTTCATTAATAAAATAAGTTAATTTTACCTGAACCTCCAACTTTACTGCTAAATACAGCATTAATTAAAACAAAAAACAAAACAAATTAATATAAATAAAAATAAAAGCAAATTCCTCTAACGACTACCAAGATACGGTTATGACGGCCATTTTGAGATCGCACCAAATGGCGGACGTAATGGCGGGAAATATATTTGCTTTAGAACTTAACTCGGATTTTTATATCAATAATTAAACTTTCTTGCTGGATTATTTATTTCAGTCGGCTTATTTACATCTAGATAATTAATTCTTGAAATTTAAATTAGAAAGTTTTCTATACTAATAAAAAGTAGAATGAATTAAGCTCAAATGTTCTAGACTAAAGCCTAAAAAAGTCATTCGTGTTTCTATAATATGTCTTTTTCTACTCAATCTTCGGTAATAATGAAACGATTTCAATAAGATTTTCAATGATAGGTAGTCTGTAGAAAAAACTGCTTTACTGATTTAGATGAGATGAATAAGAGGTATACCATTTTTCATCAGTGTAATACGCAAGAAAAGCCGTAGACGGACGCTAGTGTAAATACCCATATAAATTAATAAGTATTTCACACTTGCTATAAAAAATATGTAGGTAAATTCCCTTCAAACTTACGCGTTATGAATAAATTTTATTCATATTTTTTACTAGGCATATATTTGTGGGAAAAATAATGTTTTATTGAAATTATTAGAATTGTGCTACATAACAAAACAATTGCAATTATTATGTATATATATTTCAACACTAATTCTATAAATAACATTGAAATAACTTACGTAATATTTACTTTAAAGTACGAATAGTAAGAAGAATTATGAAAAATTTCATTCATAAAAATAACCAATGCCAAAAAAAAACACATTTAAAAAAAGTCATAGATTTGGAGGTGCTGGGATTTGAACCCAGGACTTTCAGCATGCGAAGCAGACACTCTACCACTGAGTTACACCCCCTGATAATACACTTTTCAAATATCGCTATATTATCATGTTGTGAAATATTTTGTATTATTTACTACTTTTCGATATTTCCTTTAGTTTTCTTGTAGAGCTTTAGGCCTCAACCAAGTACATAATAAAAATATATATTAAATGTATGAACAAACTTATTCACCTAACGAATTCTACCTACCGAATATAAACCTAACGAATGTAAACTAGTCGTCGGCTCTATTCGCAAAATCTCTTCATTAAGGAAGGCTTTGTTTTATATCGGAACATTAAAAATCTATTATCTCGTGTAATCTCTGAGCAAACAAAGGGCGCGCAAAATCAAAGATCGCTTATCTCAATACAAGTAGGTTTTAGCTTCAATCTAGACTTTCCAAGGTATGTATCATTTGAAATGTTTAAAAAGTTGCGTAATTAATATTTATTGGAACTTGTATTCGCCAAGAGGTCGAAATCCGACCAAAATCATTATGTAAAAAAACATCACAATAACAAACATTTGTAAACGTATGTAGTAATAGCAAATTAACTTAAAATTATTATTATTAATTAATTTTAACTTTTTAAATAACACATAGAACAATTATGTGGCTTAAATAATTCATAATTTATTTTTTCTTTATGGTTATAAATATAATAATGGCAACACTAAATATAGATTACTAAATAATATTTTTTTAAATTGTAATAATTATAATAATGGCAGCTTAAATTAAATTAAATAATATTCCATATTCAATTCATTGGTAGCCCAGTGGTAACGCGCTCGCTTGAGAAACCGAGTAAAGCGGGTTCAAATCCCGGGTCTCGCACCTCTGATATTTTCATGTGCGAATCATTTCTAACATGATTACCACTTGCCTTACGGTGAAGGAAAACATCGTGAGGAAACCTGCATGTCTGAGAGAACTTAGCAAGTTTTCTAAAGACATGTGAAGTCCGCCAACCCGCACTTGGCCAGCGTGGTGGACTATGGCCTGATTCCCCTCGTACTGAAGGGAGGCCCGTGCCCAGCAGTGGGACGATAAATAGGGCTGAATACAATACAACAATTTAATTATAAAATTAATTAAAATTATAAAAATGTTTAAAATTAAAAAATCTTGTATGGTATTTTGGTGCCATTTTTTAATTTTTTGAATTCATTTTGTTATTTGTGAGTATGCTGTTACAATGCCATTGAAACATCTAACACCTTAGTCTCTCCCGTGACCATGATTACTGTAAAGCATTCGAAACGCCGCGAACCAAAAATCAAAATAAATTCGCGAAAAATCCTAAAAGATACCTAGTTTTATTTAAAATAAAAAAATGAAACTTGTTTCCAACATTTTTTTATTGATAACACCATCGATCAAAAAAGTACTAGATACAATTACACAATCAGCGAAAAAAAACCTCACCGAATGAAACCTTATTTGAACATTTGAGCGCGCTTTTATATTTATTATTTTTTTGTGAAAAAACTTTAAGTATTGCATTTAAAGTCCAATTTACATTGTTGTATATTTATTTCAACTACAATAATTACGTAAACACAATTGGTGACAGTTTTAAGAGAACTTTTGCATGGGAATGTGTATCTAGCTAGTACTTTTTTGATCAATCAACACTAAAGTTTGTCAATAGCTACTAAACAAAGAAAAGAAAATCGGTTAATAAACAGAGAAACAGGTACTGAACTGTTTTGTATTTGTTACAAGATGTTTTCCTTCATTGTAAGACAGTGCTAAATGATTCGCACACGAAAATATCAGAGCTGCGAGACCCGAGATTTGAACCCACTTCACTGGGATTCCCAAGCTAGTGCGTTAGGACTGGGCTACCACTGCCTTGAATTTTATCGTGCATAATACAAAGTCAGCGGCTTCAGTTGGAGTACTCTTTAAATTGAAATTTGGACCGGGAGCCTAAATTGAAAACAGTTATCGGTAAACATAAATTCGTTTTGACCTCTACCTTCGATTAAAACGCTTATCTGATCGAGTTAACTGTGAAAATGTTCCTAGACTTCGTACGAAATATCTACTTAGATATAATGTTTTAGAAGGTATTTTCAGTATGTACAATTTTTTAATTTTTCCAACGGGGATCTATTCTGAAGCCTTTGAAGAATAGCTCCAAGAAAGAAAAAAAAATCTCAAATTTATAGTTTAACAATTATCACACTTGCAATGTTTATGTCCGAGCAGAAAATAATTATTAATTGACTGTTGTATTTTGAAAAATTGAGATATTTTTTTCCGGTGGATTATTGTTCATTTATCTATCCAGTAAGACCCTGAATTTTTTTAATTTCTTAAATTTTATTTAATCTTTTTTATAAATTTCAATTAGTTTTTGAGGTATTTACAAAAAACTAAAACCCCTTTTTATTTTTAGTTAATGGTTTATAACTTTTGCAATTTTTGCAAGCGAAACTTGATTTTATTTTAAATCATCAACATGCCATTCTCAATCGAATGACACCTCGTTCATATGACTACGAGACTGCTGAAACAAGTTGACCTAAAAGGCACTTGTTAACTAGACTATCATATTAAAAAATAAAATAAGATATTTACCCATCTACGATAGTAATTTTGTATATACCATAAATAACTTTATATTTAATAATACATAATTACTATGAAAAAAAGTTTATTTTAGGGCCAAAGCCCAAAAACGTGAAACGGAAATTATATCGTACCTAACTCAAAAACGACTCAATGTATCCCCTTTAAAACAATTATTATTGAAAGTATTTTGGAAGCTCTAATATCTCAATTATTTTTAGCATTTTGCGACACATACTTTATAAGTTAGAGGGCTGCGCACAATTTTTACGATTTTAGAACCATGTACATAATAAATATGTTGGGACATTAACACACAGCACTATCTAGTTACATGGTAAGCTACGAGGTTTGTATTATGGATACCAGGTAGTTGATACACTACACATATATAACTTTCTATACATAGGTACATATTATAAATATAAACACCCATGACAAGAGTACAAACATTCGTGCTCATCACACAAATAAAAGCCCTCAGCGGGACTCGAACCCGCGACCCCTGGCACAGCAAGCATTTTCACTACAAACTGAGCTAAGCGTATCGTCGAAAACTAAACTAACTATGCAAATATGAAAGCTTGAATACAATGTCTAAATCTTAATAATTAAAAAAATATACCAGTCAGTTACATGTATCGAGTGCTAGCCTAATTTTTCTTATTTTTTTTTAAATAATTTGACTACAGAATATTTTAGCCGTTTGCATGTGATACCTACCTACTAAGTTTCAGCAATGTAATTCCAATCGTCATCTAATAAAATAGCTGTGACATACAAACAGACGAAAATAGCGAAATTATAAGCATTCCGCTTTATATATTTTCAATTTTTAATTTTTCTTGAATGAATGATTTTTTAAGAATTTATGTTTCAAATAATCGAATATTTGAATATAAAACAACGACTATCCCAACATTTGTCTCTGATTGCAAATACTCAGGGTATGTTTGAACGTCCTCAATCAGACTAATAATAATTTAAAGCCAAACAAGAAAACCTCGTACCTGAAGTCAATTGACGAACAGATGGACTGTTAACTCGGAGCAGTACAAAGATTGAACGCAACTAATCCTTTAGTATTCGCTTTGTTGCACTACTCTTTGTTAGTGTCCCTGATTGCTTCTCGCTCAAACACTGACTTAACTACTCTACATATGTCTGGGGTTTTATTTAAACTGTTTATATTGACTGTCGTTTAATCATATTTTCTTTTTTGTTGTCTTCGTAAGTCGTATTTATGTAAAAAGTATGTATGTGTATGTATACTTATCCATAATACTTATGTTTGTTTGTATACTGTTCATACTGTCATAATGTCATAAATGTTGAAAGTGTGTTTGTTTGTTTGTCCTTCTTTCTCGTCTAAATAAAGCGACAGATTGACGTGATTTTTGTGTGGAGATAGTTGGAGGGCAGGAGAGTGACATAGGTTACTTTTTACCGCGGAAGATTATCTCTTTCCGACGCGAAAATACGTTATAAAGCAATCCAAAAAATATAAACACGTTACGAAGCAAAAATATTTATGATCAGAATGACTTAAAACTTGGTATTAATATTCTTTAATACACTAATACTAATAAATGTTTTAGCATTTTTCGAAATTCATCGAAATGAAATGGAACCTATCTATCTTCTTGAAATTTTTGTTTGAAAATTAGGGTGCTTTTCGATATTAAGTCAAAATAAGCAGAAAAAATAAATATTTTAAATCAAAAAAATTACAGTGTGTTTGGGACATAAAAAGGTAAGTTTTCACTAAATTTCGTGAAAAAAAAAAACATTTTTTTTGAAATATAAAAATAAAAAGCCAAAAACTTGGTTATTTGAATTTTTCACATAAGTTTTAAGATTATGTGGAAAAAATTTAAATAGAAATGCTGTAGATCTTCTTATTACCTACAACTTTGCCATTTAACTTTGTAGTTTTTTCCGGAAATCGAGAATCCGTTTTTTACCTTTAAAAACTCCCCCCTTCCACTTCCCGACCTCAGATAAAGTAAGTGGCAGCTATTTCCCTATTAAACAAGATAATATTATGTAGTTTGGACCTGGTACTATTTAGTTGGTAGTTTGAATGGATTTACTCGTACGTAAATGAATCATCAGTTTAGTAACGTTATTATCATATATTTTATACATGCTTGTTAGTAAAGTAAAAGTTCAAAAAATGTTTTTATTAAATAACCAGTAAAAGATTAACTTATATCGTTATTTAAAAGTTATGATTATACAACAAAAGTAGTAATGTACATTAAAAAACCTATTCTATCGATACAAGAAAATAATGCTGGATTTGAACAGTCAATTTCAATTCGCCTTAACAAGATATTCAGAGAGATTCTGTAGTGAAAGTTTTATCGATGTTTTTATAAACTAAAAATGCATTGTAATGTTTAAAGTTAGACGGAAACCGGAGTATAATAATTGTAAGTTGATGTTCGCCTTATATTAAGTATCAAACTTCGGTTTTCATGGTATTGAATTTGCCTTGAATTTATTATTACCTATAAAATAAAGATAGATATATATATGTATATATATATTAAAAAATCTAACATTTATGTGTATTCTAATTTTAAAATCATCTTCTAAAGAAACCTAAATTACTTAAATAGGACCTATAACCTATTATTTATTATAATTTGGTCCGTTTAGTATTGCGTGATTGACTATTAAGCAAACAAACCAAAATATATTTGCTTTCCAAAGATCACTGTGATTTTTTTTATTTATTATAGTATTTCTGATTTTTTTAATAGGCACCAATTGAGTATTATCGATAAAACAAAGTATCGACTTAACTTAAGTTACGGCACTAATCGTCTGAAACACGAATAACCGCGCGCAGACGGGTGAGACGGGTAGTTAGCATAATTGACGCTTCGCTCGAGATACGAACTACGAACTTCTTGTCTTGTTTATTATATTATGGATATAAACGGTGAGTTTTTAAGATGAACATTTAAATATATTTTACTGTATCTAAAATAATATATAAACTTAAATCCATGTAAAGCTTTTCTTAACAATAAAGTAAATAATATTATTTTGTAGCTGAAAAAGGTTAAAATTAGCGAAAATGTAAAACTTCTAGAAACTTAATTTGATTTTGATAGGCACAATTAATTTTTCCTTGCTTAGACAGTTTTAATATTTTACTATAGGTATAGAAAAAAGAAAACTAATATATATGCATAATTTTCAATTGTTTGTAGGTATACAAATAGTTTATTTTTTAATCAATTTTTCTGATACTAGCAACTGTCCCTCGCTTCGCTTGGGTGCGTCCCGTTTAGGTCCCGTCCCTATACGTTTTAAATAGACAAAAATTGTTATTATGAGCGTTATAGATGAGATTGACACATACTCTCGTAGATTTTTCTGTGGGCTTTTTTAAAACATACTATTTATATTTTATAGTACATTGTTATTAATATTCTATGAGTGAAAACTGTAGCAAAATCTGTTGCCTGGCTTAGATGAAGTAAGCAGAGAAACAGACAGAGGCCGACAGCGACATTGTTGCTTGTATGTTTTATATTATGTACAGACAGATGTACATATGTATGTACAGATGATGTGCGATTTGCATTCGCACTAGATTTTGGCATTTTCCCATGAAAATAAGAGATTTTTTAGCTATTAATTATTAAATGATTATAAATCATAGCTCTGCTAATAATAGTTTTTGTGTAATAAATAACTTAAAACAAAATGTAGTATTATTTATATGATATAATTATAATCGTATGAAGGAATTTCGGCCGAGCAGTTATTGTGGTTTCCCATTCCAATGAAAGATTTACCTGTAGTGAAAAGTAAAAACCATTCAGTACTTTTTGCGTAAAATGCACACATGTATACAGACAAAAAATTTAATATCTTTCATTTTGGGGTATACACTATTGTGTACTGCTTTTAATAATAAAATAGTAACAGAGTGAAATCTGTACATGAAATATTTTTTATAATTATTTAATAATGATTGTTACGAATTGTATATTAATTGTATACTCATGTGTAATAAACAAAACCTCTATACACATAAATGTATAGGGGTCATTACACACAATAAAAAAAATGTAGAATATCTGCTGCCTCCTCCTGTTGACTCAGGTTGAATAATTTTTAAACTGAGTTTATGTTGTTCATTATTTAAAAAAAAATACCATCATTTAATATAATAAGTATCAGTTTTGTTACAATCGCTCCATAACTTCCTATAATAATAATTTTAATCGGTCAATCAGTCGGATTTTTGGTCGCCAATAATAATCAATCTTGTATTCAAAATAACTTTCTTTTACAAATACTATTGCACAACATGAGTGTTGAAATGTCCTTTTTTATCACGTGTTTTCAGGAACTTCAAACTCTATAAGGTATGGAAATGATGGAAATTGATATAATTACTTCCCCCGACAGAATCACTTTCAGTATAATCGAACTAACAAAAACATGGTATAAAAAATGCAATCATAACTTTCGTAACGTAGTTTCGAAATACTTCAGATTACCTTATATCAGGCCATTTTACTAAAATTACAATTTTGATCTTATTAAAATCTAGAACTCAATTTAAGGCCTAGATGTAACTTCTACAGCTAATTATTTAAGTTTACATGTAACGTTGGCAGTACCGTACTACTGTCAAAACCATATTTAAATCAAATATCAAACGTCATCAGAAGTGACAGATGAATAACCGCCAAAATCGTTTAATTTGACATTGAAAGAGTAAAATGTTTATTTTTTTATATCTAGTTTTAATTTATTATTATTTAACGAAGTTGAAGTACCTGGACCCGCCATAAATAAGTTTTGTTAACGGAATAAATAGTAGTATGATGTGATTATGAACCCCTTAAAGTTATACATACAAGATATTTTTCGTGCGGAACGCTCTGAAGAAAACAAATATATTTATACAATATTTCGTAACAAATTCAAGAATATCATGATACATGGCGTCGTGACTTCTATATATAATACAACATCAAACAGAACAAACTTCGAACTGAGTGATCCAACTGGTTGTGTACAGGTTTATTACGATACGACTAAAAATAATACCAATTTATCCGAAACTACCTATAAGGATTTAGTGAAAAGTTTAGCTAAGGCTTCTCGATCTGGAAACCGTAATGCAGTTACTATGTCAGGTTTATTAAACTCTATTGAGAATAAGCACAAAAATCCTATAGATTTTCAAATAGGATCTTATATAAGTGTTATTGGTGATATTTTTATAGATGATTTAAGAGATGTCAGAATGATTTCTGCTTATCAATGTAGGACTACGTCTGCTGAAAGAGATCTTGTGTGGTTAGAGGAGCTCAGATATTTATATGAAAAATATTACTTACAAACTAATTAGTGCCATAAACCAATTAATTAGGTATATCACTTATAACTCAGTAAAAAAATATGAAATTTCTTGATGTATTTGTTATTTAAAAATTATGTTATTATTATTTTCAGAGATTAAAATAGCTGTTTTACTTGTTTGTTGTTTACTATTATCTCATTACATGAAAAGTTACATTAATTTGAAAACATACAGATAGTTTTATCAAGTCTCTTACTTAAAAATACTAAAATATACAAAGCTGTTGAAGATATTTATAGTATAACACTTTAATTATTTGATAGTGAGAAGATTCCTTACTGGCATTTTACTCACTCACTTTTCATTTTTAGTTTAAATGAGTTTTTTGCCAGTTCTTCTCAGGAGTAGTCCGGTATTTTTGTGAACTAGCGGTAGACTCATGGCTGCTAAGTAAAATATTTTGGACCTAGTTTATTTGTTAAGCCAATTCAATTCTCTAAAAATATACACCAAGTAACAACTCATTCAAACACTCATTTCAGTTCTGAAAATAACCAACAAAGAAAATCTTATTCCACCTTAAATCATTTTCAACACATCATTTACTATAAATTAAAGTTATAAGTATTGAATCTATTTATATTTAATTTTATCCTATTATTGTCATCAATATTTCTCTATGTTATGGTGTTCAAATTTAATGTAGTATTGATTTATAGATTTAAATAGGTACTTAAATATACTTAATTTTATTACATTTAATTATAGTCTAGACACAATAAGAGGTTCGGCCTCAGTATGCCTTGTTTTAGCATTTTTAATTTTATATGTTCACTCAAAATTCATATTTAAACCTGGTGACACCTCAAGTTATCGTTGGTTTAAAGGTCACGTAAATATTTATTGTAATGTTTTGTTCTCTTTGTAAAAAGTAAAATTGGTACGGAAATTTAAAATCTTAAAAATCCATTTATAGCAATATTTTATAAAATGGACCGTGTTTGAGATAGGTGCAGATTAGGATGTACAGGTACTTAACCGCAAGTATTAAAATCTATAAAAAAACAGGACTCTCTCATAACACATTCTCCATGTGGACGAATCAAAGATGTATTTGTTAGATAGAATCTACTATTCCGGATGTTTATAAAGAGAAAACTAGGGTATTATATTTTATGATCATGGAGGAATTATAAATAATTCGTTTTTTTTATCTTAATTTATTTAATTATCTGGATATATCTTATTTTTAATCTGTTATATATTTATCAACAAACGTCTAATCAGCATTGACATTTGTTTTGTTTGACATGTCACTTCTGTTTTCGGCTCGGTCGCCAATCTTTCCTCTTTTAAAGGCTTTCCGCGTTAATTATCTAACGTGTCATCAAGTAACCAGGTAAATAATTATAAATAATACATCATTATTTTTCGTTATGAAATTCAATCTCTAACTCTTAACTATAAATATTTAAATTTGACCATAAATGTTCTAGAACCATGGCCAGCGAAGGTATTTCGCCGCAAGAAATCGAATCTTTATGCCAAACACCAGATCCATCAACTAAGGTAATTATTATTAACTATATTATAACTAACCAAAAGTATTTGACCTTTGGCGATAACCCAATAAAGATTTGTTACCGGGCTAATATTTTATATGTTATACTTATCTATACAGATAATTAAAATCGAAGTGCCTGTTTGTAATGTCGAAATAAAAGCTTTTTATTAAATGCATATGAAATTATATACAGTACCTACTTAAAATCCCAATTTTTAATTTTTTTGTCTGTCTGTTTGTTCCGGCTAATCTTCGAAACAGCTGGACTGATTTTGACGAGATTTTAACTGACCGATAGCTGATGTTATACAAAGTAACTTAAGCTACATTTATTTTAGAAAAAGAATTAGGGTTCTGTCCAAAAAAATTAAAACAATACAAAAAAAACTTAATTTTCTGCTGTTTTATATCTTAGGCTTAACAGTAATTTTTTTTTTCATATTAGTAAAGCCGCACACTAGAAACAGGCAAAAATTGTTATTGTAATAATTGTTACTCTATAAAGATAATATTTTTTGAAATTGAATACAATCATTCACTAAAACTTAAATATTACTGAATTTAACCATTTATAGAACAGTAGCAATAAATACATTATATAACAAGTTTTGAAATGATTAATCTTATCTTACGATGATTTGGCAAATTTGGCTACGACCAAGTGCTATTGATAATATTGTTGCGATAAACAAAATAATAAATTATTGATTATGATCTGTATTTGAAAATAAAAACTTGAAATTTTCATTATTTATTTTTGTTATTAACTTTAAAATTTAGTCAGAACATTGTAATTAGAAAGTTTAGAGAAATAATGTTAAGAATAACCCGAGACCCAAATTACTTGGGTTTAGCGCAGTATGTCTTCCTATTCGACTCCACTATTACTCATCCCCCTCATATCTATTTTTTTTTGGTCTTTGTCTTCAATTCCAACACTCTTATCATCACATGTGCTACATCCGTATAGACCCTTCAACTTAGGTGGCATTCGCACATCAAAATGACTTGTAATATAAGCTATCTATTATTAGCGATATAACAATGTACCTAAAATGATCCCAAAACAATTCCAAATCCAAGTTGTATTTATGAGAGAAAAAAGTTTAGACTAAACTTTCATATTTATTCTACAAGCTCTTAGAATTTTACATATTTATCCTGAAGAAACAACATCATTAAAACAATGCTTCCAATAAAATAATAAATAAATATGTTGGAACATTAACACACATCACCACATAGTTCCATGGTAAGCTATGAGGCCTGTGTTATAGTCGATACACTACACACACATAACTTTAAATACATACATAATATTATAAATATAAACACCCATGACTGGAGTACAAAAATTCGTGCTCATCGCACAAATGAATGCCCCCAGGGGGACTCGAACCCGCGATCGTTGGCACAGCGAGTAGGGTCACTACAAACCTGTTGTTTCTAATAAAATAATATGTTTTTTTGAACTTATTTTTCAGGATTTCATGTTCCAACAAACAATGTACAGGATCAAAGATCCCAGAAAGTCTCTTCCATTTTACACTGGTGTCCTCGGTATGACTTTACTCAAGCAAAAACATTTTCCTGAAATGAAATTCTCTCTATTCTTCATGGGATATGAGAACCCTAATGAAGTACCGAAGGATGAAGCTGAAAGGAGTTTATGGGCTATGACGAGAAAGGCAACATTAGAATTGACATAGTAAGTTCTAATATATCCTCATTAATCTATACATATAACAAAATTCTGAGTCAAATCTGTACATTAAATATTTTTTGGAAAATCTTATTGAAATAGTCATTATTATAGATATAGAGACTGAATATAATTTTTAGAATTTTCGTCTGTCTGTTTGTCTGTCTGTCTATGTCTGGGAAAGCATCATGAGAAAACTACTGAACAGATTTGGTTGATCCAGTAACATATGGGAGTCCATTCATTGACATATGGGATCCCCTCCAACGTGCATTCACCTTGTCGTGGTGGAGGGGCTCAGTAGTGCCCGGCAATCCAACCGGACGCGAAGCCAAGAAACGCACAGGGAGGTGGCCCACTTCGGTGGGCGGTGGTAGGTGGCCCTCTTCGTGTTTTCCCGCGGGAATGAAATAAATATCCCTACTTCCTCTATTCCAGTAACTGGGGAACAGAGAGCGACGATTCAACCTACCACAATGGCAATTCAGATCCTCGGGGCTTTGGACATATTGGTATATTAGTTCCAGATGTTGATGAGGCTTGTAAGAGGTAAGATGTTTTAATGGTAGGGTAAATTGTTCATTTAATTAAGATTTTTTGCAAATTTTTAATTGGATTAATTGTTAAAAAAAAGCATTATTAAAAATAAAACCAAAATATAATATTGAGGATAAAGCTCCTCTCCGAGGCAAGGGGGTGAAATACCGCCAACTTTCCAACTCCGAGCTATTGCTGAGAATTTCTTGACAAAAATGACTGAGCTTGGCCCGATCCGGGACTCGAACCCAGGACCTCCGAATTTGTGGCTGTACAAGCTAGCCACTAGACCACCAAGGTTAAATATTTAGAATTTATAAGGATACTTATATTTAGGATACCTAGATAATGAATCAGAAAATGCTTAATGACAATAACAATTTATTATTTTTTAATTTGTTTCATTAACATTATGTATTAGAATAATTAAATAGCCTCTTAATATTAATCTTAATTCAACCCAAATAGATGTTTATACTTTTACAGAGTATTTGCAACAATTTTTTTTTTACTTCAAGAATGTAGTTGTCACAATGTAGTTTGTCAAAAGAATATTTGTAGATTTTGGTAATATGATTAATTACAAGTTTAGTTTTAAGTTCAATGACAATGTAATACTTTATTAGATATGCGAATATTTGATATTTTTCTTTAAAAATAATCTTTTGGCCCTTTTCTATCTTTGGTATGTAGCCATTATTGCTGTAAACTAATCAAAACGACGGGAACTAAAAATCAAAATAAATCCGTGAAAAAATCGGAAAATATAGTTTCAATTATTATCCGCTTAGTCATTATTCCCTGACGGTGTAAAAAATTCTGAGAAAATTTTGATTATATTAATTTTTTAATTTTCTTTATGTACTTTTACCGCCATTTTAATTATACTTATATTTCTACATATTTATATTTCTGTTGCAGATTTGAAGAGCATGGAGTTAAATTCATTAAAAAGCCTCAAGATGGTAAAATGAAGGGTTTAGCATTCATACAAGACCCAGATGGCTATTGGATTGAAATATTCACGTCTAAAGTAGTATCTTAATACTTTAAGGGTAATATTTTATTTACCTATGAGTGATTTTTTTCATAATTGGGTAAAATGTTTAAAAAAGAATGATTTTGTATAAAAGATTGAAAAATTTCATGTACAAATTTTTTTCTAATGTTATTTTATTATATTTTTTGTTACTGAAAATAAAAAGTCATTGAGAATGTTGAGAAAAATCAATTTTTGCTACATTTCATAAGGGACAGTAAAATACAGATATGATTCGTTATAATAGTCAGAATTTGTTATTTTTGAATTTTTAAATATATAAATAAAACGTGTTATTATTTGTTACATATTATTATGTTTTTATAATCCAAATACTGTATTGCATATTGATTTAAAAATTTATATAAAATAAGTATAAACTGTAAATAAAATGATTTTGTATTTTTTTTTGGGTTTGCCCTTCGCCTGAGATATATTCGCTTTTATTAAAAAAAAATCGAAAATATATTGTTTTATTGAGAGTAATTTTTGAAAAAAGGAAAAACATAACATAATGTAAGAAAATATGTGTTCCTTTAATGCAATTTGTCTTATCATGTATTATATAAATTTTGTTTTATAAAAGGTATATTTCTTTTCATTATTTCATTTTTTTTTAAATCATGTATTTTATTTTGTGGAAGGTAGATTTAAGTGGCTTAGTAAAAACACAAATATGTACATAATGCTAAAATAGTACGAAAGTGATATAAATATTTTTTGCGCCAGTAGACTATAGATGGCGTTGAATTAGACTTCGAATTAATTTAGGACTTATAATACGTTGTATTAGGTTTATTTAGAACTACTGCAGCACGATAGATGGCGTTGAATAAGGTTTATTTAGAACTTCTGGAATACGATAGATGGCGCTGTATTAGGCTTCGAATGAATTTAGAACTCTTTCAAATTTGCGTACAAATCTATACATATATAATAAAATTCTAACTAAGCCAAATCTGTACATTAAATATTTTTTGGAATATCTTATTGAAATAATCATTATTACCGATACAGAGGCCGAATCTATAGCTTTTAGAATTTTTGTCTATCTGTCTGTCTGTCTGTTACCGCATCACGAGAAAACTACTGGCCATATTTTGATGAAACTTGCTGTGTAGATAGCTGGTTATCCGGGTCGACATATAGGATTTTTAACTGACTTTTTACTGCGGGAAAATATCTCATCTGTGAGAAATCTATGTGAGTCGCTAGTTTCAAAATAAAATGCAAACAGCACCACGAATACGCAGAACAAACTTATCAAATTATCGCAAACAGAGTTACTTTCACATTTATAATATCAAACTATGGATTATGTAATCAAAGTTTGCAAACTGCTAAATTACCGCCGCATTGAAGAACACAAAATCTAACATTCATTTGTTCCGAGAATATTTAAAATAAAACTATCTTTTCGGATTTTTCGCAGATTTATTTTGTTTTTTGGTTCCCGACGTTTCGAATGCTTTACAATAATCATCAAAACCAAAAATCAAAACAAGTCTGTGGAAAAATCCAAAAAGATAGTTTTATTTAAAAGGTCAAATATTCGCGTAAATCTATGAAAGTATTCAGAGAATGTATAAAATGGCTGAACATGAACGTGTTAAAGTGTTTTATTTTACAGAGCTGTTTTGTAATGAAGTATGTAGTTATGCCCCTATATAGGTTAAGATATAGGTTAAGCCTGTATCATGAACGAATTCGTCCATGGCCTGTATATATTAGTACACTAATAACATAATCATACTTAAAAACCTTTATTTGTATACTAGCAGAAACCGCGTATACGCCGGTACGTTCTATCTACAAAAAAAAAAGATTTTATGTTGTACAATATTAATTTATATAGTATTAATTTATATAATACTAGCGGCTCACCCGTTTCGCTCGGGTTCATCTCTAGAAAAACAAAAACAAATCCATCCCACGGCAACTATATATTTTTCCGGGATAAAAAGTAGCCTATGTGCTAAATTTCATCCAGATCCGTTCAGCCGTTCTGGCGTGAAAGAGTAACAAACATCCATACATACTCACAAACTTTCACATTTATAATATTAAATATTATAAATACGGATTGTTCGTACAAACAATACAAAAACGCGATTAAAAAATAGGGGGTGGGGGTAGGAGAGTGTAAAATACTTTACGACCTATTCTCATACCTACCAAATATACGAAAAAATCATTAAAATCGGTCGAACCGTTTCGGAGGAGTGTGACCACAAACACCGTGACACGAGATATTTATAAATTAGATTTCAAAAACACTTGCACGTAAAAATGTAAAAATTTGCTCATTATGTTGAGTTAATGAAATAAATTGTGAAGAAAAAGTGTAAGAATTTCTCATAATGACCGATCAATGTAACAAATTTATTATTTAAAGCGTGCAAGTTATTTGCATTTATTTTTAATAATGTTATAAATACACAAGTTTATGGAGATTTTTGGATGTTTGTAACTTCGTCTCTCGTCAAATCCAAATAGCTAACACCTAGCTAATACCTATAGCCTTTTTATTGTAAGAGAAACCCATCATGTGAACCCTACCTTAATAGACCCTTGATAGGGCAGGGCACAGTGCGATTCTTACTTGCTTACAAAAGCGATACTATATCGTCGAGAAAGTGACCGTTTATGGGCAGGGGACTGTGAGACCTATAGAGGACTTCTATCGGTGTTGTGCAATGGAGTGTTGAAATCGCTGGCATATATTACAACATCCCTTTTTTTTAACGTTGGGAAATGCATTTACGCACGAGGTGTGGGACTCACCGGCAAAGCCAGTACTACCCACTAAGACCCAACAAAACCTTCCCCCGTCTTAATATTACAACATCCCTGCGAAATACAGATCACATGTCCTGGACTGAAATATTATATTAAAGTATTCAGTCCACTATCACAAGTCACACACAACATCAAAAATCACCATATTTTTATAGAACTATCTCGTTAGTACTTATAAATATGTATTATAAAATATAATTAAACTATAATGACGTCGTTCTACTGAATGCAGGCCACATATCATGCGACGAGTACCTGGCCGTTGTCCATCACCCTGACCAAGTGCGGATTAGCGGACTTCATATGATTTTCGATATAGATTGTTTTTAAACTAGCAATTTTTTTTTACATTCATTAATAGAAAAATTTTATTTACAATATAGAAAATTACAAATATACTTAATTATATACTCGTATACAAAACAAATGTACACTTAGTTATTACTGTACAAGTCATGTCCGCGTGGAATAGTGGCAAGAATGATAGCCACAATCCCCCGTTGAATGGCAATAATTGTTTATAATGTATATACGTATAGGCTTCCTTACAATGTTTTTCTTCACTACAGAAGCAAGTAGTAATCATTTTGAAAATAATTTGTACATGAAATTCTTAAAGATCCATCGGGCGCATTATGGTTGACCACTGCCTTGCATAACGTATAGATAAGGCATAACCTTTTTTCATAGTTGGGGAATGCATTTACTCATACTTTCTGTATATATAGGTAGAAACACACACACACACACACATTAATACACAGCACCATCTAGTTCCATGGTAAGTTACGAGGCCTGTGTTATAGTTACCAGATAGTTGATACACTACACATACATATTTTTAAATACATACATATTATAAATATAGATACCTATGACTGGAGTACAAACATTCGTGTTCATCACACAAATGAATGCCTCCAGTGGAATTCGAAATCGCGACTGCTGGCACAGCAAGTAGGGCCACTAAAAGACAATGAGATCAGGTTTTTTACATCTTTTAACTGGACACGGGCGTCGGGCATCTCTTCAATATGAGTGTGATCAGGCAATAATCCACCACGCTTACCAAGTTCGAGTTGGCGGATTCCAGATGTCTTTCGAAAATTTGCTAGGTTCTATCAAACAAGCAGGTTTCCTCACGATATTTTCCTTCGCCGTAAGACAAGTGGTAATCATGATGGAAATGATTCGGACATGAAAATATCAGAGATGCGAGACCCGAGCATTGAAACTACGTCACTCAGTTTCCTAGGCGAGCGCGTTACCTTTAGGCTACCGCTGCCTGTAAGCGCCTGAAAAATACTATTACATAATACTTAAAAACAGATTCTCACTGGCTATGCAGAACCAAGCTTTTAGCCGGTGCTATATATCTTCCTCAACAACAAACTACACTGAAGATTTTTAAAATAGGTTGACAATTCAAGAGCGCTTTTAAAAATTCGAATGAAGCCAAACTTCATTTAAAATAAGTAAAGCAAGAAAGCATTAGTTACTATAAAAATATGAAGCTGGCTAACAACGTTATAGAAAAGAAAAAAAAACAATTTCCACGAGGTAGAAACCGCGTGTAAAAATTAAATTCAGCCATTATTAACGCCAATAAAGGAAACTAAAAGTATTTTTCATGTAACTACAAGCCTTTATTAGACACATTACCTTCTAAGCTGTTGTAAATGAAATCAATTTGACGCCCTCCGTAGATAATTACACGGCAATATATAATACAATATTTTTATTTGGTCACGCTACATTTTGTCAAGTATAAATCTATTTCTTTTTTATTCGCTGTTTGCCTTTATTTGAAATATGAAGTCGTTTTTTGTTTTTTGTGTCCTCAAAATTATAACAGCGTTAGTAAGTAATGTAAGTTCTTTTTTTTTAATTTTTAACCGATTGCGGTGTAACTTAAAAAAAAGACGGACAAAAATTCTAAAAACTACTACATAAATTCGGACTTTTTATCGATAATAATAACTATTGTAATAAGATTTTCCCAAAAATATTTAATGTTCAGATTCGACTCAGAATTTTATTATATCTATTGATAAGTTATACCTATTGCAAAAAGGTGTCCCATATAAAAATTAATTGACTTAAAAGAACAAGGAGCAATAAAAAATGAAGGCACGTCTTAATCTTATACGTAACGTGCACAGAAATCTTAATAATAAGCTAACCTTATTATTAAGATTTCTGTGGTAGCACATTATACAAGTATTTTATATATTTAAAAAAATCAAATAAATAGCTACAAATATACAGAAACACTAAAATGCATTCATTAATTGAATATAAAAGTTTAAACTAGACACAGTAATCGAAATCAGCAAAATTATTACCGATGTCGTGGCCACGAAGGACCCCCAGTTTTAAAATCAATTTAACTTCAGTCCATGGTCAATAGGTATGTTAGTTCTCAATTCTCAAACATTGTGTCTCTATAGTAGTAAACTGACGTGATAAATTCTATTTCTCTTCCTTAATCGGGTTGTCTCAGAATGTAGATAATAAAATAAAATAAATTACTTATTGTTTCAGGCCCAAAAAACTAATGATGAGATACCCGAAAGACATAAAAAACATGCTGCTGATCGCGATATTTTGAAGGACCAAAGCTTTATTTTTAGTGGCGACAGACCTATACCTTATATGATGCAAACTCCAATGAAACATCAAAATTATAATCACGGAAATTCCAAACATGAAAATAAGGTAGAAAGACGTAAAATGATAATAGAGAACAATTTGCCTTATAATAATTTAGAGGTTGTACGTAATGATCTTGCTAATGTGGAAACTGGTACTGGCCAAAGAAGAAGAAATTCAAATTCGAATTCAGGTATAAATATCAATAATAATGTAAGTAATAACAAGGAGAGCGTCGAAATTAATAATATACAACAGGAAAATAAGAAATCTGATTCAAGATTAAAGGTGATAATGATTTTCATTTGGTTTTAATATATTATAATAATAATTTTTTAGACAATAAGTATAAATAATATTTTAAATAATATATAATAATAATAATGAAATAATATTTTATTATGTTTAAATACAATGACAAATATGTTTTATAGAGACCATTTAGATTTTATTTTCTTTATACGTTTCAGGCAAATTTCATTGAATCAATTAATAGCTATCTACAAAATAATTACCCGGATCAAAAATTAGACAGTGATAATATTTTTCAAGAATTTATAGAGAATGAAGAAAGTGCAAATGCTAATAACGATGTAAATATTAATAATAATGTTAATAATAATACGCAAAAAGTTCAGATTAACAATGTACAACAGAAAAATGAGTTAAATAGAAGAAGAATGAATATAAACTCTAAGCTTAATGCTAAATTATCTAAAAAAAATATTGGTAATAGCTATTTAGAAACTAATAAAGAAAGTCAATCATCAGTTATTAATTCTTTGCCCTTTAATGGCCATACAAGAAGAAATGTGAATTCAAATGTCAATTCAGCTGTAAATATTAATAATGATGTATATGATAATTTGGAAAAAATTGAACTTGACAATATACAACAGAAAAATGAGCAAAGCAAGAGAATAATGGACTTACAATCCGCACTTAATGCTCAAATTTCTCCAAAGAATAATAAAAATACAACACTTAATACAGATCTTTCTAAAGAAAATGAGCAAGAAGTTGATCTACTGGCATTAATATCGCCCAAGAAAAATTTACAAGAAAAAATTAATTTGAATATCAATAAAAAACTAAATATTAATAATAACTTAAATCATAATGTGCAAAAAGTTGTCATAAGCAATATAAATCAAAAGAATAAGGATAACATTAAAAAAATGAATGTACAATCTATACTCAGCTATTTCAGTTATTTCATTGATCATCCACCAAAAGATAAAGATTTAAACGCTCTTAAGCGAAAGAAAGAAACCTACATAACAATGTTGAACTATTTTATTAAATATTTAGAAGAAATGGGTGTCCCAGATTCTGAGATTCTATATTATATAGAGCTAGCGCAATCATATGAATCTGATGCTGAAATTAGGGTAATATTTTTATATATACTTATACGCTACTATGTTTTTATTTGCTTATATAATTGAAATATCAGATTCATTAAAATATTTAGTACTCCAACTAGAATGTATAGCAAATACAATATAACACTTTTGTAGATACCAAACAATCCAAAACTTATATTTCTTGTTTTATCGTTTCAGGAAAAATACAATAAATTAATACATTCCTATCAACATCCAAGTCAAACTACAGATATTGATGACATAATAACCGAAACTCCAGTAATTATTGTACATAATCGACCGGAAGAAGTTAATCCAGATGAATCAAATCCTGAAGATGGGGGAAATATACGAGACAAGAATATACAATTAATACTCAACAGTTTTAATTATCTCCTTCACAATTCACCAAAAGATGAAGATCTAAACGCTCTCAGACAAAAGAAAAAAACCTACTTGCTAGAGTTAATTGATTACATTAAGTATTTGAAGGCCAACGGCGTCCCAAATTTAAAAATATTATGGTATTTACAGGAAGCACAAAAATATGAATCTGATGAAGAATTAAAGGTAATTTAGTCATTTTTATTACATAGACAAGTATTATTAGAGAAATGAAAATGGATGTATATATAATACGATGTAACAGTTTAATAGATTCCAATCTATTCATTACTTATATTTATTGTTTTTATCGTTTCAGGAAAAATACAATAAATTGATACTTATCTATCAGAATCCAAGTCGAAATCCAGACATTGATGACATAATATCTGAATCTCCAGTAATTATTGTACCTAATCGTCCGGAAGAAGTTAATCCAGATGAATCAAATCCAGAAGAATGGGGAAATATACGAGACAAGAATATACAATTAATACTCAACAATTTTGATCACCTCCTTCATAATTCACCAAAAGATGACGATCTCAGCGCTCTTAGACAAAAGAAAAAAACCTACTTGCTAGAGTTAATTGATTACATTAAGTATTTGGAGGCCAACGGCGTCCCAGATTTAAAAATATTATGGTATTTACAGGAAGCACAAAAATATGAATCTGATGAAGAATTAAAGGTAATTTAGTCATTTTTATTACATAGACAAGTATTATTAGAGAAATGAAAATGGATGTATATATAATACGATGTAACAGTTTAATAGATTCCAATCTATTCATTACTTATATTTATTGTTTTTATTGTTTCAGGAAAAATACAATAAATTGATACTCATCTATCAGAATCCAAGTCGAAATCCAGACATTGATGACATAATATCTGAATCTCCAGTAATTATTGTACCTAATCGTCCGGAAGAAGTTAATCCAGATGAATCAAATCCAGAAGAATGGGGAAATATACGAGACAAGAATATACAATTAATACTCAACAATTTTGATCACCTCCTTCATAATTCACCAAAAGATGAAGATCTAAACGCTCTCAGACAAAAGAAAAAAACCTACTTGCTAGAGTTAATTGATTACATTAAGTATTTGAAGGCCAACGGCGTCCCAAATTTAAAAATATTATGGTATTTACAGGAAGCAGAAAAATATGAATCTGATGAAGAATTAAAGGTAATTTAGTCATTTTTATTACATAGACAAGTATTATTAGAGAAATGAAAATGGATGTATATATAATACGATGTAACAGTTTAATAGATTCCAATCTATTCATTACTTATATTTATTGTTTTTATCGTTTCAGGAAAAATACAATAAATTGATACTTATCTATCAGAATCCAAGTCGAAATCCAGACATTGATGACATAATATCTGAATCTCCAGTAATTATTGTACCTAATCGTCCGGAAGAAGTTAATCCAGATGAATCAAATCCAGAAGAATGGGGAAATATACGAGACAAGAATATACAATTAATACTCAACAATTTTGATCACCTCCTTCATAATTCACCAAAAGATGACGATCTCAGCGCTCTTAGACAAAAGAAAAAAACCTACTTGCTAGAGTTAATTGATTACATTAAGTATTTGGAGGCCAACGGCGTCCCAGATTTAAAAATATTATGGTATTTACAGGAAGCACAAAAATATGAATCTGATGAAGAATTAAAGGTAATTTAGTCATTTTTATTACATAGACAAGTATTATTAGAGAAATGAAAATGGATGTATATATAATACGATGTAACAGTTTAATAGATTCCAATCTATTCATTACTTATATTTATTGTTTTTATCGTTTCAGGAAAAATACAATAAATTGATACTCATCTATCAGAATCCAAGTCGAAATCCAGACATTGATGACATAATATCTGAATCTCCAGTAATTATTGTACCTAATCGTCCGGAAGAAGTTAATCCAGATGAATCAAATCCAGAAGAATGGGGAAATATACGAGACAAGAATATACAATTAATACTCAACAATTTTGATCACCTCCTTCATAATTCACCAAAAGATGACGATCTCAGCGCTCTTAGACAAAAGAAAAAAACCTACTTGCTAGAGTTAATTGATTACATTAAGTATTTCAAGGCCAACGGCGTCCCAGATTTAAAAATATTATGGTATTTACAGGAAGCACAGAAATATGAATCTGATGAAGAATTAAGGGTAATTTAGACTTTTTATTACATAGACAAGTATTATTAGATAAATCAAAATGGATGTATATCTAATACAATGTAACAGTTTTATACATTCCAATCAATCCATTACTTATATTTATTGTTTTTATCATTTCAGGAAAAATACAACCAATTGATACATTTCTATCAGAATCCAAGTCAAAATCTGGACATTGATGAAATCTTATCCGAAACTCCAGTAATTATTGTACCTAATCAGCCGGAAGAAATAAATCCAGTTGAATCAAATCCAGAAGATGGGGAAAATATAATAGACGAGAATATACAATTAATACTCAGCAAATTTGATCATTTCCTTCATAATTCACCAAAAGACGAAGATCCCAGTGCACTGAAACAAAAGAAGAAAATCTATTTGCGAAAGTTAATTGGTTTTATTAAGTATTTGCAGGTCTTCGGCGTCCCAGATTTAAAAATAATATGGTATTTACAAGAAGCCCAAAAATATGAATCTGATAAAGAATTAAAGGTAACTTTAAACGAAACAATATTTTTATTACCTACACTTATATTTTATGCATTTTAGTGATAAATGACAAAACTAACTATTATTTTTTTAATAATTATTATTTACCTTTCAGGTAATATACTGGCAAATAATTAATAGCTATAAACAGCAACAAAGAGATGAAAATAAAGAACCGTCACCACCTTCTGACGAAATATTGCCAAATAATTCTATCGAAGAAATAGACGAAACAACACCACATTGGAAACCTGAAGACATACCACCACCACATCCAGAATCTGAAAACACACCACCACCACATTCGGAATCTGAAAACATACCACCACCATTTTGGGCACCCGAAAACGAACCAACACCACCACCGCCATATTGGAAACCTGAAAACACACCACCACCACATTCGGAATCTGAAAACATACCACCACCATTTTGGACACCCGAAAACGAACCAACACCACCACCGCCATATTGGAAACCTGAAAACACACCACCACCACATTCGGAATCTGAAAACATACCACCACCATTTTGGGCACCCGAAAACGAACCAACACCACCACCGCCATATTGGAAACCTGAAAACACACCACCACCATGTTGGGCACCCGAAAACGAACCAACACCACCAAGTACAGAAATACCAGATGAAGTAAAGCCGAATATTTTAGACCTTTTAAAACCTCCATATAACGTGCATCATAATAAATATATAGATGATATAATAACACATTTAATAGAACATTTAAAACGCAATGGAGTTTCAGACGAAGAAATACAGAAAATAGTACAAATATCTCTAATAAACGTTATAAACTCTATGACGCACTATACAATAAGTGAGTGTCAAGAGAAGATTTTAAATGAAATTAGACATAATTTACAATTGAGTCTTTATAGATATATGTTACTTAAATGTTGTCATACAATGAATTAAATATTTCTTCTATTTTCATTTGAATATGTTAATTAATGTTTTTTTCGTCTTGTTTATTCAGTTTAGAATGGCCAGTAAAAATAATTATATAATAAAACTCTAAATTAGCTATTAAAGATTATCTCGAACCAACCAAACACCACAGGTTAACCACAGGTTTATCATGTTAACTTTCTGGTTCTATGTATCTTGTATCTTTAATTTACGTTTAATTTCTAATAAATGTTGTATTGAATAAATTACGCTATTTTATTTTACTATATACATTGATTACGAACAAACCACCATTTTTGAATGTTGGGGAACACATTTACACATATAACAATATGGTGACTCACCGGCCAGAAAAGCCAGTATTACCCACTAAAACCAAATGGAACCATCTTGGGAGCCGCAGGATCTTACGCATTAGGGACTCAAGTCTCAACTATGTGATTACAACAGCTGCCTACTGAGGTCTGAGGCAGACACAGACACAGCATCCATCCTCCATATACCGTGGATCTTCTCATCATCATCGTCCTCTCTGCTATCAGAGAAGTACCAGGAGTGCATGGTATACTCCTCGAGGCCCACTGAGAAAGGCCGCCTCCCCAGTGCTCCTCTTAACTTTACGCCCGGCTGGACTTCCAGCGATAGTATTCGACATATTGATATTTTCCTAACATTAACAAATATCGATATATTTTAAATCTATATTATTCAACCATCATTCCATCATGTATATATCTAAGAAAGGTTAAAATTAATTAAAATGTTTTTTTTCAATATTATCATTATAAATACATAATATGTTCATGACGTCACGGCACTAAAACTAATGCAAGAAAAAGGTTCATTATTTTTTTATCGCTTGTTGTTTTTTTTTAAATTATTAACGTTTAAATTAATTTATGAAACGAATTGTAACAGCAAAAAGTTTTTCAAAATCAAAATAGAAATGCATAACCTTAAAATAATAATCTAAACATACAATAAAAAAATAACTAATCGCTGTCTGTAGGTACATGGAAGATATTTGAGAAAAACAACTGTTGAGGATTTTTATTAACGCAAAAATAATATTTTTAGAATTTTTGTCTGTTTGTCCGTGCGTTTTTCATTAGAGTACTGTGGTATGATTCACTTAACATTTAGTGTTTATTTTATTTCAATCGGTTCATAAATAAAAAAAGTTATGTCAATTTAAAGAATCACCTATGGATGAGCCCGAGCGCAACGAGGGTGAGTCGCTAGTATATAAAATGTACATATATTAAATATAGAATTTTATGAAATGAAATCTGTTATTTTAGCACAATTATTATGAAAATTGCTATTAGATCAAGTCAAGTCTTGAACGTATCTAGATAATATTAGCTTTAAGGAAGCTTAAGTAGGTATCTATACCTACCCTCAGTAAATATCGATATAATTTTATTGTTCAGGGTTAGAGCATTTAACATGTCTGCCGCTTTGTGTTTGTTGGCTATTTAACGCAAAACAAAATATTTTAATCAGTATATTATTGTACTAGCGCTTTCCTGCGGCTCCGCCCGCAAAGTACATTAATCACCAACATATCACATACTGAAACCTTCTCCGAAACACGCTGCATCTTATGGTATGAGTTTTATTCCGAACGGTTCAGTAGTTATCGCAGTATAACCGAAAAAAAATATCGGCTCTCAATTCATTAGTATAGATTATCCGTAGGACAATTTATTAGTATAGGTTATCCGTACATACCCCGCCGAACATAGTTTGTAGTTTGTCGGGCTAATCTCAGAAACTAATGAACGGATTTTCATTCGGTTTTCTACATAATAGGCAGAGGAACGATGGTAGCAAGTAAGTTCTAATTTATATATGCGAAAATAAGCTATCATATTATTTTGAAAACTTCCGTAATAAAGGTCACCTAGGGTTTTATCAAGAATATTGTTTTCTATAGAATTTAATTTCATGGTTTGATACTATGAGCATACCATTAACCCAATTATACTCAACAATAAGGACGGAAATTTTAGATCAAAAGTATCCCTCTTTTGCAACAAGATAACACAAGTCCACATATCGCGAAAATACTAAAGAAAAAAATCAAAAACTGGAATCTTTTACTGCCTCCTGGGTCCTGCGTTTAGTTTGAAACTTTAAACCTAGCACCATTTCATTATTATTATTATTATTCTAGCGACTCACATTCGCTCCGCTCGGGTTCGCCACTGGGTACGTTTTAACGGTTTGTAAAGATTTCTCAGAGATGAGATGTTTTCCCGCAGTAAAACGTATCCTATATGTTGACCCAGATAATTAGCTATAATCATACCAAGTTTCATCAAAATCTGTCCAGTGGTTTTCTTCTGATGCGTTCCTAGATAGACAGACAAATGTTCTAAAAACGATAGATTCGGCCGCTGTATCGATAATAAAGACTATTTCTATAAGATTTTCCTCCATGTACAGATTCGACACAGAATTATATTTTCTGTAAGTATAGATTGATGGCACACTATTTTATTGAAAGAAATCCAATATGTGCAGAATATAGTAAAGAAATGTTTACCTCAAAAGATAACGATAATAATCAGATTTACAAGGATTAGTGTCAAATTTGAAATGTCTATTATCATATACATACATATATTGAGATCCAATTAATTTCACTTCAAGGAATTCTTTAATTTAAGTGTTTCCGCACTTGAGTGCTTATAAACTTATGTTGCTAATCATTGATAATTAGCAACATAAGTTTACATTTTTTCTTAAATAAAATTACCAAAATAAACAGACTATGATATATTAATGATGATTATGGTATACAATAATACGAGTAAAGATATATTACTTACGTAATACGTATAGTTATATTTTATCTATGTCGGTCCGTTTATCTATCGCCTTTCCTTTCGTTAATGTAGCCGGGATAAAGTTTACGCTACATAATAAATTATTTATAGTTAATATTTGAAATACATAAAAAATGAAAAAGGAAGCGATTATAAAATATCCTTTTTTCTCGAGGGTAGGTATATCTCGTGCATACAAGACAAGAATGAAACTTGATTTGAAAATAATGCAGTGAATTTTGAAGTTACAACAAAAACAACAAACAATTACTTAATTTTTAAATTTGATTGAATTTCAACTGCTCTATTTTCCATTTTATTGACCACTTATAATTTAAAGCAGTGATCAATGGCTTTGGAAAACTAAGATAAGCGAATTCAAATCAGGGTCACGTTTAAGAATTTCATGTGCGAATTTCATTTTCAACATTATAATATATCGAGTGTATAATAACAGTGAGGAAAAATTAAGAAGATTATCTACAGGAAGAGAGCCTAACTACCTACTTGTAAATATCGAATAACGTATGAAGTCCGCGATCCTATGATAGCCATATCCAGCTTTCATGGTGACATCCCACTACTAAGGCTCGTTTATCGTATGAAACTAACAATATATAAAAATATATGTGTATTTTTATGAGAAGTAATTGTAGAAAATGGTCTGGATGATTTAAGTAATACTTACATATGAATAATTGTTAAAATGAAAGAAGTGTGCTGCAAGGTAACAATTACAGACCCCTTTGCTTCTTTGTTTCTACATTTAATAAAATTAATTATTTATATCAAGACTTTGAAATAACGTGATAAGTTACGGTAAATCTATAATTTACTTAAGTATTTAAAAAAAAATAAAAGGCCGATTAAACCTGCAATATTACTCATTATTAATTATATTTTACACGAGCCGTAGAATAATGTAATGTTTCAATAATTTGTACATGAATTAAATAATAATTATTGGAAAATTTTTAATATCACTGTACGTAATTATAGTTTATGAAACGATTTCACACCACGTAATTAAATAGAATGGTGGGAAAAGATCCTTCATTTGCTTTAGTGAATTCAAGGATGTTGCCTGTTTTCATTTTGTGTGCATCTTTTATTTCAACTGTGCTGCTGGAGGATGTGGTAAATGTTTTTTACAATTCAATTCAATTTTATGCTTTAATTATTCATAGAAATTCAATCTTTTTAGCATGAACAATTAAGTGAGTTTAATTGAGTTCGAAATTATTAATTGTGAAAATGTCTTATTCGAATTATATTGGGCATCATATCAATTTTGTTATCAATGTTGTTAATTTACAGGTCAGCAAAAATGTCACTCTTAAATCTACCTCCGAGGTGATACCAACAAGCCCATTACCTGTTAATGTACAAAGACGGACAGAAAACTCAGTAAAGTCCAAACCCCAAGTATGTGTCTCGAAATTTATGTTTTGTTACTAAATTCATTTGAGTTTATATTGTGTGTAGAAGACTTCCTTCATAGAAATATTCTTTTTTTAATAAATTGAAAAATACTTTTTAATTGTTTAAAAATTAATACAAGCCCCATATAAATAGCGAAGAAAAAAATCAATAATGATATTCTTAATCTGTCTGGAAATCTCGTTGCACATAAACTTAACTAGGATATAAGCTTCTTTAGGTAGGAAATGAAGTGGGAGCATCCAATATACTAAGACTAAGCCCT
The DNA here is from genome assembly GCA_921882275.1 of Brenthis ino. NCBI lineage: Eukaryota > Metazoa > Arthropoda > Insecta > Lepidoptera > Nymphalidae > Brenthis > Brenthis ino. Next base: position 8,083,484 of record OV170233.1, read on the forward strand.
ACTATACATTGTCAGCCAACTCCTTCACACCTGATATCCAAAATTTACTGAATGTGAAAAGTACCACAACAAGTCTTGATTATGAATTGTTTAACAATTAATAGGTATTTTTCTTTCTTTAATAGGAATCTTTCGAAATTCATTAGTCTTAATATTTTCAGGTCGCGCGTCCATTACGAATAAACTCCAAAATAGGAAGTGAGAATCGATTCCCTACAAGCTGTCCTCAAGCAGATATTTTATTAAAGATACTAAATCTGCTTACGAAATCATTACCGTCAAGTGTAATAGAACCGGAAAAGTTTAAAGATGTTGTGTCTGATATTAATGTATTATTAGGAAAAGCTCCTGTTAACCCTGCTTTCTTCGGATTGCACAATAAATTTAAAATTTTACAAGACGAACTAGAAAAGATTCTCAATGAAGGTAAAAGGGATACCATATCATATGAACCGAATGAAAACAAGCTAAAAGCTAAAATTTCCCTTGAATATGATGTGCCGGGTAAATGTGAAGAAGTATTGAATGTTGTTATTAATTTTCTTAATAATGCATACAAAGAAAAATTTAGAAATTGTTTTGCTAGTGGAAAATGTTTGGTCAATGACTTGCCACAAATTCAATATGGGATCACCGAGCAGACAAAACAACCAACTTTATTAGATCAGTTAATTCAAGAATCTCAGAGTAATAATCCTTATCCTCATTCAAATAATTTATTGGATCAGTCACTTAAGGAATATCCCACTTACAATACTCATTTACCTGGATTGAAACAAGAAACAAAAGAAGAAAATATATATGATATTATTAATCTTCAAAACAATTACAAACCTAGTTTACCAAAACCAGCAATTGCTTTAGAAAATATGTTAAACCTTATAAAACCGCAGGATGGTAGTGAATTAGATAGGTCGGTGCACAGTTTAACGCAACCTTATTCTAAGTTTTTAATAGATAAAAGCATTCAAGAACCTGATGTAAATTATATACCGACGCAATATATAGATTCTGCTTTGAATATTCCTATGACAGGGTCAAATATGGATCAAGAATCACCGAATATATCAGTTGAAAAGCTTAGATCGAAGTATGACCAAACTGGAAATAACAGCGACGGAAAAATCAATAATGAAATTCTTAATCTGTCTGGAAATCTCATTGCACCTATGCCTAACGTAGTTGTACAACCGTTTGATAATCTTTTAAAAGTTGGAAATGAAATGGTACCATCCAATATACTTAATAATCCCTACTATAAATTGCCAACCGATTCCGTTACACCAGACATCCAAAATTTACTGAGTGTGAAGGGTACCACAAACAAACAGCCAAGTTTTGATTATTCAAGTGTTCTTCATCAACTTCTTCAAAATCCCGCTTTAAATAATGTTTATTATCCCTCTACTAATCATGGAATTAATGACTTAATAAACTTAAAATACTTGCAACAGAGCCAAATTGTACCTAACAAAATAGCAGAAGCTTATGCACCATACATAAATACTTACGTCAGATCTGATAATCTCTATTTACCACATGATATAAATAACCAACATGCCCAATTAACCAATTTGATACAGTCAGGTGTATCGAATTCAGTTAAATTGAACGAGGTAGCAAATCGAAACGGAGTTGTCGAATTAACGTACATGCTTAAGCAACCGAAGCCAGCTATCGAACCATTATACTACGCCAAATATAAGATGCCTTATAATACTTTCTTATATAGTGTACAAGATTTATTAAATAAAAAACCACACTTAGGACAATATCCAAAACAATTGTATCAGGAATTGCTAATGAAATCAAATGTAACAGAAGTTTCAGATGAATTAAAAAATTTGCAGCATGACGAACTGACCAAACTGATGTCCAATAACGGTATCCTCATAGCAGCTAAGGTAATACAAGGTAACAAGGAAATATCTGAAAGTCTGTCAAACGTATTGCAAACCTTAAACTCCACACCCCAACTTCCTAAAGCATCAAATCTATCTGCAGCAAAACTTTTTAACTCACTCCTATACTATTCTCCAAAATCATTGATTGGCATTCAGAAAAGATTAGGTTTAAATCCAAACGACGGATATTCATATTTGCCATATAATGCACAATCTCGATATCAAACAAAATATCTTATAAATTCTGGTAGTAAAGTCCTTAACCCTAATTATTCCACATTTTACGGAGTACCTTCAGTGAAGTACGCATATCTCGTAAACAAAAATGTTGCTCCTTTGAATATTCAAAATTATTTGCAATCTTATTTAAGTGGAAATTCTAGAGTCGTCAAGAGTAATTAATCTAATAAATTACATAATTTAAAAACATCGTTTCATTTTATTTAAGCCTATTTTTATTTCAATATTTCAAGAATAATTTAAGTAGATCGTTATGCTCGTGTAAGTTCTAATTCGTAAAAAAAAAATTATAAAAATAAATTATATTAACATTTTTTATAATTATTCAACCTTTTTAAAATCCTATAATCTGCTAGTGGTGTACGAGGGTGATCAGGCCATAGTCCACCACGCTGGTCAAAATGACGGATTTCACATATCTTTCGAAAACTTGCTAGGTTCTCTCAGACATGCTGGTTTCCTCACGATATTTTCTTTCACCGTAACTTAAGTGGTAATCACATTGGAAATGGTTCGCACATGAAAAAATCAGGTGCGAGAACCGGGATTTGTACCCGCTTCACTCGGTTTCCCAAGCGGGTGTGTTGCCACTTGGCAACCACTGTCGTTTTCACAATTTAATTTATTGAAAACAAAATTTCTCATAAAGCCTTCATCAATTACTTAATACCTATAAAAATAGGACAATAAAAGCTTATAAATTATAATACAATACTGATGTTCTCCTGACCGATTCCGGCCACGGCGGCCAATCTCATTGAGACTAGCCAACTGCGCAGGAGATATTATAGTGCACAAGTGTACGCGCAGACACAAGTGCACTCTCTATTCCTGTCACTCTCATACTCCGGCGGGACGACCATTCGACACGACCAGTGAGAGTTAAGGCGCAGGACCGACGGCTTTACGTGCTCTCCGAGGCACGCGGGTGAAACACCGCCAACTTCCCAACTCCGGGCTGTTACTGAGGCTTACTTATACAGAAAGACTCAATAACTAAACTTGACCCGACCCGGGACTCGAACCCAGGACCTCCGGGTGTGCAGCCGTACATGCTAGCCACTACACCACCGAGGCAATACAATACTAATAAGGAACTGAATAGTTATAAAATCATCTCTATCCACCAGACTAGTCCAAAAATTATATGTCTGCACTCCAATAATAGGTTTTCATCACTTAGTTACATAAATAAAGTGTCACAACGCCAGAATAAATCATAAAACAAAAGAAACTTGCAAATCGTAGCTGTAATATAGTACCTACTTATTTATTGTCAGATTATTAAAAGCAACAAATTGCTATTTGACTACATAACCCTAAAAAAGAACGTGTATTTATTATTTTCCCGCCTTTTGTAAGGAAAAGTTGTAAAGTAATCAGTAAAAACCGACAATAATAATAACACGTAGATGTGTATGTGTACCTCTTAATTAGTAGATTTTTACTTTTTTTATTGGTCTGAGTGTTACATTAACCCCGCAAAATGAATATTAGGTATGCTATTTTTTATCAATTACTCAATCCGTGCAAATCTATTTTTAGTCTACACGCGTTCTAATCACCTTTAGTTTAAAAATGCTTAGGTAATTTCTTTTTCACTTTAATTTAAATCTAAACGGTTGCTTTAACACTTCCAATGACAAATATTGCCGGTGCCGGCAATATTTTTCAGAATTTCAGAAAGGATTCGCAGGGATTCCAATAATAAGCTTGAGTAGGCGCGGCTTTCACTCTAATTAGGATATTACAACGGTTATTATGTTTTTGCAGACTACTGATAGGATCTACTAATTAAAGCCTGAGCTTATAGGGATTGAATCAGCGACTACAAAGAGATATGGAAAAACCTTCTCAAATGTTGACCAGCCTATTACATTTTTTTAAATTAATAATTCTTTTATTATATAACATTCTATATAGATACATATATTAATAACTTATAGATAAAATTAAACTTAGTGTATTATAGTTCAGGTTAATTAATATTAACGAACAACAGAGGACGAAAAGAAAACACAACATGTCCTTGGTGTGGTGTGTGGAAGAAAACATTAAAAACTTTAAAAACAGACAATCTATACATATAACAAAATTGTAACTAAGCCGAATCTGTACATTAAATATTTTTTGGAAAATCTTATTGAAACAAACATTATTATCGACACAGAGGCTGAATCTATAGTTTTTAGAATTTTTGTCTGTCTGTCCGTCTGTCTGTCTGTCTGTCTGTCTGTCTGTCCGTCCGTCCGTCCGTCCGTCCGTCCGTTCGTCCGTCCGTCCGTACGTCCGTCCGTCCGTCCGTCTGTTACCGTATCACAGAAAAACCACTGGAGGGATTTTGATGAAATTTAGTATGGTGATAACTGGTTATCCGGGTCAACGTATAGGATACTTTTTACCGCAAGAAAATATCTCATTTCTGAGAAAAAATATAAAAACTGCGATGTAAGAGTATACTAATGTAAAACCTAAGAATTTGGTTTTTGTTCATCTTAACGCGGGCGGAGCCGCGGGAAATGCTAATTTTTAATAAAAATAATATGTTAGCTTTTTTATTACATTTATCCGTAAATAATAAAAATATGAATATTTCGAATAGAGGCAAATTCGTTATTGTTTTTTCCGAAATAAATCAGAAAGTAAAAAAAACTACAGTTTATATGAAGTCGGTTAAATAGATAATAAGTAAAATATATAAGTTAATAAGTAAAATAATAAGTTTTTTATAAAAAAAACCTTTTAAAACAAAACTATTCTGAAATAAAATAACAAGATATTATCTCTCTATTGTCTAGAATACAATAAATATTAATAATAAATACTTCTCGTATTTGTACTAGTTTGATCTGCTATTTTTATTACTAAAAGTAAAATGGCTGTTTTCTTTTGTAAATATGTATAATACAATGTATATTTTAAAATAGAAAAAGCTAATATGTTTTTATTAGATTAATTTATCATTAAATAATTCATTATCCAATAAATGAATTCGATTTCAATCTTAGATTACATATAAATAATCTTATTCAATTTAAATCAGCTTTTTGTCGTAAATTGTTAATGGGCTTCATTTTCCTTTTTTTGTCGCCAGATGTCGCGATCACTATGATCCTCAGTATATTGTAAAGCTCTATATAGCGTGAATGATTTTTTTTTCTTTTTTTTTTCATTTAATTAAAATGAAAAATTGTACAGTGCTAGGATACCAAAAATGGATATCATTTGTTCCCAAAAGATACAAACTGAAAAAATTATGAGTTAAAGCAATAAGACTTATTATTTATTCGTAGGCTATGGCATAGTATAAATAATAAACTGTATAGTCTGCTGTCTATGGGCTAAATCAATAAATGTCATTAAAAGTGTAACACAGTTTGTTTATTTACATTTTTTAATATTCGTCTACGAACAATTTTTATATTATTTACGTAATAAATTAAGATAAATAAGTGGTTATTATAATTTACTATAGGGAAATTGTGATAAATAATGATTTCAAAAAGACCAGTGTTTCTGAAACCGGGTAAGTACACATAACTTTACCGTTGGATTAATGATTATTATAATTTGAGAAATTTCACGGAATTTGTAGCCAACCTTAACTAATTTATAAAAAAAATAGCAATTTAATAACGTAAACAATTTCAATGTTTAATTCTTCTCAAATTTAGGTTATATTAATACATTAATAGATTGTTTCATTCCAATTAAATTAACAAAAAACAACTCGCAATATCTAATTGACAGACCATTTTAATGTATGATGTATAAAATTTTTATATTCAAATAATTGTGTAAATTTGAAGTTTATTTTCAAATTTTCCAACTATTTTTGTTGTATTATTTGTTTTTTTTTTTTTATTTTTTTACAATATATGCTATCTATTTTTTAGGTAACGACACTCTCTACCCAATAAAAAACAAAGATGGAATGATAGAAACATTGATTAATCCTAATGTTGACTCCGCATTAAGCATTGATACAGATGCCAAAACAAATTTTGTATACAATAGATACCATCACTTACCACTAACTGCTCAAAGGCAGAAGTTACCAGTTTTCCAATATCGTAATCATATATTATATTTGTTAGAAAAGTATCAGACTTTAATTTTGATTGGGGAAACTGGATGTGGAAAGTCGACTCAAGTACCTCAGGTAAGTTAAATTTTGTTTTCTTTATTTGTTTTTAAAAGGAACTTTTATTTGATTTGAATTATTATTTAACAAACATAGTTTTATGAGTACCTACCTATTGGTAGACTGTATCTATTCCCAGGTAAGCAATTGAATTAATAAAAGGATATTATGTTGTATATAAAATTAAAATCTTAATTAATAGCCTTTGTAATATTAATAATGTTTAAGATGAGTTATAATATATAAGGGAAGTGAAGTAACTTCTCAAATAATAATAATAGTCATCATAAAAAAAATCATTTTTAGGGTATTTATGTTTTTGCTCAATTATAAACTTGCCTAAATATTTCAAATTGGACTCCTACAAGCCACAAAATAAAAGAATTGAACTAACTTAAACATTTTAAATTTAAATACTAATATGACAATATAATAATAAAAACTGACTAAGTTGCTTAATACACACACTTGGTATGACAAAATGTTGCCCAAATAAATAATCACTATATATAAGAAGAAAACAAAGTACTGTCATAATAAGAATAAGTATGTTTGTTTATTCTTAAAAAAAAGATTACATGAGTTAACTACACACAATTAGTGATGTAACATGAATAAAGTTTTTTTTCAAATATAGGTTTTTTTTTTCAGAAAACAAATCTATAGGAAATTAAATGTTTATTTGAGGTTTGTTTTTTAATTTCTTACATTTTACTAAAATTATAAGTCGAATTAAATATAATGAATCAATTAAATAAAAATGTATTCTTCCTCTGTGCCAATGTCAGCACCACGTTAGGTATCAGTGCCACCTACACTAGTCTTGTTTTTGTCAGTCTCGGCATTTTTACATGTGAGCTTAGTGCTAGTTAACCAATGAAGTATGGTAGGTTTAAAAATAAACAAAACTAATATGAACTTTTAAGTATTGATTTTTTACGGAACTGCATGCTACAGAAAAAAACGTGCTTTTTGTTTTTAAATGTTTTTATTTCACGATAGAAAAAAAAAGTTTTTTTGCAACACTACACACGACCTGCATGAAAATACGTTTGTCGCCTTCCATGCTTTTATAAGAGGTCGCAGTTGCTCGCTATAAACTAATCGTGAACGTAAAATAAGCTAAGGCGCAATTTCTGAAACAAATTCAATTATCAGTATACAACAACAACAACAAGTAACAAGTAGTAAACATTTAATTAGATATTCAATTTAACATATAAAATTTGTGTAATGTAATAAGTAACTAATTATAAAATAAAAGATAATGACCTATAAATTAAATTATTATTGGCTGTACAATGCGCAATTTCTTAGTACCTTGGAAAATATATCGGATTAAAAAACTTTTTAACAAAAAAATAAAAACCGACTTCAAACAAAAGCACTAAAAAGTAAAAAATAACTGATTGGTAGTTTTCATTTACTATACATACCTAATTAAATATTTTCGAAGTTGGTGTGCTTTGCCTGGGACCTGGGAATGGGCTGGCACCGATTTCGAAAATATTTGAATAGGCATGTATTTAATAGGTAGGCTTCAATTACTTAGCCAAAGCACACCGACTTCGAAAATATTTAATAAGGTATGTATAGTAAATGAAAACTACCAATCAGTTATTTTTTACTTTTTAGTGCTTTTGTTTGAAGTCGGTTTTTATTTTTTTGTTAAAAAGTTTTTATTTTTCCCTTTTTAGTGTAGACAGTAGTAGCAAAGTAAGGATTCTAACGTGTTAGGCTTGTCAAATCAAACAAAATAAGCCCAAACTCAAAGTATCTACTATTAGCCGTTGAAGAGTTCCACCTATCCACCTTCTGGCCTTGCCATCAGATCAGGTCAACAACACCGAACCACTGTACTATCAACGGAAATAGAAATACTTGCAAAATTTCAAGTCAATATGACAATTAGAAGTAGGTTAAATTCATCATTAGTTGTTTTTCCACCCTTAGGGGTGGTATTTTTTTTTGAAATTTAAATGGGACCAATCTGGAAGTATACCCTTTCAAACAAAATAAAAATTGTCCAAATCGGTTAATAAATGACGGAGTTCTGAGGTAACAAACATAAAAAAAAAACATACAGTCGAATTGAGAACCTCCTCCTTTTTGAAGTCGGTTGAAAAGAAAAAAACCTTTTTTTAAATATTTAGTAGAATATATTAATTTTTTTATCCAATCATAATAATTGTAAGGTATTCATACAACCTGAAATATTCGCGCAAACTTAAGAAAAGAAGAACACTTAATTCAAAATCAATTATAAATAGAAAATTCGAAGGAAGGCTTCATCTATTGCTTATCGGATTGTAACTAATGTGTATACTGTATACATATAAGCGTGATATAAAAATAAACACCTAGATAGTTGTGCCTATTTCGTCGTTTTAATTTTTCATTATTTCCTAGATTGTGTAACGAAATGACATATTGTAAAGGAAAATGAAATGAATTTTAACATTTTTCAATTAGGCTTATGCACTTTTGAATCGTCAAAAACTTTTAAAAAAATAAATAAAAACCGACTTCCAGGCACTAAAATGTAAAAAATAACTAAACGGGTGTTTTCATTAAAAATAGATACCTAATTAGATATTTTCGAAGTCGGTGCTAGCCGATGCAAAGCAAATCTAATATATTTCGATACGTAAAACACATATTTACCTATTAGATATTCATATCTTAAAATATTGTCAGCTTCGAAAATATCTGATTAGATACCTATTCTAAATGAAAACCCCCGTTTAGTTATTTTTTACATTTTAGTGCCTGGAAGGGGTTTTTTTTAAGTTTTTATTTCTTCATTTTTATTGTAGATGTAATAAGCAGGTAATTCGTTAGAAGAAAGTTTTTTAATAACATGTTCGGTTAAGTATTTTTTTTAAATAATTTATTTGTTGATTTAAAAAGAAAACCGCTTAACCGATTTCGATATAATTTATATGGAACCACCTGGGCATAAACTTTGAAACAAAAAAAAAATCCTAATCGATTCAGGCGTCTTCGAGTAATCGGTGAACATACATAAAAAAAAAAGATTCCGACGAATTGAGAACCTCCTCCTTTTTAGAAGTCGAGTAATAAAAATAAAAAAAACTGCAAGATATTGTAAATCTAAAAAAAAATCATTGAAATCGAATTGAAACTATAGCAGAGATCGCATATACGGTTATGGGTTATCCTAAATTTTATATTTAGTTAGTTTGAATTTTATAGTTTAGACCTTTTGTGTACCCTAAATACAAATGTAATCCTAAATATATATAATGTTCCATCGTCCACGATCACGTAAATTTTGAGGTCACGTTATTCACAAAAATATTATAAAGCGAAAGAAATCCTAATAAGATCTAAAAAAATTTATTTTCTGACTTTACTATGATGGATAATATATTTCCTACTAGAGATTACTCTCGTTTCGCTCGCGCGCCATATTCTGTCTATCTGTGAACTGCCTCGGTGGTGTAGTGGCTAGCATGTACGGCTTCACACCCGGAGGTCCTGGGTTCGAGTCCCGGGTCGGGCCAAGTTTAGTTATTGTGTCTTTCTGTATAGTAAGCTTCAGTAACAGCCCGGAGTTGGGAAGCTGACGGTGTTTCACCCCCGTGCCTCGGAGAGCACGTAAAGCCGTCGGTCCTGCGCCTTAACTCTCACTGGTCGTGTCGAGTGGTCGTCCCACCAGAATATGAGAGTGACAGGAATAGAGAATGCACTTGTGTCTACGCGTACACTTATGCACTATAATATCTCCTGCGCAGTTGGCTAGTCTCAATGAGAATGGCCGCCGTGGCCGGATCGGTCAGGAGAACATCAATATCTGTGAACGGAATTTCGTCCAAATCCGTCCAGCCGTTTTAACATGAAAATCTAGAAAATTATGCACGCATAGACTTTCACATTTATAATAATAGTCTGAGAGTGTACGCACATAAGTGCGTGCAAAGACGGACAGCTTCACGTGTACTCCGAGGTGCAGGGGTGTAAAAAAGTCAATTTTTAAATTTTTGTTTATCTGTCTGTTTGTTCCGGCTAATCTCCAAAACGGCTGGACTGACGTTGACAAGTTATAACTTATAAGGAGTAATTAAGGCTACTTTTATTTAAGAAAAAGAATTAGGGATCGGCTCAAAAAAATTAAAACATACCTAGGGACGCATCCGAGCGAAGCTAGGGACAGAGTTTATTAGAAGAATCCCATCATGTGTTTGTGGCGTGCATTTTTCAAACAACATTTCTGAATAATCAATAATAATATGACGAATGAGATATTATGAGTTCAAAGGTCTGTATAAAATAAAATTGTATAAGAATTTTTGATAGTGGTTTATATATATATATATATATATATATATATATATTCTCATTATCTGAGTAACAAGATAGAAAATAGTGGTAATAAAATTAAAGCTACATGGAAAATAATTAACGAGGAAACTGGAAAGAGTAAAACTCTAAACAATAGCTTTAAATTAAATATAGATAATAAATACATTAGTTCTGACTCTGAGGTAGCCGCCGCGTTTGAAACCTTTTTTACCGACATACCAGTTTCCACTACAAGGTCTCTGAACTCTTCACCTGCCACTGCGATCAAATTATTGGAACAAAATGTGGAAGAATGCAATATTAGCTTTAAGTTCGAAAATATAAATGCACAACAAATTATAAATGTATTTAAATTACTGAATGTTAAAAAAACAAAAGATCTTTGGGGAATTTCTGTTAGCATCCTTAAACCACTTATTGATGTTGTTGCATCTGACTTAGCATTAATATTTAATAAGTGTGTAGAATCTGGTGTGTTTCCTGACTTAATGAAACTTAGTAAAATTATTCCTTTGTTTAAATCGGGTTGTACCTCTGATGCCACTAATTTTAGGCCTATTTCAATATTACCTACATTTAGTAAAATCTTTGAAAAAATAATGTTAACTCAAATTACGAAACATTTTTATAATAATGAACTATTACATGTAAAGCAATACGGTTTCACTCGCGGTCGTTCAACAGCCGATGCTGGAGTCGCGTTACTTCTAAATATATTTGAGGCCTGGGAGGAGTCACGTGATGCACTTGGCATTTTCTGTGATTTGTCCAAGGCATTTGATTGCGTTCATCATGAAACGTTGGTCAGAAAATTACACCACTACGGAATTAGAGATAAGGCTCTGGATTTACTTAGATCATATTTGAATGAAAGAATCCAGAGGGTAGACGTGAATGGAAAGCGTTCCCCTGGATCAGTTGTTGAAATGGGTGTACCACAAGGTTCAATTTTGGGTCCTTTTTTGTTCCTCATTTATATAAATGACCTACCATACCTCGTAAAGGATGACCACGGGATAGTTTTGTTTGCTGATGATACATCTTTAGTTTTTAAAGTTAACAGACGACAAGCAGTAATTGACGATGTGAACATTGCTTTATCCAAAGTGGTACAATGGTTTAATGTCAACAACCTTTTACTAAACGAGAAAAAAACAAAATGTGTAAAATTCACTTTACCAAATGTTAAAAGTGTAAAAACCAATGTACGACTGAATAATGAGGAACTAGATCTAGCTGATACCACTGTATTTCTAGGCATTACATTAGATGCCAAACTCCAATGGGGCCCTCATATTTCTCAATTATCGAATAAGCTCAGTTCTGCAGCCTACGCGGTTAAGAAAATACGTCAATTAACAAATGTAACGACAGCTAAGTTAGTATACTTTAGCTATTTTCACAGCATTATGTCATATGGTATTTTACTATGGGGTAATGCTGCTGATATTGACACAATTTTTGTGCTGCAGAAAAGGGCTGTTCGAGCTATATATAATTTAGGCCCAAGAGAATCTTTGCGGAATAAGTTTAAAGAAATTAAAATAATGACTGTACACTGCCAATACATCTATCAAAATCTAATATATGTACATAAAAATATTGATAAATTCAAGAAATATAGTGACCTGCATAATGTAAACACTAGAAACAAAAATAAGCTAGTTCAGCCCACCACTAGGCTCCATAAAATTGGTAATTCCTTTATTGGTAATAGTATTCGCTTTTACAATAAACTACCAGATGATACTTTAAAACTGTCAATAAATAAATTTAAAATTTACATTAAAAGACAATTAATAAATAAATCCTATTATAATGTAAAGGATTATTTAAGTGATAAAAAAGCTTGGGAATGAATTGCTCTTTATACTGAAGTAAGGATGTTTGTGAAACAATGATCACAAAAAAAAAATGTTACTTGGCTGAGTTTCTTGTGGGTTCTTCTCAGACCAGGGCGCGTTACGAACCCTCGTAGCTTTAGTTTAAGTCTTCTAATTGACGTACACAAGTGATCATTGAATTGATACAATGTGTAAAAAGAAGTAAATAAATAAATAAATAAATATATAAGTAGATAACTAACGCTCAACTCTTTTTCACCTTAATCTATCTTTGCCATGGTAACCATTGCTATTGTCTGACAAATGACATATTATATTCTTTCCTTCTTTTCTTTCCTTTGGGGCCACTTTTACATAGGTAGAGGTATTTTATCATGCACAGAAAAAAATTAGCTTTAATTTGATATATAAATGATGCATGTACGCTATGAACGCATAAACATACCAAAATATGACCCGCTTATACCTGGCTGCAAAGAGGTTGCGGCCAAATGCGAACCGGCAGCTATAATTTTTCAAGATCTCTACGTATAGTTTTGTGAAGTGGAGTATAATTCATTGTAATAACAAATGCATCGTTTTTATTCCAAAAAGTCAACTATTATTTAGTTAATTAAACATACTAGCGGGCAAATTTGTATAGGCACCGCGTCAAAACATATTGTCCCTTTTATTATTGTATATAAAAAAAAAATCGATTAAATACGCTATGAACGTAGTAATCTTGCAGTGGGATCTCGATCCACTAGAAAAGTACAAACAACAAGGCAACCTTATGTATGCTTATGTACTTTTCTAGTCTGTTCTAGAAACTTCCAAAATTACTAGAATTGTAGTAATACTTATTTACTAATTATTACTAAGTTTATTATTAATCGTAGTATATTTTCAAGTAAAGCTCAAAGATTAAATTTTACCACAGTCTTTCATCTCCTTAAGATTTGAATTTAAAAAAACGATCGCGACATAGGTTTCATTGTCATTTGACTCAGAATATGTATTTTATTATAGTAATATACTAGCGAATTACCCTCGCTTCACTCGGGAGCGTCTCTAGGTACATTTTAATTTTTTTTGAGCGGAAACTTTACTCTTTTACTATAATAAAAGCATCCTAAGTTAGGCCTCATAACATCAGCTATCAGAAAATTGAAACTCCCGTCAAAATCAGTCCAGCCGTTTCGGAGGTTTTAGCCGGAAAAATAGACAGACAAAAAAAATGTGTTTTTCTTATAAGTATCGTATATAATTTCATATGCATTTCGTAATAAGCTTTTATTTTGACATTATAAACAAACACTTCAATTTTATTTATATGTATATATTATTATTATTATGTAGTAACTGCAGCCCGTTTTACTATTCCTCCTGCAAGGTCACACTGACGTTTGACAGCCGCTTTGGCGGGAAGAGATTCTGTGTTTCGTTGACGGTTGAAGGCAAAGGCTGAACAACATTCGGTCTAACGGCGCGGCGAAATGCGCACGCACGCTGCAGACACTTTTTACACTTCAACACCACGAACGTTATGTAAACATTATGGATAAACTGTTTTCGTATTATTAAATAGACACACTCTCGTGTATATCAACCTTTTGTTCGACCATTCTTTGAATCAAAGTGATTTTGAACCGATATTCGCGCGATCAGGGCATCGATTTTACAAACTATTTTACGTTCCATAAAACAAGTTTTTGAGCGAAGTTTGTGATTTAGTGTTGTGAAAAATGTTTTTGTTTCTACTGTGGTTCAACAGCAAATTTTGTTTGCTGTAAACGTTTGTTGATAAACGTGACAAATGTACAAATGAAACGCCTTTGATTGGATTAAGTATGTCTAAGAATTTATTTAAATTCAATGTTAGAGAGCAAAAGGCGGTTCCATGCTGTTATAAATAGAAATTTGTGGATTGTTTCGTAACCCACGTGTTATTAAAAACATCTGTGGTATATCGAAATGTATTACGCATTGTTAGAGTTCTGACTGAAGCCCTACACGACTCCACTCACGCCCTTGGCTATAAAAAGCCAGGATTAACTGCATGTGTAAATCTCACCATAGTTATTCAAAATGATGTGGCCTTCTTCACAAGCGAGTAAAATTTTAACTTTTCTCCTCCTTATTATAGTCGTATATTGCATTTACATGGACACCTTCCTATTTTTGAGGATACAAAATTACAAAATTGATATATTCGAGCACATAGAGAATGTAACGCAAGAGTCTTCGACTCACAAAACGATAAAATCACAACAGAACTACGAAGATGTAACCTGGATACCTTGTAACATAAACCCTCTGTGCCACCCGACCGTGAAAGCCTTGATGGTCGATCACATAAATCATTATATATACGGCCCACTATGCGCTATCGTCGATATGGGTTTGGGTATTTCAGAGAGAATGTTATTTTTAACACCCAATATGATATCTTTCTTTCACGTATTTATCGCCTTTGTTGGGGCCAAATTGCTAACCTGTCAGAGTCTAGCGGCAAGGCGAGTCGCGATAGTCCTTTTTCAAATAAGAATGTTCCTAGACGATCTGGATGGCCATGTAGCGAGAGAAAGGAAACATATCAAGGGCGAGAGATCTGAAGTCGGCTCATTAGGATACTGGGTGGATGGCATCTGTGATTTAATAGGCGTTACAGCTATGATGATAGGCATCCTGTTTTATTTAAAAAATAACCCACCCAGGCGAGGTTACAAGGACACACCAGTGAGTACGTTACCATATCATCAGTTAAAGGAAATCAACTCTACAGAGGATATAGAGAAAGGTAATACGTCGGAAATAGGCATTTCCTATAAAACAAAAGTGACGTTTCAAAGGATGGTCCAAGTGCTTGGTTTGTTTTCTGGTCAAATGGTGCTATCTTCATTAGCGTGGAATAGATATATAGATTTATATCAAGAGTTATTAGAGAATCGTACAGATTATGATGTGACGCGGCGAGAGGCTGTTTTTACCTCCGGGACGTTTTTTTTCGCAACAGGATTATGGAGGATAGTCAATCCTCATAGTTATTTGCATCTATTATCTTTGACGGTATTCTGTGTTAAGACATGGGGTTTTTTGAAAACGGTTCGTTATAGTGGTTATGTGTGTTTGATAATAACTGTAGCGGTATCTGAATATTTGCTCGTAGTGAACGGTTTGGATGGTTAGTTCTTGCCTTGGGTCAATGAGTTGTTATAGTTATTTATTAATAATTATATACATATTTTTGTTAACTAAAATTTGGTATCGTATGAAATTATAGGATAAATCAAATTATTTTCTGTATATATTAAAGAATCCCTTTGAAGCTACATTGTTGTTTATGATTGTTATTTAATGTTATTATGTCTACGTAATGTTATCAAGGTCCGATTTTTACTTGAGTGTTGTTGTTCCACAAGAGTTTATATATTTTGATCTCAAAGCAAATGTGATTTTGGATAATGATTTTTAATATGATTGATCATTTGCAAGATATATCGAGAGTGCAATAAGTATACGATGTGTTAAATTAAAATTTATTTTAAAATATTTAGGGATACCATATGAAAATTAATATTTTTCCTCTTTTATTCACCTATATGTATATTAAAAATAGTATATTTTTATAGATTCTCATTAATGTCTTCTAAAATCAGCTTTGCTCTGACGATATTGTTGTTTTTGATTCCAAGGAGTTTAAAGAGCCTGGTGAAAAGGCGATGTGATATTAGAGATCCGAAGTGCCAATACAATAAACACACACTGTCGAGAAAGTGGCAATACTCTCTTAAAATAACACAAATATAATTGAATTAATAGTCAACTATAAGTAAATCTGTACTTAATAGAAATATTTTCTTAATTATTTTTTTTATTTTCATGTAAAGAAAAATTATATTAATAAGATACACTATTCATGGAGTATTGTCCCTTTAATCGATGTTAGGTAACTGCTAGCATTTCGACTGATTTTCGTGTAGGATTGGCTACTGTGGTAAAATTTTAGTTCAAAATCAGATGAGAATTGAGGAGCGTCAGAACAAAAACCGATAAATCATATTTTGATATATATTTTTTTATGATGCCTCTCTGTAAATCCGAATTAGAGTGAAAATTAATATTTTTGTTTTTAGAGAATTTAGGTTTCTAGACAGTGATGCTAACCAGTAAATTGATAGATTTCGTTTAACTCTAAATTAGAAAACCATGAACTTGGCCATATTTTTACATTTTTTCCACAAAAACACAAATGTGATTAATCGGTTTTTGTTCCGACGCTCCTCAATTATATTACATATTTAAGTAAATTATAAACAAACATTACTTTTAGAATAACCGTACATTGTAAATATTTTACTTTACTTCATTAGTTATTGCCGATTAGTAAAACGTACGGCTTCTAATCATCTATAAATGCAATGTAAATTCATGAAATCAAACTCTTTATTAAGTTATAAATATTTAAATTACGATAATACTGCAATGTACGGTTAACCTAACGGTATTTAATAAATTGAAATGCATTTTTCCTTATCTTACTATAATAATATTTGGTACGTTAGAGAGAGATGGGAGTATTTCGGAGTGCTCCATTAAAAGAATGGGTTGATGGGATCCAGTCCATTAGGTAAAGAGCTTTTACTATAAGATTGTGTGTTATATTTTTAGTAAGAAATGAATTATATTATTTAAGTAAATGTCATATGTATCTGTGATTTCCCGACAATAAGTAATTTTTTTTTTAATTAGGACCACTATACATTAGACTGTGTTGTGTAGAAATATTCCAAGTCGCACTAGATATTATTAGATATTATTAGATATTATATTAATAAATAATAGTGATCGCCTCGTGGTCAAAATCGATCAAAATTCTTTGGACGTTATCGAGGTTCATTTGTCAAAGTAACATAAGTAGTACTTCTGTAACAAGGTTGTCTCAAACCGGACCCGTTATTAGAAATTAGCTATCGTACAGACAAACAAATAAATTCTGTAGCTTTATATATCAGTATAAAAATTATGAAGGTTAAAGCTTAACATTTAACATCACAATGCAGTTTTTAAAAGCGGAGTAATTATTCATATTATCAACATACATAAATTAACACGCGAGCGGAGCCGCGGGCAAGCGCTAGTCAATAAATTATAGCTTTCTACAGTCCCTTTACATATGAACCTCTTAACATATAGACTTTACGTATACCGAAGCTCATACGCGTCGTCTATTACGGAAACTTTTATCAGATTTTTCCTTTTTCATTGACAAATATCAACTTATACGCGTCGTATGAGCTTTGGTATAATTATATTCTTACGCGCAATATGCCTTGAAAGAGGGACAAAGTTTTCTTCTTCGCATGTTTTTATGTAGGCCAGTATTCGTCATGTGGTCGAAAGTCGATCATAATATTATTGAAAATTTGAGGAAAACATATATAGATAGAATTAAATTTATATAAGAAACCTAACTGTTTGAAGATTTTTATATCGATAATAAAAAAGCTCGTCAAAAGCTGCTGAAAGAAATAAAAAAGTTGACAAAAATATAAAGGAGAAAAAAGTACTGAACTGTCTTGTCTTTACCTATTTAGTATTTATATTATAATCTAATATATAAATATCTCGTGAAGAAACGGCTCGACCGATTTTAAAGATTGATTAGGTCGTAAAGTATTTTTCACCCTCCCACCAGTACCTATTTTTTAAGCAAATGTACCCGAGCGGAGCGAGGGTGCGTCCTTAGTTATACCTATCTAGATTTTAAAGGTAAATACATTTTCTGTGACAGTACAAATATATTTCTGCATGACACGGTCCATTTATAGCCTGATTGAAATCAAAATGGGAATAATTGAAGTAGGTATGTAGTTTATTTATTCTAGTGTAATGATCGTATTATATTCTTTAAGTAATTTTTATTCGATGATCGGAGAATTAGTCCCTAAGTTATGCGGACACGTGATCAGGGTTATCTATTTTTTATACTTGCATCATATTGTTTTTTTTTGATTTAAATGTATTAACTAACGGCTCACCCTCGCTTCGCTCGGGTTCGTCCCTAGATACGTTTTAACACTTAGTATGGAATAGTTAGACTATATATTATATATACACATAGGTATGATGAGTTGTTGTGGGTTATATTATAAATTATAATGTCTTTTTCCGTGGGAATGAGATAATCTGCCGCGATAAAAAGTAGCCGATGTCACTCTCCAGCCCTCCAACTATCTCCACAAAAAAAACACGCAAATCTGTCACTCTGTTTTGACGTGAAAGACAAACAAACACACTTTCACACTTATAATATTATCAAAATATGCACTAGTGACCCACCCTCGCTTTTATAATATTACGGAAACTTTAATTCAATTTTTCCTTTTTAATTCACAAATATTGGCATAACGGTTATACGTCATTCATTCCTAGATTTGTTTGTACTTTTTAGTAGTGAAAATCGTATGAAAATTTGTGCAGTAATTTTAGCAACTTAACGTTAGCCCGAATTATATAAACTCAGTGTAGCAGGGGACTTTGATATGTAGTGAAGTTTAGAAAATGCATTTAAATAAAATTAAATTTTTTGGTGCAAGTGACCTTAACTTTAATATATTAGATATTTATATTATTTATTATAAACATGTCGATCAAATAACTTACAGTACAAAATGTCTGGGGCGAGATATAATATAAAATAAATAAGACATCAGTATATATGTATTTCTATTTAACTACTAAATATTACTCTTTGGTAGAAGAAGAATCTAATCTATGAAATAAAAAAGTTTCGTCGAAATCAGTTCAGTCAATTTTGAGCGACGGTAGATTAAACACGAAATATTGTAGATTTCATTATGTACTTACTAATATTATAAACCAGCCACTCATCCTCGCTTCGTTCGGGTTCGTCCCTAGGTTGTTTCCATGGACAAACTTTCATCCCCATTTTCACCCCCTTAAGGGACAAGGCTGAACGGATCTGGATGAAATTTTCATTATACATATATAAATTATAGTCTGGAATAGCACATACATAGATTATTTTTTATCCCGCAAAAATATACTGACCCCGTGTGATAGATTTTTTTTGTCAGTCCCAAATAATCCTCATAAAATATCATTTTCAAAAAACATTTTATATGTAATTGATGGCATGATCAAATCAAAATTAGAGTACTAGATATACAATCCCAAGCAAAATTATCTTAAAACTGTCACCAATTATGTTTACGTAATTATTCTAGTTGAAATAAATATACAACAATGTAAATTGAATCTTAAATGCATTGCTTTAAGTTGTTTTAAAAAAGCTTTTATTATCTGTTTCTAATACTTTTTTGATCGATGGATTTCTGAGAGTAAACACATTTTTCAGAGAGTAAACACATTTTTCTCGGATTAAAATGTAATACTCAGCGGTAATATAGCTATTAGTGAAAGAATTATCAGAATCGGATTAGTGGTTTCAGAGATTATCCCCTACATACGAGCTTACAAACTTAACCTCTTTATTTTATTAGTATATATGTACATACTAAATAGCATCTGTTTTTACAAAAGGAAATTATACTGTTTGATATTAATAACTAGCGGCTCACCCTCGCTTCGCTCAGGTTCGTCCCTATATACGTTTTGACGCTTAGTACGGCATAGTTTTTTTTTTACAATATTTTTTTCGTGAATTTTCCCGATATTTTATTAGTTATTCTGCTATTCGGGATAAAGACAAATCCAACAAAATAAAGATCATAAAAATCGGTCCAGCAGTTCTCGAGTCAATGTTGTAACAAACCCGACTTTGTTTTATATATGTAGATAGTAAGTGATAAGACATTTAAATCAAATTAAGTATCTATCTAATTAAGTAAGTATATGGTTCTAAATTCCATCTCCGAAACGGCTGAACCGATTTTGACCGGAATTTCACTGGCAGATAGCTGAGGTTATAAAGCGAAGGTAACTTAGGCTATTTTTATTTTAGAAAAATAATTAGGGTTCCGCGCAAAAAAATAATAATACCTTACCTAGGGACGAATCAGAGCGAAGCAAGGGTGAGTCGGTAGTATCGTATCGTATTGTATAGTTATAATATATAACTTAAGGTGCAGTTCCTTTGTATGTCTATTAGATTGCGATAATCTCTAAAACTACTGGTCTGGAAGCTTAGTTGTTTGTTGTTGTTATTTAATCCAGTCTTTCTCAAAGTGAAGGACACTGTCCCCATAAAGGAGTTGGAGGTTGAAGCCCTTTTTTGGAAGTGACATTTGACATTGATCACCAGATGTTACTTAACCATTGTGGAGTCTTTAACATTTTTTGTAATTACAATGTGCGAAATAAGTTTGAGAACCTCTGATTTAAATTATTGATATAAAAAAATTAGGCGACATATAAACACCATCGAAAATGAAACGCTATTTCCCAGACAGTATAATTTTATTTCTGTATTTTTATGTATTTACGTTAGTTTTTATGTCGTATATGTATTATATGTATTTGAAGAGTGGTGTCATTTAGATATTTATATGCATGCGTTTAAAAGATTGTCTGAAGAAATGTCAGTCTCACTAGTTAACAGGTTTTGTGCAATTTAAAAAAAAATTGTAATTTTCCATATGTAATATACATTTTTTCTATATAAAAGTATTATGTTTCAAAATTTAATGAAAATTAACGGATGTAGAATGTAGATATGTATGTAGAAACGCATCTAGTCAAATCTAATTTTATATATTTTTTTATTATTATTTTTACTTCATTATACAGTTTACTTTTGTTTTTAAATTATGTATGTATGTAAAACCTTCATTTTTTTTGATTCATACATTTTTATATACACAAAGTGTAATTTAATTATATTTATGTATATAACATGTATATTATACGATATTTTATTTTCTGTATATTTTGTTATGTACAGATAGATAGTTTCAAAGTACGTAGAAATGAAATGAACTTTATTCAATTAGACTAATTACAAGCACTTTTGTATTGTTATTGTGTTGTATATGAATATAGTTCACATAATGATTTCTTAGAATTTAGATTTATGCGAATATTTGACATTTGAAAATAAAACTTATCTTTAGCCGATTTATTTTGTATTTTTCGTTTCGAATACTTCATAGCAAAAATAAAGACGAGAGGGACCTATTTATGTTTAATATGATGTTTTTTCGTAAGAAGACACCGTCCGTATTAATAATAACTTATGAGACGTCAAAAATTTCAGTCTCTCCTGTGACCGTGTTTGCTGTAAAGCATCCAAAATGTCAGGAAAGAAAAAGCAAAATAAAACCTCAAAA
Organism: Brenthis ino; assembly: GCA_921882275.1. NCBI lineage: Eukaryota > Metazoa > Arthropoda > Insecta > Lepidoptera > Nymphalidae > Brenthis > Brenthis ino. Next base: position 8,105,235 of record OV170233.1, read on the forward strand.
ATATTCTAATTTAAAATGATTAAAATTTTTCGGTTAATTAAGCATCTTTTTTAATGTTGGCTCGTTTATCAAAAATAAATTATATTATTCAGCATTAAATTATTAAAATATATACTAAGTGCCATTAGTCTACCATCAGTTCTGAAAGAAAAAAGCCACAATATTGAGAGGAACTGGCGGAAAAACTCAGAAACTTCAGAAACTATAGCTATGGTATTAAAAGAATGATTGAAAAGCGAGCTAATATGAATTCGTAATGTTGGCTATTAAGATCTCAGGCAAAAGTATTATATAAACTATAGAGGAAGCCCGCCAAAAAATGTCAAAGTCAAAAATAGTAGCATGTTTTGCTGTTTTATGCTACTATTCTCGATTTGCCGTACATATTATTTATTTTCAAATAACTAATAAGGAATTCACAGTTAATTTACAATAACTAAAAAAACTAATATTATAAAGAGGCAGAATTTGTTAGTTTGAACCCGCTCAAGAACCACTAATCCGATTTGAAAAATTCTTTTTACATTAGATAGCTCATTTTCTAAGGAAGGCTATAGTATATATTATATCATATAATATATAGTCTATCTATTCCATACTAACCGTTAAAACGTACCTAGGGACGAACCCGAGTAAAGCGAGGGTGAGTCGCTAGTATGAATAGTAAAAATAAAATTATATTGTATTTTTTAGCATTCGTTTTTCCCTTTATTTATTTATTATTTCCCTTTACATAGAGATAGTCTAATTTATTTTCTTTATTTTAATAAAATACTAAAAAAAATATTTATTAATGTTTATCATAATAATATTTGTATTCTGTGTTAAAGCTTTATACATACATCTTTATATATATAATTCTTCTGTGAGTGTGTATGTCACTGAACTTCTCTCAAACGACTGGACCGATTTTGATGAAATTTTTTGTGTGTGTTCAAGGGGATCTGGGAATGGTTTAGATTCACAATTTGAATAATAATTTTCATCAAAAAAATTATTAAAAAAAGTTTGAAATTTTCAAATTAAAGACGTGTAGACAGGACAACGTCTGTCGGGTCCGCTAGTATATGTATACTTTTAGTATATGTATAGTTCAAATTGTTAATCTAAACCATTCCCAGATCCCCTTGAACACACACAAAAAATTTCATCAAAATCGGTCCAGTCGTTTGAGAGAAGTTCAGTGACATACACACTCACAGAAGAATTATATATATAAAGATTATTTTAAAACATTGTTGTTTGGCTTCATGTTTAGTTCTATGACACACTGTACATATTATTACTTAGTCTGAGATTGAGATTTACTTCTTGTTTTGATATATTGTATATTCCTGATAAGTATTATTATTTATGTTTTTTTTAAACATTATTCACAATATATATAATGCTTAGATTTGATTCTGTGATAAATTATATATGTATTTATTTACTTTATTAATTTATTTATAACTCTAAAAATATGCTCCACTGATAGACAAAATCTTAAAGTATTTTTTTTAAGTTATTTATGTTTATAATTTATAAATATATTTCTTTTAAATGGTGTCAACTGTCAGCATTGAATTTCGACCTTGTGTTATAAAAAAAGTTACGCACGAATGGGTGTTTCTTTTTACTCTGTCCTTTTAAAAAGTTAATAATGGATGCGTTGTAACAAGGTTTTCTATTCTCGTCTGCATATTATTATTTTTTTACTTATAAGAAATCATACAGTTTTTTCATTAAAATAATACGATTTGGAAATTAAAAGTCGATTAATAAAATGTGACCTGTTTAAATAAAAATCTTGCCCGGTGGCCAAAAATATTCATAAAAAAAAACGATGCATAATTGGCAAAGATTTCGCATATCCACAAAAATATAGACGAATGGAGTACCTCCTCATTCTAATAAAAAGTATATCTATACACATAATGAAATTCTAATCGAGTCGAATCTGTACATTACATATTGAAATAGTCATTAATATCGATACACAGTCCGAATCTGTAGTTTTTAGAATTTTTGTCTGTTTGTCTGTCTGGGGACGCATTTGGAAAATTTTTGTTTTGTTTGAAAGGGTATACTTCCCAGGTGGTCCCATATAAATTTTATCGAAATCGGTTGAGCGGTTTTAAAAAAAATCAACAATAAATATATTTTTTAAACAAATTGTTTAATCGAATATGTTATTGAAAACTTTCTTCCTACAAATTGCCTGCTTATTACGTCTACACTAAAACTATGAAAATAAAAACCTTTAAAAAACCGACTTCCAGGCACTAAAATGTAAAAAATAACTAAACGGGGGTTTTCATTTAGAATAGATACCTAACCAGATATTTTCGAAGTCGGTGCCAGCAGGTTCATGGTATGAAACGGTGTAGTGGGCTGACACCTTAAATCCATTTTTTTTTGTAAATTGAACGCGGGTGTAGCCGCGGGTCCTGCTAGTGGGTATATTTTTTTGTCGAAAGTTGTAATCAAGTGTAAATGTACATTAATATTCATAGTAACACATTCTCAATTCATTTTCTTGAGTGCCACTAAAGAAAATCATAAAATATTCACTCAAGCGACGAGATTAAGTAGATAAATATTTTAGATAGGTACTACATGGACGAACATAAATATTGTGACGGTTATATAAGCTTTACTCAGTTAATTAATGTTTTCCAACCGAATTGACGCAGCCCTAATGAAACGAACCATAGTACTGACATTTGCAGGTTTGATTCCCGCACAAAAAATTATGGTAAATTTAAAATTATATAACATAATAACGTTTTCCCACGGCTTTAACGCGTAATTCAATTATGTCTTAAAAAAATGTTAACTTTCATAAAATCCGTTTAGTATTTTTGCGTAAAAGAGTTACAAACATCCGTCCGTCCCCACAAACGTTTATAATATTGGAGGTATATATTATATACAAAACAAAGAGAAATCTATCCCACGGGAACCGTACATTTTTTCGGAAAAAAACAAGTAATCTATGGCTATGTGCTATTCCAGCCTGTAATCTATCTCTGTGCCAAATATCCAGATCTGTACAACCGTTCTGGCGTGATTGTGTAACAAACATCCATCCAAACATACAATCATCTAAACTATCACATTTATAATATTAGTTATATTAGTAAGATTTTTTAACTAAAAAGAAACACTGACGTCATAATCACTTTTTTTAATTCGTGTATGTTTTCAACCGACTTCAAAAAGGAGGAGGTTCTCAATTCGACTGTTTTTTTTTCTTATGTTTGTTACCTCAGAACTTCGTCATTTATTAACCGATTTGAACAATTTTTGTTTTGTTTGAAAGGGTATACTTCCAGATTCTGATTTGAAATTCCAGATTTGAAAGGGTATACTTCCAGATCCTAAGGGTGGAAAAATAGCTAATGATGAATTTAACCTGCTATTAATTGTCATATTGACTTGAAACTTTGCAAGTGTTTCTATTTCCATTGATAGTACAGTGGTTCGGTATTGTTGACCTGATCTGATGGTAAGGCCAGAAGGTGGATAGGTGGAACTCTTCAACGACTAATAGTAGATACTTTGAGTTTGGGCTTATTTTGTTTGATTTGACAAGCCTAACACGTTAGAATTCTTACTTTGCTACTACTGTCTACACTAAAAAGGGAAAAATAAAAACTTTTTAACAAATAAATAAAATCCGACTTCAAACAAAAGCACTAAAAAGTAAAAAATAACTGATTGGTAGTTTTCATTTACTATACATACCTAATCAAATACTTTCGAAATCGGTGTGCTTTGGCTTAGTAATTAAAGCCTACCTATTAAATACATACCTAATCAAATATTTTCGAAATCGCTGCCAGCCCATACAAAGACAAATAAACAAAGCAAAACTACAATTATCCGTAACTATATTGTGTTTAAAAATCGGACAAGGGGAAGTCTGACTCGCACACAGAGGGTTCCGTAGCATGAAATATTAAAATTAACGTTTTGTTTACATACTAATTTGTTAGTTGTTTCGAAACAACTTTTATCGTTAAAATTAAAATTACCTTTGTACAATATTTATTTCATTGACGGCATAGATAAATTTGTAATTCATATTAATACTATAAATGATAAATAAATATATTGGCACATTAACACAGCACCATCTAGTTCTAAGTTACAAGGCTTGTGTTATGGATACCAAATAGTTGATTTGATATATAACTTTAAATACATAATATAAATACCCATGACTGGAGTAAACACATTCTTGCTCATCATACAAATGAATGCCCCCAGCGGGAATCGAACCTGCGACCGCTGGCATAACAAGTAGGTAGCACTACAAACTGAGCCAAACGTGTCATCTATGAGAAACAAAGTTAATTTAGCGGTTAATTTAGACATAAATCATTCTCTATCTGAAAATCATTTTCCTTGTAAGTGTTTTGGAAGCTCTATTATATACAATTTATTTCAAAATTTTACACATGTGTTTATAAAAATAGACGGAAACAATTTTTGCGACTTTGTAGCTCTGCAACTGCAATATTTGCGTTGAGCTTTACTTATGTACTACAAATTATTAGTTACCGACTAAAATGACTGTAACAGACAGACATGGCGTAATTATAAGTGTTTTAGCCTTTATAAATCTAAAAAATGTGTAATACAAATATTTGCACAGAACGGGACTGAACTCGCGATATTTACCGTACCATACTGTACCGCTAAACACATTAAAGACGGACAGACAGTCGGAGGGCTAGATGCGTTTTTGTAATGTGTCATTCATCTCATCTCTCACATATTTTTTTGTATGTCATTAGTGAATCATTCATACGTAAGTATAAGTACTAAGTATTGCGCGTTACTAATTATTTATTGCGAGCTTTACACGTGTTTTAATGGTCTCGAAATAGATTTAACATATTATATGTAATAGTGTAGTATTTCGAAGGACTTTTATATTCCGAATTTGTAAAAAGTATTAGCTGCCAATGTAGCTGTAACTTTGTTAGACATAAAGTAGTTATACAGAAAATTGTATTTTAATTATCCTTTTTTGTCTTGCGATATTTTAACGATTTACGGAGAAAATCATCGGAAACCAGCAAGTTTGAGAGAATCTAACAAGTTTTCGAAAGATATGTAAAGTCCGCTAACCCGCACTTGGACAGCGTGGCGGTCCATTAGAGTTTTTGTTATAGTTTGACCTTTTTTTGTCAAAAAGTATTTATTATTTGTGTATTTTGAAAGAAATTCCTATCTGATATCTGATTGCTATTGTAATAAACAATGTCTTTTGTTATTATTTTTTTACCATATAAGGGATCGAGACGAGATGTTTTAAGCGATATGTAAGTTAGCTTTTGTCCACAAATGCTTACTTTATTTTTATATCATATTGTAATTTGTTCAAAGTCTTTTGTATTTCGTATGTATGCTTTTATATAGAATAAAAATAACCTTGGATATGAGATTGTAATTTGTAATCCCAACTCCTATTAGTACAACTGGTACATAGTACCTAGTAGTACAATGGCACTGCCTTCCGAGCTGGTGGTAGATTCCTTGCGGATTGACTATACTGACATTTAATTTAAATTTAAAATCTAAAGTTGACAATTCAAAAGTGCTTGTAAAAGTCTATTTGAATAAAGTATATTTTGATTTGATATGTATTATGCATATGTATAGGCGAAAGTTTATATGTATGTATGTATGTATGTTTATTACTCATTCACGTTGTAACGGCTGGACGTATTTGAATAAAATTTAGTACAAAAATATTATGACTTGAAGGAACACATAGGCTCATGTTAGGCTCCAACATAAGAGGTGATCAGCGCTGTCGTTTGCCAAAAGATGGATACATTCTTAATATTATTAGTATAAATATAAACAAAAGTCGATGTTTAGTTGTTAAATAACTCTTACTAAGGATTAATATAGACAAAGTGTCATAGAATTAAACGTAAAGCCAAATAGGTACTATACTAATGATCATTTAAAAAAAATGAATAAATAAAAATAGCTAGCCGATTTTATTATAATAAAGAAAAAATAATTAAATGAGTTTATATTATATTATTTTATCTCTCTTTCAAGGAGAAAAGAACTAATGCTTGATAAAAAAATAAAAACCGACTTCCAGGCACTAAAATGTAAAAAATAACTAAACGGGTGTTTTCATTTAGAATAGATACCTAATCAGATATTTTAGAAATAATTGGTTCCCCCTACAAACAATATTCGCTTTTTCACCCCTTTAAGGGATCACTTTCGGGATAAAAACTGCCCTACGTCATTTCCGGGGTTTTACATTTCATTTAAATCGGTTGATCCATTACAAACAAAGTCACAAACTTACAAACTTTGCTTCTTTATAATATTATTTTTGCAGATGTAAAGACACGATAAATGTACAAATATAGAGTAGAGACATGTCGCTCTTTCATTGCTAAACCTTATATGATCTTAGTCTAGTGCTGCTATAAAAGGTTCTATAGGTATTAAAGGCTAAAAACTATAACGTATCTTACCTATTTAGGATGCAGTACATTCGCCGTTTCAAGGCGTTTTTTTTCTATCGAAAGTTCTATATAGGACATCATATATTATGTATAATGATTTCAAAGAAATCTAAGAATATAGTTTTTTTGACAATCTTTGAGGACTGATTTAAAATGTAAATTTGTTTTTTGATAGGTACCGACAAAATTGTAAATATCTGTCGGTAATTGCCAAAATTATTTTTATAGGTTTCTTGATAATGGCGGTTTGCTTGGGATTGGGATTAAAATAATATATTTCGAAAGGTAGTACCCGTGGAAAAAAAGATAGTAATGACGTATATTTTATTGCCTAATTGTTTAATTGCTATCATGACCTGACAAAAATATGAGATCCTGGGTTCGAGTCTCGGGTCAGACCAAGCAATTCTCAGTAGTAGCTCGGAGTAAGGAAGTTGGCGGTGTTCCACCCCTGTGCCTCAAAGAGCATGTGAAGCCGTCGGTCCTTCGTCTAATGATTCACCGGTTATGTTGATTAGTCATACCATCGGAGTTTAAAGTGATATCCATAGAATAATGCGCAGATACTTGTGAATGTGTACTACGAGACACGAGTATACTATCTCGCGCGTAGATGTTTATATTTCAGCATGGAGTCCCATCACGAACAAAGAAAAAATAGGTGTCAATAGGTATTATATATGTATCCATTTGTTATTGAAGTTTGTATAACATTATAGGCATTTCACGTGTAGCAGATAAGTGAAAAATGTTCACGTTTGCGATTTTAGTAATATTCGATTCAGTTCAGTTGAATTTCGGAGCTAAGAGAAGATTAAAAAGAAGACGAAAAGTGAAAAAATGGAGTAGAGTCATAGTGCAAGAGTAACTACTGGTGGAAAATTATAGTGTTCACAGGCTACATTTAAGCTATAACTTACATGTACTGCGTACATACATAACGTGTATTTACTGCGTGTGAACCAAAATATTGCAAAAGACGTAGTTTAACACCTCCAGGTAAATTTTTAAGAAATTAATTAAATTTCTAAGAAATCTATTGTTAACTGACACGCCGGCGTGTCCGCGGTCGTGGAGGGATTAAAGTTTAATCGATCCCAGGACTCATAGATCGTAACAATATGGTGTTTTTATAACCTTATAACCGGTTTATGTCGTTAGCGTTTGTAAATATTTGTATTACTCATATCTACTTTAAGAGCTATTGCGTCTGAGAAATGGCTACGAATTTAAATGATGCGTTGCGTTCGATCCGTGAAATAACATCTACATATTATATTATATATGTAGTTTAGACAAATATATCTTAAATTGTTATGAATAATTGTGTTAGTAATATCATTTGTTCTAGATTTAAGATAACATATAGAAGCTATAATAGGCCATGGGAAAACACAGTAACTGGTTCTATCGAGTCGTCTTTAGAAATGACCTGACCCGGGACTTGAACCTAGGACATACTGATCTGCAGCCATACCACCGAGATAGTTAAATTAAAATTATTGCATATTCTTCAACTTTTCAATTGATTCTTAAACGAGTAAATCGTCAATGTCGATCTGCTATTATAATATTTTCATTACTAATCATGTCAGGGTCTGATATTTGCTTAGGTCTTAACATGAACACTCAAACTCTGTACCTAATGATCGTACTTCAGACCTGATACGATTTACGACTTGCTATTAAGTAGTTTGCGAAATAAGTGGTTACAATACAACCGAATAGATTAAATTTTTGGAAAACAATAGATGGTTAAATTATGCTTCGTTGATTATCATCCTTGAAATACAATACAATACAATTAATTATCAAATGTTGCCAATGTTCAGTCTATTTTCATAGTTTTTTCATGTTAGAACGTTTTGTTTCTGTTTGAAATAATTGCTTGTAAAAGAAATCATAAAATAATATTGCTTTAATAAACTAAAATCGATTAACAATCGACGAATATATCGCATATTATACAAGCGAAAAAATGGACCCTCTTTTTATTTAATTTGTGTTAACCACTGACTTGCTCTTGCTTTGTTTTGTTGCGTCCCTAGTTACATTTTGCGACGTGATCAAAATCATAGATTTTTCTTTATATACAATACTAGCGACTAACCTACGCTTCGCTCGGGTTCGTCCCTAGCTTGATTCCCAATACAATTTTTCATCCCCATTTTCATCCCCTTAAGGGATGATTTCCGGGATAAAAAGTATAGTAGATTTACCGCAAAAACGTCACAAACTCACAAACTTTACCTCTTTATAATATTAATATAGATAATATTCATGTATTCATCTTTAGAGAAACAAACAGCGCCACCTATTGGCATATTTTATTACTAACAGTAGTCTACGCGTTATTCCAGTGTATTTCATCTTTACTTAATACATGTACACTATTCTTAAACAAAAATATTTTTCCATGCGCTCTAATTTTCCTAATACCTACCACCAGTTTAAAATAAAAATATCCACTTTCGTTGCTTTGTCAATAACATTTGATTTGAATCACAGATGCGTGGGTTTCACACGAAAATAATATAAACGGAAATTACAACTTTCTGCAGGTCAGCAGATACATGAAACGTAACGCATGATGTCCAAACTCGATATTGTGATTATGGTCCGATATTCAATGGCATCCAATTAAAATATATTTAAGAGTGTACCTTAGGAGATAGACATGTAATATACATAATAATATGCTATTCTATTATTTTTCTGTAGGCCTTTTTAAGTCCTATAATATAATTTTCTAGTGCATTGTTTTGCTGTATCTCTTAAATATTTTTTTTCTTGTTGTTGTTTGTTGTTGTTGTTTTCTTCTTCTAAATGTTGATCCTAATAATAAGTTGTTACTACACTAAATTTAGTTAAAATCGGTTCAGTACTTTTTTGCGTGAAATACGTGATACGGATATACAAGATAGACAAACAGGTAAAATTTTTAATATCTATTGCTTTGGGGTGTATATGCTGTATGTAATACGTTACAATCGTTGTTTTTTTAAAAAAATATTTCATGTCAAGTTTTCGCTTAGTTACTATTTGATTATATACCTACTAGCAGAATCCGCGGCTTTGCTCGCGCGAAAACTACAAAATAATCTCTAAAAAGGTAATTTCTTACAAAATTTCATCCCATATTTTACCCACTTATAAGTGGGTAAAATATGGGATGAAATTTTCACACATCCTATAGGATGAATTACGAAAAATACTAAAACATGTATGTATTTAATTTTATTGAAGAGCATTAATACCAAGTTTCAAGTAATTCTGATCACAAATTTTTATGGATTTTATTATAACAGGTTGTCTAGGAGAAATTAGACGATCTCCCGCGGTAAAAAGTAGCCTATGTTACTCTCCAGCCCTCCAACTATCTCCACACAAAAAAATCACGCCAATCCGGCACTCCGTTTCGAAGTGAAAGAAGGACAAACAAACAAACACACTTTCACATTTACAATATTAGTATGGATACACATGTCTACATGTCCACTTTGTCCCATAAAATACCTACTCACATATTCAAGATCAAAATTATTATTTATATTATACTCGTAATCGAGAAGCTGTTAATGGATCGATAATATAGCAAGGTTCTTCTTATCCTAGCGCATAAACTAAGACATTGCTTTTTTGCCGTGATTTTGTTTGTTGGTTCGTTAAGTTAGGGCTCACGTACAATCTTGGAAATACATATTACATATATCGATTTTCTCGATAATCTTAAGAATTTGTAGTTTATCGATTCGATTGTTACGGTTGTGGTGTTATCAATAGGTGTTTGTAGAACGCTGACTCGAAAACAAACAAAGGTTGACAAGTATTTGAAAATTCCAAACATAATTTAAATTTTCAGAAAGCCTCCAAGAGAAGAAAATCTAAGATATATTGTAATAGTTGACTACTTCTAATACTAGTGAGAGGCCTCGGCTTGGCCCAGATATACTTAAATAAACATAAATTAAAAAAAACTACCGAACGGATTTTCATAGATACGGTTTTGGTTTTTAAAAGAGTTAAAAACATATACACACATGTGCTACTTTCGTATTTATCTATACATAGTAATAAAACAAAGTCGCTCCCGCTGTTTGTACGCTTAAATCTTTTAAACTACTCAACGGATTTTAATGCAGTTTTCATCAATAGATAGAGTGATTCCTCTTGAATGGTTTATTTGAATAATACATTCATATTCTGTTCATACTAACCGTTAAAACACACCTATGGACGAACCCGAGCGAAGCGAGGGTGAGTCGCTAGTAATAATAATCCCAGTAATAAGTTTACAATCAGTAGCTTAGAATTTACTAGACCTATTTAGACTGTCAATTTTTTATTATATCCACCCAGCAGTTGAACAGATAAACAAAAATTGTGTCACTTATCTTGCATCAGAAATACGCCTCCGCATTGTATAAATATTTACACACGTTTCTATTTTTACCCGACTGCGGCGAAATCCAAAAGGAGGAATGACAAAAGTCCAAAATGATGAGTGACATAGATATGTACATATGTATCTCTGACCAGATTTTACCTCGTAATTTCTAGATAGATAGATGACTTAACCGTTTTGGTTGAATTAAACGTCGTTATATTTGTCTTGATATCGCGAGTACCATTAGGAATTACGATATATTACAAACTAGCAACTCACCCTCGCTTTGCTCAGGTTCGTCCCTAGTGAAAAACAAAAACAAATCTATTCCACGGGAACCGTACATTTTTCCGGGATAAAAAGTAATCTATGTGCTATTCCAGACTATAATCTCTGCCAAATTTCATCCAGATCCGTTCAGCCGTTCTGGCGTGATTGAATAACAACCATCCAAAATCTAAACTTTTGCAATTATAATATTTATGGGATGAAGGAATAGAAATAATTGAATTATTTTTTAGGGTGGACTAACCTTTGTTTAAAGTTCGAGTCAAATCTTTGTTTATTAGCTGCTTGTTCGTTTAAAGTTGTGCAACATATATCTAAGACGCATAAATATCATCTTCAAGTCTACTGAAGATATGACAGGTGAAGTCATGGGTCAATAACTACAGCGTCATATAAAATTATAGATTTATACAGCGATAATTGGATAATTATCAGTGACTTCAGGCTTGGTTTATTAGTGCGACCTAGTATTTGTAATTGTATTGTATTGATGCTATCGTTCCTATCGTATTCTTTTTTTTAAATGATAGTAAACTAAATTAAAATTATTATTCTTAATTAATTTTAACTTTTTCAAATTACACATAGATCAATTATGTGGCTTAAATAATTAATATTTTATAATTTTTTCTTTATGGTTATAAATATAATAATGGCAACACTAAATACAGATTACTAATTAATATTTTTAAAATTGTAATAATTATAATAATAACAGCTAAAATTAAATAATTAATATTCCATATTCAATTATAAAACTAATTAAAATTATAAAAATGTTTAAAGTTAAAAAATATTGTAAGATACTTTGGTGCCATTTTTCAATTGTTTGTGTTAATTTTGTTATTTGTGGGTAGGCTGTCTGTAACAACTATATAATACCTTTGAGACATCTAACACCTCAGTCTCTCTCGTGACCATGATTGCTGTAAAGCATTCGAAACGTCGGGAACCAAAAATCAAAATAAATTCTCGAAAACATCCGAAAAGAAAGTAAATTATTGTAATAAAAGTGTTTTTACGGATGTTTTCGAATCTACATATTTCATAGAAATATAATTTTTGTATTGCAATGAGGTCACATATGTATACAAAGATACATAAATATAGGTTATTGTGTAAAAAACTTCAATAAAATTTTACAGTTCTAACATTGTTGTGCAATTTTCCGGTCGTTAAGATATCACTGCACGGTCAAACACGTCCAACGAGATATATTTTTAAACATGCGCCCCTTCGTTGAAACGTTAAGGTCGGTCATTTCTTCGTTGTTTAGAAACTTATTAAAATATTGGTGAGTGTCCCTAGACGTCCTTTACATCCTATTGATATTATAAATGCGAAAGTATGGAGTGACTCAATCGGTGACGCCACAACAGCTGTACGAATCTGGATGAAGTTTGGCACAGAGATAGATTATAGTCTGGAGTAGCACATAGGTTACTTTTTATCCCGGAAAAATGTATGGTTCCCGCGGGATAGATTTGTTCTTGTTTTTCATTAAGTACGAAAGAAGCTGAGCTAAGCAAGGCTGAATCGCTAGTTTATTATAATAAAAAAGCTCTCAGAAGAGACGATTTATTCCGACTTAATTTACTATTTGCATGATATTGATAGCTTATTTACGCAAAATGCTCTTAAACAATAGTTTTAAACTTTTCTAGATAATTCCTCTTTCTATTTATTGGTAATACGTATGAAAAACCTTACAGTAGTTTCTGAGATTCGCTCGAACAAACACGAATGTCTGTCATTGAGAACAGAGTGACAAGGGCTATGATCTCTCGCACATATATGTATGTATCTCTCTTACATCTTCCATTGTTATCATTGTCTTCATACACGCGGGATGTCCTCAAACTTTTGATTTGACCTTTTTTAAGTACTATAAATACTAGGTCCTCAAAAGCCCTCCTAGGGCTATAACTCAAAGGTCTTATATAGATTTAAAAAAAATGATAATATATTCGCTAATTCGCCTAAGGATAGAATAATCACTTTAAATTTGTAAAGTATTTTTTTAATCTTTTTATTTAACAAGTGCGATTAATATGACTTTTACTCTATGTTTGTTATACATGTATTAACTTAGATAATCGATTACGAACGTAAAAAATTGTTTCTTGTATTTTAAGTTTTTTATTTATTTTTATTATTTGTGCTTATATGTTATAGCGGCAATAGAAATACATACTTTGTAAAAAATTCAACTCTCTACTTATTAGAGTTCATGAGATACAGCTCTCTGACAGACGGACGGACGGACAGCGGAGGCTTAGTAATAGGGTTCCGTTGGCACCCTTCGGGTACGAAACCCTAAAAAGTATATGCTTTAAGTCTCCCGTTTATTTTTATGCCGTAGGTAGCTAATTTTCAGTTTTTTATACCCCATAAATATATAATGAATTTACGATACTTTACTTAGTATTTTTGTTTGCACAAAATTTTAGTTTGTATGGTAGAAATACTTGCCTAGTGTTTTTTTAATTTCGTTCTTATCTTCACGCCTATTCCTTTGCTAATAGCGCTAGTTCCATCGAGGCGATGCCTTTGGTGGCAACATAATGCTCTTGGTCGCAACTAGACCGGGGAAAATATCTACATACAATCTTGTATATTTATAAAAAAACTATTGAATTGTCTTTCTATTTAAAAAAAAAGAATAAAAATACTTACGCAGGGTATAAAATGGAAGTACATATTATGATTTTTTATGAATGATAATAATCAACAAAATATTAAAACTTGCTATATTTCTTTAAGATATCTCAAAAAAATTTGAAGATTTTGAAGAGAATCAATTTCTTATACGCTATCGAAGAAAATAGCAAGGAAATCCGAGTATCTGAGAGTCTAAATACATAGTTTTAGAAAGATGTGTTCCGCTAATTAGTATTTGACTGCGTGGTTTCCTATGGCCGAATTCCTCTTTCATAGAACAAAGGCCCGTACGTAGAAGTGGGATGAAAAAAAAGCAAAAGTACCTCGCTTGTATAATATTTTTTAAAGAATTATTCAACGATGTTTTTTCTTAACAAACAAATTTGCATTTAGAACTTAATTACTTTTTTACCCAAAACGGAACGGAGATGGTATTATATGCGTTTGGGGTGAGAGGATGTTTGTTTGTGCAAATCCATGTTACTATTTTTCTTCCAAATTACTAGTAAATTAATGATCAATAATATAGATTATAGATACAAGCAACACCATGTGCTGTATTTAGGTATATTTTATTACTAGCACTAAGGACTAACCCGTCGCTTCGCTCGGATGCGTCCCTAGATACGTTTTAATTTTTTTAATTGAAACCGTTATACTTTTTCTAAAATAAAAGTAGCCAAGTTATTCCTTATAACATTAGCTATCCGCCAAGAACCCGTCAAAATCAGTCCAGACGTTTCGGCGATTAGCCGGAACAAACAGATTAGACAGACAAAAATTAAAAATTGTGTTCTTATTATAAGTAGGTACGGTATATACCTATGCATTTAGTAAAAAGCTGTTATTTTGACATTACAGGCACTTCAATTTTATTTATCTGTATAGATTAGCCTTTGTGTTACTTCACTTAAAGTCTATCTACTTATTCTATCATCATCAAAATTCCTTCAGCCGTTTCAACGTCAAGAAATAACAAACATATATACATACAAATTTTCATATTTATGATAATAGTTTTAATAATTAACTTTACCATTTTCTCGTAATATTTTCAGTATCTACACGAAATAGGTCACAAAGTATGTGTAACGCAACCCCGTGTGGCCGCAGCGGTGTCTCTCGCGAGCCGTGTAGCAGAAGAGTGTGGAGAAGACTTGGGTGGGAGCGTTGGCTATGCGGCTGGTATGATGTCGCATCGTTCTCCGGATACTGGGATAGTGGTAAGTTCAAAGATTACAGCTTCGAACGCTAAGGATTTGTATGGACCAATGTATAATAAGAATGATTGGGGTTTAGAGTGTCTTATGTGAACCACTAGACAATTTTGTTGTTAAATTACAAAAAAAAACGTATTTTCGGTTTTAAATAAAACTCGGGAGAGACTCTCCATGATCATGATTGTTGTAAGGCATTCGAAAAGTTGAGAACCAAAAATCTAAAGAAATACGCGGAAAGTTTCGAAAAGATAGATTGCTTTAAAATGTCAAATATTCGCGTAAATCTAAGAAAGTATTAAGAAAATACGGTGTGCAGAATACGCAGAGATACGCACTTGCTCTCGATTTTATTTAATCGATAGTAGGTATTATAATTGTGACTGTTTGTTGATTTGTACTTTCACGCCGCAATGGAACGACCGATATATGTATATGTGCATATATTTTTTGCATAGAGTATGAGATGATGAGTTATTTTTTATTCCGATACGTTGGTTCACTTAGCTTATGAATATATATATATATATATATATATATATATATATATATATATATATATATATATATATATATATATATTCACAACCCTATAACGAAACCTGCATGTCTGACAGAATCTAGCAAGTTTTGTCGAAAGATATGTTTATATGATATCGAATTCTTCCAATCCGTACTTGTCCAGCGTGGTGGACTATGGCCTGATCCCCTTCATACTGAAGGGAGGCCCGTGCCCAGCTGTAAGACGTTAAGAAGGACTATACGTTAGATATACTATATATATAAAAAAGTTTCTAGAACATATCACTATTTTGGTTTTACCTCCTCATTATACTTGTAATTAAAATTTTAGTTTTAATAAAATTTTAATATAACATAAGCTCACATTCGATGTGCAACCTAATATAATCTAATATATAAGGTCTAAGATTTAATTAGCAAAGTAGCAATCTTCACTTGAATCTTTACTTCATATAATACTATGCCTTGGTGACTAACCAAGATATTATATTTAGAGGCTATGACGCATGGATCGAGGTTACCTAACTGGAATGAAACTACTAAGTTAGTAATATATACAAATAAATGAAATTGAAGTGTCTGTTTGTAATCTCGAAATAACAGGTCTTTGTGTTTACTAAATGCAATTTTTGTGTCTATTATTGGTTCAGGCTAATCTTCGAAACGACTGGGTCGATTCGGACGGGACTTTCACTGGCAGATAGTTAATGTTATACGAAGTAACTTAAGCTACTTATACTTTAGGAAAAAAAATTAGGGTTCTGCGCAAAAAAAATTAAAACTTACCTAGGGACGCACACAAGTGAAGCCAGAGCAAGTCGCTAGTTTAGTTAATTAAATCTTACTCATAATCTCGTCTATCTATTAAGTTAGCGGATACGTCCTACGAACTAAATGGTTTAGTTTTCTTTTGCGATAGCCATGCAGACGCCACAGGCATACAATAGGTATACATGTATATATAAATAGGCATAGGGAACAACATTTCAGTACTTTTTTCCCCTCTGTTTGTCAACCGATTTTCTTTTTTTGTTTCGTTGCTATTTATAGCTTTAGATAATCGCGTAATTAAACGTTGTCATTATCATCAAAACAGAGATCATTCATTCATAATAGGGTATATGAATTGATTTTACTACAATAACTTATTCCAATCCATAATTGTATAGGCGTGATTTAGTCATAAAAAAATTTATTACTTTAATATGTCACTGCAATATGAACTATATTATTAAACCTCTAATGCTTAAAATCCCTCAATTATATTTTCAAGGGACTTATAAGGGCATGACGCATTAATTAAAAGACGACCACTTGCGAAACCTTGCAATATTGAGTTAAATGTAATATAGGTTATGTAGTGGAATTCTTTTCAATAAAGAACGTAGTCTAAGATTTAAAAAAATAATACATTAACATCAATTATCGTATTAGACGAAACTAGTATAAAAAAATATATAAGTGTAAGATCATGAAAATGAGATTTAAAAACGCATTTATTCACATGAAAATTAATAATAAAAAAAACGTCTGAAGTCTGATCTGCACACTGAGGGTTTTGTTTTTCGGTAACATTAGATTTATGTTATATTTTACCATATGTTATTTGACTACAGAATTATCAGTGGTTCACATATGACATGTAGCTATCAACTTTCAGCAATATAATATCTCCTAGAGTTTCTGAGTAAAATAACTGTGACATACGGACAGATGGACATATAAATAAATAAATATGTTGGGATATTAACATACAACACCATCTAGTTCCATGGTAAGCTACGAGGCTTGTGATATGGATACCAGACAGTTGATACACTACACATAATATATAACTTTAAATACATACATATTATAAATATAAACACCCATGACTGGAGCACAAACATTCGCGCTCATCATACATATAAATGCCATCAGCGGGACTCGAACCTGCGAACCGCTGGCATAGCAAGTAGGATCACTACAAACTGAGCCAAACGTGTCGTCATGGCTATAAGAATTGCGTTGGAAGGGTTCCGTTTTTGCCTTTGACCCTAAAATGTTTTGTACTTATTGTAAGTCAAGTAGGTAACATTGACATTGGCGCTGATATATGCGTGAGCGTGTTATATAGGGTGCGTAGACCTTTCCCTAGAACCCAATTGATTGATAATAGTCTTTGGGGGTTCTCGAGATAATCAATTATGGTCATTGTCGTAAAATTAGCATTCTTTTTATTTCCGCTAATAAAACATGTTAAGGCGCGTTCCCGTGCGAAACGCAGCGTTAGCCGTTTTTAGGCTGTTTTTGGGAGCCAACTTCTCTTTATCTAAAAGAAATAACAACTAATAAAAAATACATTAAATTTCTACATAATCTTGACTCCAAAATGGTAGTTTTTTTTTTTAAGCAGCATAATATTTAATTAAAGGGCCACAAAAAAACCACAGAAATGAGAAATAATTATTTATAACATGCATCTCCTCCTAAATTAACCATTATTTTGTTTGCTTCCTTAACTAATGGATAGGTAATTAAATAGAGAACATTTTGGTAGTTTTATTTTTTTCAAAACACAAAAAATTGATTTTATAAAGATTTTATTCTAAAATCTAAGCGTACTCGCTACGTAACTCTTGCGCAGAGTTAGTGTGCCACAAGGTCTCGAGGGTGAAATACGTGTCGTTCGTCATCGCGCCGCGTCGGCACTCGTGCACTTGTTCGCTCATTTTTTTATTCATTTCATTTCATTTAGATTTTTATGAAATGTAAACTCGAAACAGTATACAGAATGTATAGAAATTAATATCGATGATCGAATATGATGAGTATCGTTAAACAACGTGTAACAAAAAGCGTATAGTCATCGTAAAAAAATATCAGCTTTCTTATACATACTTTTTGAATGGGGCCGTTGATAATTTTTTTCGATTATGATGGTGTTCCCATCGATAAAGTTCTCAGTTAGATTGTCTCCAGCACACACTTTCATATGACTATACCCTTACTTACACGTTGTATAAACAAGCTAAAATGAACCATAACATAATTAGATGATTTTTTGTGAGGTCATTGACCACAGTTAATGATGTTTCAGACTAAAACCTAATTTTTTTTTTGTATAAACTTCATAGACGTGATGGGTAACGATAAAAAAAATCTCAATTTATTAACAACAGCACTAGTGGTCAATATCACGTCTGCACAGTTTCTCTAGAATATTTTATTTGACACTGCTAGCAATACCTGTTAAGAAACCTACTAAAAAATAATAAATGATGATAAAATTGACTTGGTTATTTAATTTTTCTGCTTTTATCAATCACCCACGGTCTGAATTACAAATAAACCTTCAATCTAAAAAATAAACACCGCACAATCTATATTATAGAATACCTTTAATACTTTTAAATGAATAAATGTTAGAAGTATTCATGAACGTAAGTATAGTCACTAGATTCATCATGATCAAAATTATTTTGGCGCACCAATAAACATTTCATAAAAAGATATTTTTATTGAATGCCATAATGCCATGTCTGTGAATTCTTAGGTCTGCGATTTTTACTTGTATTCGGAAGGTGATCGCTAGATGGAGCTAGTACTGCTTTACGAAGTATTATAGAGGTGAGGTGCGGCAAAGAGGGAACGAATGCTCAAGGTTATTTGGTCAGGGTAGCGCCTTAATAACAGAAAGGAAAAGGAAGTCAACCATTTTAAAATGATTATTTTAACTATGTTACCTCAAGTTTCAAAACAAAAGTACAATATGCCTCTGTTTTGTCAATTTTATTCATGCTTGTTCTATACAGTTTCACAATCGTCCATTGTCCAAGTAACCTTTGTCGTATCGGTTCAACGCTTTGAAGGAGAGCTTTTACTAACTGTAACCTGTTTATATTTAAATAGATAATAAGGATATTGTTAGAATACATAGATTTTTTTATTATAACTACAAGTAATACAAATTATCAAAAGTCGGCGCCTAATCGTTTGCTAAGAAGTGAATATATGTACTTATATAATATATTGTATAATGTATACATATTATAATATTTAATCTAAAAATATTTCGTATGTAAATAAATTTTATGATATTTATTGTTTTCAGTTCATGACAGAAGGCGTGCTTCTTAGAGAAATGTTCGCGTCACCGCTACTGATGCAGTACTCATGTATCGTACTCGATGAGGTATGATATATTTACTAACAAGCTTGACTTTTTTTATTTATACTGCTATACTAATATTACAAAGACGTAAAGTTTGTGATTTTGTGAGTTTGTGACGTTGTAGGGAGTAATCTCTGGATCTACTGAACCGATTCCGATGAAATTTGGTGAGAAGATAGTTTGAGACCCTGGGAAGGACATAGGACTTTTTATCCCGGAAATCATCCTTTAAGGGGGTGAAAATGGGGATGAAAGTTTGTATTGGGGAGCAAGCTGGGGACGAAGTTTGTATGTTTGCCACTCATTCACGAGACAGATAGACCATGGCCTAGAGAAAAACACCCATACGTAGCGTAGCGGGTAAGTCGTAAATTCAACTTAACGAAAAAAAATCTGTACCTTCTTCTTTCTAAAGTCGGTCTATAACAAATTTTATTTGCATTAGAAACAAGTGGTAATTAGATACAATACGTACGACGACAGACAGCTACAATAATTATTGCTGGTATCAGTTTTATCACCCGCCCACAAAGTGTTATAATATCCTTTGATAGGTTCTGTCATTAGTGCTATCAAACAAAACCTACCTAGTTTAACACGTTCAGTGCCACCGACTCGCCCTGCGAGTTTACGTTAATTTTATTCCAGTGCCGGGGACTCGCGCGGCGAGTTCAGTGTGTTTCGGTAATATTTTCAAAACGCTTCTGTATATTCTGTTCAAAATTACGGTGTAGACTTAATATGATGTCATGTTCACGTTTACATGGTGGCCTGGATGTAAAGAAATTTTTTACATTTAAAAGAAAAAATTATTCTGCAATGCCGTGAACTCGCTAGGTGAGTTCAATGCCGCAGATTCTCAAATTTTAACGTCGTCAACACAATAAGTTCGATTTTTAGTAGGTTGATGTGGCGTTCACTGTAAAATGTAAATCTATATAAATAAAAATGAATCATCGAAATATATTTACACGCATAACTTCCGATCAACTGCACCAAATTGGATATTTCTTTTTTTTTTGTATTTTTTATTGTTAGGACAAGTTTCGTATAGAAGAAAATTTAAAGATTTTTTACAAAAAAAATATTTTTTTTCATCTCGTGATATGAAAGTGAGTGAAATAAATAGTTTTTATCCCGGAAGTCATCCTTAAGGGGGTGACAATGGGGATGAAAGTTTGTATGGGGAAGCAAGCTAGGCACGACACCCGAGCGAAGCTAGGGTAAGTCGCTAGTTATGAATAAAAATATTTTTTTTCTCTTTATAATATTATAGTTGAGATTCCAATGGGTAAGATACTCACAATAAACAAAAAGTATACCTAATAAAGAGATATTATTTTTATTCAGAAACACTCGCAGTCCCAGCCTTTCGCAAATTATGTTAGGTTCATACTTTAGATGATAAATAAGGAAACAAAACAGGTACTAGAGTTAACTATAAATATATAGTTACAGTGTCCCATTTACCCTTTTCGGAATCTTTTATATAAATGATCGCAGACATCACAAATTTACAACACAATATAGGGTGGCCCGTTCTCAGAAAAGTAGACTTTATTATTGTCATATTTATATTGCATTTACAATTTTAAGACAAATAACATTGCGCCGGCGCGCGCTCCTACTAAACAAAAGCACTGATAACATTGTTTTTCACGAAGCTCTCATTGGGTAATCCTAAGTCTCACTCCAAGGACGCAAAACATTTCGCCGATTTTATTGGACCCTTATTCGTGACGTCATTGACTACTCTTGTAAACCACGGTAAACTTTTTTCTAATGTCATAACAGTGATTTGTACGACCCTTTCGTCATCACATGCGTTCACCTGCTCCATTTTGAGTCTTCGTCATAAGTCTCCGTTTCTGGGACTAATAGCACTAAAAAAACAGGTTGTTACTTATTGTCAAATTTCAATTATATTATTTAAAAATATTATCTATTATTGTAAATAATATTACATAATAATAAATAGGTACAATGTTGATTAATTTCATTTTAAATTATTTTAAATACAAAAATTATTGAATTTATTTCCTTTTATTATAAGCGTTGCATTAAAAACGAATGGTATATATTTATAGAAGTTGATACCATATTCGTAGTACTAGGAGACAGCGTTAAATATTCAGAGCGAAATTGCTGTTCAGAAATATTATTAGTACAAAAAATAACATTAAAAATAACCACTGTATAAAAAGTTGACAACCACTGCCTAAATTACGAAACAAACTTACCTTTTATTTTATCCTTTGAGTTTTTTGCCATGTTTGTAAGTTAAAACACACTGAATAGTCGTCAAACACTTTATACTTCCGATACAAACGTTACGGAGACTAAGACAGTCACAATAACAACAAAAGATAAATTTTACCCTTACATAATGCCAGTGAACTCGCGTGGCGAGTCCATTCAAATTATATTCTAGTGCCGGCGACTCGCTTGGCGAGTCCAACGTGAAATGTATGCGGCATCCGCGAAGACATCATGAAAATCGTAGTGGCATTGAACGTGTTAAATCTCAATAAAATAATAATATATGTAAAAAATGGTACACTTCTGCCATTTAATTCAAATTGCTTTAAATCTATTTCACCCATAAAGTTTGAAATTCTTTTTTATAACTCAATGCCATCTACCTTTAAGGTATAATCTAATAAATCAGTACTAAGCACTACTTCCCAGGAAAGCACGTATGTAAAACTAGCAAGGCAATGTGAGCAGATATTTAGTGTCAAAAGCTAAAATTTGATGCTCTTATATTTTGGCAGTAAATTAGAAAACTGATAGCTTAACTAAAAGCGTTTTACTAGTTTATGTCTCTCCCTAGATTTATCCTTATATGTGTATTGTATATTCAGCCCGTATTTTTAACGTCCTACTGCTGGGTATGGGCCTCCTTTCAACACCAGGGGGACCATAGTCCACCACGCTGGCCAAGTGTGGGTTGGCGGACTTCACATGTCTTTAAAAAAACTTGCTAGTATTACTAATTACTATACAAAAAAAAAGAAAAAGAAAATTGGTCAACAAACAGAGGCGAAAAAGATACTGACCTGTTTTGTCTTTGCCTATTTATATATGATTAACGGTATAGATCTCAAGTGGTGAGATATTTTCCCGCTGTAAAAAGTATCCTATACGAGTATATTGACGATAGATTGTATGAGTGACGGTATATTGAAGATAGATTATACGAGTATGTTGACGCGGCTAACTATCCTTTTTAAATAAACTTTCTAAATAAACTGTATTATTAGAGACATCGAAAAATATCAACAGCGTAAATCTATAAACAAATAAAATTGAAGTGTCTGTTTGTAATGATTAACATTATATTAACATTAGATAAGTATATGAAAAACACAATTATTAAAATTTTTGTCTGTCTGTTTGTTCCGGCTAATCTCTGAAACGGTTAGACTGATTTTGAAAGGACTTTCACTGGCAGATAGCTGATGTTGTAAGGAGTAACTTAGGCTACTTTTATTTTAGAAAAAGAATTATGTTTCCGCTCAAAAAAAAAACGCACCCAAGCGAAGCAAGGGTAAGAAGTCTTTAGTAATATTACTAAAGTTAATGCCTTATTGTAATACATAATATTATGTATAACCATTTCAGGTACACGAGAGATCGCAAATGACAGATGTTCTCATGGGATTACTAAAGAAAATTATAAAAGTAAGTATGGCTTTATTTTTTAATCTAGATGGGATCTAGATTTTACAGGGTTTTTATAAGTTAGTAAGTATTTTTGTACAAATTTTTCAGTGTTTGTCAACTTTTTTCTATAATGTGAAAAAAATAAAGGCAAAAAGCAAAGGCAGACTGACAAAATTATTAAAGAAATTGTTTTAATACGGCTCTATCACAAAAGAACAAGGCAATTATAATTTATATTATTTTATTCCTAAAGATAATATAAGGTAAAAATAAATATAGGCAGTCGGTTAGATATACATATTTTGATAAAAAACTCTTTTTAGATTTAGAACTTTTATACTCTTTTTTTTATTGAAAATATATTATTAAAATGAATAAAAAAATATAATGATACAAAATTATATTTGCTTTCCCCGATTTAGATTTACAGATAGACTTTCAAATAACTTTACATACATATACATACTTTACGTACATATACATACTTTTTAGTTATTAAGACTAATGAAATAGGTATTCAAAATGTAACAAAATAAGTTTTTTTTGAGCTTTTATAAATAACAGCAATCTTAATAGTTACTAAGTACAATAATAGATGGCGCTAGTAGTGTTTTGAAACGCGCTATGGTTTGGTTCACATTGAATATTATATACAAACAAATGTTCCAGATTCAAGTGACATACAGACAAACAATCTAAAAATATTTTTTGCAGAGTAATACACCATATACGTCGTTGTATTACTTTTATTATTGTACTAGGCACTAGCAGAACCTGCGGCATCGCTTGCGCTAATACTACAAAAAGTATCTAAAAAGGTAGTTCATACAAACTTCACCCCCTTACACGATGTATTTCGAAAAAATGCTAATATAAATACAGTGTATTTATATTAGCATTTTTTCGAAATTGTATTTAATACACGTATTTTATTTATTTTTCTTGAAGAGCATTAATACCAAGTTTCAAATATATCCGATCATAAATATATTTTTTGATTGTATTATAATGTGATTTCCGTAGGAATGAGATAATCTCCCGCGGTAAAAATAGTCTACTATGTCACTCTCCAGCCCTCCAACTATCTCCACACAAAAAATCACGTCAATCCGTATATCCGTTTCGACGTGAAAGAAGGACAAACATTCACACTTTCATATTTATAATATTACATATTGGTAATAGTATGGATGTTATTTTTATATACTGTAGTGTCGTGTCCATTTTATTTTAATTTAGTTTTATATATTATACTTGCTGCGAGTCTTGCTACTGTATTTATGTGCTTTGTACGTATATATGTATGTATGTATGTATGTATAGCTCTGCTAAAGATCTATATATACGGAGTCCGCCAAAAATATGTCAAAGCAAAAATAGTAACGTGATTTGCTGCTGTTTATGCTACTATTCTCGATTTTGCCATATAGATCGTTTACTTTATTTAAAGAATAAGAGAAATTTTATTTATGTATTAGGTAAATTAGTATATAATTTTTGAAAATAAAGTATAAATAACAAAAATACAAATAATATTAGATTCTTATATTTTTAAGCATCAGTTCTTTTCCCCTTGAAAGAGACATAACATAATAGCTATAAAGCTTATAACTTATATAATTATTTTTCTTTCTTATTATAAAATTCGTCAGCAATTTTTATTTATTTACATTTATTTACTTATCACTCAGTACTTAAACAAATTGTCATCTGTATAATATTTTAAAACATTATTCTATGGCTTCATGTTTAGTTCAATGACACTCTGTCTGTATTATTCCTTAGATTGAGATCTCCGACGGCATAATACTATGTTCCTTCGTCAACTTGTTCCAGTCTTTTTTGTTTGTAATATTTATAATCAGTTTTGTTTTTTCTGTGATTCGTAGAGTATGTAGGTAATATATAAGCCATTTTTTAATCGAAAATATATATTTTGATAAAAAGAATAATCGTTGTTAATATACCATTATTCATAAACGTATATATAAGCCTTGGATTTTATTAAAAAAAGCAAAAGATATATCAGTGACTTAAATATAAATAGTGTAATCTGGGCGTACATGGGCGCCCAATTCTAATCACCGAAATGGTTAATTACACAACGGAGTTATGACTCATGCAGTAAGAATAGTAATAGTTATTTATAACTAAATAAACTAACTATTTTACTTCGTTTTAAGTTTAGCTTTGTTTAACTATATTTTCGGACTTTAGAGACGTCAAAAATCTAAATCTCTACCGTGACCACGTTTGCTGTGAAGCATTCGAAGTTCAGAAAAGTACAATTAAATCGCGAAAACATAGTTTTATTTAAAATATCAAATACTGGCGTAAATACGAGAAAGTTTTAAATAATATTAATAAATAATTAAGTAAAAAGGCGAATTTCGTTATCATACTATATAATATTACATTAAGTGTTTTACAGCTTATTGTTAGTTCATTTACAAATAGTTACAAAATACGGTAACAGATGGCGCTAGTAGTATATTGAAACGCGCTATGGTTTGGTTCACACTGATATATATAAGGTTTCAATTGTCACAGTGTAATGTAACATACAGACAAAAAAATCTAAAAATATTTTTGTGAAGTAATATCTCCGATTCGTCGTAGAATTACTTTAGTTATTTACTTGTGTTTTCAATATCGATATGTTATTAATTAATATTTATAAATTATAATATACGTTAGTTTTTCATTAATCAGTTTCAAATTTCAAAATTAATTGAATTAAATAATTGATTAATTAAATTAATAAAACTGATTAATTGAATGAATTAACAATAAATGATTATAATATTTAGTAATTAATATATATTAATTATTTATATAATTATATCAATAATTGTATGTATATTATTCTAGCATATTATTACATACGTAACATAAAAATGTTATATATTATACACTAATATATTTCTCTCGCTTCGCTGGGGTGTGGATATTACCAGATCATAGTCTATATGTGTATTAAATTTCATTCAAATCCCTACAGCCATTTCAGAGTAAAGGAGTAACAGACATGCATATACATACATAAAAACTTTCACTTTTAATAACAGTCACATTATATTGTATTTGTATATCATATATTGTACTTTTATTATAATTAAAAGTTAGAAAATAATAATTAGTATCTTTTAGTTAACTTTGCACGTGTCCCGCTTAATTTTCTATTTCATTATCTTCTAAACCATATAAGTTATAACCAAATGACATATAACGGGCAATTTTTATCTCTATTAAGTACTTGTGATGATGAAACAGTTTATTTTTATATTTTGTATTTCAAATAGTAAGATGCTTACTTTACTTAGTCGAAAACACTTTTTTTACATAAAGGAAATTACATGTGGTAGTACAATTTATGCAATTGTGTTTTCTTATAGAGCTATTAAAGGGGTATACTCTACATAATTCGTTGGCTCACTATTACAAGGTTCTATGTTACAATTTTAGTACTTATTTAGTTATTAATGCTATAAGGTTCTATGTGGCATTAGATACAGTTTTGCAAAAACAAACCACTAGATAGCGGCACTATAACTACAAAATATTCAATTTTACATTGTTCTATGTTGTTTTTTTTTACGATAACAAGATAACGAAGTTCTATGTAAAAATTACTAAACTTCATTAAAATTAACATAGAACCTTGTAATAGTAAGCCAACGAATTATGTATTTGTTCATTGTTTTTCTTCAGTACATAAAAAGTTAAGTCTAATTAAGTCCGCCAACCCGCACTTGGCCAGCGTGGTGGACTATGGCCTGATCCCCCTCTTATTGAAGGGAGGCCCGTGCCCAGCAGTGGGACGTTAAAAGGGCTCAATACATAGCATCTAATGACTAAATAAATATTAATAATATATATTATCATTTATTTACAGAAAAGAAAGAATTTAAAGCTCGTAGTCTCTTCGGCTACAATGGATGCTGAGTTTCTAAAAGATTTTTTCAATTTAAACGATAAAAAGGATAAAACTAACAAAAGTACATCAGTAATAATGTCTATGCAGGGAAGGACTCATCCTATCGATATATTTTATGTACAAGGTGAGTACTGAAAATATAAATTACTAGCGGCTCACCCTCGCTTCGCTCGGATTCGTTCCTAGTAAAAAACAAAAACAAATCTATCCCACGTGAACTGCATTTTCCGGTATAAATTTGATATTTGATAAATAGATATTGATCCGGTATAGATTTGATATATGATGATATATGATTAAATTTTAAATAGATAAAAACCTTTAAATGATCTACACATATAATAAAATTCTAACTGAGTTGAATCTCTACATCCAATATTTTTGGAAGATCTTATTGAAATGGTCGTAATTATCGATACAATTTATGGACTAGATTTTGCCCTCGAATCTTATCATTTTATTTATTTATAAATTAGCTAAGCTATGTTGGATATATTCATAAATTTTATACTTATATATAAAGTTGAAGAGTGTGTTTGTTTGTCTGCATGTGAAATCTCTGAAACTTTTTTGAAAAATTTTGCACTTTATAATTTAAGATTTCATATAATAAATATTGAATGTTTATGAAGTACTTACAATTTTTATTTATGTATATATATTTTCTTTAATTTTTCAGAACCCGTGCCAGATTATGTGAAAGCGACAGTCGACACAGTGATCAAAATACACGAAAACGAGCCGTTTGGAGATATACTAGCGTTTTTAACTTCACAAGTGAGTATTTTTTAATACAAATAAATAAATAATAGTTTGCTTTGTACCCTTTACAAAAGTAAAGGGTACAAAGCAAACTATTATTTCTAAAAAAATATTTTCTTTCTTACCATTTCACTTGAAAAGCGCCATCTATTGACAATTTATTAAATATGTTATTTTCTAAATATCTAAAAGCACATAATACATTCTTAGATTTACGCGAATATTTGACATTTTAAATAATCTTTTCGGATTTTTTCGCGGATTTATTTTGATACTTTCGATTAACTTACAATTTATGTTATACACTTGTTACAGACAGTGCCTACCCACTATTTTACAAAATGATTTCAAAAATTCAAAAATGATATATATCATCACGTCGGGAACGAAAATAACAAAATAACAAATAAGTCCGCGAAATAATCCGAAAAAATACTATCTAGAAGTACATTTACATAATATATGTAACGCCATCTATTATACATTATTTATTGTAAGCAAAATATATTAAGGCAGTGGTAGCCCAGTGGCAATGCGATCGCGTCGAAAACCGAGTGAAGCGGGTGCAAATCCCGGGTATCGCACCTCCGATATTTTCATGTACGAATCATTTCCAACATGATTACCACTTGCCTTACGGTGAAGGAAAACATCGTGAGGAAACCGCATGTCTGAGAGAACTTAGCAAGTTTTCGAAAGACATGTGAAGTCCGCCAACCCGCACTTGGCCAGCGTGGTGGACTATGGCCTGATTCCCCTCCTACTGAAGGGGGGAGGCCCGTGCCCAGCAGTGGGACGTTAAAGAGGGCTGAATACAAGCAAAATATAGTGTAATTGTCTATTTAAAAGACATTATTTTATTTCTTATCTTCAACTTGAAAAGCGCCATTTATTGACAATATTTTAAATATTTTACTTTACATTTATGTAATTCCATCTATTGTCATGTGTTTAAATTAATTTCACTTTGTTCCTGATTATTTATGAATAATTTTATTTATTTGGAAATCATTGGAGAATATGAACCATTATTTCTAAATCGATAAAATTATTTTGAAATTCATCGTGAAACTGGCATAATGTTTGTTTGATAAAATAAATCCTACATAAATGTATAAGTATTAATATAAATGCGAAAGTTTGTATGGATCTTTGTTACTCAATCACGCCAGAACGGTTGAACGGATCTGGATGAACTTTGGCACAGAGATAGATTATAGTCTGGAATAGCATATATGTTACTTTTCATCCCGAAAAATTTACGGTTCCCGTGGGATATCCATTCTATCCGTTAAAACGTTCCTAGTATATGAGTAATACTAATACAATATTACAAATTTCAATCCTTTCCAGGAGGAAATTCTCTCCGCTTTAGATAGTTTGCAAGAATATGCGGAACAGAATAACGAAAAAAATAAATATAGAAAATTATTCCCAAGTGGCATCAATGCGTGTAACATATCAGTTATGCCCTTATATGGCAGTTTACCTTATTATAAACAAATCAAAGTTTTTCAAATGTCCGAGAAAAATGTCAGGAAAGTGATATTAGCGACTAATATTGCTGAGACCAGTGTCACTATTAATGGGATTGTTTATGGTGAGTTTTGTTTTTGGTTATTGTCTATTCTTCTTTATTTGGAAGGCTCTGGTAGCCAAGTGGTAATGCGCTTGGGAAACCGAGTGAAGCGGGTTCATATCCCGGGTCTCGCATCTCTGATATTTTCATGTGCGAACCATTTCCAACATGATTACCTCTTGTCTTACGGTGAAGGAGAACATCATGAGGAAACCTTAATGTCTGATTGAACCTAACAAGTTCTCGAAAGACATGTGAAGTCCGCCCGCACTCGGCCAGCGTGGTGGTTCAAGTCGTATTGAAAGGAGGCTCGTGTCCAGCAGTGAGACGTTAAAAAGGACTGCATACAATACCTATATCTATAAAAGTATATCTTGGAAGTATATTATATATCGTACAAAGTATGGTATCGGCTTAAACGCCAGTGTGTACAAATCTTTAAATTGTGAAACTTTTTTAAAGTAAGATGAACGCATTTGAATTAATTTAGGATAGATTTGATGAATATTCTTCATAAATACATACTGAATAAACACACATATCTCTGAATAAAACCTAAACCAAATAAATTAATATTCCAGTCATAGATAGCGGTTTCCACAAACTGCCGCATTTCGAGCCCGCGGTGGGAGTGGAGGGCGTGAGTGTTAGCGTGATCGCCAAGCAGAATGCCGTGCAAAGGGCGGGCAGGGCGGGACGCACGGGCAGAGGAAAGTGCTACAGGTTAGTGTTTGTTTGCTTGCTTGGTTGGTTGTTTTTTTTATATATATACGTTAAGAAAAATCCAGACTACATATAATATGTAAATAAAATGGTGTCTGTTTGTAATTCCAAAATAACAGTTTTTTACTAAATGCATATGAAAGTGTATACGGTACTTATAAGAAAAAAAACAATTTTTAAAATGTTTGTCTGTCTGTCTGTTTTTTCTGGCTTATCTCCGAAATAGTTGGATCGATTTTGATGGGACTTCAAATATCAAATACTCAGGTCTGTGATCATTTAGAGCTTTGAAAAATTAAACTTCTAAGTAAACACAATCAAAAGCGCTTTTGATTATAGACAAAAAATTGAAATGTTACTTAAAATGTCTCATTTTGAATGAATATCTCAGTTATCTAACTGTTTGTTCAAAGTTTGGTGTCTCACAGTCACATGTATTATCATATGTATTATGTCATATGTATTAATTATAGTTTTTTCTCTCATAAATTCGTTTCGTTTCATGCACACAGTTTATTTTCAGAATATGTAATGAAAATATCAAATTGTATGACATTTTTTTTGTTATTCTGGTCCGAACATGGGGTCTTATCGATACTATTCCCTTTAAGATGTTTATATAATAATAAATAACAAATTTATATAAATTCCACAGATTATATACAGAGGAGGACTACGACAAATTACCGCAGAGCATCCCTCCAGAGATGTGCCGCAGTGACCTCTCCGCTGTACTTCTGCAATTGAAAGCTTTGGGCATTAATAATTTACTGAGGTAAGTTCATTTTTGACTGGGTTAACCGACTTTCGAAGACGGAGGTAAAGAATTAGGTGCACTAGTCGTTATGTGAGGCCTAATTCGTTTCATTTTCTTCGACAAGGATACTTGAATAAATTAAAAATATATAATATTTCTAACTTTGTTTTCTATAAAACGTTATTATTTGGACCGGGCGAAGTGTTTTAGGACGAAGTCAAGGGGAAAGGTTTGTATTTTTGTATGTTTGTAACGAATACATTCAAAAACTACTGGACCGGTTTAGATGAGATTTGGTAAAAAGATAGCTTGATATTTTTTTTTATTCCGGAAATCATCCGTTAAGGGGGTGAAAATAGGGATAGCAGTTTATATGGGGAATCAAACTAGGGACACTACTAGCTACTCATTATATGTTTAATAACCACACAAATCTAACACATAATATTAAAAATATAATGCAATAACATTAACCCCCCCACCCCCTCCATCCCCAAACAGATTCACATTCCCAACCCCCCCACCAGCAAAGTCCCTACTTTCCAGTCTAGAAACTCTTTACGCACTAAAGGCGATAGATAAAGATGGCGACCTCACAGAGTGCGGGATGAGAATGTGTGAACTGCCTTTAAGGCCGATGTTTGCTAAGATGTTGTGTGAAAGCGGTAAGTTTTGGTTATTTATTTATTTGTATTCCCAATAGAAGGTACGTTATATAGAAAATAATTATAATAAAAAAAAGCTAATTGCAATTGTACACAATACAACGTGTGCTAAATAAAATTGTGGGCTTATCAAATCATTGACATCGTTTGTTTGTTTATAATATAAAATTTGTAGATAGACAATTTTTAGATATACAATTCGTAAATATATAGTTTATAGATATAAAAATTATAAGTAGACAATTTGTAGATATATAAAACTAGCAGCAGTTAAAGCTAGTAGCAGCTGCACTAAATTGTATTCAAATCTTTCCAGTCGTTTCAGCTTGAAGAAATAACATACATACGTATAAAAAAATTTAATAATAGTGATGGTATTTTACAGGTGAATTTGGATGTATAGACGAAATTCTATCGATAGTGTCGATGTTGCAAGTGGACGAGGTGTTCACTAAGCAGAGTAGCGGGAAAAGTAATATAGCTGCTAAAATATCTAGACGGAATAATTTTGAGGTTAGATTTTATATAATTACTGTCTGTTTTTAGTTTAAGGTATGCAGAATAAATGTAATGTATCTGTTTTATTTCTTTTTATGGAACTTTTGGTTTTTATTTTATCTTTTTTAATTTTTTTTTAATTTTTTAGCTATACTTTTTTTTCTTTACTTTAAATGAAGAGAAGGCTTAAATATATCCTGCCACATAAAGTAAACACATTGTATATATTATATATATTAAAGGGTCTAAATCTGCAGGATAGAGATATTGCTAGCAATACGATGTTTATGTTCTTTGCAAAAAAGTACTTATTTAAAAAAAACCTATTTAAGATAATAATAATGTAATATTTTTATTTTACATAACTTATCATATATTCTTTTCTATTTGTTGTAATAGTTTTACTCGAACGATAGACATTTTAAATAAAACTATCTTTTCGGATTTTTTCGCGGATTTATTTAGATTTTTGGTTCCCGACGTTTCGAATTCTTTACAGCAATCATCGTCACGGGAGAGGTTAAGGTTTTATACGTTTCAAGAGCTATATTTATTTATTTTTTCAGGTGGCTGAAGGCGATATCATAATGTATTTGAATATATTAGATGCGTATTTGAAAATAAGATCTAACGACAATGAGAAAAAAGCTAAAAAGGCATGTAAAGACTGGTGTCAGAAGATGTATCTCAACTATAGGGTCATGGAAAAGGTATCTAACCGCTATATTTTTATTTTAGTTTACTTAGATTTACGCGAATATTTGACATTTTAAATAAAACTATCTTTTCGAAATATTTAATTTTATTATTTATTTTAATAAGCTTGAAAGATTTGGGCAGCGTATAAAAGACAAATGTTCATAAAAATTCTTTTTTTTGCGCCGGGTACCTTTGCCAGCAAAAACAGGATACCCCACTAGAGTTTCATCACAATTGTATCAACGGTATAGGAACGCGTAAAGGACAAACTTACAAACATTTATTTTTGTTTATATAGGTTTATACATTAAAAATCCTAATAAAAATCGTCCACAGATTAATCTATAGTATTTTATTGTATGCGGTTTGCAGCTTTTTTTAGTTTAGAGCTTTGAGCTTTGTTTTTCAATACAAAAGAGACGTGGTAGTTTAGTATGACAAATATCTAAATATGTTATACTTTATGTAAAAATATTAATTCTTAGATGGCGATGTAAAAAGTTTCTTTCTACCTTTATTTGAATTATAAAATTAATTAACAGTTCAAAAATAGCGCCATCTATAAGTTTTTTTAAGTTTCTTTCTCGGCACTAAAACAATACAATATAATATAAAGTGCGTCGTGTGTCGATTAAGAAAAGTATACTCATTACCTGTATTTTAAATTTAGCTTACATTCATTGACCCATTACTAATTTTGAAATTATAATATTAACGAGATATATTTTATTACCCGACAGCGGCGATATCTAAAGGAGGGTTATGTGTTTGACCTGTATGTATGTATTTTATTCTCATTTTCCAGGCAGTAGAAATTAGAAACAGCTTAGAGAAACTCGTGAAGGATAAATTTCAGCTGGAAAATAAAACGTTTGATGATCTTGACTTAGGTCCAGGTGAATATTTTATATTTTTATATTTTCATTATTAAAATAGATTAAACGTTTTGTTTAAATATGTTTAGATTAGATATGTATAGTAGTTATTTGTTTCATTGTTCATTAACAATCATATAAAAATGACAGATTCCAAATTCAAATATTTTGTTTATTTCTAATTGTAACAGTATTTATGGCCAGACTATGTATTTGCACACGGCATAGACGCTTTTATTAATAAGAATTAGCGACTTTGCTTGAGTGCGTCAACGCGAAACGTAACCTTGATTCTTTTTCTAAAATAAAAGTAGCCAAGTTACTCCTTATAACAGCAGCCATCTGCCTGTGAAAGTCCCATCAAAATCTGTCCAGCTTTTTCGGAGATTAGGCGAAACAAACAATAATAAAACTAGCATATATAGAAAGAGGGCACTTAAATATATATATAAAAGTATCAACAATATAACGCCCTAAAGTGTCACGTTTTTTTATATATTTGATAGTAAGCATCGTTTTATGAAAATAATGTGTAAATAAACATTAGCTTATTACGTGTATGTCAGGTGTTTTTAAAAAAATATTTTTTGTAATCTATACAGATAAATAAAATTAAAGTGTCTGTTTGTAATGTCAAAATAACACCTGTGTACTAAATACATATGAAAGTACAAACATACGATAGTTTTAAGAAAAAAACAAATCTTAAAATTTTTATCTGTCTGTTTGTTGGTTCCGGCTATCTGCGAAACGATTGGACTGATTTTGAAGGAACTTTCACTGTTTTGTTGCTGTGCTAAATTTCACCCAGATCCGTTCTGGCGTGATTGAGTAACAAACATACATCCAAACTTTCGCATTTATAATATTTACGGGATGAACAAATATTTATTCAAGGCATAGCAGACTAATCTATTTCTTATTTCCCATATACAGCCAAAACAAATCGTATAATGAAAGCGGTGATCTCAGGCCTTTTCCCTCAAGCGGCTCGACTCGCACCCGACAGTCAATACAAAGGAATCCGAGGAGCTGATCTCGCAATAAGTCCTACCAGCTGTCTATATCACACCCAACAGCCCACCTGGTGAGTTATATGTGTACCCACTCAACCCCTTTAACGTCCCACTGCTGGGCGTGAGCCTCCCATCAATACGAGTACCAATAGAATTGACATTTAAAAGTCAAAAATTCCGGTAAATTGGTCGTTTGGACATCAATTGTTTGAACATCGATCAAAAAGTACTAAATACACAATCAGCGATAAAAAATGCCCTCACCGAATGAGCGCTCATTTAAACATTTGAGCGCACTTTAATTTAAAATTTTTGTGGAATCAACTTTGAGTATCGCATTTAAGGTTCAATTTACTTTGTTGTATATTTATTTCAACGAGAACAATTACCTAAACACAATCGGTGACAGTTTTAAAAGAACTTTTGCATGGGATTGTGTATCTAGTATTTTATTAATCGTTGGGTTTGAACAAATAAACTTTAAAGCAATGATTATTTGAACTGCGATACTAAAACATAAAAAAAACCGACTTCCAAGCACTAAAATGTAAAAAATAACTAAACTAAGGGATTTTCATTTAGAATAGATACCTAATTAGATATTTTCGAAGTCGGTGCCAGCCGATGCAAAGCAAATCTAATATATTTCGATACGTAAAATACATATTTACCTATTAGATATTCATATCTTAAAATATGAAAACCCCCGTTTAGTAATTTTTTACATTTTAGTGCCAGGAAGTCGGTTTTTTTTAAGTTTTTATTTGTCCATTTTTAGTGTAGACGTAATAAGCAGGTAATTTGTTAGAAGAAAGTTTATTAATAACATGTTCGATCAACCAATTTATTTCAAAAAATATTTATTTGTTGATTTAAAAAAAAAACTGCTTGACCGATTTCGATAAAAATATGGTACCACCTGGGAAGTATACCCTTTTAAACAAAAAAAATCCAAATTCGTTCAGGTCTCTTCGAGTAATCGGTGAACATCCATAAAAAAAAGATTCCGACGAATTGAGAACCTCCTCCTTTTTGGAAGTCGGCTAAAAATATTTCTAAGACAGACTGATTTTACCAATTATTTTATTTTTAGGGTTGTATTTGCCTCAGTACAAAGTTCCGGAGATAAAACGTACATGAGAGACGTGATGGTGATCAGTAAAGACTGGCTTTTGGAATTTGCACCGCATTATTATAAGGAAAACTAGTTTTACTGTGTAATTTCGTGTGTGTTTTAATAAAAATAACTCAATTTTAATACCATGGATTATATCATTTTCCCATTTTATTAAAGGAATATGTTGAGAAAATGTACTGCACTAATTGCTTAGATTATTATTATTAATATCAGTAGAAATGCTTTTAAAGTTTGTTTTCGGAGAAACCGACCTCACATTAATGACGTTGAATTTAAATATAAAGTTAGTTTTTTTTAATAAATATAGTATTCCTATTTCAATATTATTGTCAAACAGACAAAACTATGATAATAATTTGGTTATTGTTATGTATTTTTTTAAATAAAAAACCCGACTGCGGAAAAAACGAACTAAAAAGAGGAAAACAAGTTGAAAAGAAACATAGTATTATATATACAGGTCATTTTTAATTTACTGAAAACCTATTAGGAATTTACATAATAACAACAACATCTTTAACAAGAAAAAATAATGCTTCTTAAATTTTTATTTTCATACAAAAATTAAAAATTTTTTTTTGCGCCTTTTAAACTTTAAAGTTCTAGCATCTGGCTAAGTTTATATGAGTAAGCGCGGCTTCCTACACCTCTACCCCTCCCCCTCCACCGAACACGCACTTTCTTTTGCTAATGTTGGACTATTACCGTTGAGAAGGTGCAATAAAAATATTTTTATTTTTGTTAAATTTAAGATATTTTTTTTCTTACAGATGTTGTTGTTATGTTGTAAATAGTGTATTCCCAAAAGGTTTTCAGTAAATTAAAAATGACCCTGTATATATATATATATATATATATATATACTAACAATGTATAAATCATCAAAATCGGTTGCGCCATTTAGTAATTACGAGGAAATTTATATATACATACATACATACAGGTCTAACACTTAACCCTCCTTAGGGCTTCGCCGCAGTCGGGTAGAAATTCAGTGTAGTCGAAAAATTAAAAAAAATCTAGGTCTTGACAACAGTGTCACCTAACGAACATACAATGGCAAAAAAACATCCATTAATATACAAAAATATCATTGAAATCGGTTAAGCCAAGTATTACGAAAACCTGTACACCGGAATGGTATTTATATTTATAATAAATAATTAATTATGTTTCTTATACTTATTTATTTTACTTTCCTCCATATCTCAATGTGAAGGTCGCTATTTTAATTCGTCATTACCTTGGTTGGTGATAGTTTTGTTTTTTGTTTTAATTATAATTATTGACCTTATATACTAGTTTTTATTCACGGCTTCGATCGCGCCCCGTTAATATATAAATGAATAATAATTCTAACATAACAAACGATGGGAGCAAAAACGTAAAATGAAACCGCGAAAATGTCCAAAAAACTCACTCGCTTTTCTAGGGTTAAATTGTTTAGGAACGCATAAAGTATAAACATACAAACATTCATTTTTAGTATATATCACTTCGTTGTCCGTCTGTCTGTTTGTCTCACAGGAACGCGTGGAGATATTAGGTTGAAATTAATATCAAATACCCAAATCTGCAACCGCCTGGAACTGTGAAAAATTCAAACTTCTAAGTCAACGAAATCATATTTTGGAAATCATTATAAACCGTTAATATATTGTAATATAATAAAGAAAATAATGCTTTATATTACGGAACCCACGATGTGCGAGTCAGACTCGTACTAGCCCGATTTTTACTTATATAGATGTCAAGAATTTACGTATACCTACGTGTTTTCAAGACAGACACAAAGCTACTCGTAGCTTACAAATATATACCTAATCGCAATGCACTTATCAAATAATTATAATTAGTTGTTGTTGATTACTTCGCTTATTATATTTAATTAACCCCGGGTCAGTCTGTAGCTATACCTGAAGAGTATTTAATATTTGTTTTGTGCCCTCAGACTAAATAAATAATACGTTGAGTCATTAACAAACAACACCATCTAGTTCCATGATAAGCTACGAAGCTTTTGTTATGGATACCAGATATTTGATACACTACAAATATATAAATTTAAAGACATATATATTATAAATATAAACAACCATGACTGGAGTACAAACATTCGTGCTCAAACACAAATGAATGCACCCAGTGGGACTCGAACCTGCGACCGCTGGCACGGCAAGTAGGGTCACTACAAACCGAGATAAACGTGTCGTCGAAAATAAAATAAATGTCAAAGTCAAAAATAGTAGCGTGCTTTGCTGTTTCTACTACTATTCTCGATTTTGCCATATAATAGATACTTTCTTTAAAGAATCAGTGAAATTTCAAATCACGTGGCCTTTTACTGTTATTAGGTCTTCAAAAAATCTTAAGACTGTTGAGATAATTAAAATAAAACTTAAGTATAACAAAATCTTAAAAAAAATAAATACTGACTTCCAGGCACTAAAATGTAAAAAATATCTAAACGGGGGTTTTCATTCAGAATAGATACCTAATCAGATATTTTCGAACTCGGTGCCAGCCGACAATATCGAAATATATTAGATTTGCTTTGCATCTGCAATTTTTTTTTAAGTTTTTTTTTTCATTTTTAGTGTAGACGTAATAAGCAGGTAATTTGTAAGAATTTTTTTTAATAACATCGATTAAACAAATTATTTAAAAAACAATTTATTGTTGATTTTTTAAAAAACTGCTCGACTGATTTCGACAAAATTTACTCATAATTCGGACCACCTGGGAAGTATACCCTTCGAAACAAAAAAATCCAAATCGGTTCGAGTAATCGGTGAACATACATAAAAAAACGAAGATTCCGACGAATTGAGAACCTCCTACTTTTTGGAAGTCGGAAGTCGGTTAATTATACATATTGACCTATTGTCGCTAGAACCTAGATTGCATTTCGCATTTATAATACTACAGAAGTTCTCAGAAAGATCATTTCTCGTCTTAATGTAGAAATATCATCATACCGGTAGTTTATTTTTGCAATACATTAAATTATAAGTTATAGCTTAAAACCTTATTGAATTCCTCTTCCTATTGATGAAAAGGTGTAGTGGTCTGCTTCAGCAGACCTGCCGCCGTGGCGGCGTGGTTGAATGCGTAAGATACTGCGACGCTCCATTAGACGGGGGAGGTTCCGTTGGGTTTTAGAGGCTAGCCGGTGAGTCCCATATAATCACCAGTTTCTATACAGGTGGTATGCGTAAATGGATTTCCCAACGTAAGGTATCTCAAGTTCACACATAAAAATTAAAAAAAACCCACCCTAACGGTAACCCTAACATTTAAACTTACATTTAAGGGCACTTATATTTGAACGATTATGATGTCGGTGTACCATTGTTTTTTGTAGTAATTATTATCATTCTTCGAATAGTCAGCTTGATTAAAACCTCTTTACAGACAAATGAAACATAAGATCGATAGAACAAATAATTATTTTTATTTAAATTCGCTTGCACGATAATGTAATCGTGCAAATATGTGGATTAAAAAAAATAAAAGAAGGAATCATTTATCGTCACTCATGAGCTAATACTAATAATAGGCAAGGCTTTTTGATACCAAAATCCATGTAACCATTATAAATATTTCGTTCTAAAATTGTACATATATTACTGTATTACACGCGGGAGTCACGGTGAAGAATTGTAAAAATCTTAAAACGGTAGCCAAGTAGTAACGAGCTCGCGCAAAGTGATGTCATGTCGAATCCCGTGTATCGCACCTCTGATATTTTCATGTGCGAAACCTTTTTAATATGATGTCTTTCAGTGTAAGAAAACATCGTTAGGACACCTGCATGCCTGAGACCACCTAACTAGTAACAACTAGTCTTACTTGTCAGGCTCTCTCAGATTTCTAGTAAGTACTTTCGAAAGAGATACACACTTGGCCAACTTGTGGCTTGATCCCTTCCGCATTGAAAGACCCGTGCCTAGTATTGGGATTTCAAAAAATGAAGCTAATTATTATTGAGGGAGGCCTGTGCCCAGCTGTGGGATGTTAAAAAAAGGCGCTAGTTAATATTTTATGCAATCTCGGCATATTAATACTTCTAAGATAAGATGGAAGTACAAACGACAAGTACGGAAGGATGGCAGTAATTAGATTCTCTGACGTCTGCACACTTTGTAAACAGAACCTTAAACTGTTAATTTAGTCCAAGATCTTTCACCTACAAATTTAAGGAATATTCAATTAACTTTCACCTTCTTAAATTGAATTTTGCTAATATTATATTCGCCCGCAACACATAGGCATGTCTTGTAATGGCGGCTTAAACTAATGCATTTAACTTAATATTATGAGATGAATACATACCTACTGCTACTCGTACATCATAAATCAATGTTTTTTTTAACTTTGATCTACATCTATACTTGTTGGTAAGACGACTCACACGATTACATATCGTACAAGTGAACTTAATAAAACGTGTAGGTATACAATGAGTCTTCGGAATGAGTCAATTAATTTTAACAGGGCTGTAATTGGCATATAGATTAGGTACTATCGTTTTTCCGGGGTTTCATCATAAAAAATAAAAATAGAATTGTATGTTCTGAAGTTCATTCAAAATTTGGGATATAAAGTGAAAAAATCGAATCTTTGAATTTTTTTATCGAGCGAAGTAATTCAAATCTGTAGTTAAGTTGCTTAAGAAAATATATATTTTCTCTTTGGTAACAACAAGAACTTTTTTACTAGGGACGTTTTAACGGTTTAAAGTATGAAATAGATAGATTATATACATATTACATAGGTACGATGAGTTGGTGTGGGTATTATAACGTATTTTCCCGTGGGAATGAGATTATTTCCCGCTGGAAAAAAACCTATGTCACTCTCCAACTATGTAAACACAAAAAATCATGCCAATCCATCACTGTATTGACGTGAAAGAAGGACAAACAAACACACTTTCACATTTATAACATTAGTAAGTATGGATTGGACCACATTGTGGGAGGATCCACGCCTTCAGTTTCTAGACTACAGAATAGGTCAGAATGTCATTGATAATTAAACTACCAATAGCAAGTCGTATTATAATGGTATTTTGCGCTTGCGTATCTTTTAATAATACTTAATTATTATAATTAATCTTATCAGTAAATGTAATAAAGTGGTAGATAATTTTTTGTCTCCATAGGCGCTAGTATCGCGTGGAAATGGGTTGGAACTGGTTTATCCGTAGGTACGCAATGACGAATAATTTTTATAAAAATACTAGCAGAACCCGCGGCTTCGCTCGGTCTGAAACTAAAAAAAATCTCTAAAAAGGTAGTTTCATACAATCTTTCCTATTTTACCTCATAGGATGAATTTCGAAAAATGCTAAAACACAATATTTATTTAGTTTTATTGACGAGCATTAATACCAAGTTTCAAGTAATTCGGATCATAAATATTTTTTTGGATTGTATTATAATGTGTAAACTAGATAATCTCCCGCGGTAAAAAGTAGCATGTCACTCTCCTTCCCCCATCTATCTCCACACAATAAATCACGCCAATCCGTCACTCCGTTTCGACGTGAAAGAAAGACAAACAAACAAACAAAATTTCACATTTATAATATTAAAGTGTGGATGTTAGAAAACTGTTTTCTGTTATTATAATTCCGTTTGAACTGTCAATCAAAATCTTAAAGCGAAACGTGTGTGACCTATTTTAATTATTTTTATTTATAACACTTATTGTAACTAACACTTGACAATGTCAATAAAAAATTTATTGTGTAATCGAAATTTATTTTAAAATATATCCAAAAATAACATTAATAATTGAATTAATAGTATAAAAAATGTTTTAAAACACAACAAAATCGAAAGTGCATAATATTTAACACCACCACACAAAGAAAGACAATAGCATTCCCAAGGAGGGTTGACGTCAGGCAGGCGGCCGGTCGTAAAACTTTTGCCAAATCCTATCAGCAGTACACTGAAGATGTACTGCGCCAACCCCAAGTGATTTGGGAAATGGGCAGGGAGAAGAAGAAGATTGTAACTAACACTTATTACTTATGCTTGCTTATTGCATATGAAAATGATACATTAAAAAAATACAATTAAAGAGATGTGCAAAAGCGGCATTATCAGTAAAAGCGATCTCTTACAGGTATAACCGATAGAAAAGTATACCAGAAAGTGAAAAGATCGGAAAGGTACATAAAGTGCAAGTCATTAAAACTTTAAAACTTAATATAAAGATATGCTATACAATCTACAGTTCTCTTGTAAAATCTCACCTATTTTATATAATAGAAGTACGGGGCAACGCTACCAAAAATAAACTAAATGACCTCCAAACACTACAAAATAAAATTATCAAAATATTATTCAATTACAACTTTTTAACCCCGACTTCACAAATATTCAAAAAACTAAACTAATGATAGTAAAACAATTATATAGAATTATATAGTATACAATACCTTTTTTTTTTTTAACGTTGGGAAATGCATTTACGCACACGTGTGGGACTCACCGGCGTAATAAAGCCAGTACTACCCACTAAAACCCAACAAAACCTTCCCCCGTCTTAATGGGGCGTCGCAGGATCGCTTGCGCATTCAACTACGACGCCCCGACGGCAGGTCTGCCGAAGCAGACCACCACAACCATGGGGTTGCTCCACAGTCCACTCTGCTATCAGAGAAGTACCAGGAGCAACCCGCATGGTACACCGCCCCCCAAAGAGGGCCACCTCCCACCGCCCACCGAAGTGGGCAACCTCCCTGTGCGTTTCTTAGCTTCGCGCCCGGTTGGATTGCCGGGCACTACTGAGCCCCCCCACCACGAATAGTATACAATACCTGCATTCTAGTCAAAAAATATTAAATAGCTCACTCCATACT
Organism: Brenthis ino; assembly: GCA_921882275.1. Lineage (NCBI taxonomy): Eukaryota > Metazoa > Arthropoda > Insecta > Lepidoptera > Nymphalidae > Brenthis > Brenthis ino. The sequence continues at coordinate 8,148,146 of OV170233.1, forward strand.
AACTTATCTTTTATAAAGCTGAAGCTAATAACAAAACGTTCCATGCGCTCGCGTCGTGTAAGTTTTACCTAAAACGAGAACAAAATTCGGAAAAAAATGTTTACCTACGTGCACAGTAATAGAATGATTTACCATGTACTTTAAAAAATTTAAGCTCATTTAATGTATTTAAGACTAAATTATCGGAATACATTATTCAAAACTACCCACCTTGATCAATAATTAATACATTAAATGAGTACTAACTGACGAGTCAACATAGTCAAGTATCGGTATTTTAATACCCCCCAACAGTAAAACCCTTAGAGACAGATTTTATATGACAGTCTATACGAAAAAATATTAAACGATCAAATTTTTAGGATACTTTTACTGTTTGTGATAATATAGATTATTGATTCTATTTCTTTTTAACCTATAACCGCTTTATAGAAGTTTATAGTTCAGAGATCTGTTACACTACTTACAGATACTGTTTATATGGGCTTATTAGACCGACTGTGACGTAACTTAGATAAGCTATTAATCCATATAAATTCCTCTAAAATATAAAAGTATCATTTAAATCCATACCTACAGCAATTTTCGACTGACGCGCGATTAAAAGGTAAGCAAGAGTTAGAAAAGTACGAATATTAAACAATTTCATTTCTATTGTATTTCAAACATTTTAATAAAACTATACTTTCGGATTTTTTTTCGTTTTTATTTAGATTTTTGGTTCTCGACGTTTCGGATGCTTTACAACAATCATGGTCACGGGAGAGACTAAGATTGTAGAAGTCTCGAAGTCATTATATAGTTGTTAAAGAGAGAAGCGACTACCCACAAAATTTAAATAGATAGTAAAAATTTAAGCTTATAAATCCGCGAAAATTACAAACGATAGGTTTATTTAATATAGCGAATCACTCTTCCTTCGCTTGGGTTCGTCCCTAGTCAAAAATAAAAACAAATCTATTCCACGAAAACCGTATATTTTTCCGGGTTAAAAAGTAACCTAATGTGTTATTTCATACTATAATCTATATCTGTGCCAAATTTCATCCAGATCCGTTCATCCATTCTGGCCTGATTGAGTAACAAACATCCATCAAAATTATAATATTTATTATTATTGGATCGACATCCAATATACCTACGCGTAAATATAAGAAAATATTATTGCAAAAGATACTTTGAAGATAAAGTGATTTAAAACAACGTCGAGGGGTTAAGTATATTACTTAATTATAGCGTATACTTATTAGTAACAATCATTATCTCAAATTATATTAAGGCTTTGACGGCCAAAATATTCTTTATTTCTTACCAAAAATTTTATTCTTACTTTTTCTTTTATGTTACAAAATTTATTTAATTCTATCAAATAATTTAAAAAAGTTTTTTTTCATTATTTTAGATTTTTGAGTATCGATATCTGGAAATCAAAGCGAGGAAAATATCTCATTTCTGAAAAAAATACAAAAACTGGTTAGAATAAAATTACGATGATACTATAAACATTTTAGCAAGGTAACTTACTAAATATGGCCAAAAACTTTTAAAAATAACTTATCTTGAAAAAAAATATCAATAAGGTTATTTTATTCATTAAAATAACTCCAAAAATATTTATTTATATATTTAGATATTCCTAAATAAATGTCGCCATGTGTTTTTTAAATACGTAGTTTTAATTCCAAAAAATTGAATATACAGATATTATGAATTTTCTAGCAATTTTTATTAGAACTACTACTAAATTACCTGTAGCCCCGTCCGTGTTCAAATTATCAATAAAACAAAATTTTGGCTTTATAAATTAATAACATATTAGTAATATTTTGCTGGCTGAAAGAATTTTTATATATTATTATTTCAAATATTTATAATTTTTTATTGTTTAGTAAATAATGTTAATGTTTTTAAACGTTTTAATGTAAAAATTGTGCAAATGCAAGTCCAACTCGCGCATTATAGGTTCCGTATAGCAAAATACTATGTTGTTTTTCTTACTTACGTAGGTACTTACGGTACGTACTTCTTGTTAGGTTAGCACTAAAAAACTGCGAATAATATTTACGTTTTCACAATGTTGACTCATTTTATCGACCGTAAAAATAAGTCCGTTACATATTATTTTTTAATATTTTATGGAAAACAAGTTTATGGTTGTTAAACTGACAAATCGGTTAATTAAATATATTCCATCTCAAAAACTGCGAAATGTGGGTGTATTCTGTAAGGTAATTTTCAATAAAAGTATTTTAGAAACTGTAATACTCGTAATCGTATTTCTTGAAAGGTGGAAGGAAGGCGCAGGACGCAATAAAATGCTTATGACTTTAATCATATTAGTCGAACCATATGAAACAATAAAAAGCATTTGCTTAGAATTATTAACTTATTTACCTTAATTATGTACTTCTGAAACTCTCATTTCCCCTAACACTTTCTTTTGAAAATCGTTTTGTTAAGTATTATTAATTAGCGCACTACTTATTACTTACGCGCACTTAACCCATCCCTGTTTCACGACAAGTTAACATTAAGAAAAAAAAATAAACCTTGTCCTAAATACAGCCAAAAGAAATCAGGCAAATCGGCCAAGCCGTTCTCAAGTGATGCTCCGTCATACATGTGGCGAATGATTCTTATATCCATATATAGATGACGACCCTCGTTTCGGTCGGGTGCGTTCCTGTGTACTTTTTAAATATATATATAAATAGTAATTGTGAGTGTGCCTTAGGAGATAAAGACATGTTGTCGCGGATTTTTCCGGAGATCTTATGACCTACAATTTTAGTACATTGTTTTGATGTAGGTATCACATTTAACATGATGTAAGCTTTCCCTTTTACTAAATCTGTCAATAGATAGTTTAGAACAGATAGAATGGTAGGCAGGGCCGGATTCAAATATAGCGCGCCCCTGGGCATAGTAAAAAATGCCCTCCTATTATCGAAATTTTGCATTAAAAGGGTAAAGTTGTGATAAAGTTTTTTTTTAATTATTAATTTTTTTGAAAAATGCAAATAAATAATTTATAGATGATTTAAATTTTTCGAAAAATATACTAGTAAATTTTTTTTCCTCTAGGTAAATTTCTAAGAAATTAATTAAATTTTTAAGAAATCCATTGTTAACTGTAACGCCGGCGTGTCCACGGTCGTTGACGGATTAATCATTTTTTGGAAAATAAAGAAAGCATTTTCAATTACGCGAAGAGATTTTTTTTCCCACCCTCTGAATTTGGCCGCCGCTAAAAATTTGCCGCCCTGGGCACTAGCCCCGAGTGCCCATAGTGTAAATCCAGCGCTGATGGTAGGTAATTACTTTAAATCCTTGAAATCATCCCGTATTTTACTTTGATTTGTCGAAAACGCCAAAATATTCTTTATTTCTTACCAAAAATATAGGATATAAAGAATTTTTATGTCCTTACTTGAGAAAATTATTGGTTCCCCATATAAAATTTCAACCCCTATTTTCCCCTTTTAACTTTTAATTTCACGACAATAAGTAGCCTATGCTCTTTGGGCCATTTCGAAGGTTCCAATTATCTCTATACCAAAATTCATCAAAATTGGTACATCGGTTTACGCGTGAAAACGTAACAGACAGACTGAGTGATCATTTATATTTTTAGTTGGGTTAAATATACAGATAGACTATGAACTAGAGTAACACGTAGGCTACTATTACGTAGCCAGGGACGTACCCGAGTGAAGCGAGAGGAAGTCGCTAGTTTGTAATGGACTGTAGCAAAAATAGCCAGTAAAAAACTTCATAAGTAAATAATGATGGTATTTAGTGTGGGGGAGGAATATAAATGCCAACTAATCAGCCAATCGCGTGTTCTTTTAAACATAACCGACTACATAATTCTATGTTCCTTTGTGATGATTCTTTTGCGATTCCTTGTTTCCCATCTTACTTCACTTTGTACGCAGTTGGATATTTTTATTTTTGTAAATTATATTTTTATACAGATGCATCACGCATCGTGTACGTATCAACCCATATTACGATTAAAATAATTTAATGTGGTAACATATTTACTTGTCAAAGAAATGCGTATGTTATTTTTTATCCCGTAAATAAACCGTAACAGCAATATGCTTACGTGAATTTTTTAGGTAAATTTGTATTCTGTACGTGTGTTTGTTAACCTACTCTGCCTAAAAGGCTAGACCGATTTGGATGAAATTTTGAAAAAAAAAAATTCTATGGGCTCCTGGATGGTTTGAAAACACAATTGAACTCGGTAGATGGCGCTGCACTCGGTGTGCTACTGATAGTATCCTAAACGGCAGGGACGATTTCATAAAATAAAAATCGTTGTGTGTATGTATGTTTCCTATAGACTCCAAAACAGCTGGAGCGATTTTGATGAAATTTTCAGGTAATCTTCAGATTGGTCCAGCGGGTGATCATGTGAATTTTATTAGCGATCGGAAGTTTGGACGCGGGCGAAACTGCGGGTACTGCTAGTATGTATAATCTTTGTCAAAGTTACGTTGATTAAAATATTATAGAGAGTCATTTTTAATTTACTTATTTTTTAAAAGCCATTATAATAAATGATAATAAAAATAATTAGATGATTATTTATTATCAATAATTTTATAAAAAAATATTTATAAAAATAATTATTGTTAGTAAATAATATCATTAACAAAATAATTATTTATTATTAATAATTTCATAATAATCTTTAATAATTATTTTTCAATAATTATTATTGCATAAAAATATTATATTTATATTTTTATAATATTTATTATTCATAAAAATATATATTTATTGTTAATAATTTAATAGAAATCATTATATTTCTATTTTGAAGTTATACTTATTTTGGCGCGCTAGAAAGAAAAATGATGAGAGTGAATTTTTTACGATGACGTTAGACGTTAAACCCTTTAGTAGGTATAGTGTGATGTCTATATTCAAGATATTTATTATATGTATATTGAGATGAAATTTGGCCCACACGTTTGCGGTTTGGATTTCATGACTGCGTTATTATCTAACTGCCGCCATTTTTAATAAAATATGGCGGACGTTACAAAGTGGAGATTTATCATTTCCATAGTGACCCTTATGATATGGCCACCAAATAAACGATCTTGATGAGCAAAACAGAATAAGACAAATCCAGATGACAAATCCAGACAAATCTAATATGGCGGACTATGTTTTTCTATGCACCCCCAATCCCCATGTTATGGATATCAACGAAAGGGTTTGCTGAGACGAATACAAATAAAATAAAAACTAGAAGGAAAACAACGAAGAAACAAGCTTTTATTTAAATGCTCTAAAAACAAATAAGTATAACTTCTTACGTGCGTACATAAGTACATACCCACTTTTTTATAATAGTTATTATTTATAAAAATATATATTTATTATTAATAAGTTCATAATAATTATTACTTATAAAAATGAATATTTAATATTTATTTCTAATAATTTTATCATTTTTTTTAATTATTATATTAATATTTTGATTATAATTATATTATATTTACATTTATTTTAATTGCGGTATCTGCCATAGCGCCAAAACCACACGTAAAGGTACATAAACACAAAATTATTTTATTAATATAAATCCAAAAACTTTTTAATTTAAATTGAAGTTAATATTTTAAACAATTTATCTATTATACTTTTTACATAATCTAATATTATATTATAGAACTTAAATAACAAATCTAAAATCATGCAATTCCATAAAAATATATTTGGAGGTGCTGGGATTTGAACCCAGGACTTTCAGCATGCGAAGCAGACACTCTACCACTGAGTTACACCCCCTGTTAGTTTTGTTACGAATGTTACAATATTATAGTTAAGGTCACACCTTCTCCCCCATTGTGTGTTTACTTTGTCGTGGTGATGGGGCTCATTAGTGTCCGGCAACCTGGCCGGACGCGAAACCAAGAGACACACTGGGAGGTGACCCACGGTGGGCGGTGTACCATGTGGGATGCTCCTGGTACATTTCTGAAAGCAACCCCTTGGTTGTGTAGTCTGCTTCGGCAGATATCCTGATTTTGCAACACCCCATTATGACGGACGAAGTACTGTTGGGTTTTATTGGGTAGTACTGACTTTTCTAGCTAGTGACTTCCACATAACTACCTGTACATGCATACAGGTGGCACGCGTAAATGCATATCCCAATATTAAACTAACCTTCATTTCGTTTACTAACTTTTTGAAATCTACTTATTTTTCACGGCATTTTTTATTGTATACTGATAATATATAAAGTTCTTATAATACTCATATTCACCTGCATAGGAATAAAATTATAACTTAGAACGGTAGCAATTTTGAAGTTATAAAGTTTTAATTTATATCAATACCGAATTACAATATTGTTCTTTGCATCTCATTTCATTTTAATCGGCTAAGTAGATTTCAAGCTACAACTTCAGTTTATTGTTACTATGTGGTCATATAATAGGGTATATATATAAAATAAAGGTCAGACAGAAAACAGATAAAAAATAAGTATTGTTATTATAACTTCATCTCTTATATTATGATAAAATACTCGTAAGTTAAAATTCGAAATATCATATAAATAAATTTGTGTCTGTTACTTGTTACAAGTATAGCAACATAAATAATATATTAAATAGTTTAAATAGAATTTGAGTGAAAATTCTGCTTATTTGTCTAAACAAGTTAGTATCCTGTAAAAGACTTTAATCCGGCTGAAACCAAAAATTCTGGCATTTTACTCAAACTTCAGACCTTATTTGGGTTATAATAATACATTTTTATGTATTATCCCCCCTCGCTCTCATAAAAGCGAATATATTATTAAATTATTAAATATTTGCTAATTATCAGTTTGGGGGTTTCCCAAAGAATAGCGAGATATTTTTGCCATGAAGTTGCTGCGCTTTGATTTGAATCGGCTGGTACCGACTTCAAAAATATCTGATTAGGTATCTATTCTAAAAACCCTCGTTTAGTTATTTTTTACTTTTTAATTTTCCATTTTAGTGTAGACGTAATAAGCAGGTAATTTGTAAAAAGATTTTTTTAATAACATATTCGATTAGGCCATTTATTTAAAAATAATTGATTATTGATTTTTTAAAAACCTCTCAACCGATGTCGATAAAATTTAAATGGGACCAACTGGGAAGTATACCCTTCGAAACAAAAAAAGAACTTTTCAAATTGGTTTAGGCGTCTTCGAGTAATCGGTGAACACACATAAAAAAAAGAAAAAAAAAAGAATTTGACAAATTGAGAACCTCCTCGTTTTGGAAGTCGGTTGAAAAACAAAATACTTTTCGAATGTAATACAACCGTTATTTATAATAAAAAGTATATACATATTTTGGCTCGCAGTGCATATTAAATGGTTGACGGTGATATTTTTTAGTGGAAAATTATTTACTCAATTAAAAATTAAATAAATTTTACCAAAATAAATCGAAAAATATTAAAGATATACTTAGACATGTCCAATTTAAAAAAAAAATTAATTATATATAGATAAAAAAAACAAACAGTACATTTTAAGGTTTACTATTTATGCTTGAGTTAAGGTAAATGAAACTAATTTGTGCCCAACCTAACACTTCTAGTAGCCACTGAAACTTTTTGAATTGAATAAATCAAATTAAGAATTTGATCTTGCAGTGGGTCTTTGTTATTGTGGAAATATGCGTTTCAAACTTTAGTTAAATTTTTACTTTTTACGGGATGCTTACCCATGCAAACTTTCATCCCCGTTTTCACCCTCTTAAGGGATGATTTCCGTAATAAAATCTGTGTTGTCCTTCCCACGGTCTCAAACTTAGTTCTTACCAAATTTCATCTAAATCGGTTCAGTAGATCCTGAGATTACCCCCTACAACGTCACAAACTCACAAACATTTCCTCTTTATAATATTAGTATAGATTAGTATAGATACACAAGTTCATCGGGCCACGACTTAGATATTCGCAATTACATAGGTGCTACTTATAATTGATCATTAAATAAAATAATTAGTATTAGGTTAAAATTAAATTAGATGTTAATTACAAAGTCCAAACGATTCCGGGTGAAATTCTTAACCTTGCGATAATATTATTTACAAACAAGTATCGAAAATAATATGTTCTAGCGAGTTCTTTCAATTTCTTTTCAATAATTCATACTCAATTCATATTCATACTCATACTCAACTAGTAATTTATAAACAATCCGATAATGGCAACTGACATGAAAGCTTTAAATGGTTATCACATTGAGGTTAAGTAAGATTTCCGGATGAAATTCAAAAATTTTCAAAATTTTCCACTAAAATTTACCTATTGATAATTGAAATTTATTCTTATTTATTGGCAATCACTTTTTATTAGATAAATTTATGAAAATAATGTCATTTTTATATTTTTTAGTACTGCTGTTTGACGTGAATCACATAGTTACAGGTGTTTAATCTTAGTTTTGACGGTATTAGTTAACTGCCCTCTACAATTATTGCAATCAGTGAGACTTAAATAAGTTAAACTCCAAACTGACGATTGTTGCTATAAATAGCCGACAATATTTTAAGATATGAATATCTAATAGGTAAATATGTATTTTACGTATTGAAATAAGTATATTAGATTTGCTTTGCATCGGCTGGCACTTCGGAAATATCTGATTAGGTATGTATTCTAAATAAAAACCTCCGTTTTGTTATTTTTTGCATTTTAGTGCCTGGGAGTCGGTTATTATTTTTATTAAAAAAGTTTTTATAAAGTAAGCACTTCATGATTACTTCAATTTATATCCATATTAAATGTAGAATACAAAAATCTACATTACTTTTAGATTAATTTTATTCACGTTATACATTCACTTTTTAGTTTTCTATTTTATTATGGATCATCGGTCAGTATCTAAATGATATAAATTATAACGTATATGATTAGAAATCCTTACCCTATCTATAACGTACATACGTTTGAAAAAAAAGATTAACTTATTACTCTACACCTCAAAATGGTATAGAAAAAAATATTGAAATAAAATACATAAAATTATCTCAGTAATACAAAAATAATATAAACAGTAAAATTAATCTTTCACCTAAATAAATATTTTTTTAAGTGAACTTAATTAAGAACTTTATTTTTCATAATCTTTGACCTTTTATCGCGGCTTTAAATATAATCACTTTAGACTGATAGTAGTCACTAGGAAGCAAGTACCATTGTTTGTTTATTAAACGATGAAGTCATGTACTTAAACAAATCTTTACTTCTTTACTTATAAATAGAATAATTTTATTATAATTTCAAAATAACTCCCCTTTATTCCACATTTAAAATATAGTTGCTAATTCGGAATTTGTTTGTATATATTTTATTTGTTGGATATTTTTAAAGCATAAAAATATCAGAAAAAATGGGTAGAAAACAGAATATAAAAATCAAATAAAATGAAAGAAAAATCTGATTTTATTTTTAAAAGTCCTAGTCACATGGCATTAAATATTAATAAGCTTAATTTTAATTTAACAATACCCTCAACAATCTTATTATACAATAGTCGCTTATATATATTTTTTAATATGGTCCCTTTATATTATACTAGTAATGAATTTGAAAATTTAATTTGAATTAATAAAATTTTTGAATCGAAAATTAATGTATCACTATTTTTTTTATAAATATGTCAGATTAAAAGAAAATAGGTAAAATAATTATATTAAAAACTATCATAGTTAATCGGATTACTATAATAAATAAGAAATTTTGAATGTGTGTGAGTGTATGTTTCTTTATCCTTCCCGCTGAAAGTGCTGTACGGATTTAGATGAAATTTAGCGGGCACATAGACCTGGAGTAAAATAAAGGCTACTGTTAGCACTTCGGGACACACCAGAGTGAGGGTTACTTACAAATAATAAGTTGCTAGTTAGAATTATTTATTAACTTTCTTTAATGTTACTAATAGAAATCATGGGAAAGAAACTTTGAACTCAAGAAGAAAACAAGATTATATATAAGTGAATGACCACAATGTTTTATTATGTCTATCACACATGATTAATGTGTAAACAAAACTCTATTTTAAAACTTAGGAATTTTTAACCGTTATTGATTTGTATTTATAAAAATGTAATTTTATAGTAAAAGTTGTAAATCTTACTCAGTATCGGCAATGCATTTGATATTTAATCGACTTCCAATTTCAAAAAGGAGGAGTTTCTCAATTCGTCGGAATCTTTTTTTTAATGTATGTTCACCGATTACTCGAAGACGCCTGAACCGATTTGGATTTTTTTTAATTCAAAGGGTATACTTCCCAGGTGGTTCCATACATATTTTTTTTAATAAATTGTTTAATCGAATGTGTTATTAAAAAACTTTCTTCTTACAAATTACCTGCTTATTACGTCTACAAATGAAAGGATAAAGATGAAACGATAAAAATGGAAAAATAATAACTTTTTAACAAAAAATAAAAACCGACTTCCAGGCACTGAAATGTAAAAAATAACCAAACGGAGGTTTTCATTTAGAATAGATACCTAATCAGATATTTTCGAAGTCGGTGCCAGTCTACAATATTTTAAGATATGAATATCTAATAGGTACCTAAATATGTATTTTACGTATTGAAATAATTAGATTTGCTTTGCATCGGCTGGCACCGACTTCGAAAATATCTGGTTAGGTATCTATTCTAAATGAAAACCTCTGTTTAGTTATTTTTTACATTTTTGTGCTTGGACGTCTTTTATTTTTTGTTAAAAAGTTTTTACTTAAATAATATTTCTTGTTCATCTCAAACTAGACATCGAGGATATATGTAATATTGATGACAAATCTTACTCAACAATTTTAATGATATTTAATCCAAAAGATAATTTGCATAATAATTAGATAGATATGGATGTGATCTCTTTTTATCCCGTAAAATACTTCGTGGCATAGATAATTTATTGTAGGATATGGGTCACCACAGGTTGTCTGTAAGAGATTGCTCGTAGCAATAAGACCGCCTTTGCATGCCGTTTTGTTATTTATTTTTTATTTTTATCTTCTGTACTCTTCTTTTGTGTGTGCAATAAAGAATTTATCTATCTATCTATCTAAGTTACCTGGAGATTTGGGCTAGAATTTTTAGGGAGCTTAATTTTCTACATGTGTACTTTCGTTGTGATATCTCTTAGTAATTAATATTTCTTCATTTTTATGAAATACACGGAGAATAATATCGCGGCGCAAATTCATAATTACTTAAAGGTACCTTTCAATTAAAATTCAATATCAATCAGTCTTGAATAGATTTGAAATTAATCAATGTAATATAACAAATGATAGGCCTAAAGTTATATGCAGTAAAAATAATATAAATTAAACTTAATTTAATAATACATTTTAATTTTTAACCGATTCCAAAAAGGAGAAGATTTTCAATACGGGCGTGTCTTTTTGTGTAGTTATGGTGAATCGGTGTTATAAGAAAATCAACAATGCCTTATTAAGTGGTACTAAGCAAAGACCAGCCAAGGCTAAAAAATATTTTATAACATAATAATATTTATTTAATATTTAAATAAAATTATTAAATCACCTGAATGTGACGTCTTAGGCAGCTGCAGGCTACGAAAATACATACCTATATATTGTCTAGATCACATGAAAACCACGCGAGACGAATGTGTTTCGGAGATAAGAGACAATATACGTAAATGCGAGGACCAACAGACAACACACCGACTTAACCCGCGTGGACGCATGGACGGTTCATTTTTATACTTATAAGTTAAGTGATTTTTGTGTGCGGAAGTGATTTTCAAAAATGGCTACTGTTTGTGTATCTGTAAGTAGTTTAAATAAATTTATAATATATTAGTATATAATATATTATTAAGCTTATTATACTTGGAGTAAAATAAATATTATATTTAATAACGTTAGGGAATCCATATTATAATATTTTTCATGTTTTATATCTTAATTTTAAGTTTTGTATTTAGTTTTATAAAATATTAAACCGGTATTTTAATGTATTACAGTAATAACCAAAAATTTAAGTCACCACTAGCACTATAAATAATATATCTAACTTTAAAATCTGCTATTCTAAAATAAGTATATCACCTTCTTCAAGAACGGGAGAAGTAAACAAAAGGAAAGTAAATAAATCAAAAAACATAAAAACTATTTAACTATAATATAGGTATTTATTTAAAATTTATTTAAATATTATAAAAATATTTAAATCCTTATTACGTACTTGTAAACATGCAAATTATAGAAACAATATTCATTACAAATATATGTGTAAATTTTGCAGGATAAATATACAATTTACAATTTAAATAACATTGAAAATTTTTCTCAAAATTTGAAAAATTTGAAATATTTTAGCCAATCCAGTAAAAATTAAACAAAATTAATTACGGTATAAAATAACTTTCGTTGCGATATAAACAGTATTATAATAATGTCCCAACAACATATAATCACCATAATATTTTTTTCACAAGTGTCTAGGTTATCGAATTATTAAATTCTTGTTTGTTTACATTGTTTGCATATGTAGTTATTAACACGTGAGATTATTTTTAAAATTAATCCAGTTTATATATATTATGCCAAAAACTATTAAAACTATCAATTACATGTAAAACTACTTAGTGTTTTTTGCGAAAAAACCACTGGCACCATTCAATAAAAATGTTTCTTTCTACTACATTCGACTTTTACTTAAGGCATTGGTAACGCGCTCGCTTGGGAAACCGAGTGAAGCGAGTTCAAATCCCGGGTCTTGCACCTCTGATATTTTCATGTGCGAATTATTTCCAACATGATTACCACTTGACTTAACGGTGAAGGAAAACATCGTGAGGAAACCTGTGTTTGTGAGAACCTAGCAAGTTTTCAAAAGACACGTTAAGTCAGCCAACGCGCACTTGGCCAGCGTGGTTTATGGCCTAATTCCTCTTGTACTTGTGACAGGAGAGAGGCCCGTGCCCAGTGGGATTTTAAAAAGGGCTGAATATATACATACATACGACTTTAGACATACATACTTTCCACTTATATTCCTGAAGCAGAAAAAATATATAATATCCAAAAAATTAGAAGAGATAAAATATGCAAATATAATAAAAAGAGAAAAAATACTCCTTGTCTATTATTGATATTCCATTAATACTTCTTTCCACTTTCTCACTTCTACTCTTATAGCGGAAAAAATACTTTTTGGGTCAAAAACTATCACAATGTAAAAGATCTCATAAATCCGTTACACAGAGTAACGGAAAAATACTACACGAAAATCTAACGAAAACATTTCTCACTTGTAATTGGACCCAGTTATGCAAAAAACAGCCATGTGCGTAAAAGTACCAACAGTTAAATATATATGAGGTACCTTTATTAAAAATTTAATCAAAACAATCGGTCCATAATAGACGAAGATATTTCGTAACATTTCAATACAAAAAAACACCGAATTGAGTAACTCCTTCCGTTAAAAATCCATTAAAAACTTTTTTTACTATTTTTCTACGGGAAAAAATACAAAAGAGCTGGTATACTTTACGTGAATTAAAATTTTTATTATTTTTCACGACTCGTCAACTACACAACATTTCAACTTTACAATTTGTTGTAAAGTTGAAATGTTTACGGCGACATTGTACAAATAATAAACGTGAAATTAAAAACTTAAGGACTCCATTTTTTTCGTTTGTTCACGAAAAATACATTGATGTAATCAGTTTATAAAAATTTGGTCAATAAAGTACCTACATTATCAACGATAATTAAAAAAAATGTAGTTTACAAAGTAAAAATTATTGGTTTCTCCAATGTTTTCAATTTGTAAGGTGTTTTTACAGGACGACCATACAATGTTTTTATTTTTTTCAAAAAGTAGAGTTCAAGATCAAAAAATGAGCCCTATCTGAAAATGAACGATTTTTTTAAATGTCCACATAAAACATCCACATAAAGTTGGAGGTGATTTTGAGCCTCTCGAGGCCATAAAACATAAATTTCTCGTAAATGGTTAAATATTTCAAATTCAATTTTTTTTCGATAAAACGTCATGTTATAAGCACAAAGTAGGCAAATTTATGGGAAATATACATATACTGATAATAATAAGTCCTCCAGACTGATTTCGGCCACAGCGGCCAATCTCCTTGAGACTAGCCAACTGCGCAGGAAATATTATAGTGCACAAGTGTACGCTCCTGTCACTCTCATACTCTGGTGGGACGACTGCTCAACACGACCAGACCAGAGAGTTAAGGTGCAGGAACGACGGCTTTATGCGTTCTACGAGCAGGGGGGTGAAACACCACAAACTTCCCAACTCCGCGCTGTTACTGAAGCTTACTAAATAGAAAGACTCAATAACTAAACTAGGCCCGACCCGGGACTTGAACCCAGGACCTCCTGATGTGCAACATGCTAGCCACTACACCACCGAGGCAGTTATCATCATTATACACTAATATCACTATATTAATTAATTATAATTAGTAGAAACAAACTTAAATTTTGATGATTTACGATGTTATGAATAAGTTGACCTCCTTTTTTATATTCCTCGCTATCTCTATGCGGACGAAATCACGGGTTTCTGCGACTAAATATAGGCGGTAGGCAAAACACTGTTAACTTTATATAATTAATTCTGAATTTGTCTGTTTGTAAGTTTATATTTAATATATAAATCAATATATGTTCAGCCCTTTTTAAGTCCCACTGCTGGGCACGGGTGTCCCTACAATACTAGGGGATCCGGCCAAAGTCCACACCGCTGGCCAAGTATGATTTAATAATAAGATTTGCTAGGTTCTCTCAGACATGCAGGTTGTTAAATATTATTGTTTAATAACATTAATATTGCTTAGGTAATGAATTAATATTTTTAATTTTTAATATTCTTTATGGTTATACATAATATAATAATAGCAACACTAAATAAAATTAGAAATTAATAAAGTTTTTTAAAAATTGTAATATTTATAATAACAGCTTAAATTAAAATAATAATATTGCTTTATTTAATTATAATACTTATTAAAAAAAATGTTTAGAAATAAAAATCAATAAATATTGTAAGATACTTTAGTGCCATTTTTGAATTTTTTAAATCATTTTTGTAAAATAGTGGGTAGGCACTGTCTGTAACAAGTATATGTCTTTGAGACGTCTGTAACCTTAGTCTCTCCCGTGACCATGATTGCTGTAAAGCATTCGAAACGTTGGGAACCAAAAATCAAAATAAATCCGCGAAATAATCCGAAAAACAAGTTTTATTTAAAACATAAAAAATTGTTATATCTTATAATTTTCATAAGAAATAAAGAATGTTTCGGTGTTTGACCAATCAAAGTTAGTTATATAGGGATTTCTAGTTTTTTTAAAGTACTTACTACTTTAGCGAACGAGGCAGAGTCGATAGTATTATATAATGCTATAACGTAACCTCGTATCTAACATGTCAACAAACATTTATTTCTTATAAATATTGATCTTTGATTTTATATAACATATGATATCAATAAACTGGACTATTTATGTCGCGATGGGCAAAGGTGGGTTTACTTATCACTTATATGTTGTATACATATATGTGGTAAAATATTTTAAAAAATCTTACACGTGCTAATTCTTTTTAACCGACTTCCAAAAAGAAGGAGGTTCTCAATTCGTCGGAATCTTTGTTTTCTTATGTATGTTCCGACCGATTTAGAAATATTTTTTTTGTTTCGAAGGTTATACTTCCCAGGTGGTCCATTTTAATTTTTTATCGAAATCGGTCCAACGATTTAAAAAATCTAGAATAAATTATTTTTTAAATAAATTGCTTAATGGAATATGTTATTAAAAAAACTTTCTTCTTACAAATTACCTGCTTGTTACATCTACACTAAAAATGGAAATGGAAAAACTTAAAAAAAACGACTTGCAGGCACTAAAATATACTAAAATTAAAATACCCTATACTATAATGCCATCACGTAGAAACTACGACCTACGAACGTATCAGTATGAGACTGACCAATCGACGCGGGATCATCTGTAGATAGTTTAAGGTTATTTATTTTTTGAATTCTATAGAATATATTTTTATTTTATTTTTTTTATCTAAAGGATAGTATATACATAAAGAAATATATAAAGATAAGAGAGTTATACTCTTTTTTAATCATTTGGTTTTTTAATTAACCCAAATATTAGAATTAGCGAAAAACCTAAATATTAGTGGCAACCCTTCGCCATACAAGACGTTTTACGACAAACGTTAGGACAAATTATAGCAAAATACATTTTAAGATAAGCCTTAAAAATAAACCTTAAAATATAAAAATTGTATATTTTTAGAACGGCTTACCTCTGGTAAAATTCACCCTTCCAAGATCCCAGGGCCACCAGACGTGACGTATTTTCCGACGAACGAAATGTGGACGATTGGGTAGTGTTAGTATGTACTAAGATCGCATGCCTACCTGCTAGCTTGGTTAGACGGCCAATTTCCAGGTATCAGGTAATCAAGGTACATAAAAACATTACTTACCTCACGTAAATTCTACAAGCTTACTTTCACGTATATTTTAGACAATATCGTTAAAAATAAGTTGTGTATACTCCTAGACATTTTCTGTTAGCCGTATTGCAGACGCTTTAAAACTCTCAAAATAATTACTTAACTTCACGCAAATTCTGATACTCCATTTTATATATGTTCGCCAGACAACTATTTTAAAACCTTTTACAAGAAGACAGACCGATCCAAGGGGCCAATCATCCCCTAAAATCAATTTTAATGCTTCTGTGGGTAGGAACACGAGGACATTACTATAGGTTTTTTTAAGCGATATTGTTTTTCTAAAACCGACTTCAAACAAAAGCACTAAAAAGTAAAAAATAACTGATTGGTAGTTTTCATTTACTATACATACCTAATCAAATATTTTCGAAGTCGGTGTGCTTTGCTTTGTATGGGCTGGCACCGATTTCGAAAATATTTGATTAGGTATGTATTTAATAGGTAGGCTTTAATTACTTAGCCAAAGCACACCGACTTCGAAAATATTTGATTAGGTATGTATAGTAAATGAAAACTACCAATCAGTTATTTTTTACTTCTTAGTGCTTTTGTTTGAAGTCGGTTTTTATTTTTTTGTTAAAAAGTTTTTATTTTTCCCTTTTTAGTGTAGACAGTAGTAGCACAGTAAGACTTCTAACGTGTTAGGCTTGTCAAATCAAACAAAATAAGCCCAAACTCAAAGTATCTACTATTAGCCGTTGAAGAGTTCCACCTATCCACCTTCTGGCCTTGCCATCAGATCAGGTCAACAACACCGAACCACTGTACTATCAACGGAAATAGAAATACTTGCAAAGTTTCAAGTCAATATGACAATTAGAAGTAGGTTAAATTCATCATTAGTTGTTTTTCCACCCTTAGGGGTGGTATTTTTTTTTGAAATTTAAATGGGACCAATCTGGAAGTATACCCTTTCAAACAAAACAAAAATTTTCCAAATCGGTTAATAAATGACGGAGTTCTGAGGTAACAAACATAAAAAAAAAACATACAGTCGAATTGAGAACCTCCTCCTTTTTGAAGTCGGTTGAAAATAATAGTAGCTTTTTTTTTAATATACCGCATATTTGGAACCGTATGTTTGGAAATCGGTGCACAGATAGAGACTATGGCCTGAGTAAAACAAAGGCTACCTTTTATTAGGCTGGAAGAAAGGAAGTCGTATCTACGAGAATATCCTACGGAACTTAAATAGTCGGAATATTGTTATTATTGGGCAGGCGAAATAATGATAAGTCGTTTTAAGTGTTTCGACGTGAAAGAGTAACAAACATACAAACATACAAAATTTTGCATTTATACTTAAGAATGATTTAATATCATCATATGGTGTAATACTTAGATAATAATAGCCTAATCTCATCATTTTTATCTCTTAAAGATGGCTGTGTAATATATTATCATTTCGTCTAAGGCGTTGTCTACAGTAGATACAATATGTATGTTTGGTTCGTACAAAAATACATGTGGGAAGTAAACCTATAATTTAACAATATCTAGGCAGTGGTAGCCCAGTGATAACGCGCCCGCTTGGGAAATTGAGTGAAGCGGGGGATCAAATCCTGGTTCTCGTACCTTTGATATTTTCATGTGAGAATTAATATTGACATAATTACCACTTGCCTTACGGTGAAGGAAAACAACGTGAGGATAACAAAACCTTGCAAGTTTTCAAACGATATGTGAAATCTGGCCCGCACTTGGCCAGCTTGGTGGACTATAGCCTGGTCCCCCTCATATTGAAGGGAGGCCCGTGCCCAGCAGTAGGATGTTAAAAAGGGCTGAATAAATAAAGGAAATGAACCCTCGATCGAAACTTCTTCTGCTATCAAATTTGCATCTCAAGTGAATACGCATATTCTCTTAGTAACTTTAGTTTGTTTATCCAAATAATAATGCATGATACAACAATGGGATAGATACTCAATCAGGTCGAACTTGTTTTCAAGACGAAAACTATTGTGTAAAATATATTTAGGTCAGTAATGACGCCTATTAATTGTAATCAATTGTAGTAGCTTATCAGGTACCTATTGAGACGTTATCGAGTCAGATATAGGAGATGTTGTGCAGATTTTGCTTAAAAAACAATATGTACTAACTAAATGAAAAGTGTTAAATATTTTTTTGTGTAAAGTATTTTAGTAAACTTTAATTTTGAATATTTTATGTCGTTTATTAGGGACGAACTCGAGCGGAGCGAGAGCGAGTCGTTACGTTTTAACGTTTAGTAAAGATTTCTTAGAGATGAGACATTTTCCCGCAGTAAAAAGTATCCTAAATGTTGACCCGGATAACCAGCTATAATCATACCACGTTTCATCTCATCTGTCCGTCCGGTGGTTTTCTCGTGATGCGTTCTTAGAGATACAGACAAAAATTCTAAAAACTATAAATTCGGCCTATGTATCGTTAATAATGACTATTTAAATAAAATCTTCAAAAAAATAATGTACAGATTCGAAGCAGAAATTTATTATATGTATAGATGATGTCTTTTCGTCTTGATAGTTTTTTTTTGTGAATACGTAAACGTGTACATATATTGTACCGTACTCCCGTTCTCTATTATTGTAGTTTTCCACGCAAAAAAATATCCTTATATATATATTTTGTAAATCATCGTCCGTGATTTATTTACTTATTTAAGTATTTACACAAAAAGTAGGTAGCAGTTGAATGAAATTGGACGAAACTTGACATACGGATAGATTACATCCCTACCATAGAATATTTTTATTCCAATTCCAATCCCATGGGATAACAATTTAAATTAAAAAAAATTCAACAACACTGTTCTCGAACGTCTATAGAAGCAGCAGAACTAGTAGTACGTAATGCGTATTACTCTGAAAAGTGGGACAATTATCAATATCGGTGTTCAAATAACGAATCCCCGACCTCGGACAAGTACCTAGCTATGCAGGTCGCTGTTATTTCATCATTTTGCGTAATTCATTAGAACAAAACAATAGAGAGTACATTCAGTTAGGTCTTGAACTTTTAGTGATAGGCGTCAATTTTAGATAACTTAGTTGTAGGGCGCACCAATTTATATTATCGAGCTCTCGTAGTACTACTAGTTAGTAAATCATTCATTGCGCAGATAAAAACAAGGACAAACATGCGCCAATAGAATTTGATCTTAATCATTATTGAAAATTTGAGGAAAAGATATATGAATAGAATTTACCTATCTATATAAAAAACTGTTTCGATTTTTTTTATTGGTGTCACTAAAGCTCGTCAATAGCTAAACAAGAAAAAAAGAGAATCGGTTGACAAACAGAGGGGGAATAGGTAATAAACTGTTTTGTCTTGCCATATTTATATACGTACATAAAGAAGTTAGAAAAAAGTTTGTCTGTTCATATTAAACTTATAAAGATTTAGTAGTTTTTGATTGGATTTTAGAACTCATTTCGTTATAAAAAATATTGTTACTCAATGTTTAGGTAATTAGAAAAAAATAATTTTTACATAATGTATTGACAGTTCGAGTTTAATTTGATACTATAGGTCTGTGGTTTTCCTTACTAGCGGTAGAAAGTTGACGTAATTGATATGGAACTTATGTCAAATATCTATCTTTGGTGAGCAAAACTACAAATGGACAGGTTATTGGGATCCATTGTAAGGTGAGTGAGAATTGTCTTGCATAGGCTTAAAATACCATAGTATTTTTTTAATGTGAAATATATTTGAATATTTGTTTACACTTTGTGTAGCAACTATCAATCAAACATCAATCAAAATTAATTATTGAAAGAACGGATTTAATAATACAAAAGTTTTTTTTTCAAATCAGACTGCAATTAAAAAGATGATTTATTATATTAATATAGATAGCGCTGGAACAATGTTTGGTTAAGAAAATCGATTAAATATCTTATATTCTAAAAAAATGCCTGGAGGTGCTGGGATTTGAACCCAGGACTTTCAGCATGCGAAGCAGACACTCTACCACTGAGTTACACCCCCTGTGAAAAGTTACAATAAAAATAGAGACACATTTCGTTCAGAAAATTATTACCTTGAACTAAATTATTACCTTAAAATAATTATTAACTTAAACACACCAAAAAAATATAAAGTAAAAAAAGCTTGGAAGTTTGTATGAAACTACGTTATTTTTAAATTACGCGGACAGAGTCGCGGACAAATGCTAGGAAGAGTATAAATATAAAGGAAATTATTAAACGCACAAAACATTATGTAATACCTATACTGATATTTTTTGTGTGTCATTGCCAATTATTGAGACACAATTTTTGAGAGGTTAGGATTTTACAGAAAGATGTTATAATTATGTAAGTTATTTGGATATTTTTTATCTGTATGTCTGAGGGAGGTCAGGCAGTTAGCGGTTGGCCATTGGACAAATAACTATAGGTATGTTTTTTGTTAACATACTATGCATTATATTTGTATCAATCGATATTTTATCACAATAATTTAATATTCCATCTATTAATATAAATAATTTATATGGAACTAGCCTTGAAGTAAGTTTTCATTAAAAAATAATAATTGATCGATAATTGTCTAAAAAACCGCATCATTCACAAAAATATTGCCCGTTATATTTTTAGGTTTTGAGTTTTGACCCAGAAAATACGATTTTATTTTGAATAGTGATTGCAGTGGCATACTTCACTTTGCATCGAGTACCCTTCCGAATATAAATTTTTTTTTTTTAATTTTAAAGTTAATTTATAGTTATACCATTTTTTTTGTTAAATGGTGGGATGGCATCGTGTAATGTGTAAATGTATTATGTGTATTAATTTAATTCTTATTTGCAATCACGATATTATATTAGTAATAATATGAAATTAATATCAACAATTATTATTAACAATAAATAATTCGAAACATTTGAATAAATCGAAATTTTTATATTTCTTTTAAAATGACTTGAAAAATAAATTTTTGATGACACGTTTGACTCAATCAATTTGTATTGACCCTACTTGCTGTGCCAGCGGTCACGGGTTCGAGTCCCGCCGAGGGCATTCATTTGTATGATGAGCGTGAATGTTTGTACTCCAGTCATATGGGTATTCAAATTCAAAGTTTTATATGTGTAGTGTATCAACTATCTGGTATCCATAACACAAGCCTCGTAGCTTACCATGGAACTGGTGGTGATGTGTGTTAATGTCCCAACATATTTATTTATTTATTATTGTAAAAAGCGGTATTTTTTTTATCTCTAGCAGAATAAAAAGTTGGTGAAAGGATAATTTTGATCATATATTCGTATAAACGTTGACCATATACATAAATAGTGGACTTTTTCTTTGCCAGTCGTCAGCTAAAAATGGTCGTAAAATGACAAAGACAAAAAGAATGTGCGGCCAGAAGTCTTCTATTTTCATTGAAAAAACGATTAATGACGATAGATATTTATAACCATTTTACATTCCATTATAATATTGTAAATTCAAATCGGAATAAAAGACGAATATTAGCCGCAAGTTAGCTTTCTCTCTTTCTAGAGAGTGGTCAATTTCATGAGAGTATTACTCTCTACGTCTATGACGCTGACAGAATGTAACGGCTATTGATCCTGCATGTACAGTGTACACATTCACTAAATCTTCCGGTATACATGAGGCGGGCTCTGATATACCTAGAAAATAATATAATCTAACTAATTTTAACTATTTGTAAATTATTACTAATGCGAAAAATTATATTATGTACAATTATGAATAAATAGGTTTCTTCTCCCTTCTCCATAGTCTTTTTTACCGAAAATCATTTTTTTAAATCTTGTAAGCATTAAAATTTCTACACGTACTACTTTCAAATAGAACTTTATCGTCTATCTATTTGAATGATACAAAAGTCATTGGGCTTCAAAATAAATATTTCTTACAATCAAACTGAAATATAAAATGCACAAAACAATGACAAATTAGAAAGTTTTTAAATTGCCGCATTTCGTAAACGTTTCGTATACTCGTAAGTGACTAAATATCTATTGTTCTGTTTGCGAAGCGATTGAGATTAAAAAATATAAAAAGATAAGTTATCGCCTGCGAAATATATGAGCATTTAGTCTCGTAGTGGTTTTTATGTAATAAAAGCTCGATGTACAGTACAAGTACAAGGTGGGATGTGCACTTAAACTGACACACGTGTATCATACACGCGCGTTACACGTTCACCGATAAGAGTTAAGTTGCTCCAACAATTCTAATCAGAGCGACAATCGTAGACCGCTCGTTTGTTGTCGTCATATATATATATATATATATATATATATATATATATATATATATATATATATATAAAAAAATGAACTCTACTTACCGCGCGACTATCGCACTACTTTTTGTTACTTCAGTATCTTTCATTTTCTTTTTAACATACATTTAAGACTTAGATTAGTTTTTATAAGTTTAGCTTCAATCAAGTATGTTATAAACTTGATATTATGAATTTTTAGTTTGAACTGACATAAAACTAGCAGAAGTCTTTCACGATTTATATCGCGCGGTCTGTCATACCCTCTCTATAACACGGAGGGTTAACGTATATCAGGTACACTAGATATCAGAGAGCCATGACCCGGGTTCATGTTGTGTTAAAATTCAAAGCCCGTTTAAAGATAAGAGGAAAATATATTCATTGTTTATATTTTGCTTCCCCGTTATTATTTCCTGATAAATATATAATTGACCAAATTTGATAAAACTAATGAGTTATAAAGGAAATAATGTTAGGTTTAGCAAAATTTATTAATTGATATTATTTATTGATAGATTAGTAGAAATAATAATAGATTTAAATAGGGCTTTCGTTGATGCTATTGGTTTTAGAGAGAGTGATGCCATTTCTGTTACTCATGGGAAACTTTTGTATGAACAAAAGCTTATTATGATATAAGTTATATTAAGTTAAACTTAAGCTATCTTATCTTTGTTCGTAGAAGAACAGCATAGCTCTACTTACCCTGATGTGCATTTGTGTCATCATCCAAAAATCAGAAGCACGGCCTCCGTGGCTTTCTCCTAGCAGTGGTGTTTTCACCGAGTCGGCAGAGTGTCATACAGACGTAAGTATACATTAATCATTAGAATGTCTAAAATTATAATAATTTTTTTAGTGAAATGTTTTTTATTTTTGCCTATAAAAAAGAAGTTTTATAGGTATTGTCCTGCTGTCGAATTTATACCTTTTCCTATGAATAAATAGTAGTATTGTGCTGTCTCATATATAATTTTTGTGGTACCTATATTATTTTATGATTATTAAGTATATTATTTTTATATGATTATTAAGTAATCTCTATTTCCCTCTTCTGAGACTCCTCTACAGACTATTAACTATTTTCTAAAGCAAAATTGAGTCAAAAAATTATTCATGCTACTTTTTATCTTAGTTATCTTAGGTATATAAAATCATTACCGTTGATACAAATAATAATAATAAAAAATAATTTTCAATATTTGTTATACTGTTATCTTTTGTTTTAGGACGAACTTCTTGACTTATGCCAGAGGTGTGCGAAGTTAACCAAATCCCGTCTCGCGTATCCTGCTTGTTGCTCCACAGATCTTCAAGCTAGGAAGTGGTGTTCGGATTACGTATATTTTGGCCGTGATAAATACGATTTTTACCTAATTTGAAACCGTAATCATATCTGATAAGGTAATAAAATGCTCACTACCACTAGACATCCGTGAATATTATGTATAGAATCGGCATTTCAAATTTCAGTAACATATTTTATATTATCGGTTTTCCTTGGTATCTTTAAATATATAATAGCTGATGCGTGGGTTAGTTATCGTGTAACTCCTGAAAGATTGGGCCGATTGAATATAATTGTTTTCGAGATGCTGCTTTATGTAGTTATAATATTAAATGGCTTTGTAGTCATATGATAAAAAATCGTCTAACATTTAAAATATAATATATAACTTTAGTGCTCAAAAAGATAATGAAAAAATCTAGACCTCGATCACGTTTTTCCAAAAAAACAGCACAGCTACCTACATATATGTTTATATTTAAAACAGTGTTCTTGCTACTTATAAAACCAAATCTCTTTCTAAGAGTTTTATAAAGTTACTTTATAACGGCGTCAAACCTCAACCATCGAATGAACCATTAAAAAATATATTTCAAAGATTTATTCACAAGTAATATAAATGAACAAATTGTATAATTGGTTTGAATTTCTTGAAGGATTGGTTCAAAATTCAATTCTTGACTTTTTGTGTATACTGTGTACAGAATAAGTTTTGTAGTTGTGTCAATATTCGAATAATTTAGTGGTTACTCTTAAAACAAACATGTAAAAAAATATTTAATGCAAAAGCTTCGATCAACAATACTACTAGATATCGGCTCGGCGTAAGAAATCCGTCTCGGTAAATATAAGCTCACTTGTAAAGTGAGCGTATATTTCGATTAGTTTTATTGAAACACTGCCAACGTAAACACGTTCACAATGCCGCAACATGTATTTAAAAGTTGCAAAAATAATGCACAAAGAAAAAAAATTCGGACGCAGTGTCTTATTTTCGTTAAGTACATGTAGATTAAGTCAATATTTTAAGATTTAACCTACAAATAATAAAAATGAAATTTTAAACAATTTGAATCCGCTAAGAACGTTTGGCGAAATTCAAAGAAGCAAACAGAAACAAAACAACGATTTAGCTCACAAATCAACAACGGGAAAAGTGCTTTATATTTTTAACATAAAGTTGATTTTACAATAAATATTATAAAACTTATGAAATGATCGTAAGTGTATGATGATAATTTGAAGATTTGTGACTTTATTACAAGGTGCTATGGTGTTGATTAGCTTGAAAATAAAACTATTATAAGACTTTGTCTTGGTTCGTTAGTATACAAATGTAGCTGTATAAGTACAGAATTTAGCTTTTATTTTGTATGTGACACGTTATCTAGTAGTGTTGTTGATCGAAGTGCAAAAATAACCCAAGTCAAAAATAATAACTTAAAACAATGTTTGTTTGAGAAAAGTAAAATCTATCATTTTGTATAGTTTTTTCATCGAAGGACTTTATTTTCTAAATATTATGAGAAACCGCTCAATACCTAAGTTTAGTATTTATATATGCGTAAATAAAAATATTTTGGCTTTTACTTAAAAAAAAAGATAAGATTAAATTGAGTTGTACAACTAATATAATTTTATTATCATGTTTAGAATTGCATATAAAAATGTAAGTGCATTTCTATATCAAAAGTTTTAGTTAGGTCACTTTTGTACTGCATGTAATATTATATAAGGTTGTGTGTAATCAAGTTATTTTTAATTACCTGCTTACTTAAAAATGTGATAGCGGGTTATTTTATAGAGATTCCCAGTAAAGGGAGTTTAGCCCAGCAGTGGGAATAAGTTGAATATACTTTTAGTATCAACCCTCAAAGGCATGGCTGTGATATTCTTAGCTTAGGTTTTGTATCGACAACATTTTGATAATAAATAAATTAGTCAAATGTATGATTTTTCTTTTATTTCTTGGCCTTATATTAAGTTACTTTTATTTTAAATTATTATTCGTCGTTTTATACTAGTGATTCAACCTTGCTTCGCTCGAGTTGTCCTTCACCCTAGGAACCTAACAGTACCCTATGTCCATAGTTTATCTGTTTACTAAATTTTATCCAAATCTGTCCAGCCTTACAATTTTCCTCATTTATAACAATATGATTAAAGCACACTTAAAATAAAACAATATGACAAAATCCATAAATTATTTATTTATTACTATCTGACAATATTTTAACAAGTTACATTATGTACAAAATCTGTTACTATTACGTTACGTTCCCCTAATGTACCACGGATTGGATGACGTTGGTTTTATTAAACCAATAAATAATGGTACACTAAAAAACTATAGAAAAAGAAGATTTTAATAAATTAAAAGCACAAAAATACTTTTTAAAAGTATCTCTTATTATTTTCTAAAAGTCGACGTCATATCCAATCCGTGTCATTTTCATAAACTTACGCACTAAAGTGCTTGGTTTTATAGAACCATCGTTAAAAAATCTAAAATGGAATCAACCTTTTTTTAGTTTTGTTAAAAATACAACAACTACATTTTCATAAAGTGTAAATTTTTCCATTTTAAATTATTATATTTACATTAGTACAGGAAAAAAATGTTAACTCTCACAAATTGTTCGAAAGTAACGATTCAAAGTAGTAATGATTAAAAAGAATGTCCGAATATTAAAAAAAGAAAAATTTTTTTCCACGTTAATTTTTATTTAAAAAAAAATATTTTTCGGAAATTACTAAAAATAATCAAAACACAAAACAAAATAGAAAAAGTACAAAAACTAAGAACCAATTACACTACGGGCCATATTTGTGTATACACATATAATCCTCGTGAACACATCTACTTACCGCGCGACTATCGCGCTACTTTTGGCTACTTAAGTATCTTTTATAGTAATTTTGACTATACATTTAAGATTTACATTAATTTTTACAGATATGGGTGTAGCTAAAATCAAATAGGTCATAGAATTTCCCGTTTGGACGGACATAAAACTAGCATTTGTTTTCTACTCGAAGCACTTTTAATGCTTTGTGATTAAAAAAACATGATTTAATTAAAAAGTAAATGCAGTATTTAAAGGAATAAAATAGAATAAAATTTTAAATTGTAAACAAAAAAGTATCAAAAATATTTTTTTGTTAGGATTATTAAATATTTTCATTTTTTTCAATCACAAAGGCTGTTTAAATTTATATTACAACAACAAAAAAATGAAAAAGGGGTCTGTAGCCAGAACTAAATCTTATTTTAATGTATAAGTTATGACCATGTTTTTAAGAAAACTACGTTTATTTACAAAACTAAGTGAACTGTACACTTGGGGTCAAAATTCTTTGTATCTTGTCCATAAAAGTTTCGATTCCCACAGTCTTGATTTTATTTGACCAGTTTCAAGAGGTAAGAGTAAATACTTTTTTCTTAAATTAGCATTAGTATTCATCCAACAACCAACAAGAATATATAACTATAACAAAAACATTTTTAATTGAACAAAATTATTAAAAAAGCCATCTTAGATGTTAAGACTCCAGTCAATAATAAATAAAACTTAGAATGTACTTGTAATGATAATTTTTCATTTTGTTTAGGTAATGGTTTCGTTTGTGAAAACAATTGAAGTTACTAAAAATTTTTGAAGTACCTATCTGTATATATGTGATATGTACAGAAATAGGATAAGTTAAAAATTAAAAAAATGTTTTAGACTTTAATTGATTAAGAAATAATGAGTATTAATCTTTTAACTACTATTCAAAGTGTAATTTATTGCAATTATAGTACAATTTATTGAGTTATATTAGAAAAGAAGTTTTAAAGCAAACTTTATGATTTTCACAACATATCCTCGTCGGGGTGTTCTTTTTCGTAAATTTCCTGTAATTTTTGTTGGTTCTTGACTTTTTTCATTTGCGCATAAATCGACGCTGCTTTGTAGTTGATGGGCCCGTAGTCCTTCATGTCGGCGTCCGCGTATATAAACTGATCTTCTGGTCTAAAAGGCTGGAATATAATAAAATAAATTAAGTAAATTATTATTTAGTGAGCAAAACTTATAGAAATACTGTCTATGTCTCTTTGTCACAGATAAATTTCTCTTAATATACTGAGAAAAAAAAACATTTCTTTATGTATATATAGAGATATATAGCTTAAACCATTGATTACTGATTTGGTGATAGAAATAATATTAAAAAAACTTAGTAGCCGGCGCTACGAGAACTAGCAGCAATATTATCTACTTTTTCAAAATTACGATTTTAGAGACAAAATAGTAACAATGTTATAAAAGTTATTCTATATAATAAATGTAATCATGTATGAACACATCTCTTATTCAGCAGAGTTTTTTTTATTTGGTAACATTAATACTATTAAATATATATTGTATACTAAAATATAACATATATACATAGATAAAACAAAAACAAACAAATAAAGTAGTCACAAAACGAACGGCTAAGCTATAAAGTTAATAAAAATAAATATTAATAAAATAAAATGGCTAAGCGTTAGAACAGTTAAAGAATGTTTTTTGAAAATTACCTTTTTTTAGAAAATGTACGTGTCGCTCTTGGCAAAGCGGGCCTATGAACAAAAAGACATACGTCACAACACTGAGATTACATGCTTTTGAATAAATCTTTTATAAAATGTCTAAAATTAAATGTTTTCGCAATTTTTTTAATATTTTTTCTAAATAAAGGCTTTATATTATAAAGTATAATTGTATAGAATTTTTTTTTATTATAATTGTATAAATTAATTGAATTCACATGCAACTTTACATTCAAAATATTTTAAAGCAATCAGATTCCATGCTCACTTAATGATTTAATGAATACTCATTGAAAGGAAAAATTAACTATCATAAAAGTTATAAAAAAAATAGGTTATCGTTAGTCATGCTACTTTTTTAAATAAAATGTATTAAATTCAATTAATTTAAAAAAATCTGCTGAATAATAGAAAATAATTCTTCTTCATCTTCCTTTTTCTTCTTTTTCATCTTTAGACATGTATTCCAATATAATAAGTACAGGCTTTACATGACCGACATTCATATTATTGGAAAGGATAATTTAGTAATTAAAAATCGCTGTTTTCAATTTAGGTAACCAATTTTAGGTGATGATTGATGATATAAATTTCAAAGACTGTTTCAAAAAAAAATATTCATATATGTATCTTATACGAAAATAAGTTTTAGAAAATAAAAATTTGCAAACATGACTAAATTAATACTTAATTATTTATATATTTTTTAGATTTAAAAATATAGAGTTATAAATGATCAATACATTAAAAATGATTAAGTATCTAAGAAATAAACATTATAATAATTTATATCAATGATTATGATAGTAAATATTTTAATGATTAATAACACAAAGTTACTAATTGTTAGTAACAAACTCACCTTTACACGTCGATTTCATTGAATTTTAGAGTCGCATAATCGCTCCTCTGTTGACTTTTCCTATTTGATACATTACTTTTGTAGCTACTATTACTTTCTTTAGACTCTACATTACCTATAGTGTATAAATGCTTATTAGAATTGACTGTATTCTTAAATTTTAAATTATGATTACCTAACGCTAAGTCTGCGTATACTAATTTTTTATTTTTAGGCCTATCGTCTTTGCAGAGCGTATTAAAATTTGTATTATAACTGTATTCTGGGCTTAAGTTTCTAGTTGAGTTTGATATGTAGTTGCCTTTTAAAAATTGCAAGTAGTTTTTCCTGTCGTTACTGTAGTCTGGCTCGGGGTAGTTGGGTTTTTCATAATTATCATATATTCCCACACAAGATAATTTTTCGCGGAGACTTTCGGATTTTTTTAATCTGTTTAATTTTTGACTTTTATCTTTTGTACGGTTTAGAGTTTTCGCGTAATATTGTGTTTCTGGCTGGTATATTGGACCTATTGTGTTGTTATACGTCTCTTGGTTCACGGGAATTCTTTTATCTACTCGGATCGGTTGGAAATAACAGAAGCTGTGGTGTTTTTGCAGTGGAATTTGGAAGTTTTTCTTATTTTTTCCTTTGGACATATTCGTAAAGTTTCTTTGGAGGTATTGCTGCTGTATATTAGTACTCTGAAATGAAAGGTTAGTTGGTTAGTGTGTTAACCACATTGACAAACAATGATGAATGAGATGATAAAAGAAAAATGAAAACATACAAAGCGTTTATACCTGAGCGATTTCACCGTTTTTAGGTAAATTTATTTGTACAGAATTGCTACGTTGAACTAAATTTCTTTTTGGTATAGGTTTTTCTGATAATTTTGGTATTTGAAGGGTTTTATTTGGTAAAATAACTTGCTTTTTTGGCAAAGTTACTTTGTTAATACCTTGATCGTTCAGTTGATTTACTACAGATCTAACTAAGGATGTCGATGGTAAAGTAATGGACGTCCTTTTAGGCGTTGCTCCTATGATGTTTGGTTTTGTATTTCTATCTTCGTTAACATCGTTGTCTCGGTCAACATCATCATTTTCAGAATAATTATCGTTATTGTCAGCTATATTTTTGAGACTCGTAGTTCTTTTTGGTATAGTTAACATATATTTGGTTTCATTTCTTTGGATTATAGGTTTCGAAACATTTTCTTCAGATTTCGATGATCTTATTGGACCATCGACTACATCTACTGATTTAGTATAACGGGAACTTATTAGTGGCATGGATAAATTAATATAAATATGATCAGATTTCGATGGAGAGTTTAACGGCGTTAGCTTAGTTCTCGGCGCCGGCACTGGTCTATTTAGTGAAGTCTTTGAAACATTTATACTTTCGTTACTTTCTTCACAGACTTGTATAGAATCTGTTAGATTTTCAAAATGCTCAACGCCACTCACATTCGATTTGATTCTAAGCAATGACGGGAAATTTTCATAAATATTGTCCTCTGAATCGATAACGTCATCAGAATCCGTAGTATTTTTGGTGTTATTGTTAATTTCATTGAAATTTTCTCCATATTCCGTATTAGGATAGAATCGTTCTATGTTTCTTTTTCTAACAATTCTCATAGACTGAAATTTTGGCTTTGTCTTTACATTTCTAGTATTTAAAGAACTAAATTTTTTTGAATCAACTATTTCTTCATCTATAGTCGGAAATTGCTTCAAAAACGGTACTTGGGGCAAATAGGGATTCAATAGCACAGTTTGATGTAGAGGGTACATTTGTTGTATCGGTGATAAAACCGGTATTCCGTATGTTTGATAATTTGTACTCGAATTAGCTACTGGATAGTTTACAGCATTTTGTACGAAAGGTGGACATACAACCCTCGGTGTAAATGATGGGTTTGTTGTCAATTGTTTTTGTAAGGCCTCAATGCCTTTAGCAGTTTTTTGGTTAGTCTCTACAATCCTAGGCTGAATCGCTTGTACAGGCTGTTATTCATGCCAAAACATAACATGAAAAAGAAAAATAAATGCAAATTAATAATAAAGCTGAACAAACAAAATCATAACATCTATCTTACAGATGAATAACAAATAAAACTAGAAAAATAATAAAAATACAACGATTGTTTTTGTGAGGTTTTAGATATTCTATTTACGTTAAAAAGGGAAAAAATATTATCATCAGGCAATAATTACGATATGTGATATCATCATAATATATTAATAGAGTCTTTAAAAACTTTTCCTTTATTTATTATTGTTATTTTTTCATCAAAACAAAATTTAATGAATACAATTTCATATTAGTAAACACACAATCAACTTAAAAGTTTATTTAGGGTCGATTTAGTTTTTATGATAAAATGTCATTTGTATATTTAAAGAAATCAATTAATGTAATGCCAATTTTACAATTCATACTAATATTAAAAAAGCAAAAAGTAGTCTATCTGTTATCTCTTCACGACTAAACGGCTGAACCGATTAAAATGAAATTTGGTATGGAGATAGTTTGAGACCTTGGGAAGGGCATAGGATAGTTTTTATCCCAGAAATCAACCCATAAGGGAGTGAAAAGGTGGGTGGAAGTTTGTAAGGGGAATTAATCATTATTCAAGTAAGGGATACAATTTTTTAATTTTTTTAAAGTACTTACCTACTTTACTATACCTATGTATGTATGCACATATATATCGTTCATTCTATACTACCCGTTAAAAATATAGCTTACCTTATTAGGAGGTTGTTGCAGACCGTGGAACGGCAGATTCTCGTACAGGCCGTTGTCTGCGAGAGTGCCGTTTGCTGCACTATCTACGCCATTCGTAGGTGGGCCTGGAAATGTGAATGTTATTGTATTAATTTTGTGTATATTATTTATAATTAAAAAGGGCTAAAATTCTGTTCTTTTATTTTAATAATTGTCAAGAAAAAATATTTTGTAATAATAATGATCGTGTAAGTAGAAGTTAAAAATTTTGTGCAATATTTTTAATATTTATTTTGGGAATAATGAACTTGTCATAAATAGTCGGTCTTAAAATACAGTAATTAGTTTTATTATTTAATAATATATTGGATTGGATTTTAAATATGCTGAGTATTTAAAAAAAGAAAAGTGTTAAAAATGTGATATTTATACAGTCATTTACATATTCATTTTAAAAAGAAATAAATTATTTTTCTTAGAAAAATATTAATAACATCAATAAAACAAGCAATACAACACAACGTGCTATACTTACTGTCGCCGGGTTTTTTTCTCTTTCTTGTATTTCTCGACGAGTCTGTCGTCAATTCATTACCATTCGTTGTGCAAATTCTATCAGGCCTTTTAAACGACACAACTAAAAACATGCCGTTATTTAAACAATGCAAAAAATAAAGCAATCACAACTGGAAATGTCGTGCGAAATAAAAAAAATCAATGAAAGAACATTGTACTAATTTGAATGAATAGTATCATCAAATTAAGAACCAACATTTGAAGTCCTATTATATTTTATAAAATTGAATAGTAGATTTCTTTTGTACATTTCTTTCATTGAGAAATTAGGATTTTTGTTAAGAATGTTGTACTCACTAATATTACTGAGACTTGTTTAACAATCAAATAAATTGCGAAAGCGTAACTTTAACACTTGTGAGTAGTGAAGAAAAAACGTGCTTTAAATGTATTGTGATAGTGATGTGTAAAGTAAATGTATGAGATGATATTTATAAGAAAAAAAAATTTGGAAAAAAAAAACATTGAATAAATGATATATAAAAAATATAAAATTGTTTTGATCATAAAAATATAATCTCACACGTTCTTAACGTGATATCCAAAAAAAGTCTACCTCCTTCAGTCACTATCACGTTTGGCGATTCACTTGAGAAAAACGACCGTATCCGTCTTTTGGGTCCATAATTTTTATTCAAAACTAATGACACAGCTCTCTTATTAGATTTATTTATCTTCTTATATTTTCCACTATCATCATCTGATGAATCACTTTTTCGTCTGAGATTTTTCAGAATTCCCGATACAACTTGTGTATGTTTTCTTGGTTTTCCAGTTTTTTTCGAATATTCACTTTTAGGCGTTACTTTGTTTTCCTCAACGTTTCTAGATCTTTCTAGCAATCCCAAATTACTTTCTTCAGTAACGTTTTGAGTTCTATTTTGTAATTTTGCTTGATTTTTTGGACTCAAAGTGTGATTAGAATTAACGTGCACTAATACTCCAGGTTTTAGCGGCCATTTACTTGGTGTTACTACTGTTTGAACTTTATCTGAATCTTTTTTATCACATTTCGGTGTTTCTTGCTTTTCAATTTCGTTTGTAACTTCCATATTACTGTTAGATTCTTTTAAAGTCATTTCTAGGTTATGTGCATTTTGTGAATCGACTAATCTAGTTCTATCAGATGATTTTGGACTAAATGTTAAATTTAAACGCGGTGATAAAGCGGGTAAAGCTTGGGATATTATAGATTGAGCTATAGACACTTCGTTTATACAGCTACCATCCGGACTGTTTAAAAACATGAAAAAAATATATTGTTAGGAATGTGATGATTTGTTATGATTATATTCATGATTATTACTTCTGTATTATGAATTTCTTTATAATTATATAAAAACGACAATCTTGTTGATATGAGACGTAAATAATTATAATATATGTAAACAAATAAGATCTCTTTAATATGTTACTATTCTAATCTTTTTATACTAAATTTGAATTGTGGCGCTGTCAGATGGATAGGTGTAATGATAAAAACATTTTTAATTCTGAAGTTATAATATTTTAATTAATTTAATTTGTATGAAGGAATCGACAAACCTGGCTATAACTATAAATGTCGTTTCTTTGTATTTCAGAGCAACAGATAAGTTTATTCTTGCCGATTCCTAATAACCACGACTTATTGTCTTATAAAACGACATTTAAAGCTATAGCCAGGTTTATCGAATAACTTCAGAATTAAAAATATTTTTCTCATGACACCTATACATCTGACAGCACCACAATTCAAATTCAATATAAAAAGATTAGAATAGTAACATATTAAAGAGATCTTATTTCTTTACATATATCTTTTACTATAGTGTCTTGAATGTGAAATCCGGAATACAGACAGAAAAATAATTCACTCAAAAGATTGAACACAAAATAAAACAGAAAAGTATAAAGAGAATAAAACGATAAATGATAGTATGATATACAAAATACATACACTGTAAATATAATAAACAGCTAAATTAAATAAATTGAAAAAAGAAACCGACACTAGAAGAATGCTTTCCAAACTCCATGCAGTGGATGCAAAATTTGCTTTTCCATACTACAAATATTCATAAAACAATCAAATAAACACACAAAAAACTCTCAAAATTCCAACAATCAATGCGAAAATAGCAGAAAAATAAAGAAAGCATTCTCCATC
This sequence comes from Brenthis ino, assembly GCA_921882275.1. Classification (NCBI taxonomy): domain Eukaryota; kingdom Metazoa; phylum Arthropoda; class Insecta; order Lepidoptera; family Nymphalidae; genus Brenthis; species Brenthis ino. The sequence continues at coordinate 8,183,164 of OV170233.1, forward strand.
TATGAAGAATCAATATTTTGTTAGTAATGTATACCTGAAGTATTAATTGTTGTCAGTCTCAATACATCTGGTGTTAGAGCGGTTAGGAACCTAAGAATAATAAACATTTGTACGTAAATATTAAAATATGTTAAATGTGTTAGAAACTAAATTTCTTACCAAAACAATTAAAATATATGATAAGAATTCTTTTTTAAATAAAATGAGACAGTGTTAGAATGTATAGTAATTATAAAAACATGCACTTAATGTACTGGGGTTTAGTAAGCCCTATTTTCTAAAAAGGCCGTTGGTCCAAGCATTGTGTACAGGCGAAAACTCAAACAAGCATACGATTCAATTTTTTTTGACAAAATAAAAAAGTTTTTTCATAGCCTTAGAATTTTTTCAAAATATCTAGTCTGTAGTTAGAAAATAAGACAGTTGGGGCAAATCTTCAAAATTTCATTGCAAAATGCACATAATTACTTAAGTTATTTGTGTTGATTTTGTTTTGATTATTAATTAATAATCACAAAAAGTAATGTTTTATTTTAATTAAAACATTAATAACAAAACTTCTTAATTGAGTACTTCTCTCATTAAGCCCAAATTATTTAATTGTTATTGATGAGATGACATTGCTATCGCTTTACGTCATGTGACATGAATTAAGAAATTAAACAAAAAAAACTCTAAAATTGAAAAAAATAACTTTTTCACAAAATATAATTTTAAGTTAATAAAAAATCAGTCAAAAAACTTTCAATCGTATGGTCATAGGACCTGTGGTCATCACTAAAGGCGCGGCGCGGCATCGACAGCCGCCACGAGTCCGCTCGGACCAACGGACTAGCTGCAACGGTTATATATACGGATATAATATATACTTATACGTATAAAGTAAAATAAAATATTGCAGACTATAATCACAGTTTACTAATCCATACCGTTGTCTAATGAAATTAAAATATTATACTTTACTCAAATAGACTTTTACAAGCACTTTTGAATCGTTAGTTTTAAACTTTAAATTAAAATGAAATGACAATATGTAAGTCTTAAGTAAGAAATTTCCGTTCGTTATTTTCGTTCGTTAAAAATCCGTTTAAAAATTTAGTCGTCCATTGTGCGTGGTATTTTGTATAAGAGTCAGGAAACAACATTAGGGTTAACTATATATAAATATATGACTTATAAGGAACTTGCTATGACATGGCACTACAATGCTTTAACTTTGAAACTGTTCGTCATGATAATTGGTATTTTTGACAATTCTTTCATTTATCAGGATTCATTCCATTAAAATAAATGGGAGATAGCATACTGTATGGGTTTTTAAACTGTACTATAATCTTGTTACATTTTATATTATCCGCCTTACTTATAAACCTTCAAATAGATTTTTTAAACAAAATAAAAAAAAGTTATGACATTAAATATATGTATATAAATAATAATTGTTTTTTAAACATATTATTAATAGATATAATAAAAAAATTGTTTATATAGGTATATATAGTTTATATAGGTAGTATATATAGGTATATGTAATGTGCATAGTAAGTAGATTCATTACTTAATAATTATTAAATAGTAAGGAAAGTAAATGAACATAGAATCAACAACAAAAAAAAAACAACAGTTTTTTTGTTGATTCTCTGGACATTTTTTTTAATTTCGAATTATAATAATAAATGTCTAATAGCAAGGGTGTACATTCTCATCTAAAGTGTTAGTAGAAACATAATATACTCACTTCTCTCGCTCTTCAAGTTCGACTGGATTGTTATCTGTTTGTTATTGTGTTATCGCGCAGCAAACAAAAAAAAACAACAATATTAGTTACAATACTGATTTAATTTATATCAAAAAATAGTAAATGTTATTTAGCAATTAATTAAATTCATTTAAGAAATTAATTATTGTATTATATTATTATCATTATATAGGAATACGAAATTTTACTATTTCTAATAAATACAATAATATTTAGATATGGAAAAATTTAAAAGTAATGGTAAATAATATTCCTATATATTAATAAAATTAAAAAAAATCATCCTTTTTAAAGACGTTTATAAATATTATGGGATTTTATTAAAATAAACAACAACAAGCAATAAATACAATAATTGTAGCAAAAAACTTTGCAACAGTAAAAAATAAAATTAATTATACAATGAACACAAAAAATATGACTAAGGAAATGATCGTCCTTTATTGAATAATAAAAAAAATGTTTTCGGAAATATTATTACGTGAGTTTAAGCTAAAATTTAAGACAAAAATGTATGTCTGTTAATTCAGACTTTTTTTATAATTGACAAGGATATTTTTAATTTATTAAGCAATAAATAATAATAATAAAATAAAAATGGTTAAATCGAAACATTGCTAAGTTTCAATTTAACCTCTTAAATTTTCAAGATGGGGCTTTAGCAATCTACCAATTCCAATACAAACCAGACTCATATAAGTAGTTGTTGTATGTTTAAAAACCTAATCTTTCTCTTTTTTAATTATGCACAAAATGTGTATGAAACATTAAATATAGTAACTTTATTTAAAAAAAATCTAATTAAATTTCGCGCAATAACTAGAGATGAATAAAAAAATCTACAATAACAACCCAAAAATCTCTTTCTTTTATAGAAATTTAAATATAGTACTACTGTTTGTTTCTCAAAAAACATCAAAACAAAACAAACATCACACAACAACAATGCACAAGCAAATAAATAAAACCATCTTTTCGAACTTATCCGCGGATTTATATAGATTTTTGGTTTACAGCAATCATGATGGCTATTTTCTCCCGTATATTATTCGAAACGTCGGGAACCAAATATAAAAATAAATCCGCGAAAACCGAAAATATAGTTATGTTTAAAATGTTAAAACAAATATAAAATGTACAAACAAACTCACATTTGGCTTTGGCCCTCATCCGCCGACAGACGCACACTATGAGCAGACACAGTACGACGCACAACACGAGCACTGCGAGCGAAATGGCGCCGATGAGGATCAGCTTCTGCTGGTCTCTCCACCATACCTTGTTGCCTGCAAATTATATTAAATACTATAATGATAATAATAATAGTTTATTTATTGAAGTATATATAAAGTGACAATATAAGAGGTTAAAGTAATAAAAGCAAGTAGTACAAAAAGGGTAAAAATAAGTTGAACTACTATTTCCTAAATTAAGCCAGGGACTGTTTTTTAGGTAAACTGTGTGTAAAATACTGGCGACTTTTCCTCGCTTCGCTCGGGTTCGTCCCTAGGTATATTTTAATTTCTTTGAGCGGAACCCTAATTCTTTTACTGAAATAAATGTAGCCTAAGTTACTCCTTATAACATCAGCTATCTGCCAGTGAAAGTCCCGTCAAAATCAGTCCAGTCGTTTCGGTGATTAGCCGGGACAAACAGACAGACAGATAGACGAAAAATGTATAGGTAAGTAAATGTATTTCTCAAAGTTGAAAAAAGGGCTGCAAAGGGTATAAATGAATAATTTTTGATTAAAGGAAGCGATTTTACGTAACTAATATAGATTCCTTTATTGGACGTATATGATAACCCTTATAAAAACCCTGAATAATATTTTTTCTCTAATATCTTCCATGTACAGAGTTAAAGTAATGTGTAAATTACGGTTATCTTGTATTGTATATTTCAATCTTTTGATTAAATATGCCTTACTTACTGTAGCTTTCCAAATTGGCTGCATGAGAAAACACGAATAAATGAAATAATTATTATTCATCATTTAAAGTGAAATGGCTCCATTAAGAAATTATAACCCAACATATAATATATAAAATTACATGAAATTCATAAAATTTTGCTTTTATTATCTACGTAAAAAAATTTAGCACCCATAAATATTTATAAAGTATGCAATAAATTAAAAAAATATAATCATCAATACTTTTATAGTCACAAATAAAACTTACCCTAATTAACGCTTACCCAAAAACAAGTGTCGACGTCAGATTTCCTATCGTCAACCCTATTGCCACGCCATGCAATTGTCGACGACACGTTTGGCTCAGTGTGTAGTGACCCTACTTGCTGTGCCAGCGGTCGCGGGTTTGAGTCCCGCTGGGGGCAGTCATTTGTGTGTTGAGCACGAATGTACTCAGTCATGGGTGTTTATATTCATAATATGTATGTATTTAAAGTTTATATATGTATAGTGTATCAACTATCTGGTATCCATAACACAAGCCTCGTAGCTTACCATGGAACTAGATGGTAATGTGTGTTAATGTCCCAACATATATATTTATTTATTATTGTATAATTTTAGTAAAAAAATATAAGAATTAACGAGTGCAAATAAATGTCAATTTATCGAAAAAATTGTAATTTTCTCAAGTCCTTTTATGTATTATTCAAAATAGTGATAATTAAGTGATAATAATTCAATTCATAAAAGTATGCAATTTTTTATCAATGTTTTCTTATGACGTTATCGCGTAAAATTATCGTCCGTAAACCGACTTTACAGAAAACCAATTTTTATTTGTGTAGTGCAAGTGTCGTGTGCAAGAAGTAGAATGAGGGTTATGTTAAATGATTTATTGACGTAGTGAGTGACGAAGTTGTATTTGATAGTTTGATTGGTTTAGTGTATGGCTCGATATAATAAACTTAATAAAGCGTTTTATGCTAAAGGAAATAGGGTCGACAATAGGAAATCTGGTGTCGACACTTACTTTTTGTTAACTTAGTTACTTTTTGTTTTGTTATTTTTACCTTACCCAAAAACAAAACTTACCCATAACATCTCTCTCACACGCGCGCGACATTCCGACACTGTTGTTCGCGAAGCACAGGTAAGTTCTGTAAACGTCCACACTCGAACTCAGTTTGAGGAAACTTTGGGCGCCATTTTGCCAAATCTGTTCGTCTGTCAAACTGTCATTGTCGTTTTTCAATTTCCACGAGAATGACACCTGTTGTGAATAGAAATAAAAACGTTTATACTTTCTTAGTTTTATGCGAATATTCTGATGTTTTTAATAAAGAAAGTTTTATCTAAAGTGTCAAATATTCGTGTAATTTAAGAAATTAATTACCTCAGAAGGGTTCGCGTGCGCGGTGCACACCAACACTTGCTCGCCTTTAATTTCTACTTGCTTTATCCCACATTCAGGTATAACTAAAAAATATTGAATATTATTTTTGATATTAGCTAAACAGGTTTTATTCGAAAACAAGCCATTGCTTATACTTTGTTCTAATCTTTTAACAGTTGTCGATTACCACAATGCTTTAAAAAGTTAATGAATAAATTTTGATAGCGTGTTTAGTTTTGTTCCTCTTTAATATTTCTCAGAAATCAACGTGTTTTTAAAATTAATCAATTTTTAAAAGTAATGTATAAAAAAGTGATAAAATCCGAAGTTTGACACAATGTAACTAAATAACATCATTTTACCATTACTCTTAATAACAATTTTTAACAATTATTCTTAAGAAAATGATGAAATAATAATTATATAATTATATAGTGAATAGTAGAATTAAATAGTGAATGTGTGTCGGTAGTCCTTTACACTGACACTGCTAGACAAATTTGGATAAAATTTAGTACGAAAATAGGCTATGACCTGGAGTAACAGGTAGGCAAATTAAATCAATACATTACTATAGTTACTACTAGCGACTCACCCTCGTTCCGCTCGGGTTCGCCCCTACTTACGATTTCACGTTTAGTATAGATTTCTCAGAGATGTGATATTTTCCCGCAGTAAAAATCTTATATCTTGTATGTTGGACCCGGATACTCAGCTATTATTATCATCAAATCTATCCAGTGGTTTTCCCATGATGCGGTGATAGACAGACAGACAAAAATTCTAAAAAGTATAAATTCAACCTCTGTATCGATAAGAAAGTCTATTTCAATAAGATTTTCCAAAAAATATTTAATGTACAAATTATGCTTAGTTACAATTTTATTATATGTATTGATAACATTAGCACTCACACATGACGTCCAGTATGAAGGTGGTGTTGACGGCGCCGTGCCGGTTGTACGCCTCGCACGCGTAGGCGCCGGCGTGGCGCCGCGCCGCCGCCGGTAACAGTAACGCGTTCCCGGACGACAGCACCAGCGACGCGTTCCCGTGTTCCCGCGCTGCGCTCTTCGACGCGGGAACGCGCCGCCACGTGTAGCTCGGCATTGGGAACCCGCTGGGAACGTTTTGCAGTTTTAAGTATATATATATTATAGACTGGGTATTAAGAAGGTTTCTGCCCGGCCTATCCTTATACGTTTCTCTAATGTTCAACTGCGCACTCATGTCTGGAAGGCTAAAACTGCATTGAAGGGCTCCAAGATAACGTTGTCGGAGTTTCTGACAAAAACCCGGCAAGAAGTGTTTACCGCTGCTCGCAAACATTTCGGCATTAAAAAATGCTGGTCTGCAGACGGCGTGATTGTTATACTCCTTCCGGATAAAACCCGCACTAAGATCACCACTTCATCGGAGCTTAAACAAATCATCACTCAGTATCCTCATAAATCTGTATCGAACAACGATGAATAGTGTATTTTGTTTACTCTATTTGGATTTGGTCGCATTATACTGTGTTCTATAGTTATCACTTATGTATAATTCGTAATACATCTATTTGTTACACTGTAGGGTATAAAAATATTACTTATCCGTTCATTTTATATTTAAAATTTAAAAGTTATATACAGTTAGTTACTGTTTGTTTCTGTCATTCACTTTTAATTGTCAAATGTGATGTGTTAAAATATTATGGTAAACTGTCAACGTCATATTATTGCGTTTAGTTTTTGCATATTTCCTATATGGTCTACATTTCTTGTCACAGATAATGTTAACAGTTTCTTGTAATGTAATCTGACTTCTTTTTTTTTCTCTTTTAAATTTTAATTTAAGTGTTGTCAATGTGGTACTTTTGTTTTCGTTATTTATTCTCACAGTTAACTTATGCACGTGAATAGTGTCCATTGCACATTATTATTATTATTTCTTATTAATACATATTTCTAGTTTATTTATTTATTATATTAGTACATATTTTATTATTTATATAATATTAAAATAATTTTTAATATAAATTATGATAGATGATCAATATGTTTCTTGTTCTTCAGATGAATATGAAAGTGCTGGCAGCAACAGCACATCACTATCTGACTCAGCACCGCTTCCAGATAAACTCACTAATGCTTTAAACGATAGATCGGCTTCTCTCTCCTTAGTGCATATCAACGCGCAGAGTATACTTGCTCATTATACCGACTTTCTCGCATCTTTTAGTACCGGCGTAGTTGACTGTATACTCGTGTCTGAAACCTGGCTTAAACCATCATTACCTTCCACTAGTTGCGCTCTCCCAGGTTACAAATTATATCGTAATGACCGCTCTGGCCGAGGTGGAGGTGGCGTAGGTATCTACCTTCGCTTCAGCCTTTCTGCCAGAGTTGTGTCTTTATCCCCTCAAAATCCCTCAGGATCTCTCGAGTATCTCTTCTTAGAAATTACTGTACACCATAAAAAAATTTTGCTTGGAGTGCTTTACTGCCCAAATGACAAAATTAATTACTTTACTGACCTAGAGTGTATATTTGACAATCTTGTAACTCTATATGATGAAGTGATTTGCATGGGTGACTTAAACACTTGTTTACTAAAAAATGACACGAGAGCCCAAACGTTACATGCACTAACTGATTCTTTCAATCTGCATATTCTTCCTTTGTCTTCTCCCACCCACTATTTTCCTAACTGTAGGCCTTCTCTTATTGATTTAATTTCCGTCTCGAGGCCTAATCTTGTAATATCTCACGGCCAAATGACTGCCCCTTTCTCTTACCATGATTTAATTTACCTATCATATAAACTGCGTTCTCCAAAGGCTAGAGGCAAAATTCTTTTCCAGCGCGACTTTAGGCATATGGATCTGGAACGCTTAAGAGAGGATGTGAAGAATTGCAACTGGTCATCTGTATTCTCATCAGATAATATTGACAGTATGGTTGAGTCATTAACTACTGAACTGATTAGACTTTACGACATTCACGCCCCGGTAAGACCAGTTCGCATGAAGCATGCTCCAGCCCCTTGGTTAACACCCCTAATCAGGAGAACTATGGCTAAGCGCGATAGGGCAAAATCTAAAAACAAAAAATATCCAACTGAAGAAAATCTTTCTGCATACAAAAAGCTTCGTAACATCTGCAACAGGATGTGTAGGGATGCCAAACGTCGGTATATTCATACCACAATTCAGGGTCTCTCCCAATCGCAAGTTTGGAGATTCCTCGAGTCACTTGGTGTGGGCAAGAACCCGAATTCGGGCGAAGTCTCGGTTGACCTCAATAAACTAAATCGTTATTTTGCTACCCCACCTTTAACATTAAATCAACAAATCAAATCTGCTACCCTTAATCACTTATCTAGTATTGTCCCACCAGACTCGTTCTCTTTTTCTTTCAAACCAGTCTCAGAAGATGTCATTAAGAAATGTATTCGTTCCATCACTACTAAAGCCATCGGTAGTGACAACCTCAGTCTCGACATGATTCTTCCTGTGTTGGACTGCATTGCTCCAGTTTTCACCCACATCATAAATTACTCACTGACCTGCAATATTTTTCCAACACAATGGAAGAATGCACTAGTCGTACCCTTACCCAAAGTCCCAAATCCATCCAGCCTCAATGATTATCGTCCTATATCTATCCTTCCCATTCTATCCAAGGTCCTTGAATCTATAGTCCATAATCAACTTTACTCCTACCTTACCTCCTATAATCTATTATGTCGTTACCAATCTGGTTTTCGTCCCTATCACAGCACTGTTGGTGCGCTGCTGAACATCACGGAGGACATTCGGTACGCTATGGATAACACTAAGCTTACTGTGATGGTACTTCTTGACTTTAGTAGCGCATTCAACTCTGTAGACTTCGACATCCTTCTTGGCACTCTTCGCGCAGTTAACATTTCCCCTGCGGCTACAGACTGGTTTAACTCATATCTCTTCGGGCGTCGCCAGTGTGTGAGAGCTAATGACACTTCATCAGTGTGGTTGGATCTCACGGCTGGGGTCCCCCAAGGCGGCGTTCTTTCACCACTGCTCTTCTCTATCTTTATTAATAATATATCTCGCGCCATATCTTCTCCCTACCATCTGTATGCAGACGATTTACAACTCTATCGTCATTGTGAGTTGAACGATTTGCCTGATGCTATTCAAAATTTAAATAATGACTTAATCGCTATTCAAACTTGGGCCGAATCTTTCGGTCTCTTAGTTAATGCAAAGAAGTCTCAAGCAATAATTATTGGCAGCAGCAGGTTAAGGTGCAGAATAGATTGGAAATCAGTGTCTGCGATTACTTACTCTGGAGTTCCAATTCCTTACTGCGATAAGGTAAGGAACTTGGGTCTCATTATGGATTGCAATATGACTTGGACACCTCATATCAATGAAGTTAGTAGGCGTATGCACTTCACTTTCCATTCTCTTAAGCGTCTCCAATATTTTCTCCCCTTCAAAACCAAAGTTATGCTTGCGCAATCTCTTCTACTACCCATACTCGACTACGCCGATGTATGCTATTTAGATGTGACAGAGGAGCTACTGAATAAACTTGAGCGTCTCCAAAATCTCGCCATACGCTTTATCTATGGTCTACGCAAGTATGATCATGTCTCCGAATTCCGAGCTCAACTTCAATGGCTCCCTATCCGCCTTCGCCGTGATATGCACATCCTTTTGTTTCTATTTAATATTCTTCATAATCACAATTTTCCTTCTTACCTTCGTTTCCGGTTCAACCTGCTTCCGACTCCTACACGTTCCAGGCGGCCCTGCATCACATCGATGCTTGAGATACCGACAAGTAACACCAAGTTTTTACAAAACTCTTTCTCGGTACGTGCTGCAGTGTTATGGAATAAACTTCCTAAAATCCTACAGGAGAGCCCTTCTACAGCTGTGTTTAAAACGAACATAAAAAAGCATTTTCTAGCTCAATCTTGAACAATATATTTTTCTGTTTAACATTTATTTGCATATGTATGTTTATGTATATATTTATATGTACGTATATATTTATATAGTTTTAGTATGTATTAGATTACATGTTTATATTATATATCTATAATTGTATTTATGTATTTATGTTATATAATATGTATATAATTAAAATATGTATATGTTTTTTATATTTTCATATATGTATATTAATGTATTCATATATTTAACTTTTATTTATGTGTCATACTTATATACTTTACTATAACAAAAATTCTGCACTTTCTCTTTCTGTCCCGCTATTTAACACTATTTCCCACATGCATGGGTTGACTGGAAGAGATCTCTTATAGAGATAAGTCCACCTTTGTCCACGTCACTTTCTATGTATTTTGTTTTTTATAATTTATTTGTGCAATAAAGAATATATATATTTAATACATATATGACGTATTTATACATGGTTTTTTTTAAATGAGTATGAGACATATCATAGACGTTTTGTCTTATGATTTAAAAAAAATATTTATAGTTTTTTTTATTATATACAAGCAGTTACAATCTTTTTAGTTTGATAAAGTATTTGAATAATATAAATAGAATTTATAATTGATTTAGCGACCAAAACCTTACTAAAACAAATGTATAATAGAATATAAGGGAATTCAACAACTTACTTGGCAGAGCACACGACTTTGGCCGGGATTTCATTTTCTATGACTGACACGACGGCTGGCGTCACCGTGATGTTTTCTGGTTCATCTGCACAGAGAATATAAGAATGTTGAATTACTATTTTAATTGCGAAGGTTTGTATATGATTTGTTATCTTTACGCTGAAACGTCAGAAACAGATAGTCTATGATCTGGAATAACACAGGTTACTGTCAGGCATATAAAGATACATTTGAGCAAATCCAAATCGATAGTAATATTATGAATATTCAATTCAATTACATTTTATTGTATACTAGCGGCTCACCCTCACTTCGCTCGGGTTCGTCTCTAGAAAAATGAAAACAAATCTATCCCTCGGGAACCGTATATTTTTCCGGGATAAAAGTAACCTGTGTTATTCCACACTATAATCTATATCTGTGCCAAATTTCATCCAGATCCGTTAAGCCGTTCAGGCGTGAAAGAGTAACAAACATCCATACATACTCACAAACTTTCACATTTATAATATTTATATACCGACTAAGAAAAAGATATAAACAAAAATAAATAAACACAAACTAAACTTAAATTTTTCTTCTACACAAAGAAAAGATTTACAGAAGGGGGCCTTATCGCTAAAAGTGATCTCTTCCAGGCAACCTTGAGGTGAAAATATTGGAATAAATATTATATTATTATGAATAATATTGTCGACGATACGGCACGTTTGGTTCAGTTTGTAGTGATCCTACTTGCTGTGCCAGCGGTCGCGGGTTCGAATCCCGCTGGGGGGCATTCATTTTTGTGATGAGCACGAATGCTTGTACTCCAGTCATGGGTGTATTTATAATATGTATGTATTTAAAGTAATACTTGTAGTGTACCAAACATCTGGTATCCATAACACAAGCCTCGTAGCTTACCATGTTATCATTAATGTCCCGACATATTTATTTATTATTTAAATATATGTATGTATATGTTATTTAAATATAATATATTTATTTAAATTAAAATGGATATAGTATGTTATCCTCAAGAGATAGACATATGCCATCGCGGGCTTTTCTGTAGACCTATATAAGATACACAATTTCACCATACATCATTTTGTTATATCTCAAAGGGTGGTAGCGTTTTCGTTGAAAGCTCCCAGAGGGCTTATTGTATATTATATTATAGCCAATGTATACAATAACTTAACAAATTATATACTAAAACCTTCCTTGAGAACCACTCCATCCATTGGTGAAAACAGTATGAAAATCGGTGCCGTAATTTTTGAGTTTACCGCAACAGACAGACAGATGCGGCGGAGGACTTTGTCTTATAATATGTAGTGATTTATTTATTCCCTCAACGACCGGCACACCGGTGAGTTACAGTTAATAATGTTTTTTTTAGAAATTTAATTAATTTCTTAGTTTACCTGGAGGAGTTATTGTAAAAGTTCTAAAATTGAAAGGAAAAATGAGTATACAATTCTTTGTAGATATCTACTGGGAGTAATAGGAAGGTAAATCTAGATTCTATCACAATATTAATAGTAAGATACTCACATTCGACAGCGAAGTTGGTGGTGCTGGCGACAGGGGGGCCGGCGGCGTTGCGCGACGAGCGGCACGTGTAGCGCGCCGCGTCGCCGCGCGACAGCACGCCGCCGGCCCACGCAGACATGTTCCAGTGCTGCGGCGGGGTGCAGGGTTATGTTATTATAGTTTATTTTAAATCTTAATATTATATATTTAAATTCTTCTGTACGTGTGTTTGTTACCCTACTCCTAAAGGGCTAGACCGATTTGGATAAAATTTTGTGTATATATTTCAATGGGCATCTGGATGGTTTGAAAACACAAATTTACCCAGTAGCTGGCGCTGCAGTCGGTGCGCCATCTCCTAAACGGCGGGGACGATTTTAATGATATTTTTTGTGTATGTTCCAGTGGGTATGGACAAGGTTTGAATTTACAAATGAATCAGGTAGGTGGCGCTGCAATCGGTGTGTCACTAAATTTTCATAAAAGACTGCATTTTCCGAGCAATAAATAAATTTAGATTATGTTATATTATGTGTATATATGTTTCCTATGGACTGCAAAACAGCTGGAGCCATTTTGATGAATTTTCAGGTAATCTTCAGATTAGCCCAGCGGGTGATCCTGTGAATTTTGTTGGCAATCGGAAGTTTGGACGCGGGCGAAGCCGCGGGTACTACTAGTATATTGTAAATAAGCTTAACAAAATACAGTAAGAGAAACCTTTGTGAGAGACTGGTGTCTGTACTAAGTAAAAAAGAAAATGCATTACAGATCGCCAGACACATGCCCTCATTTACAATTATCTTATTACATTTAGACGATTTAGTGTAGACCTTAATTATCTATACATATTATAAAATTGTAACTAAGCCGAATCTGTACATTAAATATTTTTTAAGAAATATTATTGAAATAAACATTATTATCGATACAGAGGCCGAATCTATAGTTTTTAGAATTTTTGTCTGTCTGTTTGTCTGTTACCGCATCACAGAAAAACCACTAAAGGGATTTTGATGAAATTTGCTATGATGATAGCTGGTTATCCGGATCAACATATAGGATCCTTTTTACCGCGGGAAAATATCTAATTTCTGAGAAAAAATGCAAAAACTGCAGTGTAAGAGTATACTAACTATAAAACCTAAGAATTTGATTTTTGGTCATCTGAACGCGGGCAATGCTAGTGTTATATAAATATGGAATTACAACGAGTAGTGTGCAAATGTGGTATAGTGTAAGGTTATGTATAGTGTGGTGGTGCGACGTGACTGCCGGAGCACTCACCAAGGTGGACTCGGTCGCCTCGAAATCGTTCCGGTTGCCCTGCGGCTCGATGCGGCGCTCCACCACGTAGTACTTGCGCGTCCGCGCGGGGTCGATGCGCTCGCCGTCCTTCAGCCACTCCACCGAGCACAGCGGCGCGCACTCCACCGTGCACGACAGCGAGATGTTCTGCGGTTTTGTATTTATGCTAATAATTATATCCTATCCCAGTCTATGCATGATAGGGATATCTTATGGGAAAGACATGAGGTTTTGTATTTATGGCATTAATGATATCCTTTCCGAGTTTATGCATGATAGCGAGATGTTCTACGATTTGGGGGATGAGTGGGCTTTTGTATTTATGGCTAAAATCTATACTAATATTATAAAGAGGTAAAGTTTGTAAGTTTGTGAGTTTGTGACGTTGTAGGGGGTAATCTCTGGATCTACTAAACCGATTTAGATGAAATTTGATAAAAGATAGTTTGGGGCCCTGTAAAGGACATAGGATCCTTTTCATCCCGCATTCATCCCTTAAGGGGGTGAATATGGAGATGAAAGTTTGTATAGGGAATCAACCTAGGAACGAATTCGAGCGAAGCGAGGGCTAATCGCTAGTATATAATATTAAAAAAGAAATTTGATTTCTTGTATATTTGCTTGTAATGGACAAACAAAAATACTTCTAGAGCGTTTTAAATATTATTTCACCTAATACGACTGTTTGTACGATAGAAGTATGTCCTGGAAAACACAAAAGCTTTTGTTTTTGAGACGTTAATAAATATCCTTATCAATATTACCGTCTGTACGACAGAGATATGTTCTGGGAAATACATAGAGTTTTGTATTTATGAGAATAATATTTATTCTTATTATTATATAATTTATATCCTGGAAAACGCAGTTTAATATTTGTATATTAAATATCCTTTATACTTCTAAATCTAAAAAAGTATTTATTCTAAAGTTTCAATAAACTCTAAAAATATATGTTTATAATAATTTTATTTCCAAAAATTCTTAGTACCTACTTGAAATAATATTTACCTGAGATTTGTATAAAGCCCCGCTGTAGTGATTCATCGCGTACTTAAAGCTTGGTGGAGCTGGAAAATGTACAATAATATTATTTAATACTAGTTTCAAATTTTTTTATATTGATTGTGTCGTACAAATTAGTTAATCCTTTTAGCGTTCTATAAATGATCTATTATGACAAAGATCTTGGAAGCAGTAAGTGTCTCGGTGGTGTAGTCGCTAGCATATGCGGCACATCCTCGGGTCCTGGGTTCGAGTCCCGGATCGGGCCAAGTTTTGTTATTGAGTATTTCTATTAAGAAATTCTCAGTAATAGCCCGGCGTTGGGAAGTTGATGGTGTTTCACCCCCATGTCGAGGCAGAACCGATCGCATCGGTACTATGACTGATCTCTCACCAATCGTGTCGAAGTATCGTCCCATAGGACTTTGAGAGTATAAGGAATCTCCGTGTAGACAGTTGTGCACTCTTTATTAACTTAATTAATATCTTCTGCGTAAATGTCACTATTATTATAGACATCATTATTACCTCTTACAGTTTGCTATTTCCTACACCTAAAGGTTGCCTGGAAGAGATCGCTGTTTAATCATAAGGTCGCTTCTTGTACATCAATCTGTTCTGTATTCATTTATTTTTTCTTGGTGTATAATAAAGAGTTTTTATGTAATATTTTCTCATATTTAAGCTGGTATATTTGCATATACGGGTCTCGACCAAGTAAACACAGTGTGTATTTTATGATGGTTCTGTTTGAGTATGTTGTTTTTCGCTTATTTGCAAAAAAAATTCTAACCAATCTAACGATACGTTTAGCTCAGTTTGTAGTGACTACTTGCTCTACCAGCGGTCGCGGGTTCGAACCCGCGAGTCCCGCTGGGGGCATTCATTTGTGTTGATGAGTACGAAAGTTTGTAGGCCATGGGTGTTTATATTTATAATATGTATGTATTTAAAGTTATATACTATGTGTAGTGTATCAAATGTCTGGTATCCATAACACAAGCCTCGCAGCTTACCATGGAACTAGATGGTGCTGTGTGGTAATGTCTCAACATATTTTTTATATATTTATAATCTACAAGTATTTAGTATGGCTGCTTTCTGTAACGTGATATATATATAGGAAAAGTTTATCATTATTATTATGTCCAGCCACTGACCGAGCACGTCGACATCGACGACGCCGGGCGCGCCCTCGCCGCCGCCGCCGACGCCGCGGCACGCGAAGGCGGCGCGGTGGTCGAGCCCCACCGGGTCTAGCGTCCACTCGCGCGACACCACGTCCGACACCACGCGCCCGCCGCGGTGCCAGCGGTATCTGCGAGAGCGGGACACATGCATATTTATATATAGGGAGAGAATGAGACGGGAGCTGTGCCGGCCAGATGAGCCGTGAGACATGTGTACGTATGCAGGGAGAGCAGTGTGGGGGATAGCGGTACCTGCGAGAGCGGGACACATATCCATACTAATATTATAAATGTGAAAGTGTTTGTGTGTTTGTTTGTTTGTTTGTTTGTTTGTAAAAACACATTATAATACAATCCACATATATGGAAGGGGGGGGGGAGGGTGATGGTTAATAGGATTCAGGTGACAGAGTTCGAATAAGGAGTTAATGAGGGAAAAATTAAAGTTTGGTTGACAGAGTCCAAATAATAAGAGTATGTGTAAGTGAGGGAGAGAGTGAGAGAGAGAAGTTATATTTTACATACTTTTAAAAGTAATATATGTATTTATTGCGTCTGTTAACGCAACTATAAGCCATTATAAAAAAAAAACATATTTATTTTTATAATGCATTTGAGAAATCTGTGTAACATCTTACTAAAAAAATATATTATTTTTATAATGCACTTTAACAAACTCTATCACTTATAACATATTTCTTTTTAAATAATTGTTTCTTGAAAATACCAAAAGATTTTTCAAAATATTTAACACTATGTCCAATTTTTACCGATTTCTTATATACATATATAAATTATGTTTTTTTTTCATACCTAAATAAAATTAATTTAATAATTAACATATTTTAAAAGTACTCATATTTAGATAAATAATTTATTGCGAGTAAAAATATATACAGAATACCTGTGAGCTTCTGGCCTTCCTTTCTCCTCTATAGTGCAGGTCAGCACGAGGGACTTCCCCTTTATAACTCTCCACGGGGAATAAGTTAGTTTCGCCGGTCCGGGCGGATCTAATGAGTGAATTCAGATAATTTAGGATTATTATTATAAATAATTAAAAATTAATATAAAAAGACGCAGTGGTAGCCCAGTGGTAACGCGCTCGCTTAGGAAAGCGAGTGAAGCGGGTTCACATCTCGGGTGTCGCAGTTCTGATATGTTACGTAAACCCAGCAAAGCGGACGGTTTAAATACGTTGTTAATTTAATAAATTAATATTGTAATAGTTACTTAATCGGCTAAGTTAGTCTGTCGGCTAGTTTAAGTAATTATTTTCATTTTTAGTTCAGTTGAAACGAAATATATTGTAACTTTGGATATTACCAGCTTTTCCTGTTTATGGCTTTATAGTTTTTTTTTGTAATGTATGTATTCAGTCCTTTTTTACGTCCCACTGCTGGGCAATGGGCGTGGGCCTCCCTTCAATACAAGATGATCAGGCCACAGTCGACCACGCTGGCGAAGTGCTAGGCGAACACATATCTTTCGAAAACTTGCTAGGTTCTCTCAGACGTGCAGGTTTTCTCACGATGTTTTCCTTCATCATTAACTTTAAGGAAGTTAAATTTAATTTAACAATATACAATAACTTACAATTAACCACTAATTCAGTCTTTTCACTCTCATTGCCCCAACCCGCGTAGTTCTTGCCCTTACACGAGTAGTTCCCGTGAAAACTCTTAGTAGTGTCTTGCAGTAACAGCATCGATGGATCCACTTCGTTACACAAATTATCTGAAATAGTAAGGTAAAATATATTTTTTGAGCGAAATCCTAATTCTTTTTCTAATATAAAAGTAACCTAAGTTACTTCTTACAACATCAGCTATCTGCTATTGGAAGTCCCATTAAAATCAGTCCAACCGTTCGGCCGGAACAAACAGACAGACAGACAAAAACTTTGAAAATTGTGTTTTTTATAAGTACTGTATATAATGTCATATGGATTTAGTAAAAAGCTGTAATTTTGACAATTCAAACAGACATTTCAATTTATTTATCAGTTTAGATTTTATTAATCAAAAATTATTTACAAACATAAAAAAAACTCGACAGCGTAAAAGGAGAAGTATAAAGATAGATAGAAAATAAGTCGACGAAGGAACATATAATATAATTGTTTGAATATGGTCATAAACCAGAGCGAATCCTTTTTATATTTATTATCTATGCGACTCGAGCGCCCACTTGCGTTGTTTTTTCGTTTCGCTTTCCCTCGTTTTTGTTGTAACCGGTGTTGGATATACATTGTAATATTTAATGCTTCATTAAATTACTAATTTGAACAATAAACTAGCTTTATTTCGTTACTAAAATTATGCAGTTGGTTTATCATATATTATAAAACATGTACATATGTATGTAGTATACTCACCATCAGTCCCATTACATTCTGGCAGATGTTTTAATATTTCTCCATCGAGGTACCAAATAACTTCATCTAGAACCGGGGGATTCCCCTTCACTACCTCACACGTGAGGGTTACGTTTTTGTGATCAGTCTCAAGAATTGGGCTTGGAGAGCTCATTGTGAGACGAACTTGTGGCTTGACTGGAAAAATATAGTAAATAAATTATAATTACATTTAACTTGTATTGGCTATTTACTATGTATTGAGAAGTGAATAAAATTAATATAGAAGGTACATTATATATAAGTGACAATAAGATATTTAATATTTCTATTAGCTACATGTTAGACAGAAAATCTGCCTTATTTAGCACTTTTATATTCGGTTGATTTTATTCTTAATATCGTATTTATAGATAAACTAGCGGCTCACCCTTGGTTCGCTCGGGTTCGCCTCTAGGAAAACAAAACCAAACCTATCCCACAGGAATCGTATATTTTTCCGGGATAAAAAGTAGCTATGTGTTATTCCAGACTATAATCTATCTCTGTGCCAAATTTTATCCAGATCCCTTCAGCGGTTCTGGCGTGAAAGTGTAACAAACATCCATACATCCATACTAACAAACTTTCACATTTATATTATTAGTATAGATATCGCAGTTTAACTAATCGAAAATGCATCAAAGTAATAACATAAAAAGAAAAAATAGTATCAATACTATGTATCTAGTGTATTGTACCTAATGTCTAGCAAACGCCAATTATAATTATTAGTGCCCAATCGGGTATCGAACCTGTTAACTAAAGACAATACTTACATAGAACATTCACGTATATACTTTCATTCGTGGTCCCGTTCCCTACATTGTTGGCCATGCTGACAGTATAAAAATAGCCATTATCGTCCTCATTAGCATCTAAAATGATAAGGACGTGCTGTTCACTTGTACCGCCTTGATAGTGCGAGTTGTTGACATTGATTCTAGTTCCGTTGCGATACCTGTAAATTGGTAAAATAACACTTAGAAATTTTCTTCTTTAATATTTATTTTTATATAAGAATACTAGCGACTCACAGTCGCTTCGCTCGGATTCGTCCTTTCGTACGTTTTACTGTTTTTTGTTTATTTATAAAATAGACTTTATATATATGTACACAAAAATGTATCTCAAACTATCTTCTCACCAAATTTCATCTAAATCGATTCTGTAGTTTTGGAACTTATTCGGTACAAACAAACACAAACAGAAATGTTTCTCTTTCTTCTTTATAATACTAGTATAGATAACTTAGATTAATGTACTCATAACAAAACAATAATTAATAAAAAAACTTTGTTTACTTCTATAATAAGAATTTTTAAAACTTCTAAAATTTAAAAACTTTTTTCTGTGCATGCTGTGTTTATTTGTAAGTAATCACCATATTAAGATTCTATTTCCTAGTTATACTTTTATTGTGTAATAGATTGTAAATAAACCTAGTAATAAAAAAATAAGTTAAAGTGATTATATTCTCTGCCCTTTGCAAATATCAATACAAAAATACTAAAATTTCTAAAGAGAACAAGTTACAAAACTGTCGTGATGATACTCATTTAGAGCCCATATTACCTCACTCTATCATAAAAGTCCGTTAATAGAGCTAATTAAAGCTATACCCTCAAAAATTTCATTCCTGAACAATTCTGAGACGTCATGCGTGCTGAAAGCTATATAGTGGATCTATAGGCATGTGTCTTGAGTCTTATCTTACTGAATACGTTCAAAGAATTGAGACGCTCTTGAGTATTTCCAAGTAAAACCGTTTAAGAAAAAATGGGTTCAGGATAATATTTCATAGATTTTTTTTCTTACTTTACTTACTTACTTACTTTATACTTTACAAATGATAGACATTTTCAATTTGACTTTTGAAAACTAAATCTAAAGTTCCCTCAAGAGCTATTTCCATAAATGTAAGTATATATAGGGTAAGTATTGACCAAAACGTATATTTTTTAATGTTGGAAAATGCAGTGTGCCGAAGCAGGCCACATAACCAAGGGGTTGCTCCTATGATCCACTCTGCTGTCAGAGAAGTACCAGGGGCAACCCGCAACGTACACCGTCCGCCAAAGTGGGCTACCTCCCTGTGTGTCTGGGTTGCCGGACGCTTAGATCATTATTTATATATTTATTGATATCATTTATTGTGAAATAATCAGTCAAAATGACAAAAATTTGCAATAGTGAAAGAAACAGCTGTTCATACCAAAAAATATTCAATATATTGGAGTACCCCCAAAAGTAATATCTTAACGTATTCCGTATCAACCGAGCGAGAAATAAGATTCTTTATTCCCATACACGTTAAGCAGATTACTTTGAATTTATGTAACCACTGAACTTAAGGAAAGCAATTCAAACAAATGATTACAACGTGCCTTAAAGATTGAAACGTATTTAATTTAATCGTTCCCAAATATACCATTCGAATGTTAGCAATTTATTCTTCAACATTTATGAACTTATGAATTAAGCTCAGACTAAATTATTATATAAATGGAGCGCGCCGAAATAAATATGAAAGTGAAAAATAGTAGCGTGTTTTGCTATTTATGATACTATTTTCAATTTTGTCATATAGATTTTTGAAGAGAAAATACGAATAATAAAAATAATACTATATATTTTTTTTCTTATTTTAAGAAGAGATATAGCTTTTTTTGTTAGCTTTAAATATATATGTATATATTTTCCTTACTATAATAGAATCCGTTAAGCATTTTGAAATATGTAATGAAAATTCTTTCAATAATTGTATAGGTACTATTTTAAAACATTATATTGTGGCTTCATGTTTAGTTCTATGACACTCGCTCTATATTATTCCTTAGTCTGAAGAGTTAATTTTATTAAGTCGCTACGTTTATTTACGTGGCAATAAACTCTATTTGTCTTGTGTAAATTCCAAAGGATTTTAATTTATTTACTTAATACTTTTTTATATCAAAAATATGATGTTATACAGAAAATGTAAAAGCTACATAAACATATTATAGTATTTTGGCTGTAAAAGCAGCGTTTAGCAATCTGATTTTTTATAAAAAAATATGTAAAAAGCACATGTCCAATATTTTACGTTAATATTTAACGTTATGATGCAAAAAACAAGATCTTTCTTTGATGATTAATTGATATAAATTAAAAAATATAATTATAATGTTTTCTTTCTCATATATTTTATATAATTTAAAATACGTTATGAATTTAGATTTAAATAGCGACTCACCATCACTTCGCTCCAGCTCGTAACGAAGAAGAAGCGAGGGTGAGTTGCTAGTTTTCAAATAGATACTTACCAAATTACTTCAGTCAAGGACGATGGGTTGCTAACGTATTCGCTTTTGAGAAGAATCTTCGAGCCTTCTATCACTGTGATGTTTGGTGGACCTAAGTGAACTATTGGTGGATCTGGAAAATAATAACTTGTAATGAGATTCTGAACATTAATATTTTTTCATAATATCTAATGCTATAGTTTTAATGTTTTTTTTTTATTTATTCGTTAAAAATGGTGTTATGCTGATACCAGACATATGCACATTGCACATACGACTTAGTACATTCTATGTAGGTTCCACTTTTCCTAAGGTACCGACCCTTTAAAAAATTATTTGAATGGTCGTATTTTTGCCTAAAACGGTAATAGAACCCACGATTGCTGACGCAGACAGTATGAAGAAATGCTTATATACGAGATGGTTTAATTACCCAATGAACACTTACACCAAACCTCCAATTCCTTAGTGGCATGTATGGGATGCTCATTAGTGGTCACCATGACTTCATTGACAGCTTGACAGATGAATTTCCTTCCATTTTCGTATCTTGTCGCTTCGAAAGTCAGATTTGATTTTGTTTCAAATGTCGTATCGTTCTAGAAGAAGATGAAAAATGAAATTAAAGATTAGCTTTGATCATTTAGGGTCGACCTACACTATAGTGCCGATCATAGTTCGTTCTCGGTCCGATATCGGTCTGGTAAAGGTTTTTATAGGTACAAGAAATGTTGCTGGATTGTGATTCAACCGGATAGTGTGTCTTACTGATAGTGTTAACGCACTCATTTCATAAATAACAATATTTTACCAGACCGATATGGAACCGAGAGAGACTTTCGTGAGGATCTCTAATATTTTTTTTTTTTTGAAAATAAAATATGGCCCATGTTACTCGCAGATAATGTAGCTTTTGATAGCTGAAATAATTTTTAAAAACGTTCCAGTATTTTTTAGTTTATCCATTACAAACAAACAAACATAAAGACTTATTTTTCTCTTTATAATATTATAAAGAGGTAAAGCTTGTGAATTGTGAGTTTGTGACGTTGTAGATTGTAATCTCTGGATCTACTGAACCGATTTTGATGAAATTTGGTAAGAAGATAATTTTTTATCCCGCAAAACCATCCCAGACAGGAGTGAAAATGGGGATGAAAGTTTGCATGGAGAATAAAACTTAGGGACGAACCCGAGCAAAGCGAGGGTGAGTCGTTACTTGCTAGTATTATAATATTAGTATAGATAGTACGAGTATATGCAAATATAGAAAGCACCAATGGTGAGTTCATGGTGTCTTTCGCAGTTGCAGCGAGCGAGGCGAGGGTGCGTTGCTAGTGAATAATAAGTGGCTTAATAGATTTAAATGGCAAAATGTATTCTATAATGTTTTTGACATATATCAAAATGAAACAGCGATGGCATTAAGCAGTTAAACGTTGAATGTTGCAAACAGTCTGAGAGTTGTAAAATTTTAATTGTTCGCCCTTAAGGCTCTTAATAATTTTGAACTGTCAGTCAGTCTTTATGAACTTTTGATGTAGATTTAAAGTGCGTGGTAATGACAGTTTATAAGCTTTTAAAAACTTAAATTGTTAGTTTTTGTTGTGAATTTAATGTAGGAGTAATAAAAGTTTTAAGTAAAATTTTGTATTTTAGTATAAAAAATTGTTTACTTTAATATTTTACATTATGTTCATTGTACATACATAATATATTTATGTGTGTACGAGTATGTGTATATGATGTACATATCTTACTAATTATAATTATTTGGTATTTTACTTACCGCTTCAACAATCTTTTGCTGCTCGATCCAACATGAAACAAAAGAAAAGAACAGATTAAATTCATATAATATGCTTATTACAATAAGATTGGACCTCATCTTTGTCTTCTTTCTTAAAAATCTTCTATTACCGTGTAATTTTATCTAAACATATAAGAAAACTATTCTAAAATCGAACCTAGGATTTGTACAAACCAAACTTATGTATGTATATAACTCTCATACCAAATGATCGATATTTATGAAGTGAAATATGTTGCCTACTTAATGAAACAGTAGGATTTTGCGCGCATAACCCTCCGGTATTATCATAGCTATGACTTAATTATGTTTAATTTAAAAATAAGGGCGGTATACACTTAGTATTCATTAGAAAATTTCATTTTATCATTGGCTTTGATATGTACAGTGTACACTGTTCGACTTTAGTGGAAGTCCTGCGTGATGAAATAATGCAAGTTTATTGTTTAAACTAGTAATTTAATAAAGTATTAAATATTACAATTATTGCACATCCAAATTCCAACACCGGTTACAACAAGAGAGAGAAGGCGAAACAAAAACCAAACGCGAATGGACACTTGAGTGGCACCATAGATTAAAAATATAAAAAGGATGCGTTCTGGTATATGGCTATTTTCCAATACTGGGTTTGGTCACCAGTTTGAGCCAAGTATAGTTATTCGGTTTTTATATTAGAAAATTCTTAGTGAGAATCAGGAGTCGGGAACTTGGCGGTGCTCCATCAATACGTATACGTTTGTTACTACTTTTTACGCTGTAACGGCTGGACGGATTTGGATAAAATTTAGTAAACAGATAGACACACAGAGATAATGCGAAGCGAGGGTAAGTCACACTATTTCTAGAAGAATTTATTTAGAGAGAAGAAGAAGAGAAAAAGAAGAAGAAGAGATTTTCTTTATTCTATACATGAAAAATATGTCTGTGAGAGGAAAGTCACTTAATTCTGCTAGAATAAGGAAAACTTCACACAGTAGAAACGTTTCAACCGAAATTCATTTTAACAATATCGCAGTGTAACACAGGCGTAATAACGTTTATGACATCTACGTAAATTTCCGCATTTCAAAGGTTTTTGAAGGAAATGAGTTAATTTAACATCCAAAGCTTATATAAAGTCGTTTCTTAGAGGTGTTGCAAACACTTAGGAAATATTAACTTGGTTTTGTTTAATTATGTGATACTAGTGGTTTGACCTTGATACGCTCGAATATCTGCCTTTTTCACTGTTACATGTGGAGTTGCCAACCCGCACTTGGGCAGCGTGAGGGATTAGGGAGACTTATGCCCAGCAGTGGGTCGGGATATTAAAAAGGCTGAATTACTATTATTATTATTATACTTGTACACATAAATAACGTAGTACGTATGTACTGTACTGTACTATAGACCTGAACACATAGGCTAATGTTAGAAATAAAATTTGTCAAAAGGTAGCACTTTCTAAATATTATATACAGATAAATACATATAAAAACTTAACTTAAACTTCACGAGTGAGATATAACGATAGTGACTTCCCAAGAAACTACAAAATATGGACATAGTAAAATTTCATATCCTTATATCGATATTTATTAACATACGCATATTATGCTTTAAAGCAGTCAATGTATCGTATAAAGGGATTACTTCAGTTCTTTCATTGAGCATTTTTCAACCTTTTAAGGAATTAATTGCTCGGAATTTTACTTCGCCCAAGTTTTTTGTTGGCTTTTTTGCTTTGCAAAGGGATGGAAAATTAATTATCGATAGATCTACTGATATAAACTTTGTTTTGAAAGGGTTCACCCTATTGTTAATAAAATAATTAGATTAATTTCAAAACAAGCGTGTAAATTCCTGTAAAATAAAAGTTTTAATGAAACTACCTTTAATGTATAGTTATTACTACGTGTGCTACTGGTTTCATGCTGCACAAAAATTTATGTCACTGATTTCGGCCACGACCGCCAATGTCATTTAGACTAGCCAATTATGTAGGAGATGTGATGGTGTACACTGCACAAGTACGTACTCAAACAAAAAAAAAAACTATTACTTTCAATATCCTGTGGAACGACATTTTGACACGACCAGTGAGAGATCAGGCGCAGGACCGACGGCTTTTGCCAAATTATTTAATAGAAAAACTCAATGCCTATACTTGGCCTAATCTGGGACTTAAATCCAGGACCACAAGATTTATAGCTTAACTCGACATCTATTAAAACTAGGTGCTAGACTAGTATGTAAAATATGAAGTAAGGAAGACCGCATTACCGTCGATATCGAATTGTAACATCTCTAAACCGTAATCCGATTGCGATAGTAGGCTGCAATTCAAGGTATTTTCAAGTCACAAATGTTTGTGCTGTTGGCTCTATTGTAGTGTTGTTCAATCTTGAACGCTTTTCTTTTCAATTACAAAATATAGCTTATAGACAGATTTTTTTAGTAACTACTGATAAGCTTTAGTGTTATCAATATTTTTTTTTGGAAATATATAGTCTTTTTTATATACTTATTTTTATCCTCTGTTCGTCAACTGATTTTCTTTTTTTTTGTTTAGCAACTATTGACGAGTTTTAGTGGTATCAATAAAAAAACCTATAAAAGTCAAATTTCGACCACTGGGCGGAAACTAGTTAGATTTAAATACGTTATATGTTTTTTAACAATCTACTAAAATTAATTGAGAACTGGTCCAAAAGATAAGAAATATAGGGGCATATAATATTTTTAAATTGACCGTAGTAGCGGATTGAAATATAGCATCGCCTAGTTATTTACGACACGTTTGGCTTAGTTTATAGTGACCCTACTTGCTGTGCCAGCGGTCGCGGGTTCGAGTCCCGCTGGCGGCATTCATTTGTGTGATGAGCACGAATGTTTGTACTCCAGTCATGGGTGTTTATATTTATAATATGTATCTATTTAATGTTGTATTTGCGTAATATTAATACTTATATTACTCGCAGGTACATACTCTAACATTCTATGATTTTGTCTTTTCACGTTATTTTTTATACAAATATTCAAGTCACAAACTCAAATAAAATTTATCCAAATAAGCTTTCACAAGCGCTTTTCAATTTGACTTAAGAGTCATCACAATCGTTGAGAAGCTGAATCTCGAACGTTTGCTTAATTTACGATTGTTACTGTTATTTTTATTTTACAATTGTACATATAAAGTACACGTAAAGATCTAAATTAATAATATGTTTTTGTAATTTTTAGTGCAAATCACATTAGTATTATGAACTGGATATTTTGTATTTTTGTGTATGTTTGTTACTGTCTCTGAAGCAGCTGGACTTGTTTTGATGAAACTTAGTATACAGATAAAGTGCATGTAACTTGGAGTAACATATAGGCTTCTGTTACTATTTTTTAGTAAAGTTTCCAAAAGATGAATATATACATATTATATTATATACCAAACATCTGTTATATAAAGAAAAGTCAATATATATTCGATTGTAAAATGCATCGAGGTATTCACCAGCGCGAGGGTACTAGTTCAATATAATTGAAAGAAGTATATCACGGAATTTGATTCGTTTTAAAATCCATACATTAGTTTAGTTAATCTTTGTTATTTTTTAAAACTATATTAAATTAATAGTTGCTTAGTAAAAATTTGTACGGAACCCTAAGTGCGTGAGTAAGACTCAAGCTTTACATAATAAATAAGAATTTACATAATAATAATTTAATCAATGCTTTAGATTCTTAAATTAACGTTAAATTAAAACGTTTTACAATACTTCTTCGTCCTACGCATTACAAATATAAGATTTTCTTCAGATAACAAAATCTAATTAATTTTATTTCAAACAATGAAAACTAATTTTTACTTATTAAAATTATTATTTCACTAATTTCGTAGAAATACGAAAACTGGGTCCTAATCATTGTAATAAAATTAATGAAATGTTCTCTTTTATAATTAATTTCATTTGAAACTAAAAAAATATTTTTATTCGGTTATTTCTTTTTCATAAAAATTACATTATAATTTTTTTTAAGTGTCTGTTTATAAACTATACATATAATAAAACTGTCTGTACATAGAAAAAAAGCTAAAAACTGAGTCGGATGGATATAGAAAAAGAAATAGAACAAATCCAGATATTTTTTTTTTGTTTCTCTGTCTGTTTGTCTGTTTGTACGGGTTAATCCGAAACTGTTGGATTGATTTAAATGGAATTTTGCATAGTTGTACCTTATATCCCCGGTGAACATTTTAGATACTTTTCATACCGGAAAATTAAAGAGATTCTGTGGGATAGTTAAAAAACTATACTCGTAGTAACTTATACAGCTTAGTACCCAAAAACTACTAATTTTAATGAAACTTTACAATAATATAGTTCATACATCAGAATAACAAATAAGCTACTTTTTATCACGAAAAAATGTACGGTTTCCGTGGGATAGATTTGTTTTTGTTTGTATAGAGGCGAACTTGTTTGTAATACATAATATTATAAAATTCTGAATCGAGTCTGTACACAATTTTTTTTTTGGAAAATCTTATTGAAATAGTCATTATTATCGATATAGAGGCTGAATATATAGTTTTAGAATGTTTGTCTTTGTCTGTCTGGGAAAGCATCACGAGAAAACTACTGGACAAATTTTGATGAAATATGGTATGATTATCCGAGTTGATCTGGTTATCCGGGTCAACATGAGAAGAGCGAGGGTGAGTCGCTAGTATTTATAATAAAAATAGT
This sequence comes from Brenthis ino, assembly GCA_921882275.1. Lineage (NCBI taxonomy): Eukaryota > Metazoa > Arthropoda > Insecta > Lepidoptera > Nymphalidae > Brenthis > Brenthis ino. The sequence continues at coordinate 8,211,099 of OV170233.1, forward strand.
TTATATCTCAAATCTTAAAGAAATAAAGTCCGTAGAATATTATAATATGAAAATTTGTGTAAAAAATTGTTTTCAAGATGTATTGTGCCACATACATATTTTAAGATGAAACAAACATGAAATTGAAATTAAAAAACCAAAACTTGATGACAAAAATAACAATATGATTTGCACAAATATAAAAACAATATAATTTTTTAACAAAAAAGGCACACCGACTTCAAAATCATATATCGGGGTGGTTTTTATTTGGAAAATTACTTATTTGGTAATTTAATATTTTAAAGCCCTTTTATGCCATTAACAGATAGACCAGTTAACTTAACTAGTAAAAATTCCTATACAAATTAATCTAAGCTTTAAAACATCATAGACAAACACGGGCGTCAAACTTATAGAAGCTTTTCATAGGATATGAAATCATAATCAAGTAAATAAATTTAGTTTTTAATAGGAAAATTTAGTGCACTCATCTAACCAGATACCCGTACCGTACCATAGCTCGAACTATCCATCCCTTTGAATTTCGCAAAGTGTCTGCACGTTTAACCCCATGCACAGTAATGAAGCACTCGGCTTATCTCATTAATTAATTCCTTTCATTTAATTACTACAGCTCAGTTTAATTATATTTGTTGCTTATACATTTTTAATATACTCTTCAACTGTATTTACGCACTAGCCACTTAGTCTTGTTTCTCTCGTGCGTCCATAGATAGTCTTTTTGCCATACATTTTATTGCTTTAATTACCATCGCTTGTTCGGGTTCGTTTCTGGGTAAACTGATTTTGGGTTGTAATTTTTTTGCGCGGAACCCTACTTCTTTTTCTAAAATAAAAGTAGCCTAATTACTCCTTATAACATTAGCTATCTGCCAGTGAAAGTCCTTTCAAAATTGGTCTAGCCGTTTCGGAGATTAGCCGGAACAAATAGACAGATGGACAGACAGACAGAGAAAAATTACCGTATATATTTTCATATGAATTTAGTAAAAATCTGTTATTTTCACATTACAAACACGCATTTGCAATTTATTTATTTCTATAGATTTCAAACCTTTTATGCAGAACACGTTATTAAACAAATCAGTTTTTACCGACTCTAATTAAATGTATTATTATTTCTGAGAGAAAACTCTAATCGGTATATCTAAATGTCTATAACAGGAAGCGGTAATATAACTTCCCACTAGTGAAAGAATTTTCAGAATCAGATCAATAGTTTCAGAGATTACACTCTACATACAAACATATACTAACAAACTTTACTGCTATAATATAAGTGCAGACTTGCGTAACCCGTGACGTTAAAATGTGTAACGAAAACAATTTATATTTATGCCTCTAGTAGAAAAACCTTTGAAAGTGCTTATTAATCCAGTTACTGTGCTAGTAATATATAATTAATTATTTGTAGAGCTATGTATGTACATAATTTAGTTTTTTAATTTTTAATTTAGAGCATCTGAATAAAAGGTTAAAACATAGGTTTGAGAAGGCTAAGGCGGGAGTGAAGGGAAGCGTAGCTCCTGCCTTAGCCTTCTCGTTAGGTCTTTTTAAGACCCAGAATATCAATGATTGCTTTATGTTATTTAAGATTATATACAGTCTAAGATGGCTGAAGTAAAATATTAAATTAAGTAATAAAAGTGCTGCGGTTTCAAACATTTTTTTCTAATAGATTTTCTTTTGATTAAGCAAGTAGAGTTACGTGAAAACAAAAGCAAATAATAAATTATATAATATATTTAATTTAAATTAATCTATATACCTATAATCAAATTATAACTGATCGCTGTCTGTACATGGGAGATAAAACAATGGTTTGAAATTTTTTGTTTATGTCTGTGCGTTTGTGCGCCCTGAAACGGCTAAACCGATTTGGGTGCGGTGTTTACTAATGTATTGTGATAAGTTTTACTTAAAATTTAGTAGTTGTTTTATTTCGATCGGTATATAAATAAAAAAGTTATGTCAATATAAAGAACCATAGAATTTAATATAATTTAAACTCATTTTGTACAAAGCTATATACTTTTCAAGAAAATAAAGTAAGAGACCTAGAGAAAAGCGAGCTCATTACTGTAGCTTCTTCAAAGGCATTTTTAAGACAAAATATCAGATTTCCCGGAAGACAAAAACTTAGTTTTATAAGGATAATTAGTGAGTTATAATTACTCTAACAAAAGACTAACTGTTTCCCACTACTCCAACATTCTGGTGAAAGCGGAAGGAAGTACTTTTAAGTTAGCTTTTTTAAAACATAAATGAGGTCATCCCTGAAAGACTATTTGTCTATACAGATAGATAAACTTGAAGTGTCCGTTTATAATTACAAAATAACAGCTCTTTACTAAATGCATATAAAAATTTTGTCTGTCTATCTGTCTGTTTGTTCTGGCTAACCTCCGAAACGGCTAGACTGATTTTGACGGGATTTTCACTGGCAGAAAGCTGATGTTAAAAGGAGTAACTTAGGCTACTTTTATTTTAGAATAAGAATTAGGGTCCCGTTCAAAAAAATGAAAAGGTATCTTCATATGTTAACGTAATAAAAAAAATTCAAAATGTTTTAGAATTAGCAATTGAATCGCAATAAATACTCAAAAAATAAGCTAAGTGCAAGTTACAATCGCGCATCAATGATTTCTTGCCGCGCTGTCAAATATCAACGAGTATGTACATATGTATGTTACACATTATATTTACCCTATACGTATATTCGAAAGATTGTTAGTGAATGTGAGTTTGTTTGTTACTTCATCCCACTGTTACGGCTAATATTTAGGATAAGCGCATATACTTTTACGACTATAAAAGGATCCAAGAGGAAAAAGTAATGACACATTTTTTTAAATTTACACAAACTTTTATACTTTAAGTTGTTTTCAGTTTAAAGATTGGTATGTATTGTATTCAGCCATATTTAACTTCCCACTGTTGGGCATGGATCTCCCTTTATAGTCCACCACGCTAGCGTGCGATTTGGCGGACTTTACATGTCTTTCGAACTTGCTAGGTTCTCTTAGGCAAGCATGTTTACCCACGATTTTAAAAATTATACGGTCATAAAAAATCGAAGGTGCGAGACCTGAGATTTGAACCCGCGTCATTTGGTCTCCTAAGCGAGCGCGTTACCACTGGGCTACCACTGCCTTTAAAAGTAGGATAGATAAACGGACAGACAACAGTCTTACTCATAACTAATATGGTTCTGAGCTTCTAATATGGAATTCTAAACCATTTAGGTCATATCAAAATTGGAAACCTCTTCCTTTTGAAGTCGGTTAAATATTTTAGTTCAATAAAACATTCTAATTAATTGAATTTTCTATAATTGATTGAACGCAAACATCCAGCGAGAATAAATTACTTTGATATCTTTATAGCAAGATTAATTTTTAACCCGAGTGATTAATGACGTCTGCTTAAGGCGGTCTAGATTTAGGTCTTTCGCAGATATTTTTTCAGATTTTTATTATAATAGCGGCAGGTGTTATAGGGACTTTAGGGATATGAATATATTATAAATGTTAAAAAAGTCTTTTACATTTTTTCAGCTTAATTTGATGAATCAAAATGAATGAATAAAGTTTGCACTCTAGACGGGGATATAGGTATATTGTCTGATTTGCTCGATTATATATTATTATATATAAATTTTTAAGTAAATTGGCATTTGTGACAATTGAGGTTATAATTTAAAATACATTGCTTATATCCTATCTATTCCGCGGAAAATATAAATCCTGCGGGATTCTATAAAAAATAATAATCGAAATATACTTTATTCAAATAGACTTCTACAAGCACTTTTGAATCGTCAATTCACGTTTTAAATGTAAATTACTACAGTATGTAAGTCCGTAAGGAATACCATTGGAACTTATTAGTTAATGAAAATATATGTACTTAAAATTTTTAGGTATATATTAAAACCGTAAAATCTTATAAAACTGTTATAAAAATTTCTGTTATTTTACTTTATCTCATATTAGTGACTCACATTCGCTTCGCTCAGGTTAGTCCCTAGGTGATTCTTTAAATTGACACAAGTTTTTAATTTATGAACCTATTAAAACAAAACAAATACTAAATGTTAACTAAAGCTTACCACAATACACTAGTGAAAAGTGCACCCGAATCGGTTAAGCCATTTTTTGGATTTTTGGGAACGCATAGATAAACAGACAAAAATTCTTAAAATCATTGTTTTGGGTTACATTGCCTTAATAAAGACCCTCAATAATAGTTATTCTCAAATATCTTCCATGTACAGACAGCGATTAGTTACAATGTTATTATATGTATAGATATAGATGCCAAAGAAATGCATACAATAGTATCCTACCAACTTACTCTCAAAGCTTAAATTAGCACACATCGATCTCATCGCATTGAAGTAGTGACAGAATGAAAAATTATAGTGACCCAATTCTTCCCCATTAACGATATAGAGAATATTGATGTGCCTTCGCCGGCGTATCTCTTCATAATTATATTACAGCACTAATAAGTTTCTATATTTATCGCTAGTTTTTGCATCTGTTTTTGCTTGTGTCATGCCAATAATTAATTTTTAACAGAAAATGTGCACCGATTGATATTATTATAAGTCGGTATGATTGTTTAAAAGTAAATTCTGCTTTTATGAAAGGAACTTTTTTTGGTATTCAAATGGGATAATATTTTTTAAGCTGAGTAATGTGAAAAAGTCAGTATTACCCAGTAAAACCCAACGGAACCATCCCTGTCTTAATGGGGTATGACAAGATCACTTAAGCACTCAACCAGACGTCCTGATGGAATCCTACTGATATAAACCCTACAACGACCAAGGTCTACTCTCCCATGGTCTACTTTGCTATCAGAGAAGTACTCGCATGGTTCCTGCCCATCGAAGTGAGATTTCTTCCAAGTGCGTTTTTTTGGCTAAATGAAGGCCATCCCTCCACGAATAGGGTAGTTTTTGCATATTTTTCATCGATTGTGTGATATTAATGTTTTTTTTTAATAATAGTAATAAACCAATGGCGGTCTTACCTATATAAATTTTATTAAAAATCAAAATGCAAGTAACTTTGAAGTCAATATATTAGTTAAGAGTAAGTTTAGTCCTTACACCATAATAGCTAGCACCTTCAGTACTTTTGCTGCATTGCAGATTCCTGTCACCATACCTCTATTAAAAAATTCTTTGAAAATGACAAAATGTACATGTCGGGCCAAAAATTATGTAATATATAAAGTGTTATGTAAAGTAAGACATTTTCCGAAAAATTTGCAATTTGCATTCATATATACATATTTTAATTTAAACTTCCTGTGCAATTATTTTTTGTTGGTATACTGTAGTATAGTGATACACTGTTGTTTTATTTACATAACTAATGTTAATATAACCATGTAAGGCGCTTCCAGCGACCCGTAAAGCAGGTTGTGTGCAAAATTGAATTTCCTTAGGGCGTGTTTAATTAAAGACAGCGACACGCCAGATTAATGTGTTATATTGAAAGGGATACTACGTGTGATGTGGATCTATATTGACAGACCGATTTAACTATAAAAAATACATTTTACATCTTGAGTTATTTTTTGTATATGATCTCGTGCTTTACAGCTATGTAATAAATATATAACGATAGAAATAAATGGAAGAAATAGAAGCCCAAATAGCTTTCGAAATATTTCAAACTCTGAATTTCAGTTGATCGTATGCGTACATAGTTAACTTCTGCTTTGGATCTAGGTAGTCTATGTGTTGACTTGGGTGTTAAAATATTATGACAATCAAGAACATCGATTTTTCTTTATATAAATACATTAAATAAAGAAAAATCCATTATTCTTTATACATGGCAATACCTTTAAGCAAATCCTCATCGTCATTTTTAGTGAAATTGAATTAAGGATATTAATTTGATTTTAAATGTTCAGGTTTGATCGAAGCGAAATACATAATATATGTATCATATATTATGTACGAGTATAAGCGAAATTTATTATGTATACCTCATATAGAATATAAGGGCGATCGTTTCCTTAATAGGTCCAAATCAAGTTTTAGAGTATATGTAATAAAGTACCGGATAAGGATGTACAGAAACTGCTATGGGGCAATTTTCCCGAATCTTACACAAAAAGTGTTTTTAGTTAGTATAAGTTATGGAAGGTAGCGGTGAAATATCTTTTGTATTTATTTATATTAATGTTATTTTTTAAGTTGAAACTAAAGTGTTTTAGAGGATTAAACATTTATATGAAAAAAACTAAAATTTCTGTTTTTCATTATTTTTTACTTCACCGACATCATGTATCTTTAACAAGGCTGAAGATTGATTAATATGGATTATAATAAAAAAAATCGAACTGAAAAGCGTTGGACAAGCACTGACATCTGACAGACGATGCAAGTTTGAATCCAATATAAGTAAACCGAGGAAACCGATAGTAGCTCACTAGTATAAAATATATAAATGATTCAATGGATCTTACATGTTAAAAATAACTAAGCCATATACGAGTAGTCTTACGTAAATAAAGTTTCACCCACAATTTAAGCGTTATCTTGTTACTTGAAGTGAGACTTAATGCCCCACAACTCGAAGTAAATGAAAGAATGAAAAACGAGCCCCAGTTACTGAGATATGTTCTATTAAAATAATTGCACAGATGTTTTACTAAACTAGTACGATTCCTTTTCTTTGTTTAAAAACTAAAAGAAATATTTATACGCTTTGCTCTTAGAGGCCATAGTCTATTCTAGTCTATTTATTATAAAAAAAACTAAAAAGGTAGGTTTCATACAAACTTTCATCCCATATTTTACCCCTTTATTGGACTCGTGTTTATTTAATTATATTGTAGAGCATTAATAGCAAGTTTCAAGTAATTCTGTTCATAAATAATTTTTTGAGTTGTATTATAACGTATTTTCCCGTGGGAATGAGATAATCCCTCGCGGTAAAAAGTAGTCTATGTCGCTCTGAAGCGCTCCCATTAACTCCACTTAAAAATATCACGCCAATCCGTCACTCTGTTTTGACGTGAAAAAAGGACAAACAAACACACTTTCACATTTATAATATTAGTATGGATATTCGTTTGATTATTTAATAACAAATAACAGAATTCTTTTCTATTCGATTGATGTTATAGAAAATTGAACCTACAAACTTCGTTACAGTTCACATTGCCTATTTTTATGCAAAATGGCTGTATGTAAAAAATATTTTTAAACATAATTTTGTGTATCAAGTTGACTGAGAAAGATATTCGAGAGGTTTTAATTAAATTGCTCCAACGCTGATTGTACACTAAGTCAATATTAAACATTCTGACAGAAGTGTTAATTTTTTATTACGTTTCAAACAATATAAATATTATCTTTAATATAGTTTAATAAAGCTTTAGAAAAATTCTCTTTTATGTACTATTGATACTAAAAATATTCTAATCTAATAATTTACTTCAAAATTACGTATAAAAAAACTCGAAGAAAGTATTTTACTCTTAGAGGTTAGATGATAGTGGACGAAAATCGTTCTATCTAAAGAAAAATAAATGTACTTATTATGTCTTGGTATGAGATAAACAAACCTGCATGTCTAAGAGAACCTATTTAATTTTCAAAAGACATGCTCAGTCCACCCCACACTTAGGCAGCGTGGTGAACTATGGCCTAGTCCCCCTCGTATTGAAGAGAGGCAAGTGCCCAGCAGTGGGAAAACCCGATTGAGTACTCATGGTGTATGTTTTTTGTGTTATGCGATATATTCAATAATATAATTAAAGTAAATCGATTCTTCATCAATGGTGGTCCCATATAAATTTAAAAAGATCCAAGTTTGTGAAATAATTATTTTCAAGTGATTTTAAAGTCGAAGAACGTGTTTTAGTTGAAAAGTAATCAGTTTTCCATTAGCGATATCCATTGTAGATAACTAATGTTTATAGATGAAAGTTATTATTTTACATTCTTAATAAACACTAGCTACTCACCCTTGCTACACTCGAGTTCGTCCCTTGGTACGTCTTAACGGTTAGTTATAGATTTCTCAGAGATGAGATATTTTTCCGCAGCAAAAATTATCCTAAATGTTGGCCCGGATAACCAGCTATCATTATACCAAATTTCATCAAATTCTATTCAGTGGTTTTCTCGTGATGCGGTCACAGATACACACACAGATAAAAATTCTAAAAGCTATACATTCAGCCTCTGTATCGATAATTATGATTATTTCTATAAGATTTTCCAAAAAATATTTAATGTACATATTTGACTCCATTAGAATTTTATTATTTATTTATGTACCAAAAAAACATATAAAATAGAAAACACATGTGTACAAAGAATGACTTATCTCTTTATGATATAATATGTAAAGATGAATAAAATATATACAAGATTCTATTGATATAAATTGTACAAAAAGATAAATAGAAATTAAATCTACAATCAAACGCTAAATTCGTACAATATAATACTTCAAGTACCACAGAAATAAAAGCTTTCAAAACATCAAAACATTGAAAAATCATGAAGAAAAGTGAAAGACCCAGACAATAAACTTAAGTTTTCTGTGAGAAATATAAAATATAAAATTTGCCGAACTAAGAAACGAAGTGTGACGTTTCATTTGTGCACATTATTGAATTTGACTTATTGGATAGCCGGTGGAACAGAGAGTGGAATGGAGTACCTATGAATAGATTTGCTGAATAATTTTGTATGTGAATGAGTTCGTGACAGAGAAATATGGACTAACATTTATAGTCTGGGGCACTTTTTAAAAGAAGCCGGTCTGCGTTTCACTTGCAATTTAGTTTTATCTTAAGATGCTTTACTTGAAGAATAAAACTTTGTCAATGCTATAGTTTTTTAGCGACTTCAAAATGTCGTAATGAGTTCGGCTGTATTTTTTGTGTTAAGCGTTATTTAGATAGGAATTCCTACTTATTTAAATACGGCTAATAAATTTATAAGATAACTGTGTAGTAATAATTTAATAGAGTTTTACTGATTTCACCGTACAATGTCAAATATACAAGAAATTAATTTGGATCTATACATAATTTTACAACAAAAAAACGTGTGTGTACTTATGTATGCACCACGTAAGAAGTTATACTTCATTGGCGTAAAAGAACAAAAATTGCTAAAGATTTTATCCCGTGTGTCAAAACTATCTGTTTCTAAAAGAAATACAGCCAACTTCATCATGTCACTTTTTGGCTGTCGGTGTGCGCGCGCATCGTAATAATTTTATTCTCATATTTTTTTCCAAATGTGCTAAAAGTGCTAATTATAACGATAAAAAATTATAAAACAACGATATAAAGACTCTATTACTCCGTCGTTCTGAAATCAACGGCAGGTGGGTGGACTTAGACCGCGTAAATTTCATTCCAGCCAACCATTTCAAATTACATTGAGATATACAGCTGTGGTATATCTGGTGGTGGAGTGATTGATTTATTTAACATTTTATTGCATACATTTTACCATTTTGCAAGAAATTGGTAAAGTTTTAGAAGCATGTACTTAAACTAAACTGTCACTATCGTTTGATTGTGAACCCAAAAGACAGATATAGAAAATCAGTATTGGACAAGGTCTCAACAAAGTCGGAGTGGCCTTCCTTCCTATCTGTAACAGACTGCCCTGCTACAGACATCAATGTTTTTTTTTTTAATTATTTTGTTTTATTAAATTTTATTAATGGCAGTGGTAGCCCCGTGGTAATTGGCTTGGGAAACGGGTTCAAATCCTGGGTCTCATATTCCTGATATGATATTTTCGTGTTAGAATTATTACCATTGTCTTGGGTGAAGGAAATTACCGTAAGGAAATCTGCAATTCTGAGAGAACCTAGCAGGTTTTCGAAAGACATGTGAAGTCCACAAGCCCGTACTTGGCCAGCATGGTGGACTATCTTCCTCGTATTGAAGGCCTATGCCAAGCAGTGGGACGTTAAAATGGGCTGAATACATACGTACATACATAATGTTATTGTATTGCAGTATATAAATATCCAAATAAAATATTTATTTATTTAAGGGTGGGCAGAGAACGACCCTCTCACTTAACCTTGACTTAATATATTAGTGATTACTAGGCAGTATTGCTACTTATAGCAGTACCAATCATCCTCTATAACACATCTTCTGTTCCCATTCTCATAATCCTTTTAGAAAAATTATAATATCTGTATTAAAAGTGTCCAAAGCGTATATTTATTTGTTACCATCGTGCAAGTCATACTAGTTTGCTATTTTATAAAAGTGTATTGTATAAAAATATCTTAAAGCTCACTGTTTGCCATTTGTCGTTTGAGATAGCACTTAGCACTTCTGACTAGTAGTAAGTGTAAGAGATATAGATTCAGCAATTGAAATGAATATAGTTTATAATAAATAAATATGTTTGGACATTAACACACAGCACCATCTAGTTCCATGGTAAGCTACGAGGCCTGTGTTATGGATAACAGATAGTTGATACACTACACATACATAAATTAAAGTACATAATATATATTATTGATATAAGCACCCATGACTGGAGTACAAACATTCTTGCTCATCACATAAATGAATGCCCCCAGCGGAACTCTAACCCGCGACCGCTGGCACAACAAGTAGTGTCACTACAAACTGAGCCAAACGTGTCGTCAGTTAAATATAGGTGGGGTTTGATCGGCGTATCTCAATAACCTATCTATTTGTGGTTTTCCATACCAAAGATAGGAATTTCATATAATTTGTATGGAGGTTATGGCAAATTTTTATTTCTAGTAAGAAAACCTTAACAAAGATTGAGAACTGGATTCAATGTAGGCTAAATTAAAACGACTTAAACATAGAAAAAAAAAACACTTTAGAATAATCCAGTAGAAAAATTTGAATTAAAAAAGCGAAGTATTAGAGTGTGCTCTTAGTTAATTAATTGATCCAAATTAGATTACACGGTTCTGTAGCTTGGAATATTCAACAAAGGGGACGGGACCCTAAATTAATTATTTCAAATGCGTTTGTCTTACTTTTAGAAAAGTTTCACCATTTAAAGCTTTCCACAGACTAGCGTTTAAAATTGCTTATATTTATACCGTGAACGATATTTAATATGTTTCTGAGACAAACTTATATAGGTATGATATTTAGTCCTTTTTAATGTCCCACTGCTGGGGGTGAGCCTCGCTTCAATGTCAGGGGGATCATGCTCTGGCCAACAGCGAGTTGGCGGACTTTACATGCAGATTACTTCACGTATCGTCGTGTACATGATCAGTGGTAGTGATATTGGAATTTTAAAAAAATATGACAAAACATTTAAAAATATTTAAAAAATTATTTTGTTTAAATTAAATAAAAATCTAACATCTATCCTGCATACAGTTCGAGCTATTATACCATTTAGTCAGAAGCTAAGCCTTTTTTACTAAAAGATAATTTAAAAAGCCGTTAAAACGCGCTTTTAACCCGCTAGCGTGTATTTGAATGTCACCTGCCTTACAATGGTCGCCGATTTGTACAAGAGTTTTCCTCGTTATTAATTAGTCAGTCATTAAACTTCTGAATTGTTACGTTAAGAAAATTTGGGTTGATTCCAAATACAATTGTTATTTGAAGCTAGAAGAATATTCTTTTTACAATGTACATATATTAGACTAGCAACTCAACCTCGCTTTGCTCGGGTTCTCCCTAGGTTGCTTCCCTATTCAAATTTTCATCCCCATTTTTACCCCATTAAGGGGTGATATCCGGGATAAAAACTACTTATCCTATGTCCTTTCCAGAGTCTTAAGCTATCTTCTTACCAAATTTCATCTAAATCGGTTTAGTAGTTTCGGAGCTTTTTCGGTACAAACAAACAAACAAAAAATCTTTCCTTTTTATAATATTAGTATAGATAGTATAGACTAGCGTCTTACCATTGCTCATAGCCACTTATCATTAGTCATAACCTATTTGTGTACTGAATTTCATCCAAATCTGTCCAGCCGTTCCATCGTTTCGGAGAAACAATCATATATACAAACAAAGTTTCGCATTTATAGTAGTAGTCCGATGTGATACGTAATTCATTATGAGTTAGTGCGTGCCGTTAGATTTCTAATACTGCTTTTATTTACTTGACCAGAGTGATTTTAGTTATTCATAGTTTTTGTGTTGAGCGTTTTGATTCCCAAAGGTTCGCATCAGGAGCCTTTCACTAAATATACTTCGTCTATGCTGCTTTTTCATAAATAGGAGTATCCTCATACAAGAAATCTGCAATTTTTAAGTTTATTAATTTTCTTACATTCAAGAAATATATTGATTTGAACTTTCAAACACACAGACTTAATGTGGATCTAGAGGCGGAAGCTTTTAACAGTGCGTTCACTTAAATTAATTTAGTGTACACTGTAGTGTACTGTATAAGCACAAAGAAAGATTATTTTTAAATTCAAAAAGGTTGAAAATAGGTCAAAATTTCCAATAAATTTACTTGTAACTATGCACACACTGCCCCAAAACCAAAGAACAATTTTAATACTTTAACCCCAAACAGAAACCGAACCCACACATTTGATCAAAGTAACACCAGTCACAAGGTCCTTTAAATTGGCCAAATGCAGTTGTAATTTCTAAAATACTATCAATCTGATATCTAGTAAATTCAATCCAAATTTTTGGCAATTTAGCTAACAAGGGAGCTAAGGTATCGGCTGATAACTGGCAAAATGCAACTCAGCGGAAGTGAATCTGCACGTATGTACCAATTAGACTATATTCACATCCGTTACTTCACTAGATATTTTAGGTTGAAACGTGATTCTATTGATATATCTCAATTTGGAAAATAGAAGATATGAAATCAGGAATAATAATTTTACTTTACATTCTTTTGAGGCGACGTTCGATGTAAATGATTACCGATATTTTGATTTTATAACAAAAACAAATACTTAAATGAGATTTACATAAAATTAAATACACTCCTAAATTGAGCACCTCCACCTTTTTGAATTTTTAAAGTTGGTGTAATACAAATACAAATTGGTTATTCCATTCAAAAACATGTTATTGATGGTATTGGTATATTGTTGGTGAACCTCAGATAATTTCATGTATAAATTATTTTCAACATGATTACCATTCATCGTACAATAAAGGAAAATCTCGAGGAAACCTGCATGTCTAAGAGGATCTAACTATTTTTTTGAAAATATGTAAAGTCCGCTAACCCGTAGATGTTAAGTCAGCGACTACAGCCTGATCCCCTCGTATTAGAGCTTCACGCCGAGCAGTAGCACGTCAAAAAGGGCTAAGCAATTATTGACAATGATCAAAGTTATTAATAACAAAACTTATAGAAATACGTAAAATAGTTACTTACGTAAATATTCTGATCTTCAGGAGTAATTTTCTGTGTACCGTTATACCATTCGATGGTTGCTGCTGGTCTTGCACCGGATACTTCGCACATGAGGGTTAGGAGTGTACCCTGCGTCGCGTGATCCCCCACACCCGAAATGACGATCCTGTTAGGTGGAACTGAAAACAAAATTTATACATTATACATAAGTTATATAAAGAGTTTAAGATTTAGTTCTTAAAAAACTATCTTTGTAACAAAAATACTTTCTTAGATTTACGCAAATATTCGACATTTTAAGTAAAAAAAAGGATTTATTTTGATTTTTGGTTCCCGACGTTTTCATCCCATCATCCATTGTTCCGTCAGGAACAAAATGTCATTGTTCTAAAAATTATAACACATTTACTTAGCAATATGGGATTTTTGTGGTATTTTTATTAACAAATGATTTTTAACAGGTTCCAAATATTTTGTGCTTCGTGGTCTTTCTGGTTTGTTCGTATAAAGGCGAAGTATGGTAGTTGGAGATTACTGACATAGAAATCTTTAGTGGTCGGTCCTGCGCCTGATATTTCAACGGTTGTGTTTAATTGTTGTTCTACTGGACTTAGTATTAGTACTAACATGCCAATACTATAATATCTTCCCTGCAAATCATCTCACCAAGATATTATATATCCATATCTTCCCTGCAAACTATCTTGCTGAGATATTTTCCAGGGAAGATATTATAGTAGAGTAGAGAGAAATTCTAGCGACTTTTAGTACACTGAATACTTTGCAACACAAAGTAATTCAAATATTTGACCACACCAAATTACCATCTATTTACTCTCCTATAATGTACTCGTATCTACAAGTATATCGGTAAGCGTGTATAAACAAAATAATAACGAACAAACTTATTTTGTTTCTCTCTTAGTTACATATATGGAAATGTTGCTCAATTCCCGTTTATATTATATTAATTAGCTTTCGCCCAAGGCTAAGCTCGCATGGTGCGTCGATAATTTCCCTATTTCACTCAACTTTGTAGATAAGATGTTATTCTATAATCGCTATCGCCGATAGAAAACGTAAGTAAGCCGTCGTCAGAATAAACTTCTTCTTCTCCCTCTGCCCATTTCCCAATCACTTGGGGTCGGCGCAGTACATCCTCTGTACTGCTGATAGGATTTGGCAAAAGTTTTATGACCGGCCTGCCTGTCGTCAACCCTCCTTGGGAATGCTATTGTCTCTCTTTGTCTGAATGGTATCGCGGAAGGCTTGTAATTACTATGCACTTTCGATTTTGTTGTCTTTCAAACATTTTTTATACTATTACTGAAATTTTTAATGTTATTTTCGGATATATTTTAAAATAAATTTTGATTACACCATAAATTTAGTTTTGACGTTGTCAAAAAAAAAATCGTCAGAATAAACTATTCTCATATAATATTATGTTTTATTTTTCCACTTTCCATATCCATTCTAGTAATCGACTCTTTCAAGGAGGCTGCGAAGTTCCAGAGTTAATAAATAAATTCCTCATAACAGCAATGTTATCTTCGTACATACATAAAAGAATGATTACGAACAAAAGGTATCAATAAATATAATTTACAAGCAGAGATAGATAATATCACATTTAGTGATGCTTTATTAACGTTTTTACGTACAATATTGACAATAAAATTTCCCAAATTAGCGTGCTCCTTGGCAATATATGTCTCGTAAAGCGTAATAACGGTTTGTGATGGGATTGCTTATTAATAGGTCGAAGGGATCATAATAGAAACGTAATGTTGTTATTTTCATAAATAAAAACGTAATAGGAGATCATTAGGCATAGTACTAAATCCTTGAAGGTTGCAGCTTCGATTTTTAGAAAGAAATAATCATTATAGTTTTTTTTCAATTTGATTGTAAAGTGGCTTAGAATGGAACATATACAATTAATATAATTTTTTTAATGTTTACATATTTAAAAAAAAACTTTTTGTATGAAAATTATACGTATTTCGTTACTATATAAGAAATACAGATTAAGAAAAATGTACTGTGTGTACTTTAGAACTTATAATAAATACAAAAAAAATTAGCTAGTGTTTATTGCATGCGACATTATGTCGATGTGGTTTTATGTTTAGAATATTTCTAAACAGTTTTTAAAGATGTGTTTAGAATTTTACGGTTGATCATTAAAAAATGATGATAAAATTTAAATTAATACCATTTAAAAAAGTCAACATTAGTATTTTGATTATAATACAAAGTATTTACCTATACTACTGATTGTATTATCTATGTACTTACATAATATTCTTTACATATAATTGTAACTAAGCCAAATCTGTTCATTAAATATTTTTTGGAAAATCTTATTGAAATTGACATTATTATATAGAGAGGCCGAATCTATACTTTTTAGTATTTTTGTCTGTCTGTCTGTGACCGTATCACGAAAAAATACCAGAGGGATTTTGATGTTTAGTATGGATGATAGCTGGTTATCCGGGTCAACATATAGGATACTTTTTACTGCGGGAAAACAATCTCTGAGAAATCTCTACATAGTATAAAACATAGTCGCTTCCCGCTGTCTGTATGCTTTTTTTATATGTTGGGATATTAACATACAGCGCCATCTAGTTCCATAATAAGCTACGTGGCTTGTGTTATGGATACTAGATAGTTGATACACTACACATATGTAACTTTTTTTTAAATACATATTATAAATAAACTCCCATGACTGGAGTACAAACGTTCGTGCTCATCACACAAATGCATGGCCCCAGCGGGACTCGAACCCGCCACCGTTGGCACAACAAGTAGGGTCACTACTAACTGAGCCAAACGTGTCGTCAAATTTAGTTAGATCTTTAAAACTACGCAACGGATTTTGATCCAGTTTTTTAAATACATAAAGTGATACAAGAGAAAGGTTTATATGTATAATATATGCATAATATTATAGTACAGAATAACCGAGAAATTCAAAGATTTCTATTTCATACTAAACGTTAAAACGTACCTAGGGACGAACCCGAGCGAAGCGAGGGCAAGTCGTTAGTCGAAATATTAATAATATTTCATACATTAAAAAATCATTCATACATTAATAATTTATACATTAAAAAAATCATATTCCAAATTCAAAGGCAATCAGACAGTAATTTCTACGCATAGGCTATTATTTACGTTAGGCCTCCTTGACACGCGCCTGGGGGCTAATACTTTCGGATTGGAAATGGTGCAAGATGGAAACGCGTGTGTGTACAATATTTAAATATGCAAATTAAATTACTTATATACTGCAGAAAAATATAATATAGTTAGATTTAAAACATTCTTCTTTCATTCTAAGTAGAAGTAATGTACCGGTTTGACATCTATTTTTATTTCATATACCTTAGTGAAACACGATTTATATGCTGCAAAAAGTCGCTGATTAGAATAAACAATGTTCGGGTATTCGGTGTTCGGGCTAATCTTGACAAATGCTGTACGAATTTTCATAAGGTTTCTATCAATAGAAATTGGTATTATATTTGTTTCAAGCTGAGACGCCTGGACGGATTAAGATGAAATTTTGTGCACAGATAGATAATGACTTTGATTAACGCATAGGCTATGCGATACATCGGTAAGTCGCTTTCTAATATTATATATACATTGTACATAATATATGCTAAAGGTATCTAGGGATGCAGCAGAGCGAAGATATTGAGGTGGGATTAAATAATTAAATATATTGGGACATTACCACACTATACACACCATGTAGCACCATGATAAGCTACGAGGCTTATGTTTTGGATACCAGATAGTTGATACACTACACATGTTTAACTTTTAATACATACATATTTTAAATATAAACACTCATGACTGGAGTACAAACATTCGCGCTTATCACACAAATAAATGCCCCCAGCGGGACTCGAATCCGCGACCGTTGGTACAGCAAATAAGGTCACTACAAACTGAGCCAAACGTGTCAGATCACTAGTATATTTAAAAATGTAACATTATTGAGTACTCATTGTTTTGAGATTACATTTAACCCTTCGACTAAAGCAACTTATATCTTAGTCCATACACAAAACCATTGGAAGTGATGATTGGCCCATTACTTACACTGTAAGGGTTTTGACCCACCCATATATATCTGGCCAGGGTCGTAGCGATATGACACGATTGAACAATGTTTAACTTATATTTTAAATTCACTGTAATGTAACTTGTAGTTAAATAAAAGAAGATTAAAGATTTTTTTGGCTTTGAGGCTCTACTCGAGTGCCTTTTCGAACTATTATTATGGTTTCTAATAAAAAAAAATATATATTTTTTCTGTGCGTATAGGCTATTTTAAATACGTTTTCAAAACGCCTACATACTTATGGTTAAAGTCATCTTTATACCAATTATTATCATCAAAATCGGTTGACAAAGTAAATAAACAGACAGACAGTATCTATTAGAATGACATTTATAATTTTAGTATGGATTTGTGCTATCACAATACGGCCCTGTAAATATAATGGCGTGGTCATGTTATATATCGATAAATGTCAATATATCGATGGTACAAATCGCTTTAACTTATACACTTGTCGCAAAGTTGACAATTTATTGTTTGTATAAACTGTTTTGTAATGTGGTGGGAGACTTAGGAGTTTCTATAATATACGACATTAGCTTAATGGTCGCACAGTGCTTAGACTAAAATATTTACGTTTTACTTAGAAAATTGATTATATTTTTTATTGTATCTCTAGAAAGTAAAAATTTGTTCAAAAAAGTTATAAATAATCTATTAGCTAGGCCTCGTTAGTCTATTAGCTAGAATATACGGCTGTAGATTCTAAGGTTCTGGGTTTGAATTTCGAGTCGGTCCAAATTTTTGATAGAAACGCGCCGAAGGATTAAGTCGAAGTTATACACTTCTGTACCCTGAAGAGTACGTAATGCTATCGGTCCTGCGCCTGTTTTCTTATTGTTTGTATAGAACTTTTATCCTGTTTATTATGATATATATAGATTATGAGATTGAACGGAATAGAGAGTGCATTAATGCTATCTTAATATGCCTAACAAAATTTGGAAATATAATTTTGGCAAATAATGGTTTTGTTTGTTCTTGAGTGTTTTAAGAATTATTTTTTTTATATTATTATCTAAACAAGGAAAATCTAATACCAAAATAGAGAAATTGAAAAAAAAATCATTGAAAAAATTTAATGATACGCATTTGAAAGCGCAAATTATAATTTCGACGTATTTTAAATATTTCTTTTGCAATAAATAATATGTTTTACTTGATTTTTGTTTGTGTAATAATATAAAATAAATTCGCTGTTCTGCTCGTCTGTTTATGCAGTTAGATATTTTAAGCTACAATAAAAAAAATTATTTAGTTTTACTATCATTGAGAGAATTTATTTCAAAAGCTACTCAATACTTTTCCCTTCTTACTCAATATTTTGTACTTTTAAAAGCATGCAAAATACAAAAGATTTTGTTTTAAATTTAATCATATATTTTTTAATATATCATCTATAGTATCATTTTTATTATTTACAATTACAAAATATCTCTTATTCTTTAAAGAAAGTAAACAATATATATGGCAATCGTGATAAGTACCCTAGAACTAGCCCCCCCAACGTGCGTTCACCTTGTCGTGGTGGAGGGGGGAGGGGGCTCAGTAGTGCCTGGCAATACAGCCGGGCGCGAAGCCAAGAAACGCACAGGGAGGCTCTCTTCGGAGGGCGGTGTACCATGCGGGTTGCTCCTGGTACTTCTCTGATAGCAGAGTGGACCTTGGAGCAACCTCGTCGTTGTTGTGGTCTGCTTCGGCAGACCTGCCGTCGGGGCGTCGTAGTTGAATGCGTAAGCGAGCCTGCGACGCCCCATTAAGACGGGGCAAGGTTTTGTTGGGTTTTAGTGGTTAGTACTGGCTTTGCCGGTGAGTCCCACACCTCGTGCGTAAATGCATTTCCCAATGTTAAAAAAAACCCTAGAACTAGAATTACGCTAATTATGTGTATAATATTATATTAAAAACTAGTACAAAGTACAGAATGTCACTGTGTTAAAACTATAGAGCTATGTCAGATAACAAGGTACTACTATCCACGTTTTTAACAATTAAAACATAATATACAACGTTGTTTTGTTAATTCAGAAAAATATAAGAATAAATCATTTAGTACAAAGAAAATTGGGATAAAAACGTCCAGAATTTTCAAAGTCAAAAAGCTTTAGTCCCAGAAGCTTTGTAGTAAATATTTAAAAGTATTAAGCAACTTAACTCAGAATATAGTAAGTAATTTTCTGCGCCCACCCGATAAATTGCGAGACTGTATTGCTAATAAGTGGCAAGATAGTTCAGATAGTGATGTTAGTGCAATGTTATCGATAGAAATCCATACTTTGCTATTTATATATATACTAGTTATCTGTTACAGGCTAAAGTTGACAGGTTCTATTACTAATCTTTCATCTTTCTTAAACTTTTAAATATCAAACATCGATAATTTTATTTCTTGTGGTATCAATGTATATCAATTTGTATATAATATTAAATATACATATTATGTTAAATCCATATACTACTATACGAATATAAAAGTAAACGGGTGTTCATTTGTCCTTCTTTCACATCAAAACCTAGTGACGGATTGATGTAATTTTATATAGAAATAGTTGGAGGACTGGAGATTGATATAAGCTATATTTTACCGCCGGAAATTATCTCATTTTCACTGTTAAACACGTTACACGAGCGAAGCCTCGTATAGAATATAATATATTTCTCATAGGTACAAAAAAGGAATAGTCACGCTCTTTATAACGAAAAAAGTTATAATCACTGTTTATAAGTTAACAATGTCAGTTAAACGTTTTAACAAAGGTTTTTCATTTCAAGAAAACAAAAATTATATTTGACATCTTTAGGCTTTATAAATTAATAAACTTTATTACTAGATTACACGATAACGATATAAATAGTAGTAAAAGTAAAAACTTTATAGTGTTGACAGGTCACGAAGCAACATGCCTTTGAAAAATTATTCTACGCATTTTTGTTGATATAAAGTTTTAAATGACTGTAGACTACGAGTCACGTTATGTTTGTGTGACAATAATAATTATGGACTATGGTTTTTTCCCTAAGATATAATCTTACCACTAAAATAATTTAGATGAACGTACTATTAAGCAAAACATATTATTTAGACGTGGGATGTTTTGATTTCAACGTGTGAATGAAATGAAATTCTAATTGATACTCACATGAGATAAGTACAAAAAATTACAAATAACCAATTTTTGTATATATGTATATATATTTTATTTGGTGTATCTCGAAAACGGCTGAAATAATTTGGATCAAATTTCATATTTAGATAAGGTTTTGCTTTTTAAATTTATATTTATATGTATTAAATGAATTTAATTTAAATCCGTCGAGCATGTTAAAGTAACAAATAAACACAAACACTTTTCAACACAAAAAAATCACATTCCAAAATTAACAAATATAAATACTATAATCGATAAACGTACATCACTATCTGAATAGGGGTCGGAAATTTTACCACCTTGCAATATCGACAGGGTCGGTAGAGTATATAACGTGAAGTGATAAATGAATTTGAGGATGTGACTGGTGTCACTTGGATTCGTGCAGATGATGACATAAATCATTGAGGGTTAGAATTATATATACAAGTATATCTATAATTTTAAACCAATTTCAAAAAAAAGGCTCTGTATTCAACAAGTAAATACATAATATGTAAATATGTATGTTTATTTTCTCGAGGTTTCATAAATAGGTTTTGATAATTGTTTTGACATTAAAGTATGTAATATCATTCTTACGTACAAAGCTATCTGAATAAATACAAACTCATCTCGTCAATATTTTGAAGTGTAAAAATAAAGAATTTTTCAAAGATAACATGTAGTGTAATATGTGTAATATTTTTTTTAAACTTAATTATTCTTGCGTTATAATCCAAACTTCCATTGCTATTTTTACCCCCTTAAGGCATAATTTCCGGTAAAAAAAAACTATTCTATGTCTTTCCGAGGGTCTCAAACTATTTTTTATTAAATTTCATCTAAATCGATCCAGTAGTTTCAGAGCTTATTCTGTATAGGCAAACCAATTTTTTTTATCTTTATAATGTTAGTATAGATGAACTCACAATGATGTACCTAAAAACAAATTAAAAAAATTGCTATTTGCTACAAAATCTTGCTTATGGTAAACACTTTTTTGGCATAATTCGTGTCTACCACCCAATAACTATGGAAAAAGTTAATGGTTAGTGGATTTCGTAAAGATTTATAAGCATACTAGTTTCTACCTACGGCTCCACTTGACTAAAATATAGCATATGTCCTTGTTTTCATCAAAATTTCTTTAGCGGTTTAAGCGTAAAAAGTAAAACAAACAGAAAACATTCACAATTATAATATTAAGTAGAACAGTTTCCCAATTATCATTCAATACTGAAAAATATTAGACAAATAATTAAAATCAGCCATTTTTTACCATAGCCAAGTAAAAACTCAAAGCAATTTGATTGCCAAAAAAAATTAGCTCAAACAGCTATAGCGTCCCTTATCTGCGTATAATTACGATCATTAATAACGCTGGTATCAAGAAACGTTCCTAATGGAAATTTATTTCTCCGCGAAATTAAACCGGGGAAAAACGTAAAATGTCACTAGGCTCGGAATTTAAGGAAATGCAAAGTTTTAAGAAGATTTGATGGAGAAGATAATATTATTAATTGCACCTTTTAGCAAGTTGTTTTAAATAATATTTTTGGTTGAATGTTGTGACTTGGTAGTAAATTAGGCTGTTAGTCTAGTGACTAAAGTACGGCTGCAGATCCGGAGGACCTAGGTTTGAGTTTGAGGTCGAACTGAAATGGGTTAGAAAGATATTGTTAGGTTTCAGCGGTAGAATTTGAGTGTAAAAAAACAATAATTTAATAACACTAACACAAACTGAATGACATTCAGCCTAAATAGCTGTGTTTTGATGATTAAAAAATGGCACAAAATTTGCCTATATAAAGAGTTGAAGCACTAAGGAACAGTTTTTTATTTAAAACAACAGACGATGAAAATTTATTTGACGGTTCATCATTTTTAATGTTACCAATATATCGGTATATCGGTGTTAAACCTTTTAAATGAGCCCAGTTTTGAACCAGCTTTACTTGATTTCGTCAAAATATTTTGGAGTGTCCGATATGTTATACTTTAAAGGGTACACCTCCATAGTAAGTTGAAACCGCTTACATTGCCTCAACTCAATTAAGGCCCACCTAAGTTAAACTTTATTAACCTGTTTCAGAATTGTTTGTTTAGTGCCTAAATCTATTCACAATCTAATTTCGCCCTTTACGCGAAACTATATTGATTTAATAACAAGTCGATCAGGTATTTCTAACATACTATGTATACTGGGTTTGTTTGTTCTTTGAATAAATTTTATCTTTTACTTAATACGATACATCGATCGACGATCATAAATTGTGTATGTTTGCTTATGAGCAATGTAACTAAGAGTTTTAGCATTTTAAAACTTTCTTTCGCTAAAGAAGCAGAATATCCATGTGAATATGCCAAAATTTTCCTATTTACCCATGGACCCATGGAAGATATAAAAAAATTTTTTATAAACATTTTACGATATAACTTCTAATGGAAGCTTATTATTACATGCTTATAAATAACTTTAAACAAACTTTATTGAGGAAGTTCAAATTGATAGTTTTGATAGGAAAATTGTACGAAAACCTTGAAATTTTAATTAATATTATGTACTAATTGATTTAGGACAGTGGTAGTTGTAGAAATGATAACGCGCTTGCTTCGGAATCCAAGTGAACTGGGTCCAAATACCGAATCTCGTACTTCTGATATTTTCATGTGCACATTATTTTCAACATTAAAATCATTTACGGTGAAGGAAAACATTGTGAGGAAATCTCCATGTCTGAGAGAATCTAGCAAGTTTTCTGAAGACATGTGAAATCTGACAACTAGCATGGTGGACTAAGCCCTGATCCTTCTCGCAATCTTTACGCGAGGAAGGCCCACCCCCAAAAATGGGAAATTACTAAACGAGATTAATTAATTTAGTATTAATTATAATCAAAGACTTACCTTTAACATCAAGTTTCACTCGTTTTAAGATCGGTCTATCCAGCGCTACAGAGGACACGTTGCACATCAGCTCGCCTCCCAACTCTGTTCGTGTTACTGTGAATTCCAGCGTATGTCGTACAGTTGAATCGTCTGTTGATGTTTTAGCTGGAACAAAAGTGATTTTTGTTAATAAATATACACTACACTACACTATTACACATACACTACACTATTAGTGCCTTATTCACTATTCTGATATCTGTTGTTTTGTAACTTGGTAGTCTTTGGGAAAATATTTAAGTTAAATCATGGAGGTATTTTATTTTAAAGTTAAGTTAAAGTTTTCTGTCTTTCATAACTTTAAAATCACTAAAAAACTAATGATTGAACCAAGAAAATTTCACAAAAATACTTGAAATGTCTATTATTTGTCATTTTGCCAATAAATTGCAGTTTACTTATTGTAACATTGTTAAAAAGCTAAAGAGGTTTCTGTGTGCTTAAACTCACTGAAACTACTAGTCCGATTTGAAAAATTCTTTTTTAATTTTATAGCTAAATTATAGCTATATGAAGGCTATCTCATATCTTAAGAGAAAAATCTTATTATCTTAAAAGATATACAGACATAATTTATAAACTAATATGTAAATAAAGGCACGGGCAAAAGCTAGTATGAACATTGAGCATTAATTATTTTATCGACACTCAACTACCATAAGTACAGTTGGTTCACTACAATAGCGCTGACATTCAATCTAAGCGTAAACTCGAGTTAGATAACGATTTGTAAATACATCTTTTGTTCGAACGGAGACGTAAGCTGAAATGTTTTGCACAATCAGATTCGTTATATTAAATTGTTTTTAATGTTTCATCTTCTTTGATCTTTTATGTAAACGTGTACTTAAGACAGAAAGCTTAGAATTTCATTTTAGGCTCTCAAACTTGATGTTTTTAACGTTGTTATAACATACTCGTACGTAACAACTTAAAAATTGGCTTAGATACTATACTACTCATATTTTACCGTAGTAAAACGAGTAAATGAGTTGACGATGGGTGATGTCGTAATTCACACCATAAAGTATTAAGTACATAATACTAG
The DNA here is from genome assembly GCA_921882275.1 of Brenthis ino. Lineage (NCBI taxonomy): Eukaryota > Metazoa > Arthropoda > Insecta > Lepidoptera > Nymphalidae > Brenthis > Brenthis ino. The sequence goes on from OV170233.1 coordinate 8,235,743, forward strand.
GATGCGATAGATGGCGCTGTAGCCAAGTTTTTAGAATTATATTTCCTTTTACACCTCTACGTGTCACAATATTTGGGGTAGCGGGTTCGAGTCGTAAGTCCAGACACAAATACTAGTCCTTGCCTGTGACTGCAACGTCAATGGGTAATGCGACAATATTCCCCTATTCCACGTGACATTGGCGAAGTAATCTGTACTCAACTGGCACTCTTTGAACCTTTTTTTGATTAACAAGAAAATTGAATTGAATACTTCCATAACAGTCAAAATCAATGTGTAGTGTTTTTCAAGGCGATCGATTTGACGGCGTAGAGGTTAATTAGTGGTAGCGCCATCTATTGAGTATTTACATCACTATGAATGGTACAAAATCTTTCTCTATTTTAAAACACTTATATGTGTCAAGATTTTAAAGCAATCAATGAAAACCTCTTTTTCTGGTTTTGCATAAACAAGTATTATTTATAGTAGCGACTCATTCTCGCTTCGCTCGGGATCGTCTCTAGTTAGATTTTAATTTTTGTGCGCGAAACTTTAATTCTTTTTTCTAAAACAAAAGTTACTCCTTATAACATCAAAATCCAAAAAAAACCCTCCAAATCCAGTCCAGCTGTTTCGGAGATTAGCCGAAACAAACAGACAGACAAAAAATATAAAAATTGTGTTTTTCTCATAAGTACCGTTTATAATTTCATAATAAGCATTAAAGTAAAGAGTTTTTATTTCGACAATATAAACAGATACTTCAATTTTATTTACCTGTATAGATAAAGACAGATCGTAATACCCTCTTAAAAAGAACACAATGACTATTAAAAATAAGATATATGATTGTAAGTGAAGACTAACATGTGACATTACATTAATTTCCTGTAGACCATACATCATCGTGCGCGAACGGATACAGCTATTATACTTAACCATTGTACAAGAAGGGGTATTGTGTTTGAATAATTTATCTATTGGTTTGAATAAATATTTACATCTATACTTATTATAAAAATAAGTCCCCCGGCCGCGTCTTTCTGTCCTCCTGTCTGTCCTCCTGTCTGTCTGTACGCGATAAACTCGAAAACTACTGAACGGATTTTTATACGGTTTTCAACAATAGAAAGAGTAATTCTTGAGGAAGGTTTAGGTATATAATTTATTATGCTTTTATGTAAATTAGCTGAAATACGGCGACAAATGTTGAAGAGGTCGCAAAAAATCTCGCCAAATGGGAACTTTCCACGCGAACGCCGCGTAAACTAGCAAAGATACAGTTAAGTAATGTACTAGAGAATTCAAAATCTATAAAAATGCTACAAAAAAGTCCGCGATAGCATATCTCTATCTCTTACGGTTGACTTACAATAACCACTTTTATGTTAACATTTTTAATTAAAAACATTACGTTATTTTCAAAGTTATTTTCTTTAGTTCGGTATTAATCCTTATCCAAATGAATATTTTAGTTAGCTTAGTCATTTAATGCAGATTAAAATTGCTCTTTACACTAAATCAATCAGATGAATAGTTTTTGAGATATCGTTGTTAGAAGTAATTAGTAGCGAAACATTTTTAATGCTTGGCGAGCATTGAGATGCCTACGGCGAGTCCATCCCCTCTGCCCCGCATCGCTCGACCGCCTGCTCAAGCTATATAAACCGGGCGATGTAGCGCGCGATCCTAGGATACTTTTTACCGCGGGAAAATATCTTATTTCTGAGGAAAAATACAAAAACTGCAATGTAAGAGTATACTAATATGTAACACCTAAGAATTTAGTTTTTGGTCATCTGAACGCGGGCGGAGCCGCGGGCAATGCTAGTTATATATATAAATAGGTAAAGACAAAACAGTTTAGTACCTTTTTCTCCTCTGTTTGTCAAATGATTTTCTTTTTTTTGTTTAGTAGCTATTGACAAGCTTTTGTGTTTTAAAAAACAATGATACCTAATGGTCGAATTTCGACCAGTGGGTGGCCACATTTAGTAACAAATAGTACATTTTTTATACATATAATAAAATTCTGAGTCGAATTTGTACATTAAATATTTTTTGGAAAATCTTATTGAAATACGATATTATTATCAATAAGAGACCGAATCTATAGTTTATAGAATTTTTGTCTGTCTGTCTGTCTGTCTGTCTGTCTGGGAACGCATCACGAGAAAACCACTGGACAGATTTTGATGAAATTTTGTATGATGATAGCTGGTTATCCGGGTCAACATATAGGATACGTTTTACTGCGAGAAAATATCTCATCTCTGAGAAATCTATTTCAAACTTTAAAACGTAACTAGAGACGAACCCGAGCGGAGCGAGCGTGATTCGCTAGTGCATGTATATATTTTGTTAAATATTAATTATAAAATTATTACAAATGATCATCAAATATCGCTTTAGAATACAATTTCGAAATTAGGTCGAAAGTTGTTAAATTTATTCGCTCTCACTAATTATAGTATCGTTATTTTGTTAATTATACCGTTATAACTAACGAAAATATATGAGAAAAGTACAGAGCAGTCTCAACTTTAACAGTTCGGTACTCATTAGCTAACGTTAGATTAGTATGACGGTAAGTCATTAATGTTACATATATGTAACATAGTTTGAAACATAAACTTAGTTATTGGAAAATATTTAAAAATACCTTACTTCCATACTAATAATATATGTTAATGTGGAAGTTTGTGAGGATGGATGGATGTTTGTAACATATTCACGCCAGAACGGCTGATCGGATCTGAATGAAAATTGGCACAGAGATAGATTATAGTCTGGAATAGCACATAGGTTACTTTTTATCTCGGAAAAATGAACGGTTTCCGAGGGTAAATTTGTTTTTGTTTAGGGACGAACCCGAAGCGAAGCGTGGGTTAGTCGCTAGTCTTGTATAATTAAAGTAAAATAATTTATTTTAAAATATTATTATTATATTATTAAAAGATACTATAATTTGTAATTGATGGAAAATTAAATCTGTTTGTCTGTTTTGTTTTTGTAGCTGTGTTGATTTTGATAGAGAAAAACATGTCACTTTAAACTTTTCTTTGTAATAAGATCTAAATATGGTACAAAAACTGCCTTAAACGGAGTTCGAACCCACGACCTCTGGCTTAGATACACTCAAAGGTAAGGTATGCCAAATGTACGGGTGTACATTTGGCATACTACTTCCGCCCTTTATCTAAAAATAAAAAGAATAACGGAAACGAAATTCAATGAGGTGGATACACATCTGCTGTGAGATACATTATGTATGAAGCTTTACCTGTTAAAATAGTACGTGTACAGATATTTTTATCAAGACTAGTTTATTTTCCTGGCTTCACCTGTGTAAAAAGTACTTCATAAATAAATATGTTGGGACATTAACATACTGCAACATCGAGTTCCATGGTAAGCTACGAGACTTACGTTATGGATACCAGATAGTTGATACACTACACATATATAAATTTAAATACACATATTATAAATATAAACACCCATGACTGGAGTACAAACATTTGTGCTTATCACACAAATGAATGCCCTCAGCGGGCTCGAACCCGCGACCACAGGCACAGCAAGTAGGGTTACTATAAGCTGAGCCAAGCGTGTCGTATCAACTTATATCTTTATTCCTTGGCAGTGCCATCAGACTTTTAGATATAATCAGAACGATAATGTACTTGATAAATTATAATTATAATTCATTACTACCACGGGAACCCATTCCTGAATAAGATACGTATATATTTTTTTAAATTTTATTTATCGTTTTTTAATTTTTTACTTTATAAAAAATATACTGCACATTTACAGAAAATAGCGGGGATTTTATGTTAATCCAAGATCTCAGTCTTTCTGTGCGCTAAGATTCATAGAAATCTGTTCAATGATTTCCTCGTGATTGAGTAACAAACATCAAAACATTTCCACATTTTTTATATATGTATATATATTATTAGTAGGACTAAATTCATATTTATATTTCTATTGCAAATGTGTTAAAGAAAATAACCTCTCATTTTACGAAGGTGCATTACACATACCGTTATTTAAAGGAAACTTACGAGTTGAGATTTCACGTATAACAGCTTTATGCAAAAGTGTATAATATTAATGTATATATTATGTATTTAAAACATAAAGCGAACTACTATACACGTTTAAAAAAATCTGTAAAATTATGACGTTTCTCCTTAATAGTCCTTGAAAATAAAAATATTATCATTTTTGTCAAAACTATCGACAAATTATATCGTGTATCAGTTGTCAAAACCGTACTTTAATGTCGTTTTCTAATTAAAATTCATAAAAAAATAAGGATCAACACTAAAATGCTAGTTTTGAAAAAGTAACAAGTTTAGACACATCTTTACACATCATTACTTCATAAGTACGTAGGCGAACTTCGCTTCGCTCGGCGTAGACACTCGTTGGATAGGTTATGATATCATCCATTGGCGACAATGCAAGTAACATAAACATATACGAGATAGCGCTATATCAGCTTGAGAGCAGATAGATAAAGGAAAATAAACTTAAAAAGCAAAACCTTGCAAAACAAGAGCTTCCGAGATACACTAAAAAATTTTATATATATATACATACAAAAATTAAGCATTTAATCATTTAAGATTTAACAGTAACACCTCTTTTTCGCTCAGGAGGTGTTCCTTAGTCTTTTTGCTGTACACTTAAAGTACTGAGAGAAAAAGAAGCTTATATTACTCTTAAACTATTTAACTACGACTATATTCATGTGAACTTACTATTTATAGTCACTGTTTTACCTTCTAAAGATAAAAAATAAATAACAAAATGCAATTTCATATTTATAATATTAATATTAGTAAAGATTCATTCTTGCATAACGCCGTCCATTAGAAAGAAAAGTCGAGGTTTACCGAACCGAATTCTTCCATCGACGTCGAGTAACAAGTTTGTGTGCATTATTGCGAGAAATCTAAGTTTTCACACTCGAAATGGGTTTAAATTCAATCATTTATTCAGAAATAAAGTGCTCTTTAAAACTTAAGACTGTTTCCTACTTCAATATATTCCTTAAAGAATTTTTGTATCAATTTGAATTTTTATTACCTTCTACGGAGAGAGAGAGGAAGTTTTTAAAATAGGTAACTGTTTATATTTTTTGAATTTTAGTTACTTTATGTACGGAAAGAATTTAAAACTAAAATTATTTATTTTAATTTAGTAATATGTTCGTGCTTTTCTCTAGCCTTAAAATGTCATAGGATATAGTTTAGTATCCGTTTATTTCTATTCTAATAGCTATTTTCTATAATAAAAATAAATAAATAATATATCTAAATCAGATCAGGCTTAGCTAAAAATACGTCATATTACTTTTGATTGGTACAGACCAATGCGATATCTACAAAAGCACAATAGATACCGTACAATTAATTATTCTTACATGGCATTCAAAAAGCTATATGAACCTGTGACCTCTGTCATAAAAACCATTTTAGATAAAAGAGGCCAAGTTTCCAAATTGCATATCCAGACCAACCAATTCATATCCTAAAGTTTGAAGACAATTTTACATGCTTATTTGGCCAAAGTTCTTCTAATAGTGTAGCTTACTTGAGCGAGTTAGTCGAAAACACTGACGGAAGTGTAATAATAACCGTGAGCCAGCTAAGACAACTTCGAACTAACTTTCAGTCAACACGACTAAAATCTGTAGAAGTTTGGAATTAGTTGATATTCCAAGTGATGAGCTTTACGCTGCATCTTTTGAACTTTACTGCTAGTATTCACTGTTTATTTGTTTTAAGTAAAGTTTTAAATGTTAATAGTCTGTTGTAATATTATATTTGACAAATTAATTATAGGGGTTTACCCGACATCAAAAAGGAAGATGTGTTGAATTCATATTTTTTGTGGGTAAATTACGTGATATCTTCGTTAATTATGGATCGATTTTTATAATTCTTATTTTGATAAATAACTTTTGGATCTACAGCCGTACGTGCTAGAGAACTGAAGAAATTATTAAAAAAAAACCTAATTTCTAAGTATAATCAGTTACGTGTATTGTGGCCATATTTTGACTTTTTAAGCCATGAAATTAATTAAAATGTTTTTTAAAAGTGTATATATGGTGAGATCTTATTGAGATTCTCTCTTATAATATTATTTTTAATTTACCCTACTCAATATCCGAAATAAATTTTGTTACGGATCTTAAAAACCCATAGTAATAATATATGATAATAAACATTGTATAAAATAAAAACAATTGTCAAAGACATAAGAAATAGCTTACAGATCAAAAAGTGAAAATTAAGTCCTTATATTTATTTTCCGCTACCTCTCATGGATTGTGTCCACACACCCATCTTCTATTAGAAGTGGAATCTGGCGACAAAGCATGCGGTCCAGAACTCAATTACGCTGCATCCACTAGAAACCGCTAATATGCATATATTGTATACAGAATAAACACACTCCGTGTTTGATATGTCAAAGTAAAGATAATAACAATTTTATGAAACATTTTTATTAACATCACATATACTTAACTAAGTAAATGTTGTACGTAGATTTCATTCTACTTCTAAATATTATATAAAAATTTGGAACTTTGTCGACTTGTGAATCTGGATATCCATACGGTTTTATTCTATCAATGTGATCTTGAATGATGCAGCCATAGATTCAATAGTGAAATTCAGAAAAAGGCCAGTTTCTACGACTAGTTAAATCTTTAAGGTTGAGCTTTATAATTTATTTATTTAAAGCTATAATTACTGTAAAAAGCTTTATAAATAAACAAATTGTTTTATTATAAAATTATTCGGAATGACAGTTGGTATGACTTATGTATAAGCATCTGATAATCTAACCTTGTTTTGTAGAAAGTAACCTTCTGCGATACAAAAGATATTTTAATGTTTTATAAAAACATATAAAGAAATACTGATAAAAAGAAGCCTTTTACATTTATTTTCTAATTATTTAGAATATATTTTTAATGTTATTTTCTTCAATAGAGATGTTGTTCATATTATAATTTGACTGTAGCAGTAATAATGATCTTAGCTGGCTTTATTATATCGTATCCATCTCACAAATAATTATGTTAGATATTAAATTTTTGGATCTTAGATGCTACACCTTTAATAATAGTGCATAGAGTATGTAATTGGGTAAAAAATATGAGTATGGGTATGAATTGAATCCTCTATATGCAAACAAACAAATTTGACTTTTTTATATTAATGTAACATATATTTATTTTACCTTAACTTTTATACTCCCACCAGAGTTAAATCAAATCCGTAAATTATTTTTTAAAAACTAGCCATAAACGAAATAATAAAAATTTATTTAAATATTCTATAAATATGTACGTAAATTATTCTAATTATCAAAATAATGCAGTCCCTGTGCAGGAACTAAAACTTAGTTGGCGACAAGGGAAATCAGACGGTCCGCGTTTCATTAAATTTAATTAAATCGTTCAACGGACACTTTTAACTACATAGTATTACTATGCACTTGTGCATTAAAGTTTCGGTTTTAGAGCTCGCTGTATTCATATTTACATTTAGTGACACACCTTGCTTCCGAAAGCCTGGCCTGAAGTAACTGATTAAACACGAAATCGAAAGTATAAAGGCTAAATCATGTACAAACTTGAAATTTGTCAGGTATCTTCGTTATAAGGGTATCTGCAAAGAGAAGATTTTGGGATTCAACCCCTTTAGGCGTTAAAATGGGTTGGAAATTTGTAATAAATCTACTATTTTTAAAGTTACAGTGACCAAATTAAAAATTATATTTCAGATTAAAAATGTTTATTCTAATTCAAAGTTTTAGACCTCCTGCGGAGGTGAAAAATTTATGGTTGTTTAAATACCATCATATCCTTCATATATCTATCTTCATATACATATCTAATATTACAAATGTGAAAGTTTGTGAGATTGGATGGGTGGATGATTGTTATTCTTTCACGCCAGAACGGCTGAACGAATCTGGATCAAAGGCACAGAGATAGATTATAGTCTGGAATAGCATATAGGTTATTTTTTATCCCGGAAAAATGTATATTTTTTTTTGGTCTAGGGACGAACCCGAAGCGGCGGTGACTCGCTAGTTAAAAGATAAATTAAAGTGAGGTCCATTATATGTATTCAATCATATCACGATTAACATTAATAAAATAAGCGTATGCAAATTATCTCTCGGTTGAAATACTATACAGTATTTGGGTTTGATATTATGAATCTTAACTTTCTGATAAAATTATTTTATTCTGTGGTCAAAAGCTTTTAAACAGAAATTAAAAAATCGTGTGGGGCTATGTCAACTGTCGGGATTCACCGCCGATGGTTTAACGTGAAATGTCTTTTCCAGCGAGTCGTTTTAGTGTTTTTGTATTGCATTAATACTTTGTATATTTTAAAACAAATTAGTAAAAATAGTAATCTTTGAAGATAGCAACGGAAAGAATATCATATATATCATTTTTCAGACAATAACAACGGTTACCATGGCAACCTAATGCAACCTATTTGGTTACGGTCCACTTTTCTGACCTGGTACCCGTATGTTTCAGTGTGATTTTAAAGACGTTTCACATTGATCAAAAAAGTACTAGATACACAATCCTATGCTAAAGTTTTCTTAAAACTGTCACCAATTGTGTTGAGGTAATTATTCTAGTTGAAATAATTATACAACAATATAAATTGAACGCTAAATGCAGTAATTAAAATTGTTTTCACAAAACAATAATTAAAAGCGCGCTCAAATGTTCAAATGAGCGCTCATTCGGTGAAGACATTTTTTTTCGCTGATTGTTATCTAGTATTTTTAGAGCGATGACATTACATTATTCATGTCAAAAATTACGTAGAAATACCAAATTTGATAATTTGGTATTTCAATATTTTAAAAGGTACAGATAAAAAATGTGATTAAAAATGGCTAATTAAGCCTTTCATAGCGGATTACAATCAGATTTACAATTTAATCAACAACAATTTATTATACAGTTAACGTTGTAAAAAATTACTTACGCAAAAAATATTTAAATAACGTTTTTTTAGATACAAGGGTTGCCCGAATAAAATATAGAAAACGAGGAAATATTTTCCGTACTCAAATAAACATACGTACATATATACATATGTATCAACATCTACTCATCTCATCTTTGAGCTTGATTTTTTAAATGTAGCCTATGTCTTCCAATTTCATAGTATCTCTATGGTATCATTCACGGTAAATAGTTCAGCTATTTTACCGAAAATATCACATGGACATCCCATGCCCAGCTGTGGGACTGTTGTTATCATAATTAAAAAGTTTGTTTGAGTTATCAATTCACTTTTCTTAATTGGGCAAAAAAAACAAATGGAGATAAACTCTCCATCTACTCAACAAGTGAAAGCGTGAAACTTAATAAATATATTACTTTTCTTAATTATACAAGTTTAAATTGGCGACAGTTTTAATTAAAATTCTAAATTAAATCGCCGATGGCTTAGCATCCGTGCTTTGTGACTTTACCAAAGAGAAACTTTCACTGGAAAGGCTATATAAATATTTTACTGTTTATTATCGTTCACTTAATAAGTTTGATAATCTAGCTGTCTCGCTGATCTAGTGGTTAGCATGTAAGGCCGCAGATCCGGAGGTCCTGGATTCAGTCCCTAGATCGGGCCAAGTTCAGTTTTTGAGTATTTCTATCAAAAAAATCATATATATGATGGAGTAAATAGCAGTTACGACTTAGGCTATTCGCTAAAAAAATATTATAATATCTAAACTTCGTTATAGGATTCGTGTTCTTTTTAATAATAAAAAATAGATTGTAGTTTAAATAATAAAAATATTTGGTCCTCAACAAGAATCAAATTCAGATACCCGTCGTGTGCTATCCAGGGATGCAGTATCTATGTTTTCGTCTAGTGTTTAAGATTAGTCCCGTACATCGTATTTTATTTGGAGTAGCTACAATACTCTCAGCACTGATTAAAACGTTTACGCTTTGCCTAGTATTCTAGATTCTATTTTGCTAAAAATAAGGGGATACTAAGTGAAAATGTTAAACTTAATGTGACAATTATATAGAAGAATGTAATAAAGGGTTACAAATTCGATTCCTGTGCTTACTTATTGTAAATAATATTTGATAAAATTTTAATAGCGACTTACCATCGCTTCACTTGGGTGTGCCAATTTTGTTTATAATATTATATACATATAATATATATTATAATATTATATTACAGATAGCGCTACCTTTTGGCAAATGTTATTACTAACATTAGTCTGTGTCATTCCAGGTTATTTTTTATCTATGTGCTAAAATTCATCCAAATTCGACTAGCCGTTTTAGCGGGTAGAAGTAACAACAACATCCATACAAGTTTTCGCTTCAAACTACTGTAACAATATTATAGGAAAAAAACTAGATACTCTTGTAAAATTTCGCTAATCCTCTCTCATTTTCAACCGACTTCAAAAAGGAGGAGGTTCTCAATTCGACTGTATGTTTTTTTTTTTTTTTTTTTTTTATGTTTGTTACCTCAGAACTCCGTCATTTATTAACCGATTTGGACAATTTTTGTTTTGTTTGAAAGGGTATACTTCCAGATTGGTCCCATTTAAATTTCAAAAAAAAAATACCACCCCTAAGGGTGGAAAAACAACTAATGACGAATTTAACCTACTTCTAATTGTCATATTGACTTAAAACTTTGCAAGTATTTCTATTTCCGTTGATAGTACAGTGGTTCGGTGTTGTTGACCTGATCTGATGGCAAGGCCAGAAGGTGGATAGGTGGAACTCTTCAACGGCTAATAGTAGATACTTTGAGTTTGGGCTTATTTTGTTTGATTTGACAAGCCTAACACGTTAGAATCCTTACTTTGCTACTACTGTCTACACTAAAAAGGGAAAAATAAAAACTTTTTAACAAAAAAATAAAAACCGACTTCAAACAAAAGCACTAAAAAGTAAAATGGTAGTTTTCATTTACTATACATACCTAATCAAATATTTTCGAGCTTTGGCTAAGTAATTAAAGCCTACCTATTAAATACATACCTAATCAAATATTTTCGAAATCGGTACCAGCCCATACAAAGCAAAGCACACCGACTTCGAAAATATTTGATTAGGTATGTATAGTAAATGAAAACTACCAATCAGTTATTTTTTACTTTTTAGTGCTTTTGTTTGAAGTCGGTTTTTATTTTTTTGTTAAAAAGTTTTTATCTTTCTCGTTTTAGTCTAGATTACGCTTAATCAAGTACTATTATTAAGACAATGCATGCTAAGTGGCAATATTCAACTTTGAGCATTCTTTTTTAGCATTTATATAGATTAAGAAGGCAGTGGTAGCCCAGTAGTAACGCGATTGCTTTTCCAAGCAAGCGGTGAAACCCGAGTGGAGCGGGTTCAAATCCGGTTATAGCACTTCTGATATTTTCATGTGTGAATCATTTCTAACATGGTTCATTGTCTCACAGTGAAGGAATACATTGTGAGGAAACTTGCATGTCTGTCAGAACCTAGTAAGTTTTCGAAAGACATGAAGTCCGCCAACCCGCACTTGGCCCGCGTGGTGCATTATAGTTTGATCCCCCTCATATTGAAGGGAGGCCCGTGCTCAGCAGTGGGGCATTAAAAAGGGCTGATTACAATATAGATTAAGAGTCTAGATTTTTAACCTATATGATCACTTGACCTGGAATCAAACCTACTATACTCTAATATGTCATTGAAAAGTACAATACTAATATTACAAACAAAAAACGTTTTGTAAAACCGTATTTTGTTCTGAAACGGTGATCTGAAATTCACTGCCGAATGTTTTTGGAAGGGTTTTCGATTACAACGTATCCGGTGTCCATATGACATGTGTAATATTTGAATTTAAAGCATTCAAACTGGTTTGATGGACGCTACACGGCGTACAGTTCTCAAAGTTTTTGTTTAAAAATTGATATTTTTATTTGGCATTCGATTGGCTCGTATTTTGTGAATGAAAACGACATGATGATTTTATTTATTGTTTTTGAAATTTTATATTTGACAACTTGCCACGTCGCGTCGGCTTGGTGATTGGCGTGAAAATAGAGGGTTACTTTTAAATTCACTATTATATTTCGTTACTAAGATAATAGTAAATGGATACGTTTTTATCGTCTAAAAATTGATTTTTTTAGAAAAGACAGCTGTATAGATACACTTACAAAGCAAAACTAAATATAAAATTTGATCGAAATCGTCAGAGCCGTTTCCAAGATACACGACATAAATTTATATATATATATATATATATACAAGAATTGCTCTTTAAATATTATGAAATATTAATAATTATGTTTACTTACATTATTACTGCGATAGTACGTTTTTATGTCCTCATACGAGTAGAAGAAGGCATCCGCTTGATTTTCGATGAAATCCGGATGAGATTACTATAATTTTTATTTATTTTGACGAGGTCCTTTTAGAGAATTCAACTTAATAAAAAGCGTGCTTATCAATTTATGAAGCGAGTATCGACATAGCCTATTTAGTGTATAATTCTAATTTGAACGTTTTTAGGGAGATTATGAAATTATTTCATTTTCAAATCAAATGAAATCAAAATATACTTTATTCAAATAGACTTTTACAAGGACTATTCAATCGTCAATTTTACACTTTAAAAATTAAATGTCAGTGTACTCAGTCAGAAACTTGCTCTTTTAAAATAATAATTGTTGCTCACATCACCATACATATGTACGTATATAGTGGAGTATAGCAAAAATAACTAGCAATATTTAAATGTATATGTGAATTAAATTAACGATACGCAATATTTTGAGAGCCACTGCACATAAAAAAAGCTCCATGGGTTTATTTAGTTCGTTCGTTAGGTCCTAGCTTAAAAGAATTCTTTATATTCTATCGTTTTGTTGGTTAGGAGCAATAACATATAGAGGCGGTACTTTCGAAATGGGGATAATTTTATTGTTTTACAACAATGAGATAATCATGCCCATCAAACAAAAATATGGTTGTTTTGACTATGTCTTGGTTGCGATTGCATAGTGTGAATGTGGTCTTAAAGGTTATTTAATTTGTACACACTAGCGAATTATCTTTACTCTCATCTAGGCCCTTAGGTCACTTAGGTCCTTAGGTGTTCGAGGTCATAATCTATCTACGTACTAAATTTCATCCAAATCCGTCCAGTCGTTACAGAAGGAGTTACAAGCATACATACATACATACATACAAATATTTATAACAGTAGTGAGAGTTATTAGAAATAAATAATAAGACGCAAAACGTGATCCACTCTAAGACTTCATAGCTCACGAATGGTTTCAATAGTTCATGTTTGAATTTCGTTACTTTCATGGTTTGCTCGTATTTTTTTCAACTTTTTTATCAAAAGTAAACTGTGCAGAAAATATTCGATTGGACGGCCAGGTTTCCCTGATATTTGATATCGGAGCTTCGATAAATTCAAGATTGTTCTGCTGGGCCCATTTTTTGTTTAAATAATTTTTCCATTGAATTCAACATGTCTATTTGTTTTAAATACATAAAACAGATACAAATATAACATCGACACATATTTCTCGTTCGTTCACATATTTATTTATAAATAAATAAGAAAGTGATAATAAAGAATGTTAACATCTAATATATAAATTTCTCGTGTCACGGTGTTTGTGGTCGCACTCCTATGAAACAGCTCGACCACTAATGATATTTTTGTATATTTGGTAGGTATAAGAATAGGTCGTAAAGTATTTTTCACCCTTCTACCCCCAGCCCTCATTTTTTAATCGTGATTTTAGTATTTTTGTATGAACAATATTGTATAAATACGCTGGTGTAGTCGCGGGTTCTGCTAGTAAATTATAACAATTTGTTTGTAGCTTACGTAAAATTGTTTGCATAATGATATTTTCAGCTAAGCTATCGTAGTCGCAAACGTTACTATAATAAAAATATATATATATATACAGAACAAATTATTTTTGATATATGGCTTAAGACTTAGATTATTTTAAGAATATTTTCATTATATTAATATTGCCCGCGGATCTAATTGTAAGTAACGTCGATAAAAAGAAGCGAAATGAAAAAGATTTTCATTCAAGCATTAATTTGTTTAATTATTTACAACTTTCAAATTTATACATTTTAATATAATTATACATATCTTATTAAACTACTATATGGTGTATAATTGCACACAGTTTTTGTATGTGTGTAAATTTGTTACTGTTGTAACGGCTGGACGGATTTCGATGAAATTTAGTATACAAATAGGCTTTAATCTGGAGTATCATATAGCTTACTGTTATGATGTATATGTAAGTCTAGATATTACATAATCACAAGTCTCTGTGTTCTCTCTCTTTGAATCTTAGGCTATGCATATATAACAAGCCAAGACTTGTAATGTATTACACATGGTCAAACAAAGCGTAGCATAGTAGTTAGGGATCTGTGACATTTGATATATGAATCTGCTTAATAAAACTATAACTGGAGCTTAGACAAGATGGTTGATGATATTCTACAATCGTTGATATATAGAAATCTGCAAAAATATATGGGAATGTCGTAAATTACAATTGTAATATGATCTAAAATATGACAGATAATCTCTATATATTTTTTTTAGAAAATGACCCTATATACATTGACAAACTTAAAAAGTAAAACCTTATCTAAATATAAAATTTCCAAATCGTTAGAGACGTTTCGGAGATACACGAAATAAATTATCCCATTAATAATTATTATAAATGCGAAAATATGCATGGATATTTGGATGTTTGTTACTCAATTGTTTTCCGTTCACCCAGAACGGTTAAACGGATCCGGATAAAATTTTGCACAAAGAAAACTGTAGTCTGGAATAGCACATAAGCTACTTTTATTTTCTTTAAAAATGTACGGTTCCCGTGGGATAGATTTGTTTGTATTTTTCACTAGCGATGAACCCGAGCAAAGCAAGGATGAGCCGCTAGTTATACTATAATTAAGAAAAAAGAGCGAAATAACGAATTTCGTCACAATTTAATGAAAACTAATAAATAGATCATTAAAGTAAAAAATGGACGACAGTTTAATAACGGTTCTTGTCAAAGCTGGTGGATAATTGCGATACTGCGTCGTAATGTATTTCACGTGTGATTACATTGCTTCATTTTGCATTCCCATTGGAACCTAATATAGAGTAAATTGGGGTGGTTTGGTGGTGTCCTAGGGGGCAAGCTCACTAATTTATACCCTCATACGCACTTAATATTCTGTCACAGAATATTTAGTAAATATCATAATTCATATTAATCATATCATATACTGAAAGCTAAGTTAGCTTTCAGAATTGTCTGTAATTCTTAAGTTCTGATGTAATTTGAAGTTAAAAAAACAGTTTTTTTTTGTGAAATCGAGTATATTTTTGAGTTAAATGTTACGAATACGATATTGGTATTTTGTCTTCTTAAGAGTAGATAATATCGAACCACTATGTCATTTAGTATAGATTACTCAGAGATGAGATATTTTCCATAGTAAAAAGTATTCTATATGTTGACCCGGATAACCAGCTATCATCATACCAAATTTCATGGAAATTTGTCCAGTGGTTTTCTCGTGACGCACTCCCGGACAGACAGACAAAAATTATAAAACTATAGATTCGGCCTCTGTACCAAAATAAATGTGTGATTGTACCAGAATAATGGCTATTTCAATAAGATTTTAAATTTAAATTATTTTAGATCTGTTTGTATTTCTGTTTGTCTTAATGTCTTAATAAAAAGTTAGACGACACGTTTGGCTCAGATTGTAGTGACCCTACTTTCTGTGCCAGCGGTCGCTGGTTCGAGTACCTCTGGGGGCATACATTATCTATACGTCGTAGCTTACCATGGAACTAGATGGTGTGTTAATGTCCCAACATATTTATTATTTATTTACATAGTTATACAGTATACAGACAAAACCCGGAAATAAGCTAGTACATTCAATATTACAATACACATTCACTCCAGTACATTTCGAACGTACGACCTCTCTATGCATCTTTGATAACTGTAGAAAATAGACCACTTATTCTTATAGCATCATAGCTATCTTCTATGAATATGAGACACGGTCGAAATGTACGTATAGGTCGTTTATTTAATACAATTTTTATTTGAAGTCATTTTTGTCGAAACTATGTTAATTTGCATATACATGGCTTTAGGTTAGGTTAGGTTATCGGTCAGTTATAGCGGAATTTGGTTTTCTTTTGCTTGAATGTGAATTTTCTAAATAAGAGTTCTGTACAAATCCTTGTAGACATTTTAAAAAGTGGGTACCTACTCAATTTGTCTGTATATTTGTAGATCTGTATGTTTGTTATGCGGTACCTTCGCTAATTATATATAGATTTTCTTATAGATATCTATTTTTATGAGGGCGGTATAAATTCTTTAGTGATTATAAAGGTCAACTTTTTTTATTTTATTTTTTTATATATGCAATCCAATCTGTAACCGCAAATATAGTTTTACAAATATATTGGATAGAAATAGTTGTAATTTAGAGCTAGATACATACTTCGTATGCATGTAGGTATCGGTTATCTAGAGTATACAAATAAATTCTATTTTAGGTCTTGTATATGTATTAATACGCAAATGACACATATATTTGTGCTATATTAGTTTTATGAAATTTGATATTAAATTATTACTATATGAAATTATTTTAGTTTTGTTTTTAAATATTTTATACGAAACACACAAAAATTAAGCACTATTGTTCTACTCTCTCGTTGACATTAAGGTCAAGGTTAGGTTAGGTTTTGTGTAAAAACTATTCGATTTTAATCTAATTTTGTATTATAATTGTATAGGTACCCAGGCAACATAAATGGTACTTCTTATCTCGAAAAATAAAGGAATTTCCCAAGGGAGAAAATAGGTATATGAAAATTCTTGAATTTTGCAAAAAACTATTGCATAGATTTCGTTATGAATTAATATGATTATTACTTAGTAGTAAAGTAGCCATTTAAAATAAATTTTATATCTTCAGACTGGTTTCAAAAAGGCCGCCCCAAAAAATTGTAAATAAGAGAGTCACCTAGGAATGCTACTTAGAAATATTAATGCACAAGAATGGATCCCGTGATCCCTCTCATAGAGGCCAGTGCCATATAAACATATTGTGATGCACTACGACTTCACTGAAGAGTAATGTAGAATAAATCTGAATACTCCCAGTAAAGTTAAACATTTTAACGGGATGAATTTTAAAAGTTAGGAAATGTATTCGAGGTGTAACCTAAAATGCAGATTCCGTAAACTTTCACAGTCAAAGCTTTGATGAAAGTTACGTTATTGAAAACGACTTTGAATTGTATTTTTACTACAATATAATGTATATTTTGTTGTAATTTTTTTGCTCCTAAGTATGGGAACTTAATTTGTGTAAAAGACCTTTTTGACATCTATACATATAATAAAATTATAACTAAGCCGAATCTGTACATTTATTTTTTTTGGAAAATTGATACAGAGGCGGAATCTATAGTATTTAGAATTTTTGTCTGTCTGTGTGACTGTCTGTCTATCTGTTTGTCTGTTACCGCATCACGGGAATACCACCGGATAGATGTTGATGAAATTTGGTATGATGATAGGTGGTTATTTACCCGGATAGACAGACAGACATATAGGATACTTTTTATTGCGGGAAAATATCTCATCTCTGAGAAATCTATACTAAACGTTAAATCGTAACTAGGGATGAACCTGAGCAGAGTGAGGGTGAGTCTCTAGTTATAAATAAACCTATCTTTTCGGTTTATTTCGCGGATTTGTTTTGAGTTTTGGTTCCTGACTTTTCGAATACGTTACTGTTATAAACCAAACTATTGTATGCGCACGCAAAAACCTAAGAGTCTGTGTCACATCATTTTGACTTGACAGTGACAACTGTCACTTGACTTATCTATGCGCCGGCGACCCCTGCTGTCGCCCTTGCCGTTGGAACCTTTGAAATATACGCCGCGTGTTTGATTCATCTCGGTAATTTTGCCCTTTTTTGTGATGGTTTTTTGTGTGGCATATCTTAGATTGGACTGTTAAATAAGACGTGCAAATAACATATTGATAATTGTACATTTTGATGAGCACGGGGCCCGTTTTGAGTGCATAATTGCATCGCCCACGTGCCGACGTAAAACTTGTTAAATAAGAATCAATTGACTTTATTTTGTACTTATATGAAAGTGAACTGACAATTCAGTGTAAACTTGTGCGTATTTGAGTGCCTACGCCGTATGTCGGCCTTCTAGGCGCATCCTGGAGCATCTTCGTCCTGCCACCTTCAGTTGAGTATAATCAGTTAGCATTAGACGTTATGATTGGCCAATTGTAGTTTAATGGTAATTAGATTTATACCTAAGGCAGCATCATTGAAGGAGAAGAACGCAAGGTACCTTTTTTTTTGATATATATAAGCGCTGTGTATCGCAGTCATATGTTCGTCCCCCTTGAACCTGGAGACATTTCACGCTTCCACTCATCACTCTGGTAAAACCCCAGGTCGGATGTAACATCTTTTGGTAGCAGAGCGTAGTTTGGTTATAGATATTAAATGTATTGTATACGCTCGCTACTTTGTGTAAAATTAATTACAAGTTATTGTTACTGAACTACTTAAGATTTCCATTTTATATGAAACAATTCATACTCTTTAAATGTGTATGTGAATATTGTAAAAGCTCAAACATAAAGTTTATTATTAAACTTATATAATTGTTTGTATTAATGATTTTAAAGTTAACTTGTTGATAAAATACTTTAATTTGATTCATGCATATATGCAGTATTTGGGTTACTTAAAGTAAATTTAGTAATTTGTTACTTTAAACATAGTTTTATAAATTGTTCAGTATATTAATAATTAAACTTTAAAAGTTTTGTATTGTTTTTTTTTGTTGTACTTGTTGTTGCTCAGTTTATTGTAAAATATAATAACTTTATAATAAAAATATAATTAAACTGTACTTAAAATAAATATAAATATAAGTAATTTAGATCATAATTGTTTGAACATTTGCCTCAAGGATTTGTTTTATGTTTTTTTTTGTACTCCTATTTAGGTATATATTTGAGATTTGATATTTGTTTAAAGTGATAACACTATTGTCTCATTTGAAAGTTATAACTTTGTTGTTGTTATTACAATATTATTTTGTTTTGTTTGCTTGTGTCCTTTGTGTTTTTGAAGATGGCTGCCGCCGCATTCACTATTGTCCGTGACTCATATTCCGGGATTGTGGCTCACCTGAGATGGTTCACTTCCGCTGCCGCATTGGTGAATAGGGAGGATCGTACAGAGGCATTGTTGGATAGGCATGAGAAATGCCCTACACGACTCAAGGAGGTGGAGGAACATTATCAGCGCTTCATCTCACATCTGGATGATGTACCTCTGGAGTCATTCCCGGAGCATCGGCGGGAACAAGTCCATGAGGACTACACCCAGATTATGAACCTGGCCGACGACATCGCCCAACGCGCGCGAGAGGTTTTAGCCTCGCGTGCCGGAGTACCGCCTCACAGCGCTCCCTTGAAAACTCCCGTGGGCCTTTTGACAAAGCTACCCAATTTAGATCTTCCACGTTTTGATGGTCGGTTAGACACGTGGCTGGGATTCATTGGATTGTTCGAGTCTTGTAGACTCCAGGGACGATTTGGGCCCGTCTCAAAAGTTGGCCTATCTGCTCTCTGTGCTCGATGGAGAGGCGAGGGGCTTAGTGCAGCACCTCCCCATACGTGACGGGAGCTATGAAGTCGCACGATCATTGCTCACTAAGCGCTACCACAATGAGCGCTGCCTGGCCGATGCCCATATCGACCAGATTATGGACCTTCCCGTCGTGAGCAATACCGCCCAGTTGAGGACCGAGCTGCTCAACCCCCTCCTAATAGCCACTAACTCTCTCCACCGCTTGGGACTGCCGGTTGCCCAGTGGTCTTATTTACTGGTGCGTATCGTACTTAAGCGGCTGCCGGTGTCCTTGAGGGCACGCTTTGAACAGGGGCACGCTAGGGATGAGGCTTCTCCTCTCCCTACTTTTGAACAGCTCCTGACCTTCCTGGAGGACGAGTGTCGCATGGGTGACGTTATGGTCGCCTCTACGCCGGTGGGAGCATCAAGTCCCAGACCCACCAACCAACGTCGCACTGCTCAAACTGCGCCAAGGGGAAAAATGACTTCCCGCTTTGCTGTCGCTCAGGCCGCACGACCGGTCTGCCGATTTTGTAAGTCCCAGGGGCACAAAACGGCGAAGTGCCCGGAATTTGCAGCGCTGCATGTGGCCGCTCGTAGGCGGATTGCTCAGGCCCGAGGCTGGTGTTTCTCATGCCTAGGGGACCATTATCAGCGCGCCTGCCCCGACACGCACCCGTGTCCTGTTTGCAGAGGGCAGCACTTGAAACTGCTGTGTGCCAACGCGAATGGCCGCCGCGACCACGCGGGGTCGCCTTCGGGCGGGTATGTGAGCGGACGCCGGGACCAGTCCCGCAGTTTTGAGTCCGGCTCATCCCCCACACGCCGCGCAGATTGCGCTGCCGTTGATCGCCGACATGGTTCGGTGCGCAGCCCCACGGGCGGGTATGTGAGCGGATGCCGGGACCAGTCCCGCAGTTTTGAGTCCGGCTCACCCCCCCCTCGCTGCGCAGATTGTGTTGCCGTTGACCGCCGACATGGTTCGGCGTGCAGCCCCACGGGCGGGTATGTGAGTGGACGCCGGGACCAGTCCCGCAGTTTGGAGTCCCGCTCGCTCCCCTTGCCCTCGCGTGACCAATTAAGGTCACCTCAGGTTGTGTACCACGATTACTGTGATGCAAGTCCGGTACGACTGCCATCCCCCCCTCTGGCGGAGCGTCCCCGTTTGGAGTCGCGCAACCCTCGATACGGACGCTCCAGGGGCTATAAACCACCGACTATGGCTCGTGGCAGTCGTCACCGAGGGGAAGCAGAGTTCAAACCCTTCCCTCATTCTGACGCGCCGTCCCGGCACTGCGGCGTTCGATCGCCGCCACGCAAACATTAGGATGTCGGCGTCTGCCCCCGCTATGCACCGCCCCCTTTTGAGACCGTTCTCTTGCCCTCGGCCTATGTCAGGGTCTGGGGACGGACGGGTGCCTCGGTTGTAGTCCGAGCGATATTGGACACAGGCTCACAAGGTTGCATAGCCTCGTCTTGGTTGGTAGGGCAGACTGGCCAGACTATTAAAAGGTATTCAGATGTAATCAGAGGTGTCGGGAACGCCCCTGTGGCCACGGTTAAGGGCCGCGTTTGGCTTGAGTTCTCCCCCTCAAATTCTCCACGCCCGACGTTGGGATCGTCCGCCATTGTGATGGAGAATATCCTGGGCAGCCACCCGCAAGTTCGATTGTCTGCGGATGCGGTAAAATTGACCGCTGGTTTGAACTTGGCTGACCCTAAATTTGACCTACCTGGCACGGTAGATTTGTTGCTTGGTGCCGATGTTCTGGGCAAAATATTACTTGGTAAGGATCGTGTTTTGCAGCCAGGTGGCCTAGTGGCCCTCCAGACCATTTTTGGGTTCGCATTGATTGGGCCTGTATTGAGGGTTTCCCCCCCTGCCGAACTTGGAACGGCCTTAATGGTGGGCTCCGCCCTTTCTGACGCCGTGCAGAGATTTTGGGAAGTGGAAGAGCCACCACAAGCGCCACGCTCTGATCCGGAAGATGAGGATTGTGAACGGTTCTATAATAATAACACCACTTACCTCCGTTCTGGCCGGATCATGACAAGATTGCCATTTCTCACCGTACGTCCGCCCCTTGGTGACTCGCGGCCTACTGCAGAGAAGCGTTTGCTGGCAATGGAGCACCGCATGAGCAGGGACCCGCTACTCAAGGAGAAATATATTGACTTCATGCGGGAGTATGAGGATTTGGGACACATGTCCGTGTCAAAAGTTGACTGGAGCTCGACGGAGCATTTTTTCCTCCCGCATCATGCGGTAATAAAACCATCAAGTGGCAAGCTGCGCACAGTATTTGATGGTTCTGCGCAGACCACATCGGGAGTGTCCTTAAACCAGTGTCTTCACTCTGGTCCCAAATTACTTAAGGACCTTTGTGACGTCATCACTCGGTTTCGGCGTCATCAATTCGTTTTTGTGACTGACATCAAGATGATGTTCAGGCAAACGGTAATTCACCCTGATGATCGACGATATCAGTTGATATTGTGGCGGGAAAACCCGAAAGATCCCATGCTTGTTTACGAGCTCAACACGAACACATACGGGCTACGGTCTAGCCCCTTTTTGGCCATCCGTTCGCTTTGGGAGCTCGCGGATCGAGAGCGTATGTCGTTTCCTCGCGCAGCCGCCATTTTGAAGGAAGACCTGTATGTTGATGACATATGCACTGGCGCGTCCACGGAGAGAGAGGCTCTCCTTTTGCGTGACGAGTTGATTGGAATACTAGCCTCCGCAGGATATGAGCTGCGTAAATGGATCTCCAACTTGCCTGCGCTCTTGGAGGGGCTACCGGATGACCACCAGCAAGATCCTCACCTCTTTGAGAATCGTGACAATCCTGCCATGATGACAGTACTTGGAATCCAGTACAGACCAGTCCAGGACATCTTCACATTTAACGTTGACTTGGATTCGCCTCATACTTGGACGAAACGACTGGTTCTTTCGACTGTCGCGAGAACGTTTGATCCCAATGGCTGGATATGCCCGGTCATATTCTGGGCCAAATGCTTCCTGCAGAGACTTTGGACTGCAGGTCTCGGATGGGACGAGCCACTCCGAGAAGCTGTTTTGGAGGACTGGCTCCTATTTGCTTCCTCATTGCCTGCCATCAATAGAATATCGTTACCCCGTGCTATGCTTCCTCCAGGGAAGTATACAGCGTCCCTTCATGGGTTTTCGGTCGCTTCGGAACGAGGGTACGCAGCAGCCGTATATTTGCGCACCGTGACTATAGATGGTCAGGTGAAGGTGTCGTTAGTCATGGCAAAGAGCAAGGTCGCCCCTCTTCGAACTGCGTTGACAATTCCTAAGTTAGAATTGTCGGGAGCGGCCCTTCTTGCTCGCCTCTTGAACCATGTCATGTCTACCTTGCGCCCGTCAGTTAACATTACCACAGTCTATGCATGGACTGACAGTCAAATTGTTCTGTGTTGGCTGAAGACGTCGGTCCACACCTTAGAGGTGTTTGTAGCAAATCGTGTCTCTCAGATCCAGAAATCGGAGACCCCGTTGATTTGGAGGCATGTGCCTGGTGAAGTCAACCCTGCTGATTGTGCGTCACGGGGATGCATGGCCCCCCTGTTGGTTGAGCACTCTTTGTGGTGGGGACCTGAGTGGTTGACTAGGTCAGAACCTAATTGGCCACGAACACCGGCCTTGGATGCTGTCGCGTTGCCTGGGCTGCGAACGCTTGCGATTGAACGGCAGGACCGTCCGTTCGACCCAGATTTTTTAATGAATCGCTACAGCTCATTGGATAAATTGCTGAGTGTCACCGCTTGGATCAAGCGCTTCATCAGAAATTGTAGACACCCACGGGACAAACGTTTGGAGGCGTTCTTATCGCCGCGAGAGCTCCAGGATGCTCTTCTTCATTGGGTTCGTTCTGTACAAGAAGCACACTTTGAGAACGAGATTGACATCTTGAGGAGGGGCAAATCCAAGTTGTCTGGAGCCATTTGCAAACTGAACCCCTTCTTGGACAGTGAGGGTCTTTTACGTGTCGGAGGGCGTCTTAGGAACGCAAACCTCCCTTATGGAGCTCGTCACCCCCTCCTGTTGCCCAAAAGTGGCCATTTGGTGAATTTGTTGGTGACTGATCGTCACATCAAGAACTCCCACGCCGGCTGTAATGCCTTATTGGCCATTTTACAGCGAGAATTTTGGATTTTATCGGCCCGACGGACGATCCGTAGCGTGGTCTTTCGCTGCATGCCTTGCTATAGGCTCAAGGCCTCTACCATGCAGCCTATCATGGGTGATCTGCCCTCAGATCGGGTCACTGAGATAAGGCCCTTTGCTGGAGTTGGTACGGACTTTGCAGGTCCCTTTTCAGTTAAGACTTCGACCCTCAGGAACAGTAAAACGGTCAAGGCTTACCTGTGCGTTTTTGTCTGTCTATCCACCAAGGCGGTACATTTGGAACTCGTCTCAGCCCTCTCTACAGAGGCCTTTGTTGCAACGTTAGATAGATTCGTGTCACGACGAGGACTACCATCCTTGATTCGGTCGGATTGCGGCACCAACTTCAAAGGCACAAACAACTATTTAAAAGAGATATGTGATTTTTTGGAGTCTAACAAGACTGAAATTGCTTCTAGACTAGCTAGTCGCAGAATAACTTGGAAGTTCAGTCCCGCGTCATGTCCCCACTGGGGAGGAATATTTGAAAGCGTGGTAAAGGTTGCCAAGACACATTTGCGACGAGTAATTGGTGAGTCTGTATTGACATTTGAAGAGCTCGCAACTGTGTTTTGCAAAATTGAAGCCGTCTTAAATTCACGCCCGTTATGCCCGATCTCTTCAGACCCTAACGACTTGGAAGCCCTCACACCGGGCCATTTTTTGATTGGACAGCCACTGAACGCCCTGCCGGAATACCCCCTTGTTGATGTGAAACCCAATCGTCTCTCGCGGTTTGAATTGGTCCAACAACTCACTCAGAGTTTTTGGAAGCGTTGGAATTTAGAATACTTGCACATTCTCCAGCAGCGCGTTAAGTGGACTGAAAAGACTGATCCACCTCATGTTGGTGACCTCGTTCTGGTTAAGGACGCTAACTCACCGCCACTGTGTTGGCGCAGAGGGCGCATTCTTAACCTTGTCTTTGGAGCAGATGGAGTGCCCCGTTTTGCTGAGGTCCGTGTGGACGGTTCTGTTCTGAAGAGAGCGGTATCAACCTTGTCACGACTGCCAGTAAATTAGCGGCCAGGTAGTCCTGGCCGAGGCGGGTAGATGTTATAAACCAAACTATTGTATGCGCACGCAAAAACCTAAGAGTCTGTGTCACATCATTTTGACTTGACAGTGACAACTGTCACTTGACTTATCTATGCGCCGGCGACCCCTGCTGTCGCCCTTGCCGTTGGAACCTTTGAAATATACGCCGCGTGTTTGATTCATCTCGGTAATTTTGCCCTTTTTTGTGATGGTTTTTTGTGTGGCATATCTTAGATTGGACTGTTAAATAAGACGTGCAAATAACATATTGATAATTGTACATTTTGATGAGCACGGGGCCCGTTTTGAGTGCATAATTGCATCGCCCACGTGCCGACGTAAAACTTGTTAAATAAGAATCAATTGACTTTATTTTGTACTTATATGAAAGTGAACTGACAATTCAGTGTAAACTTGTGCGTATTTGAGTGCCTACGCCGTATGTCGGCCTTCTAGGCGCATCCTGGAGCATCTTCGTCCTGCCACCTTCAGTTGAGTATAATCAGTTAGCATTAGACGTTATGATTGGCCAATTGTAGTTTAATGGTAATTAGATTTATACCTAAGGCAGCATCATTGAAGGAGAAGAACGCAAGGTACCTTTTTTTTTGATATATATAAGCGCTGTGTATCGCAGTCATATGTTCGTCCCCCTTGAACCTGGAGACATTTCACGCTTCCACTCATCACTCTGGTAAAACCCCAGGTCGGATGTAACAGTTACAGCAATCATGGTCACGGGAGAGACTCAATTTGGACTGACGTCAAAAAGAGTTACTAAAATTGGTTTTGTGTATTTTTGTGTACGTTACGCGTTAATCATAACTGCCCACCTGAGCCTAAAGTGCAGTAATAGACATTTTGGTCGGTTTTGAGTTAAATATATATTCTAAATCCCCATTTTAGTAGCTATCAGTCAAATTAATTCTTTTTTCTGTAGCGCTAATAAAAGTATTTTATTTTAATGTTTTTCGGAAGGTGTAACAGAAAAAATATCACAAATCTGTTAAAATATTCCATGTTTACCAGCTAAACCGCAGTACAATTAATACTGCACAAGATTTTTCTCTGTTTCCTAACTAAACTGCAGTGTTTTATCATATTTTGTGGCACTTAAAATAGTAGTTTGTTCTAGGAGATTCAAGAAAAAACTTATTAAAATGCAGTATAATTCGACTCTATACAAGTTGATTATACTGCAAAGGTTAAGAAAAAATATTTTTTATTTATATTCCTAATTAAAGTGCAGTATTAACATTCTATACTGCACATTAACTTGTGGGGGATTTTGTAATTTCTTGTGAAAAACTAAAAGACATGCAGTATTTAATAACTTTACTGCAGTTTAACTTGTAGGATGTTTTGTAGTTGCTTGTAAAATACCATTTAGTTTACAATATTTATAAATTTTACTGCATATTAGTTAGTTTGCTCCATCCAATTCATACTACCTAAAATACTTAAAGTCAAATACTATTCCCTAATACTGCGTTTTACTAGGTAAAATTATTAAAATATTAAAACACAGGACAGGCAATATCGCGGTTTGAGGCAGTCTCCTTAATCTGTGGCTTAAGGCTGACTTGACATGCCGTGCTGTGTCTGTACCAAAGAGATATGGAGGGTAGAACTAAGGAGAACTATCTCTCTTATAAAAAGTGACCGCTGACAAGCATTAAATTGGTGGCGCCACAGAAAACAAGTATATGAATCTATACATCTATACAGATAAATAAAATTGTAGTGTCTGTTTGTAATGTCAAAATAAACCTTTTTACTAAATGCATATGAAATTATATACGGTACTTATAAGAAAAACTAATTTTTAAATTTTTTTGTCTGTCTGTTTGTTCCGAATAATCTCTGAAACGGCTGGACTGATTTTGACGGACTTTCAGTGGAAGGTAACTGATGTTATAGGGAGTAATATAGGCTACTTTAAAAAAAAAAGAATTAGAGTTCCGCTCAAAAAAAAAAGTATCCAGGGACGAACCCGAGTGAGGCGAGGGTGAGTCGCTAGTTTAAAACATAGCGTCATAAAAGTAAGAAGGTGAATTAAACAAGGAAAGAAAGATTTCCGCTTTGCTGTGGCGCACTTTTCAAAATAGTTCTAGCATAGGCAAACAGCAATATAATTATATATTATTTTCAAGTAATAATAATTCAGCACACTTCACTCCGTTAAAAACTACTAACTTCACATCACATCTACTTGCTACGCTAGTGCAGTAACGGTGAGTTGCTGAGCTATAATTTGCTGCTCACTACTGGACACTTTTTCAACTTGTTTCCCATATAAGTTAATTCTCCTTAGTTCTCCCTTCCATAATCTTTTCAGACTATTATTTTTGTAAGACAAGAATACTCATTTAGTTATTAGTTATCTTCAGAAGAAAGATTTTATGTAAATTTTATTGATCCATGCATGAGAAATACTTACATGTGATATAGTATGGTGGATTAACTAGTTAAGATTATCAACATCTTGTAAAGATTGTTATATTGTTAGTCATATAAGACAATTTACACTATTAGATTATAATGTACAATGTTTTGATGAATAGTTGTAATAGCATAGTCATAAATGCATGTCCAGTTTTGTTTAAGAAATTACATATTTTTATCAAAATTAAAGGTAATTTTATATTACTATAAGTGTGGAATATCAGTGTTTTGTTCAAAAAAAACAGATTAATAGCAGTATTTTCTTAATATTAATGCACTTTAGTTAGTAACAATCATGGAAGAAATGTCTAAAATGCAGTAATAACAGGATTTACTGCATTTAAAACAGTTTTTGAAAAGATTATACAAATAAAGTGGGTGTAGTAATAGGGGCTAAAAAATTAAAATTGCCATAATTATAGTTTTTTATAAAAAAACTAACGTAACAATGTTTAGTATATTAGTTTGGTACATATCCTTTCACTTTCCATTCAAGGTTTTATCGAAAAGTCTCTTTTTGATATATTTTTATGGATTCTAAACTTTAGGCGCCTTTTTCTCGAAATCGTGTTTTTGCTGTTACTGCACTTTAGGTTCGGGAGGGCAGATAAGGATTTGGTACATAGCAATGAGATAACGATAATTGTAGTGAATAGGATGTATACGGCCTAAATAATCCACCTCTAAGAGTAGAATAACCAGTTCTAAATTGATTGTGATTTTTAAACAACTTCCAATAAGGAGGTTAGTTATATGTTCAACGGCCCGACTAAAAAATATAAAGAAAAAATAATATCTATTATTTAGTTTATTATTTTCTTTTTTTTTCTTGATTTGTCTGTTTTTAAAGTATGTTTTTTTAGTTATTTAATACTTTTTAATTGTATTATCGTCAAAAAAATTACATGTTTCCAAACAAACTAGTTATGACTCTATATATGTATACACATTACCTCTACTAGTAGTAACAGGTTCAAATCCCATATGAAGATTATTTACCTGTATGGTGAAAAACTTAGCTGTATATATAAAAACCTATGCTATTTGTCTTCATAGTGACACGTTTTTAAAATTTCTGTATATCGTACATTTTGAGTCAGTAATCTTCTCTTTAACTTACATTTTACTTTCCCTCTATATACATAATTTTCGGCTTTAATTGTTCGGCTCAGTTTGAGTGACCTACTTGCTGCGCCAGCGGTCTAGGGTTCGAGTCCCGTTGGGGCATTCATTTGTGTGATAAGCACGAATGTTTGTACTCCAGTTATGGGTATTTATATTTATAATATGTATGTATTTAAAGTTATATGTGTAGTGTATCAACTATCTGGTATCCATAACACAAGCCTCGTAGCTTCACATGGAACTAGATGGTGTTGTGTGTTAATGTCGTAACGTATTTATTTATTTACATACTAGCGGCTCACCCTCGCTTCGCTCGGGTTCGCCTCTAGAAAAACACTAATAGAGATCTATTAGTTACCACGGGAACCGTTCCTTTTTCCAGGATGAAAAGTAACCTGTTATTTGACCGGCAAGATAAGGTATCAGAATGTTAAATTTTTACTAAATTAAGTGCATGAGTTGTTGTGGACTAAGCTGTTTAAGTTACTATAGCTTTTATAACTATCCCACGGGAACTCTTTAATTTTCCGGGATGAAAAGTATCTAAGCTGTTGATGGGGGATATAAGGTAACCACCATGCAAAATTTCATTGAAATCGGTCCAACAGTTTCGGAGATTAGCTCGTACAAACAGATATACAGACAGAGAAACAAAAAATTTGAAATTTTTTAATAACTTTTGTTTTGTCGTCTATGTTGTGTACATAATACGTTACAAATAAATAAAAACATCTATCTCACGGGAACCGTACACTTTTCCTGGATAAAAAGTAACCTATTTGTTATTCTGGTGTATGAACTATATTATTGTAAAGTTTCATCAAAATCCAATCAGTAGTTTTTGTGTACTAAGATGTATAAGTTACTATACTTTTTTGACCATCCCACGGGAACCTTTTAGTTTTTCGGGATGAAAAATATCCGATTTCTTATTGTCATATATGAACTATATTATTGTAAAGTTTCCTTAAAATCATATTAGTAGTTTTTGTGTACTAAGCTGTATAAGTTGTTATAGTTTTTTAACTATCCCACGGAAACTATTTAATTTTCCAGGATAAAAAGTATCTAAGATGTTGCCCGGGGATATAAGGTACCACCATGCAAAATTTTATTCAAATCGGTCCAATAGATTCGGAGATTAGCCCGTACAAACAGACAAACAGACAAACAAACATACAGACAGAGAAACAAAAAATTTGAAAAAAATCTGGATTTCTTCAATTTGTCTTCTTACATCCCCCTGACTCGGTTTTTACCATTTTTTGCTATGTACAGACATTCGACCTTTACTGTTTTATTATAGTATAGATAACGAGTTGATCGGAGTTACTTATCATACAATGTAACATTTTATCTCCTTTACCAGTTAAATTCCTTCACATACAAACGTCAGATTCTTGAAATATAAACTGCTTCAATCTGAACACTTTTCAGTGGAATTTGGTATTTTATTTATGCTTTAAACAACGATATTGACAGCTTATTTTGTGGGAATTCACAATATTCTTTGTTCGTTTGAGGATGAATGTGGGGAACGTGTTTGCTTTAAAATGTTGCACTAAGGTCTATGGTGTTTGTTCATAGATTGAACGTCTGTCAGATTATAGAACGTGATTTAGTGAACGTTTTGTTTCTGTCTTCGCCGATGTTTTATCGTGTTTTGTTAAATTAAGTTAGTTTCTGATAATTTGATTAAGGGTACGAGTTCGATTCTCGATTGGAGTTCATATTGGAATTTCAATCTAAACATATTATATTTTATTATATAAAAGTTAGCTGATACAATAGATGATATGCTATAGAAATAAAATAAAAGCAATTATTTAATTGTTTGTGCGTTCTTTGAATTCATATAAGAAACTCCCGTATTCCTCAATTTTCCGATCTTTTCCACATATTTTCCCCAAAAATATTTGGGCTACTAGGAACATTTTCATTTGTTTTTTTTTCCAATTTTTCAGCCAATTCAGTCCAGCCGTTCTCAATTAAGCGTTTACCAATAAAAAGAACATTCACCGTTAGACTAAAATGTATACTTTTCTGTATGTCTTTTGTATGTGTATGTATGTATGTATATGTATATATATATATATTTATATATATATATATACATATACATATATATATATATATATATATATAGCAATTATCAATTTAACTTTAGTTTAAATATATATACTTAATATGCTTTCTTGCAGTAAGCACTCTTGACATCCAAAAGGGATTTATTTGAATTTAAAGTAGTTTCCCGATACCATAGTTCGTTATTGGTAGCTTTTATATTCAACGAATTCAGTCATACATGTTCATTATAATGAGGTCAAAAGTAATGGTTCTGCACACTGCCGACTTTTTAATATAAAACGATGTATTTTTTTATTTTTTCATTTTTATATTCTTTTATTTTTACTTGAGATGCAAATTTAGGGAATAATATACTTACAGTCACTCGTCTCTCCGTGTTATTTTTTTTAAATGTTGCAGCTCTTCTTTTGATATCATCTACATTATTAGATACAGAACAGAAAAACAAATCTATCCCATGGGAGCCGTATATTTTTCGATTTAAAAAGTAGCTATGTGTAATTCTGATGTATGAGCTATATTATCGTAAAATTTCATTAAATCCATTCAGTAGTTTTTGCGTGAAAGAGTAACAAACATCTATACATCTACACATCCAAACATTCATACATCCTCACAAACGTTCGCATTTAAAATATTAAGTACACATATTTAAAAAAAAACTTGATTTATACAAATGATTACAAAACCAGATCATCTTCTATAAAAATAATCAGAATAACTACACTCAAAAATTGAACCCGTGACAACTAACGAAGCATACAATATAGTCTTAAACAAAGTATATAATTAGCGTTATTTCCCATTTTGAAAGTTAGGTAAATGTAGTAAAAACCAACTTTACTAGCGAAATAGCACGATACAACATTCAAAGCGGTATGCGATCCAAAATGCACCTGACGTGCCTTAGTATATCACAAACGTCTGGTGAATACCAATATCCTACTGCGAATACTACGATTGCTATCATTATGTACGTAAAATTTTAAAGATTTCCCGTAACTGATAGTGGTTTGAAAGTGGATATTTTCA
This sequence comes from Brenthis ino, assembly GCA_921882275.1. Taxonomy (NCBI): domain Eukaryota; kingdom Metazoa; phylum Arthropoda; class Insecta; order Lepidoptera; family Nymphalidae; genus Brenthis; species Brenthis ino. Next base: position 8,267,449 of record OV170233.1, read on the forward strand.
CTTTCAAATCGTAGGTTTATATGGGGAATATTTTAGAGGGAGAAGACGGTTTCTTTAATAAAATAAAAAATAAATATGTTGGGACATTAGCACACAGTCTAGTTCCATGGTAAGCACTAGGCTTGTGTTATGGATACCAGATAGTTGGTACACTACACATATATAACTTTAAAAATATATGTACATATTATAAACATCCATGAAGAGAGTATAAACATTCGTGCTCATTACACAAATATATGCCCCCAGCGGGTTTCGATCCCGCGACCGTTGGCACAGCAAGTAGAGTCACCACAAACTGAACCAAACGTGTGGTCTTGGTTTTGACTCTATTTTTTTGATAAGATAATAAGTTTGAAATCATATTACTAATAATATTCAATGCAAAAAATTGTTTGTGTGTATGTTTGTTACTCCTTAATGGCAAAACAGCTGGATGGTTTTGGATGTTAAGTACACAGATAGACTATGATCTGAAGTATCACATGATAAATACAAAAGTCACGGACGCATAATAGCGAAACGAAATAAAAGTGTTTACGTCAAGCGGGAATAGATTCTGCGATATATGCAATTACAAGTGGCGCTAATTAAGTATGGGGTATTATATTTAGAACGCTTAAAATCCTAATTATATTTTTACTATGGCTCATATCATCTCATTTAACCTATAGACTACAAAAAGGAAGTTTTTAATTATTCTATTGCATTTCTACATTATAATTTTATTCGACGAATGCAAAATGAGCTTTTATGAAATAAAGCTTCTAATGAAAATTGTAGAAAAACTTTCACTTTTAATTTCATCGATTTTTGTTTGTTTGTATTCAAATATAAAATAAGTCTTCATACTATTCACATAATTTTCAACAATAACATTTTACATTCTCCTTTGTCAAAGCAGGTTCAAAACTAGTTAACAAAGTAAAAATTTAGTACCGACCTCAGACACTTAGGTGGAGCAATTTTGTATGTAGACAGTCGACTTTATCAAGAGGGGCCCTCGAAATTGGCGGTCGTTGTGGCTCAGATTGGCCAGACCAGCTTAATTTATAAGACACTAGCGGCTCACCCTCGCTTCGCTCGGGTTCGTCGCTAGGTACGTTTTAAATAGATATAAAAAGAAAAAATCTTTCTTTCTCACATTTTAATTATATGTTTTAATACTTACCTATTCCGGACTAAGAGAAATCCAAAAATTAAAATATCATAAAAATCTGAACGCGGTCGAACGGGATAAAAAGTATCCTATGTCCTTCTCCTGGCTCTAAACTACCTCCCTGCCAATTTTCAGCTAAATCGGTTCAGCCGTTCTTGAGTTATAAGCGAAGTAACTAACACGACTTTCTTTTATATATATAGATTTAATGTGATACATGAATGGAATTAAGCTTGTATATTATACTTTTCATATATTTATATGGAAATATGTTTAAATAACACTACGTCTCAGCAGTGGTAGTCCATTGGTAACGCGCTTTGGAAAACCGAGTAAAGTGGGTTCAAATCCCGGGTTTCGCACCTATGTGCGGATCATTTTCAACATGATTACCACTTGTCTTACGGTGAAGGAAAACATCGTGAGGAAATCTGCGCGTTTGACAAAACTTGGCAAGTATTCGAAAGACACGTGAAATCCGCCAACCCGTACTTGGCCAGTGTGGAGGATTATAGCCTGATCCCCTTCAGATTGAAGGGACGCCTATGCCCAGCAGTGGAACTTTAAAAAGGGCTGATTACATTTTGACCTACTAGTGTTTCTCGCGGTTTTATCGTCGTTTTAGTGTTTATTTGTTAAACGACCAATACTTGTTTTACTTTGCAGTAGAGATTTTTTTCTTCTATTTAAAAACAAAGTTTTATTTCTAAGATTTTTACACACATTTTTTTTGGCTTCATTAAAGTAAAATTTATATTTAATGCCAATAGAATTGACGTTCAAAAGTCAATATTTCTGTATTAAAATGTCTGGGTAAATTGGTCGTTTGAACAAATAAGGACTCAGGCGACGTTATATCTTTAGGAGCAAAAAAATAGGACTTTCATTTAAGCTTACGATATTCTTTAGCAAAATCCGTTCTAACATGACGTCTCCTACTTATAAACTATTTAACCTCTAAATTAGCTATAATTTGATAGATTTAGTAGTTCTCGAGATTTCATGTCTATTCAGGTAGTATAATACTAAAAGAAGATTCATGTTCACGTGAATCAGTCTTGTAATTTTCGAGTTATTTTCAAACTTTCTGATAGATAGACATTTATTTAATAATACGAAGTATAACATCAGATCGTATTTCTATGACAAATAACTCTACATCTAAGATAATCGATGAACAAACAAACATTAGTATTCGGAGCGTAAAGAAAAAGAATAAATACCTAGCATTCGAAACCATATCCCTGAGGTAAACAGTTCGAGGGAACGCTCCACTTTCGTCGATATTTTTATTTATAATATATGACGTGCTTAGAATATTTATAACGATTTCGTCATCTAGCAATACGGATTTTAGATATTACAACTACATTGACATTACGAATAGATTTTTGATAATTGTATTGAAATAACAAACTTTGTCATTATGTTATGGAATCTTATAATTAATATAAATGTGAAAGTTTAGATGTTTGGATGCTTGTTACTCGATCACGCCAGAACGGCTGATCAGATCTGGTGAAATTTGGCACAGAGATAGATTATATTAGAGATTTATATATAGTTTGGAATAGCAAAAAAGCTACTTTTTTCTCAAAAAATGTACGGTTCCCGCGGGATAGATGTATCTTTGTTTTTCACTCACTCGACAATTATAGGTGTCGGACAGTATCAGAAGAAATGGAAGTGTCAAAATGACAGCAAAGTTCATAACAATGTATAGAAATATTGTAATTTCCAGTCTCCATAATTTTCGACTCCTTTATTTCCTCAAAATAATTTTCATATACTTACACTCCCTATCACCTCCCCTATCGTAAAACCCGCCTCCTCTAAAGGCTACTTCCCATATACTAAGCTTGTGCCCAAATAGAACCGTTTCCGAGATACACGAAAGAAATGTATATTTACGAATATATACAAGAATTGCTAATTTAATATAATAAGATACTAAGGACAAAACCCTTACAAAATTATACAACAATTCTAATTAAAAATAATCCAAGTAAAATTGTCCCCCGAATTCGTAAAACGCAATCAAATGGTTGGCGAATGGAGAATTAGGTGCGATTTGTAATTTATCGATAGATAACTAGTTCAATTTAGACTCGATGTGACCTACTTAGGTAATGAGTTAGGTAATCTACGTGGATAATCTGGTAATGCAATTTTAGGTTCCATTGTTACTGTAGCGGCTACTTTATTGTTGAATTATTTAGAAATGTGATTCCCTTCGCATTTTAATAATAGTATCTGCAAAGCGTTTTTCGGAAAAGGTATAATAATTGCGTCTTTTTAGGAAAAACATCTACCTACATATATAGATAAACTTATAAAAGCATAATCTTATTTAAATACAAAATTTGATGCAAATCCTTAGGGGTCAGCCACAAGAATTGTCTGTTTAATATTTTATTATGTACATTTAATTTCACTTACCGTCTAATCGCTCTTTCCCATTGAAGTACCACGTCACTTTAGGTTGTGGCTTTCCTTCTTTCACTATGCAGCTGATGTTGACCCTCTGTCTCTCCAGCAAAGACCCGAAGGTGTCGCCATCTGACATTTCTTGACCCTGACCGGTGACCACTTGAACGGATTTCGGTCTTACTGTGAACAAGAAATAGAATGTTAGAAAGTCTTGTTATCGTTACTAATATTAAAAATGTGAAAGTTTGTGAGGATGGATGGATGAATGTTTGTTACTCTTTTACAGTAGAATGGCTGAACCAATCTGGATGAAAGGCACAGAAATAGATTATAGTCTGGAATAGCACATAGGTTACTTTTTTCCCTCGAAAAAGCTTTAAAAAATGCAACTTTTTATCCCGAAGCGAAGCCACATTTGAACTAAATGTATGTAGTTTGTAACTCTTAAGTATGGGTTTAATCCATTAATCGATGTAAAATTTTTGTATGTTTTTATTTTTGTTTAAAAAATAGCGACTAAAATGACTTAAGTATTCTCTAACCTCAATGTTTTTATTTAAATTTAATATATATGTACCATATTAAAATCTTTATAGTTTTATTATAATACGTACTACCAAGTTACCCTAGCTTCACTTAGATGCATCCCTAGAAACCTAATAGTATTCTATGTATTACGCTAGGTTAAAATACATATATAATATATGTCTATTCATCCAAACCCGTCCAGCCGTTATAACGTAAATGAGTAATAAACATACATACATATACAAAGTATCACACCCATATTAATATTATAAATGTGAAAGTATTTTTGTCTGTCTGTTTGTTACGTTTTCACGCCTATACCGCTATTCTATCCTAAACGTCGAAAAGTACCTAGGGATGCACCCAAACGAAGCGATGTAAGTCGCTAGTTTATTATAGGTACACGATTGGACTGATTTAGATGAAATTAAATAAGCATATAGATTATATGTAGCACATAGGTCAACAAATTCATAATAACGGAATTAAAACCATCTTAAATAACATAGCTTTTTCGTAAGTTAAGCAAATATTAATAAACCTATGATATTAATAATAAAAGCTCTAAAAAATATACTAACGAGCTTAAAAGCTTAAGTACGCATTGTCATTAGACCCATCGTTTTGATAAAACAATCGCGGTCCATAAACACAAATAGTTTATTATTTCATTAAAGTAGAAGGGGTAGGTATTTTATGAGATTTAACTATGTTTTATATTCTTGACTGACTTCAAATGAAAGGAGATACTCAATTTGGGTATGTATAATTTTCTAGATAATTTTAAGAAAATTCTGATTTTTTTTAATAAACAAATTAAATATAAATTATAAGAAAAAATCTACTTTTAAAGGAAGTGTAATGAAAAAAAAGCGATGAAGTCATTTAGTTCGATAACATAATATTTAGACTCCCTATCACCTATCCTGTCCAAAATATCACTTAATGTTGCAGAGTTTCTTTCCAAATACTAATATTGTGCCAAAAACTTATCACAAATATTAACAAATAGCGCAAATAATGGAACTTGCGATTTGCGACTACTGTGCCAGACCAAACCATAAAAAAACGCTAGATTTGACTTCTATCTAAAAGCATTTTCTTTTAATTTCGTTCAAAATTAAATTACTCAACCGCTTTTATTAAAATCCCAATAAAATATTAAGAAAATATAAATATTATCATAACCGCTTGTGTACTCGCCAGTCCCCGTCCAATCACGATGAGTCTACTTAATGTCATTACTTGATTGCTCTGATTTTGTTTTACGTAATTTTCTTACTGAAATTACATTCTTTCATGAACAAATACTGCTTATTTAAAATCCAATTCGGAATCGAAACTGAATCTAATAAGGTATTGGATAAGTATCATAGGTAAAGTCAATGATTGGATGGTATATTTTTCTATTTATTGAAATGTACGTTGGAAAATAAATATACGTGCATTGTTTTATAATCAACTAATGATTAACTTTGGCATTTCATTTTTATCTCTTTTTTTATGAGAAATTTCAAAATATTATTGTGAAAATCTTATTACCTACCTACTTATATATAATATAATAAAAGTGTAACTGACCGCTGTCTGTACATGTAGATATTTGAAAAAAACTATTATAAAGGGTCTTTGTTAACGCAATAGAACCTGAAACAATGATTTTTAGAATTTTTGTGCTTATTTCTGTGTGTTTATGCGCGCTAATCTCAGAAATGGCCTAACCGATTTGGGTGCGGTTTTCACTAATGTATTGTCATAAGCTTCACTTAATATTTAGTATTTATTTTATTTCAATAAATTCATAAATAAAAAATTTAAATTGACATTAAAGAATCACCTAGAAACGAATCCGAGCTAAGCCAGGGTAAATCGCTAGTACTATATGTAATATAAAATTGCTCTCATCTTGACATGATTGTCCAGACTAAATCGTTAAATGATGGGTAAAATTTTCACAACCTTTTCACGGGCAAAGCCGTGTTATTGATATCTGTATATTATACGTAGCTTATATTTTAGTTTATACTAAAGAAGAAAAAAAGGTGCGTGTAACCCATAGATTATACACTTATATACTGGGTGTAACCTTTACGCACGGTTGAAGTAAAACTTCTTTGGCAAATATCGTAATTAAAACAAAACAATAATTAAATAGGGCATATTAGAATTAATAAATATATTATATTTTTATACATAATAATTACTATAAAAATATATTTTTTTTTTAATTATTTAGAATAAATTTGACTCACACTTCAGCTACACTTAAAAAGAACCAGACTAAGATGTATATTCAATACAAGATATATAAGAAAAGATTATATGCAGTAACTAAAAAATAACAATATAGAGGCTCATGTCGGAATAAGAAAATCTAGTGCAGAATATACTGCTCAACACTTGACTTACCACTAACGAGCGTGCTTGAAAAGGGGTGCCGAGATACCACTTGGCACTTTAAACATGTAACGTGAAGATTAACGGACGCAGCGTGAAGTGTATTGTTCAAAAATTTCCGTAAAAATAAACAAAATATTTTATTAACACAATATTTCTACTTATTAGTTTCCATTTTATTTTATCTTCCACTATTTAAATTTATTTTTTTAATTAGGCTACTTTTTAGTATTCGAAACAACATTTTTTTTTATATCTATTGGACGTGAAAAGTAAACAAAGGAACTATTCAATGACACATCTGTCAAATCTGGCGCCAAATGCGTAACTGTCATGGCCGCGCAATACCTGTCAATTTGTTTTTTATGAAATGACGAAGGCTCGAACTATAGTGAATAATGCAAGATTTATTCGGTTTTTGTTATGATTGATAAGGTTTTAGTTGAGTTGATTTAATTTATGGGATTTGAATTTGATACCAGATTGATTTTAGGATAATTGTTTATTTTTATTGAATTGTTAAAGATATTAAGGTAATGATCCAAAATTATACTACCAAATGTTACAATTCATTATCTACTATACACGGCTATTTTACAGTGAGTTTGACGTGTATGTTTGTTTTGTCTTTATGTAAATTATTTTTATTTCTAATAAGAATAAAAAGTAGAGTAGAAAATTTCAGTTTTGTATCATTTATTTCTCTGAGGATTTCAATTTAATAGTTTATGGAGTTTTGCTTATATCTTTGGATTAATCGTACATACATTTCTTTATTGCCGATTGCTTTGATTATTTATTACTTTAATGTTAGTGAAATATAGTATATAGAGCGATAAAACTATTTTTTAAATATTCTATTCGAGCAAAAAAATACTATGTGCATACGTCACGAAAAATTTACTTTGAGCTCAATTAACGTTGTGACGCTGAATTTATTGCTGGGAAATAATGGTTTTTTTCATATAAATCCCATTAAAACTACGCAGCGGGTGAAAAGCTGTATTTAAAAAACAGTTTTTAGGCGAAAATCAAAGGGAAAGCCATAACTCTAATAAATCCCATACTAACCACGGTAGTTATCTAAATTGGCGGCAAACCTGACGCAGCTTGACATCTGTCGAGCGAATATTTGTCAACATGTCATAGTTTATTTTCCTTTGTATGACGGCATATTAATTTTGTTTGATGTTTTGGAGCAGACGAACTTTGTACGTACATTCTTAAAGGATAAACTTTAATCTGTAGTTTTGTTAACATTATTATATAATATATGTATACTAATTTATACAGAAAATAACAAAATTGTTGTTACTGTTTATCTGTTATGCTTGGCACTCTTTATATATTAATTTCGTTATTACAATCATTTAAGGGATTTTATTTTAGATTTTTAAGCGTTTAATTCACTTTTCTATTCTATTCTCACTGGCCTGGAAAAATAGTTAAAATATATTTTAATATATGAAATATACTTTAGAACTCATATAGGATAATGAACAAGCTACATAAAACTTTTCATGATTAGTCCAAATTATTTAAAAATATACAACCAATTTGATAAAACTATCATATAATAAAATAGACATACTGTATATATTGTGTAATATATTGTGTAGAATGACACTAATAAAACTTTGAGATATCCCTTCCATATATTCTTATATTCAGTACTTTTGGAACATTTATTTAATTCTTTTACAATCGTCAGTACTGCTCGGAAAGCAGTTCTGCTGAGAAGAGCCGGCGAGAAACTCAACAGTTTATCTTTTAAATAATGAGTTACATAATTAATAATAATAATTTACAATATTACAAACAATTCGTAACAAGTCACTACAAGTAGATACAGACATCTCAGTGCAAAAACGCGGCAAAACAAATGAATGTCCGCGGCCTTATTTTTTTTTAAATGCATTACTATCGGCCAAGGTCACATAACTAAATGCCTTATACATAAATCATTACAGATTAATCAAATATATTATTTTCTATTAAAACGCTCTTATATAAATATGTAATACAAAGATCGAGCACTGAAAATTATTTGCCTGGAAACCAAACAAAAATATACGTGCCAGTTTAATTCAACATAAGGCTCTGAAATGTAAAGCTGTCTTGTTTTTCATTATCAAAGTACGAATATAACTAAATATAACAGACAACACGAAGGCTTTGTACATCAATTAGCGTGAAAAGTTCTCCCACGTGTTCCTTACATGTTGAAATAACATCAACTCCCCAATTATAATAATACTAGCGATTATATATGGCTTTATCCTTTATTTATATCTATTAAATAAAGAATACGATAACAAATTAGAAAAAGAGTAAATTAACTTTGGATCTGCTTGACTATTGAGAGTTTTGCTAGATTATTTACTAATTATCAAAGTTAAAAAAAAAACGTGATAAAAAAGTTAAGAAAACACAGTTAAGATTGATTCTTCTCCATTCTACGTGACATTGGCGAAGTAATATGTGTTCAACTGAGACGCTTTGAAGCCATTAATAAGAGAATTGAATTGAACAGAAAATTTTCTTTTGAAGAGATTTTTTTTGAAGAAAATTGAATTGAATTGAAGATTGATTGATTTTCTTGATTGAAGAGTTCCAGTATACACATATCTCTCTCTCTCTCTCTCTCTCTCTCATCATGAGATCAGCTCGATGGCATCAAATTATAGTATTATTCGGTTCCAAATACTTACATAGTATCAAGTCGATTCGAGCATTACAACAAGCCAAAGCCAAAAGTTCTTCAGTTTAAATCCGAAAGGAGATCATGTGACAATATATGTATTATGTATAATGTGAATAGATATTCAATAAAATTTTAATGTACATTTACTGGAAAATGACTAAAATTTGACAATGTTCAAAACATTTCGACATTTCCTAACACTTGTCCAAATTGTTTTTGTTAAATGAAATGCAGGTCATAATGCCTCGAAGCAACAAACTCTAACGAATGCCGATTCCACAAAAGTTTGTCAGTAAATCATCCTTTCTCGATGTTTCTGTATATTTGAAGTGCTAAAATAAACTATATTGTAAATATTTAAGGTTCAAACATGCACGATGTAATTGAAAGCGAATATTAAAGATGGAAATTTCGCAATCGTTGTGAAGGCAATAGGTACTTGTAGATATACTTTTTTCATTTTAAACTTGATCGAATTTGAGTCTATTTGTGCTTGTTACTGTATATCGTGTAATATCGACTTATTGCTTTTCAGAAACATTATAAGCAGTTCGCCTGTAAAGTATAAATTCAACATGTAATTTAAAAAATACATTTTTAAATTCAAACACGATGTAGGAAAACATCGTGAAAAACCTACTTGTTGAGAGAATCTAGCAAGTTTTCGAAAGACATGTGAAGTCCGCCCTCACCTGGCCAGCGTGGTGGATTATGGCCTAATCACCCTCGTTCTGGCAGGCCCATGCCCAGCAGTGGAATGTAAAAATTTGCTGAATACATACATACACTAGTTTTCACTCACGACTTCACTCGCTTTATATATAGTTAATAACTATAAAAGTAGCCTATGAATTAATTTATAAACTTTTCGACTTACTAATGAATATATAATTTTAAGATGTTTTCTACGAAAGTACTTTAAAATGTCTTTATACTAATACTTTTCAATAATTAAATTAAATTTAAATTCTAATCCACGTTGAATATTTACATATATTAACAGCATGTGTTACTAACGTCCCTAATTACATTCTGGCTTTCGTAAAGTTAGTTATCTCTAACTTTAGCTTCTATTCCACTCATTTATTCCACACGGTTTGAACAGGTGCTAGTGTGTCATATACCTCAGGTTTATCTCTTAGGTCACTTGTTACTGCCTAGGTACTAAATGTACCTAATAAGTAAGTTAAGTATCTACATATGGAATTTAAAGTCTAAGTCTCTAAGTTATTAATAATGAAATGTTTTCTAGTAACTAAATCTAATGAATTATAGTTTCACCTAGATATAATTGTACACATTAGATTTAAGGAAAATAGTTATGAGTAATAGAAAATAGTGATTTTATATGGTAATAAATGATAATCTATATTTATACATATAATAAAATTTTAACTGAGTCGAATCTGTACATTAAATATTTTTTTAAAATGATTAAATTACAATTAAGTGATAAAAAACACAAAAGTTTATTTGGCATCATTGAAAAAGAATTTTAGTATACGCTTCTTTCTTCTATCTATTTTTTTCTCTTAGGTTGTTTGAAAATCTTATTAACACCTCCAGGTATATTTCTAAGAAATTAATTCAAATTCTAAGAAATTTATTGTTAACAGACACTCCGGCGTGTCCACGGTCGTGGAGGGATTAAAATCAAACATTATTTTAAAGTCGGTATAAATTGATTAAGTATAATATAGGTATACACAAAATTCACTCCACACAGTTAAGTCTAAAGCCTTTTTCCAATATCATCCTTAAAATATTCTCTTTACCTAATGATATCGTCTGATTTATGCGTTATAAAAGATGCTCGTAAAATTTTCAAGCAAATTACTTTTAGTTACCGTCCATTTTAAATATTGCCTTCTTATTTTTCATAAATTCAATTTTTATATACCAACGATTCTCATACTATTATATGGCATATGTTTGTGTTTCAGCATTAATTCAAGAGGTCGTGTATTCATGCTCGTAAGAAGTCAATTTTCATTGACCATATTTTATGTACCCGTATTATGAGTATAATGTATATCTATCTATATGGTGGGAAGTCGCGGATTTATTAAGATTTTTGTTTCTCGACGTTTTGAATGCTTTATCTCCCGTTACCATAATTGCTGTAAAGTATTCGAAACGTCGGGAAATAAAAATCAAATCCGAAAAACAAAGTTTTATTTAATGTTCGCGTAAATCCAAAAATAAATATTATCTAAGTCGTTATTTTAACACAGCTATTTTATTAAAAATCTAGTAATTCCAAAATATTATTATTAATTTTAAAATAACTTAAATGTAATAATAATTGCTATTAATATTTAAATACTAAAACAGTCAAAAATCCCCAAAAAAATAGCTTGTCTAAAATATCAAATATATTCCCAAAACTAAGAATTTACTTACTATCAGAATTTCCCTAATAATGTCTCTTAGTCTTATTTAAAATAATTCGAACTACCTACATTTTATTTAGCAGTCCCCAATATGGGAGTGTCGAAATTAATTAAGAGAAACTCATACTTCGGCCACTATGCCAGTTGGTCGTCAAATTTTTATGATCAGACCAGAATATTTATGGCCTCCTTTATACGTAAGGTATTTTATTGGCATGACAAATGTTTTTCTGCCATTTCCGCCATCAAATGCAAGGAATAATTTTATCACACCGCCATCTATTATTAGAAATTGTTAATCAAATATATTTTATTTATGCTTTTCGGCAAAAAAGTGAAGATTCTGAAAGTTGACTAATTTTTGAAGCTATCAAGTGATGCGTTGACCTTTGAAGAGAATTTAATTTTTATTTATATACCTACTATATACATATAAGATTTGTATATAACAGGATTTACCACGTACCATTTATTTGTTGACTTTACTGGTATACGGAACATAAAATGCCCGGCAAGTTTCCGGTCAAGCTCTGAATATTCATGTAAGTACATAATACCCCGTACAAACACAGGTTTTCAGGCCCACCGCCAAAATACATGCCCCAGATATATGCCTAGGCTTCAGATAACTTATCTTATGACCTAATTTTCCTGAAATTCACAAAGTGGAGTAAAATTGCAGTAAAAATGGCGAAGACAAAGTAAAAGGATTTCGATGGAATGGGGTCTTTGAGTGGGCTTTTCAGGTTTATTTTTGAAGGTCTAACCAATATAGGTTTATTTTGTGTGAAAGTTATATGAAGTATATTTGAAGCTTCATTTTTTAAATCCGTTTATACTCGTATATAGACATATAGAGATTTACTTAGTTTCGCTCGGGTGCGTTCTTAGGCGATTTGTGGTTGATTCAAAAATATCAGTATTTTATTCTTCTTTTAACAAGCGACCAGTGCCTTCATTATTAACAGTCATTAACCTACGTGTTACTTCAGTATATATGTACTAAATTGCATTCAAATTTGTCCAGCCATTTTGGCATGAAGAAGTAGGAAACGTACAGAGTCCCTGATTTATATGCAGTCCCATATGAGTGACAAATGATGTTCAAAAAAGATTGTTATAAATAGATACCGTTTTTTTACTAATAATTCTATCCTCTTAATCTATTTATCTTAAATAATAAACACATCAGCCCATAGACAAGTTTAATTTCTACAAACAATATCGCTAATAAAAAACGTAAAAATATAAGAATCGTTTAATACTCTGACTATTTGATATCATCATCATCATCATCTTTAGATATTTTTCTTTTCAATTTATGTTTTTTTGTATTTAATTAGCGATAACGATTGTTGTCAAAAAATGTCAACTTGTTAGACAAATATGAAGACATCACTACGAGAAATCCTTAGTATGATATAGAATAATTCTGATATCTGATAATACTTTAAAGATTTTTAACATCGTATATAATACTAGCATTGCCCGCGGCTCCGCCCGCGTTTACATGACCAAAACCCAAATTCTTAGGCTTTACATATTACTATACTCTTACATTGCAGTTTTTGCATTTTTTCTCAGAAATGAGATATTTTCCCGTGGTAAAAAGTATCCTATATGTTGACCCGGATAGCCAGCTATCATCATACCAACAAAAATTTCATCAAAATCTCTCCTGTGGTTTTTTCGTGATGCAGTAACAGACAAATAGACAGACAGACAAAAATTCTAAAAAATATTTAACGTACAGATTCGGCTTAGTTACAATTTTATTATATGTATAGATTATATAAAAATATCCAATACCAGTAATTTTCTACAAGATTTTTATGGAAACTTTATAACTTTCATAAATCAAGTACTAATATCATTAGGTAAAGAGAATTTTTAAGGCTAATATAAGGAGATTTAAGGAGTGGATATACTCGTATAATAAATTTTGTACTGTCGATAGCATAAAATTTTTGTATTTTCTGCTGATATAGAGCAGGTACTGGATTCGATATTTGTGATTCTTTTTTTAATAAGAATATGCTAGTTAAGTGTATGTCATGGATTATTCCATACAAGTTTTATAAATGTATTATAATTAATTTTTAAGTAGCTATATTTTTTAGTTATAAAGTAAAAATGCTCTGAGGAAACCATGTAATACGTCAATTTTGGTAAATTCACATAGGGAGCTGCTTCTTTAAAACAGTATCTTTAATTTCCCTTAAAAACAATATTTCGCCAATAAAATTAAATATTTTACTTTGTCCGTGACTCCACTCGAGAGTTACATCGGTTATAAATAGCTTAATATGTTACTAAGACAGAGACGCTTCCTATTAGAGAACTTTTCGGGCGAGCTTGAGTAACATTATTTATTGCGTCAAAGCACCTGGGTTCGATATTTATATGTAATAATAATATATACTAAGACTGTCTAGAAATAAAATTATTTATCTTGTTTGAATTTTTTCTTCTGGTATTTCAACTAAGTAAAAGTCCATGAAAGAGCTCCAAACAGCTAATCTTTATATATATAATTCTTCTGTGAGTGTGTATGTCACTGAACTTCTCTCAAACGACTGAACCGATTTTGATGAAATTTTTTGTGTGTGTTCAAGGGGATCTGGGAATAGTTTAGATTCACAATTTGAATAATAATTTTCATCAAAAAATTATTAAAATAAGTTTGAAATTTTCAAATTAAAGACGTGTGGACAGGACAACGTCTGTCGGGTCCGCTAGTATATTATAAGTTACATCAAAATACATTAGAATTTCAAACTACATTTTTCACAAATCTTTATAGCATTGAGTTTTCAATCCGGAAGTACGATGGCGCGTCACCTACATCCGGTCGCGGCCGGAAACGTCAAACTTTACCCTGACTTCCTGTTATTGAATTTCAAAGTAGTTTTCCGTTACGGATTCACTTCGTTTTCCAATTTTAATTCAAGACGAAAGTAGTTTTTTCCCATTTTTTTCGGAATAAATTGGTTTACCATTAGGCGACAGCCGCTCCCTAGCTAATCGATTTTCAAGTGAAATTTAATAAAATATTTGCTCTAAAATCCTTAATAGACCAGAATTTTAAACTCGAGATGATGAGATGGATCTGTTTGATAAATTGTAATGATCTTTAGATATATAATGTTATTTAAAATTAATTTAATAAAAAGTGGATATGATATATTATATATTTTACATATTTTTTAGTTATTCAATGTTCATTTTTAAAATTTAATTATTAACATATTATTATGATTTTCTATACATTGAATAAATTCGTTAAATAAGCCAATTATCTTGGAGAAATTGACAAGCAAATAGTCTAATAATAATTAGTTAGTCTGTTCATTGGTCACAACAAGTTAAAGTGTTCTTTTTTACATACGTTTATAAACTTTCTTATCTCTGTAAATTAAATACATCTTACGACGTTAAAACTCATAGGAATTACCAATAATGGCCAATCTTATTGAGATTGTCTGACTAACCATGTACGCATAACATAATGTGACGTTTGTAATGTGACGACACGTTTGGCTCAGTTTGTAGTGACCCTACTTGCTGAGGCAGCGGTCGCCGGTTCGAGTCCCACTGGCATTCATTTGTGTGACGAGCACGAATGTTTGTACTTCAGTCATGGGTGTTTATATTTATAATTAATTAATATGTATGTATATAAAGTTATATATTATGTGTAGTGTATCAACTATCTGGTATTCATAACATAGGCCTTGTAGCTTACCATGGAACTGAACGATGCTGTGTCCCAACAAAAAAAAATATAACCGAACCGTATATTTTTCCGGGATAAAAAGTAGCCTATGTGTTATTTCAGACTATAATCTATCTCTGTGTTAAATTTTATTCAGATCCGTTCTGGCGTGAAAGAGTAACAAACGTCCATACATACTCACATACTTTCACATTTATAATATTTATACAGATTACAATATTAACAACTAAGGGTTGTTATTGCCTGTAGAAATTTACTTATCTTATTTTATAATATTAGGTAATTAGTAATTTAGCGGTAAGTAAATGAGAGTAGAACACCTAAATATGAACAAATTTGTTTTAGTAAGCTAGTTTTCAATAAAAGTTATATTTAGTTTAACATCAAGATTTTAATTAAGATATTATTATAAGAATTGTTATTAGTTTAAATATATAATTTTGCTATAATGACAGTTAATTAGATGAAGTGCTTTAGTTTATTTGAGCCTTATATCAATACATATTTAACGACTAAGTTGTATAAACAGTGGTTACACAAGCGTGAAACGAAACCAGTGACCCATTTAGCAAATAATAATGTAATCAACGCGGACTATCATTTTATCTGTACAATGAATTTGAATGCTGGATGAGTTTAATTTATTTTGAGCCTTTGTAATTATAATTGGAGATAGGAGGTGTTCGGTATAATGTTGGTTATCGATTCTTATAATGGTACGGGAAGAAAACTTCTCGGAAATAATATTTGTTTTGTATGAAACTAGCGACTCAACCTTACTTTGCTCGGGTTCGTATCTAGGTACGTTTAAACGGTTAGTATGGAATAGATAGACTATAAATAAATAAATATGCTGGGACATTAACACACAACGCCATCTAGTTCCATGGTAAGTTACGAGGCTTGTGTTATGGATACCAGATAGTTGATACACTACATATATATAACTTTAAATACATACATATTATAAATATAAATATAACTATATATTATATACATAGGTATGATCAGTGTTGTATCCCTTGCTTAAAAAATGATTGATTTCCCACACAAACTTCACAATTCCCGTAAAAATAAATTCACAATTCTATTTGTATTCAGCCTTTTTTAACGTCCCACCATAGGGCGTGGGCCTCCCTTCAATATGAAGGGATCAGGCCATAGTCCACCATGCTGGCCAAATGTGGGGCAGACTTCACGTGTTTTTTGAGAACTTGCTATGTTCTCTCAGACATGCCGATTTCCTCACGATATTTTCCTTCATCATAAGACAAGTGGTAATCATGTTGGAAATTGTTCGCACATGAAAACTCGGGATTTGAACCCGCTTCTTTCCGTTTGGCCAAGCGAGCGCGTTACCACTGGGCTACCACTGCCTCGTTTATACAAATGTATGAACTTCTAAACAAAAGTAAAACTTCAAATGCTAAGTCCCGTTATATTGTAAATTTCAATACTATCTCCAACATTTAATAACGAGAAACTTGCATACGTTTGTGCACTAAATATGTTAAATTTGTTTACTCGCACTCTATTTTGTAGGTGCGAACGGGGATGGCTATTGTTTTTGGCTAACGTTACTACAATCGTGGTGTTATCTTTACATTCGGTTGTTTCACGTTGCATTTACATAATTTATCTATCTTAATATACGTATTTACAATTGGTACATTTGTAAAATAAATGTTATTTTACTTTGTCTCAATTATTTAATTATTAACTGCCTCGGTGGTGTAGTGGCTAGCATGTACGGCTGCACACCCGGAGGTCCTGGGTTCGAGTCCCGGGTCGGGCCAAGTTTAGTTATTGAGACTTTCTGTATAGTAAGCCTCAGTAACAGCCTGGAGTTAGGAAGTTCGCAGTGTTTCACAGTATACAAAACAATGATTTTTAGATTTTTGTCTGTATGTCTATCTGTCTGTTTGTTCCGGCTAATCTCCGAAAAGACTGGACTGATTTTGACGGGACTTTCGCTGGCAGATAACTGATGTTACATGAAGTAACTTAGGCTACTTTTATTTAGAAATATTAAAAATTATGTTTTTTCTTATAAGTATGTGCCGTACATAATTTCATATGCATTTAGTAAAAAGCTGTTATTCTGAAATCACAAACAGACACTTCAATTTTATTTATCTGTACAGATAAATATAATAAAAATTCGTGTATATAATTATTAATCTCGTGCTGGAATCAAACTAGTAATTTTTATTGTCATCACCATACTAAAAATGTGCCCTTAATAAAAAAACACATAAAAATCATTTAACTCAGGGAAGTAGCAACCCCTTCGGTCATTAAAAAACGTAATAGTCGTTATTACACTTTTACAAGAGCAAATTAACTTCTAAAATTATGCTATAAATATCTAATTATCCTTCTTCAAAGTAGGTGAAACAATTATACTTACAAAAAGCTGTAGCTTTTAAGTTTCAAGCTTTTAAATAAGGTTTCTTTGATATTTATTATCAGTGTTATTGTATATTTACTAGTGATCTAGCCTTGCTTTACCCTCTGTTTGCGAATTTAAATACAAAATAGCCTTTTTGTATTAGATAGTCCATTTATTGAGAAATGCTTATAGGCTATATATATATATATATATATATATATATATATATATATATATATATATATATATTGACGCTTAATCTTTTGACGCTTAAACCAAATTTCGATAAAATTTGGCAAGGACATAGATTGCATCGTGGAATCGGACATAGGTTACCCTTGAACCTTTACTTAAGCGGAAACGCTTATCCATAAGCGAGGTCACGGGCAAAAACTAGTTGTCCATTTAAATAATTACTGACACTGTATGTGTATATTTTTTCGGACATACATTTATATAATTACTGTAGTAAATTTTTCAATAAAGACCGACAACTAAAGTCTTATTTTAATACTGGTTTATAAAATATATTAATGAAAGGTGTAAAATATTTTTACACTACGAAAACTAGGTTCTCATAGGATAGTGTGAAGAATATTTAGAGCCTAATCAATTTGTATTTGGTCTTCAAATAATACAGAAGAAACATAATACAGAGTATTTTGTCATCATAAGTACAGGGATGAGTTCGAAAGCTTATTATTACAACAAAAGCTTAAAGTATAAAGAAATACGTTTAAATTTAATGTTTCTTAAGCTTAGTTTTATTCGGTCAACTTATAGCAAAGGTCTATGCGTCGACACGAAAGGGCACTAAAATAACATGACCTTTTCAAATAGAGAGTAAAATCAATAGCGTGCTGTACGTAACGTCACTTTGAAGAAAATAATCTTATATTTTTTTATGTATATACAAACGTGCGTGCGTGCATGCGTGCGTGCGTGCGTGCATGCGTGCGTGCGTGCATGCGTGCGTGCGTGCGTGCGTGCGTGTGTGTCTGTGTGTGTCTGTCTGTGGTATCGTAGCTCTCAAACGAGTGGACCGATTTCGATGTGCTTTTTTTTCATTTGAAAGCGAGTTTCCTAGCGGTCTTAGCTATGTTTGGTTGATATCGGTCCAGCGGTGTAAGAGTATCAGCTTTTTTCCAAAATGATGTAAGGCATTTTGGCGTCTGCTCTTTACTCGATTAGGTGCTACACTGACACGTGTCAGTGTAATCGTTAAATGACATTTAATTTGCGCTGGGGTTTTTTTTTAATTTTTAAGTAGACTTATTTCATATAGGCAGCACCATTTTTGGTATTTTTTGTTGAAACTTGCTGCATACTTATGCTACTAACGCAGTAGCTAATGCGCTACTCAAGTAAGCAGTCTATATTTGCATTAAATTTCATCCAAATCCGTTTAGCCGTTTTAACATAAAGGAGAAACAAAAATACACAGGCTTATACATACTTTGGCATTTTAATAGGATTGTGATACCTACAAGAAAGTATTGTCTATATCTGCAAAAAATGTTGTTTATTTCTTCTTTCACATAGTTTTTTTATAACATTATTACTATCAATTTGGTTATACTGCATGAATACGTACATAGATATGTATATGTAAATTTCAAAAGCACTTATCCATATACGAGTACTTTTTTTTAGAACTTTTAAAGTTAAATTTAAAATTGCACATGTTCTTATAAACATCACAAATAATTCTCCTTTATACGAGTATTTTAATCCCGTTGAGCCAATAAAGACATCGACTATTTCGAACGTGACTAAATGCACTTCCCTTTCAATAAATCCAAAGATCGGAACTCAGATTAGTGCGGGGATGTGACGTTATCGATATTGTTATTTTCTATTTATATTACTTTTATTTAAAATTGTTTTAGTACTTTTTCTCTTTGCTATGTTAGTATTAATTTATTAATTTGTAATATTTTAGTTTATCCATAATTTCTTTTCGTGTTAGCGATAACATTTGGCATACCAGCGATCGTAAATATTCAGGTGTCATTTCATTTAAGTACGTGAAGAGTCTTAAGAGAGTATATATTTAAAATAATTTTTCGAATATTATTACAAAATACGACTTAATATAGTATTAATATAATAAAACTAGCTGTCTCGTTAGCCCGTGGGCTAAATTTTATATCACTGACACTATTAAGACAGATATTAATTCAATTTTATTAGTTGATCTTATTTTCAAATAAAAAAATACATATTCCATTACTGGATATGAAATAGAATGATATCGGTACATCACTATTGCCTCTTTCGTCTGTATGGGCATTGTACGCGACAGATTTCTTACACACTACCGCAAATATCGGGGAATTTGTATGAAAAATATTTTTACTGTGAATTTTTCTAAATAAACTGGAGTCAAAGGCTTATTTGGTTCTAACATTATTGAATTTGGGTTTTTGCTATAGCAGAGTAATATAGTGTTTGTATAATCTCATCCTACTGCTGGTGCACGTGGTACATCGGTGAAAAGTACTCATAATATGAGCTTATAAAGGGTATCCGCTATCTCCTTTCTAGGTCCTCCATTATAAATCTATAGTAGTATTATAAAGAGGCAGAATTTGTTTGTTTGTTTGAACGCGCTAATCTCATAAACTACTAAGCCGATTTGAAAAATTCTATTAAAGTAAGTTCTAATAAGTTTGTTCTTTATTAAATAAAATGTTTTATATTTGTTTTAAATTTCTTCTTTAAGAGTTTCGTATATTTTTTTCAAGCAAATGTACAACTCCTTTTTAAGTTAAGAATATTTCGAATTTTCTCTAATATTTTAGAAACGGAAAATTATTTAATTAAATTAGTTTATGGAAATATTTTTCCTTTTATCAAACATAATTACATCGATGTATTTACTCAAAGCTGTTTGCTAACCTTTAAAGGAATCGCAAATTATCTTAATTTCATTATGATTTAAAGCTCGAAGATCAAAAAGTAAACCTCTCTTTGCGTAACAACCCTCTAGTAAAAAGGCAGCTTGTTAAAGTAATATTACCACAATTCACTGGTTCGATTTTTGTGGTGAATTCTTAACAATGTTGTATATTGTAGATACATGTACTGTCCATCTGATCAATTTCTTCTAACATATCGTGGTAAGTGTGTGCGCAGATAAAAGTGCACTCTCAATTCTCATTATTCTTGAAGATCGGTGAAATGACGATGACTGGTGAGAAACCAGGCGAAGTCTGAGATTATACATGCATACATTTTTGAGACATGAGGATGCTCTATTGCAACACCACGCTTGAATTTTAAATTTTTGTTGAAAATACAAATAACAATTTCATCTCAATGTCCCATATTAAAATTACGAACTTTTTACATTTGGTTGAAAGTTAAACTGAAATACGTAAGCAGATAGACAAAATTTATGCGCGTTGTTATTGTTTATTATTACAAAGGGATAGGGTTTCGGTAAAGTCTCGTTAGACTTTGCATCGTTATTTATGGAAATTATTCATCGTATCGGCTTGATAGTACTTTGTAGCATATTTAGAGTTTTCGAATACAATCCTAAAGAGCTAGTCTAGACTTAGTGTAAAAAAACATAAATATAAAAAAATAAATTATTTTGGTCAAAATCTTGATACTTAAACAAGATTTCATGCTATAATCATTACATTTATTAGATATTTGTTTTTCAATGATTGTAGAGTGACATTTTGTTTGTATATGCAGTTTTGTGACGGTCAAAGTTACATAATATCTAACAATAACAAACTTTCCATTACAAGGTAGATTAATATTAATAATCTATGCTGTGAGTTAATTGAACTATTATTATAAATGCGTAAGTATGTGTTTGTATGTTTGTTACTCACTGCTGGGTGGATTTGGAAGAAATGTCAACTAAAGCGATAGTAAGTCACTATTTTTATAAAGGCAAAATTCCTAGACAAACTGTTTCTTTTTGAAATAAAATTTATTATATTTCATAATCGTATCGTCCACGTTCCGTAAGATATAAAGGACTGTCCATAACGAGATGCCTACACCAAGTTGAATGCTGCATAATTATGTCTAAGTATTGCCTTTGTAAAACCCAGACTTTGTGATACAGAAAGATATAATTTAGAAAAGTAGTCTCCTATAGTTAATTTGTTAAATGTAACAGTTCTTCAATTAAAAGGGTTAACTTTATATTATTTTAAAACAAAAATGTGTTTTGAAGATAATTTGTTTAAATTTTTACTCAGTGCTAAGGTATGTTTGCTTACTCGTTGGTCTAGTGGCTAGCATGTACAGCTACAGATCCGGAAGTCCTGGTTTCGAGTCCAAGGTCTAAGTATGTTGTATTAAAAAAATCTCAGTAGTAGCCTGGAGTTGGGAAGTTTCTGTTTCGAAGGACACATGAAGCCGTCAGTCTTTCTTGCTTATTTCTGATCACTCACTATTGTGTCAAATTATGGTCCCATTGGAGTTTGGGAATGAAAGAAAAGAGAGAGCATTCATATTTATGCTATATAAAATTTCATGGCCAATGACTCTTATTGGAATTGGGTACAGTCAAATTCAGCCTGGAGGAAATTATTGCTATTATTTTTAGAAAAGTATTAAAATTATAATATAAAAGATTCATTTTTAAAGTTAGTTTTTATTTTAGATACACCTGGAGGGTGACATTTTCTAAGTGTTGGTTAAAACGATATTTCTTTGATTACAAAGCTTAGAACAAACTGAAAGAAATAAAAACTTTAATGAATATTTAGAGATTCACAAAAAACATTTTCAGTTTACAAATGAGTTTAGAATTTTTCATATTATAGAATTCATAATATAGAATTCATTCATGCAATTTATTCATCGTCTAGACAACTTCAAAAATGTTAAAAAGAATAAAAAATCTCATACAATTATGTTAAAATATCGTGTCGTTCACGTCGCGCTGTAAAAATCACTAATGGGATGCTTATTTCAATGCTGTATAATTATGTATATTGCTTTGTCGTTGGAAATCTAGGGACAGAAAAAACAAGCTAAGACGTTTTTAACAAGAGAAAAGAACACCTTCAATTAGATTTAGAGGTTTGTGGAAAATATTGTTTAGGGAAGATGTTCTTGTCATATTTATACTAATTAAGATGATTTTTATTTACTTTTAGCTATTTCTAGTGAAATATAAGAAAATAATAATATATAGCCCTGTTGTCTCTTTTTGTGGTTTGTTATTTTTCAGACTAGAGTTTTCTCTAGCTCCTCTCGCTTTATTTAATTTTGCAGAATTATTTAGTTCCCGTAGTGATATAAGGTAGCCTATGCCCTATTAAGTCCTATTTAATATGTCCATACTAATATTATAAATACGAAAGTAACTCTTTCTATCTGTCTTTCACCTTTTCATGTTTAATCCGCTTAACCGATTTAGATGGAATTTAGTATAGACATAGTTTGAAACCCTGTAAAGGATATAGGATAGTTTTAATCCCGGAAATCGTGAAACGGTTAAATGGAGGTGAAACTTTGTATGGGGTATCAAACATTTCTCAAGTGATGGATATATTTTTTTAATTTTTTAAAGTACTTACCTATTTTTCTATACCTATGTACATATCATGTATGTATATACATAATACTTTATATAGTCTATTTCATACTCACCGTTAAAACGTACGCTAGTAGACTATAAAATGCAAAAAAAAATATTTAAGTTTTAGATTCAGAAATTAACTAAACATTTTAAGGTATATATCTTATATATTTATATAGAATATAGAGAGTGTCAACCGAAAGCTACTTTACATGAGCTCTATATAGCTATTAGCTTCACTTGTAACTATGTAATCAAATCTTGGAAGTTTTCGAGTCGTGCAGAACGTACTTCTAACTGCTATCGATTTGAAACTTACAGGATGTGGAGTACGAATGACAATAAAATTAAATATCGCCATCGAGCTGACCTGATGATGAAAATAAATCGATAATGAATCACTGCAACGACTTTTAGAAAGTTAGAGCTCTCAAAAAATCTACCTTATCTCTCTATCTTTTAAATTAAAGTTGATCAAAAACCTGTTTGCTTATTTTTCAAACTGTTATCATTATTCTCATCACTATCAAATTCAAACTATCCATTACTAATTTATTATTATTGTTTGTTTGTTTGTCCTTCTTTCACGTTAAAACAGAGTGATGGATTGGAGTGATTTTTTCTGTGGAAATAGTTGGAGGGCTGGAAAGTGAGATTGGCTATATTTTACTGCGTAAGACTATCTCATTCCAAAGGGAAAACATGTTATATTACAACACAATAAATCATTATACCTATTTACATAAATAATATATAGTCAATCTATTCCATACTAACCGTTAAAACGTACCTAGGAACGAATCGCTAGTTTGTTATAAATACAGTTGATTACAATAGATGAGAATTTTCCTCTTTCCTAGGTATTTTCTTCTTCCCAATAAAAAATAGCATAAAGAAACTATGAGGAGAATTCTTAAAGAAGCCATGACAATCCATTTTGAATACAATCTCAAAGCTATAAGCACATTTATCATAGAGCTTGCCAAATCGAAACACTGCAGGTCCGTCAATATTGTATACAAAATTGATTTAGTGTGTGTCGTAAAAACGATAGTTTATCATATACATGAAATGTGCTGCGGCTATTTCTGTTTATTTAATACATTTTCTTACAGTTCAATATCATATTTAATAGTTTATGTTTTCGAACTTGACAAATCAGACAATATTGGAAAAATAATAATAATGAATGAAAAAAAATTTTTCGTAAGCATGATTGCTGTAAAGCATACACAATGTCGGGAACCAAAAATCAAAATAAATCCGCGAAAAAATCCGAAATGATAGTTTTATTTAAAATGCCAAATATTTGCTTAAATCTAAAAAAGTATTATTCCATCCAATATTTTTTAATAATATACTAGTTATTCCCACGGCTCTTTTCGCTTAGTGAAGAAATAGATCAAAAGTATGTTATTCTAAAACATACTATAAGGGTGTTATAGTGTTTGCAAGCGATCCTGCAACGCTACATTGCACTACGATAGGATTGCGCTGTGAGTTTTATTGAGTAACAGAATCACAGTCCCCTGCCCATTCACAGCTAGCAAGAATCTCACGAAAGGTTATCTTCATCATCATCATCATCTCCCTGCCCATTTCCCAATCACTTGGGGTCGGCGCAGTATGTCTTCAATACTGCTGAAAGGATTTGGCAAAACTTTTACGACCGCCTGCCTGACAACCCTACTTGGGAATGCTATTGTCGCTAATTGTTACTTTAGCGACATCACTAAATACTATATGTTCTAGTTATATCCATTTCAAATTTCACTTAAATGCATTGAACCATTATAGCGTAAAGGAGTAATATAAAACTAACTTCAATTCAATCTAAAAACCTATCAAACTTCAAAAAAAATCAATATTTTTATGTTTATATTACTGGACTTTGTATTCGTACGTGGCTTCGCTCGCGTCTTATGTAAATTTAAAATAGCCTTCATCGCTCAATGTTAGATTTAGTTTTAAAAAAAATACTCTTGTAGACTATTTACACGAAAATAAACAAAAAACCAACACGTCTTTGCAATAAACATGAATGATACAAATTGTAAAACGACAAGAATATTGTATTTATAACATGTTGTCTAAAACTAAGTTCATTACAATTTATTTACATAGTTTGATATTTATCCGTATCTCGATTTCTTTTAGAAGTTCGAACAAAATTATAAGATGGCTAAATAAAATTTTGCTTCAAATTGAAAACGTGAGCAAATTAATAAACATTTGGAATATCTGAAGTGAATAGATTTTATATGCTTATAGAAAGGCTCATAATTTTTGTCTCTCTTTCACACAGAGTGACGAATTGATTGAAATAACTTATTATTTGCCTCCATTGTTGCGTCCCTATGGAACAGTAGTCTATGTGTTACACCAGATTATAATTTATCTATGTATTAAATTTCATCCAAATCTGTCCAGCTATTTTGGCGTGTAGGAGTAACAATGATACATACATACACTTACAAACTTTCGCATTAATTAAAAAATTGTCTGAAGAATAACATCGACACATTTTTATACTGCAATTTCATATCATAGATAGCACAACATCATACATTAATAAAACAAATACAATTCTTTAAAGGCACGCAAATCTGAAAAAAAACGAGTATATATTACATCTTGACTTGGATTTATTTACATTATTTTACACGAACAAACATCCAAATAGTTTTATATATCGATACGTGTTGGCTCCATCCCAGGAGATAGTGCAAGATATTTTTCTACCCGAATCGCCAGACAGATAATCACTGAAATGGCTGAGAATATATCTTTATACTTTTCTTGGCCGGAGGTGCATTTAATTTTTATTTCTTACTTTATACTGTGACGTTTTGACTAGTTTTGCTTACGTGTTTGCTTTATACTTTATTTATTACTTTCCACTTTGGCTGTAATTTCTTATTCTTTATCAAAACATAGTTTATATGGAGAAACTAGAGACTCACCCTCGCTTCGCTCGGGTTCGTCACTAGGTACGTCTTAATTTTTTTGAGCGGAACCCTAATTCTTTTTCTAAAATAAAAGTAGTCTATGTTACTCCCTATAATATCAGATATCTACCAGTGAAAGTCCCGTCAACATCAGTCCAGCCGTTTTAGAGATTATCCGGAACAAACAGACAGACAGACAGACAAAAATATTGACATTACAAACAGACACATCACTTTTATTTATCCGTATAGATAGGGTTTTGAGGTATTTGTTTTACTTAATACTAGTGACTCACTCTCACTTTGCTCGGGTGCATCCCTAAGTGCCTAAATAGGGACGATAAAGTAATTTATTAGCCATTTTTTCCGACTTTAATTAAAGTTATTACAATTTCTGACAATAAACATATTTATCGAAATAAAAATAGCCTATGCACTCGGTAATGTAGCTTTTTCAGAATCAAATCAGTAGTTTCAGAGATTACCCCCTAAATACAAACGTACAAAATTTAAAATATTAATATACTAGAAGATGTTATATACATTTTGGCGATACAACAAAAGTGTACAACTATTTATATGTTAATATTACAACTAAACTGAAAGCTTTATTTCAGAAGTTGGTCGAAAGTTTTATAAAGCAGAATACTTTTCAAAGAAATCTGAGTGAAAAAACTTGTATTAGATAATTACATTTTTATTTACCGTTTGTTTGAGAAAATTTCTTTTTCATCATCATAAAACAAAAATACTGGATAATAAGACGAGAAATATACAAAATTTAACAGTCTCAAAAAACTTTTTACATGTTTTGTTGCTAACAAAAACTGCCTTCGGCGAAGAAGAATTTCGTTTTTAAGGTCAAATGTAGTTTTATAAAAAAATTATCTAAGAAAATTATTCAAAACCCGTACCTACATAATTGTTATAAAAAGTTTAAAAAAACACATTTACCAAGAATATTTATTAAAAATTTAATTTATGTAAGGTCTTATGGAAACAATGTTATGATAATATACGTATTAGAGAAAACGTAAGAACTCAACGTGATTCATACAAAATCTTTACGTATAATAAAACTGAGTTGAATCTGTACATTGAATATTTTTTGGTAAATGTTTTTTTGAAATAGTTATTATTATGATATACAGAGGCCGAATCTATAGTTCTTAGAATTTTTGTCTGTCTGTCTGTCTGGGAACGCATCACGAGAAATCCACTGGACAGATATTGATGAAATTTGATATAATGATAGCTGGTTATCCTTGTTATGCTGGTTATGCTTGTTTTAGGATACTTTTTATGGCGGGAAAATACTTATCTCAGAGAAATCTACACTAACCGATAAAACGTAACTAACAGAGCCAGGATGAGTCGCTAGTTACATGTATAAAATGGTAGGCTCTAATAATAATTCAGCTCTTTTTCAATATACAGTTACATACAGTTTACTTATATATTGTATGCGAGAGAGATGAGGAAAAGTACACCACGCAAGTGGTAATAATGATTTGAATTAAAATAATTCACATGAAAATATCAGAAGTGCACAAATCGGGTTTCAAGCCTGGCTCGCTTGGTTTTAAACCAATACGTAGTTAACATACAAATATGATAAACATACACACATACAATATCTCCATTATAATATTAGTGAGATCATCTGTTATTGTAACTAAGAAATTAATAAAAACACGTATATATAGCCATACTTTCGTAAGCTAAAGTAAAAAGAGGAAGTCGCATTCAGTTTCAAGCACAATACGCAATAAAAGCCACTATTCAAAGCGTTCTCTTACATAGTATATTACATTCGAGTGTGGTTTCATATTTATTCAACGCTGGCTGGTATCCAGGCAGGGCGTGATGGCCTCTATATATCTGACTTCAAGACATTTTTCCATTTTCAGACCAAAATTATGCTTTTTTTTCTTCCTCATGGCCGATTTTCAAAGTAATTTGGGTTTGCTTCAACTTTTTCTCAGTTTTTAATTAGCTCTGTCTTAATAATGTTCGTTTTATGCTCTAGGTTCTGAGTTTTTAAGAAATTATAACATTTGTCAATTAAGTTCTTTCGTTTTAAGTTTTTTTTAATACAATATTGATTTTATTTAGTATTTATTTGTTGACTGCTTCAGATTTAGTAAAAAAAGATTTCATTTCTTAACTAACGACTAACTCTTACTCCGCTCGGGTGCTACCCTAGTTTCTAAACTCTAGTTTATTTTCTATCCGTGTACTAAATTCCATCTAAATCCGTTCAGCCATATTAGCGGGCAAGAGAAACAAACATATACCCATACATTATTATTCTATATGCTTTGTACTATAACTGATAGATGGCAAATTTCAATATACATCTTTACAACAGTATTATACCCCATGCGGGAATCAAATCTACATGCATTATATTCATCAACATAACAAACGTACTTAAATCTCACTTAACGAAACCTAGTACATAAATATAAAACTCTACAATCGGAACAAAAAGCAAAGCGCCATTCACGCCAAAATTTAAATTTGTTTCGCTTTAAAGTATTTGAATAAGCAAGCAAGTTGAAAAGACTGTATTTTGTAAGACAAATGGTATGGCAAAAGTAGAGATACTCGTAGCTGTTTCACTCTACATTAGTAATGGGTTTGTAATTAAAAGATTTATGTTATAAAGTATGTAGCTTAGGCTACTACGTAGGATTCGTAGCCTCTTAGAAAATATGATTTTTGCAAAATCGACTAGCGCCTCACCCTCGCTCGCTCGGGTTCGTCCCTACTTACGTTTTGACGTTTAGATTTCTCAGAGATGAGATATTTTCCAGCAGTAAAAAGTATCCTATGTGTTGACCCAGATTACCAGCTATCATCATACCAAACATTAAAATCCCTTTATGGTTTTTCCGTGATGCGGTCACAGACAGACAGATAGACAAAAATTCTAAAAACTTAAGACTCGGCGTCTTTATCGATAATAATGACTATTTCAATAAGATTTTCCAAAAAATATTTAATGTACAGATTCGACTCAGAATTCTTTTATATGTATAAATATTTCTGATAGAAAAATCTTATAATGTAATATTGAGTGTTGTAGAAATGTGTATTGAATAAGCTTCTGGTTCGATTCTG
This sequence comes from Brenthis ino, assembly GCA_921882275.1. Classification (NCBI taxonomy): domain Eukaryota; kingdom Metazoa; phylum Arthropoda; class Insecta; order Lepidoptera; family Nymphalidae; genus Brenthis; species Brenthis ino. The sequence goes on from OV170233.1 coordinate 8,296,819, forward strand.
GATTAGAGCTCGTAAAAATCTTATACGTAATGTCTTTTCCTAATAACGTTCAACTGGAAATGTAGTACTGTCACTTACTTGATTTTATTATTTGGTGCAGAGGAAAGAAGTTCATTTATATATTTTTCCTACAATAGTACGCATTTTTGTATCGTATTCAGAATCTTATTAAATTTCTTAATTTACTAGAAAATAAACTATATATCCATATATAAAACTGGCTATGAATGAGATTACTTTGAAAAAATATTTTTATGAAACCTAAAAGAAACCTGCTTTTGTTCATCTGTAATATACAGGTACTCGTCAAGCCGGATCAAATGAGCTCAAACTTGAATATGTTACTAGTAGTTGACCTACCACCCACCTTCTGGCACCGATTAAAACAGATAAGATCTAATGACCTAGTAAAAACGTCCTACTATTGATCACGGATCTCCTTTCAATAAGAGAGGGATCAGTCCATAGCTCACCACGCTGGCCAAGTGCGGGGTGGACTTCAAAGTTGTCTTTCGAAAACTTGCTAGGCTCTTTCAGACCTACAAGTTTCGTCATGATGTTTACCTATTTTATTATTACATGAAATTATTTGACCTATTTATTAATAGCCGAAATTTAGCAGATATGTAGCAAATGTAAGTTAAAAACAAACGAAGGAGGTTTAGACCCTAGAGGCTTTAAATGGAAGTCTTATGATTTTGTCGCTAAAGACTAAAAAAGGAGTACTTCCGGTTACACATAATTCAACTACGCAGACGGAGCCACGGGCAAGTGCTAGTAATTTATAAAAGTAACACAAGTACTAAGTAATGGATTTTAAAGCGAGTGTTGGAATATTCGTCTAAAATACGACATTTCCATTAATCATATCAGACGGGAGATAAATTGTATTGTTTTAAGAACATTTTTAGATAGAAATATAGCTATTATTTTTATTTCCTTTATTAATATTTACAAAGGTCTTTCTTGGAAAATACGATACATGTACACATACTAGCAATTTTTCCATGCTTCGCCTGGGTGCTTAACAAAGCGTATGGGTGAGATTCAGTCATAACTTTAAGTCAAAGTCTTCGCAAAGTGAATTTTACATTCCGACGTTTCCTTTCAATAATTATGATTTCTGAAGTAGGCGTTTGACAAAACTATGAAACATTTCTTTTGGTAAAGTCATCGATCAAAAAATTTTAATAAATTGTTTAATCGAATATGTTATTAAAAAACTTTCTTCTTAAAAATTACCTGCTTATTACGTCTACACTTAAAATGGAAAAATAAAAACTTAAAAAAAAAAACCGACTACCAGGCACTAGAATGTAAAAAACAACTAAACGGAGGCTTTCATTTAGAATAGATACCTAATCAGATATTTTTGATGTCGGTGCCAGCCTACAATATTTTAAGATATGAATATCGAATAGGTAAATATGTATTTTACGTATCGAAATATATTAGATTTGCTTTGCATCGGCTGGCATATACATTTTAATGCCTGTAAGTCGTTTTTTTTTAAGTTTTTATTTGTGTAAACAACTTTAAAGTAAAATTTTCATTATTGTATATTTATTTCGACTAGAATAATCAAAGACAATTGGTGACAGGTTTAAGAGAACTTTTACATGGCATTCTGTATCTAGTACTTTTTTATTTATTGGTAAAGTAGAACTTTCTCATAACGTGCGATCTATCTAGTCCTATATATGTTACTATATCATAACAGATTATCGTTTTGTCTGTCAGTATATACAATTGTGTCTCGAATCATTGTTACCTACAGTGACAGGATGCCTTGGTTGTTGGTAGTAATAATTTAAGTATTTAATTGGTTTAGTAATGCCAGACTCTACATGAATTTAAGTTAGTCTGTATATAAAATCAACAATTAATATAATATTTTCTTAGATTTACGCAAATATTTGACATTTTAAATAAATTTAACTTTTTTAATATTTTTTTTTAAATTTAAACTTGAAAAATACCGAAAAGATTTTTTATTTAAAATGTCAACAATCAATTTTATGCGATCAAAATTAATACATAATCGAAATAATATTGAAGTCGTCTCAAATAAAACAATCTTCTACAGAATTCGCACGAATGATTTTTTTTAAATAAAAAGCTTTAAAAAAGCCGCAGTTTCTTGAAGAAGCGCCATTATTTTTCCGCTATCGTTAAATCCGTTAAAGTAAAATTCATTGCTCGAGGAAAATACGTTTTCTCTATCAAATTGTCATTTTTTAAAACCAACAGATGTAAAGGTGCGACAAAGACAGAGCAGTCAAGTTATCTTAAAGGTATGTAAATACTGTGAATCCTGAAAGACGTATACGTTTGTAATGCATTTTTAGTAGAGAGTTTTTAGATGGCGGGAATGGGTTCGATTAACGCCTTAGGCAATCTTTTTGGATATTGAGATGCAGTTTTTAGTTCTTTATATTGTATCTACATTAGCATTTTGAGACGCTTTTTACTTTTCTTTTCGGCCTATTAGCTATCTATGCATAAAATCATATTATTGTCATCACTTTAGTCTGTTGCTGCATGAAAAACAAACGAACAAACTCATTTCCACTCTAATATCAAGAATATATGTATATACAAGGTAACGTAGCTATTATTTCTGTATTTTTACGAGTTTATTATTGTAAAGCAATTAACCTGTGTTGTTATACTGGTAGAGTACTAAAGAATAAAAACAATAAAGTCATAATAATTAGATATTTAGTAAAATTTCTCTTCATTTAAGGCAGTTTTGCTTACTTAAAAAAAACCTTTTATCTCTAACAGGAACCGAACCTGCAAACATCGCAATGGATATATAAAATTGCGGTATCACTTACAATAAAGTATAATGTAATTTACCGAAACAAGCACAGCAATTTACAAAATTCATGTACATCAGAGCTAAAGTAACAAAAACCTTTTTTGTTGAATGTAAGGTGCTAGAGAGAGCACATTTGCGGCGTAATCGGCACGATATCTGAATTTAAGTGGTGGATAAGTCTTGAGATGAAGCGGGAGCGTTTTGAATAAGTATAATTTTTAAAATAAATACCTACTAATATTATAAACTAGCGATTCACCCTCGCTTCGCTCGGGTTCGTCCCTAGGTACGTTTCAAATAAAAATGGATATAGTATGTTATCCTTAAAAGATAAACATATCGCGGACTTTTCTGTAGACCTATATAAGATACACAATTCCACCATACATTATTTTGTTATATCTCAAAGGGCTTAGGCAACGTTTTCGTTGAAAGCTCCCAGACGGCTTATTTTTTTCCGACCCCTCCAACAAATATCGTTTTATTTTAGCCAATGTATACTAAAACTTAACAAATTACATATATACTAAAACCTTCCTCTTCACTAACTCTATGTATTAAAAAAAAAGTAGTTATAAAGGTTCGTCTGAGTAAGTCGTAGTTCCCGCTTTAGCCTTCTCAACCCACGATATCCAAATCAGACCTATCACATAATCAGAAAATAACCTTAGGTACCTAACCATTGTATAATTGTCCGTGTTTTCGCATTATCCCTAGGGTTTTCGCGAAAATTCGAATTATCAAATCATCCTACAACATCAAAAGAAACAACTAACAGTCGCAGGTTCTTACCATACAAAATGTACGTATACATCTTATATATATAAAAGAAAGTCGTGTTAGTTACACTATTTATAACTCCAGAACGGCTGAACCGATTTGGCTGAAAATTGGCGGGGAGGTAGCTTAGAACCCAGAGACGGACATAGGATACTTTTTATCCCGTTCGACTGCGTTCCCGTGTGTTTGTCTGTTTGTACGGGCTAATCTCCGAATCTATTGGACCGATTTAAATGAAATTTTGCATGGTGGTACCTTATATCCCCGGACAACGTCTTAGATATTTTTTATCCCGGAAAATATAATGGTTCCCGTGGGATAGTTAAAAAACTATTATAACTTATACAACTTATGCACATAATTTAGTAAAATTTAACATTCTGATACCTTATATTGCCGGTCAAACAACCGGTTACTTTTCATTCGGGAAAAATGAACGGTTCCCGTGGGAACTAATAGATTTTTATTAGTGTTTTCTAGAGGCGAACCAGAGCGAAGCGAGGGTGAGCCACTAGTAGTATTATAAATCAAAATTATGTAGTTAGGTATATTAATTTTTAGAAACTTTAGCCATCTGTTTGCTTAATTAGGTCATGTTATTATGGTAGTTTTAATCATTATTTTGAATGTCAAGGCTATAGCACAAAGCTGTCTGATATATTTAATAACTAGCGTTTTCCTGCGGCTCCGTCCGCATAGTACATTAATGCATTAAACCATTTAAACTAATTATAATATTATGAAAAATCATTATTTCTAAATCAAAAAAATATAGGTTCCGGATAAGTAATCACCAACATATCATATACTAAAACCTTCTCTGAAACACGCTGCATCTTATGCTATAAGTATTATTTCAATCGGTTTAGTAGTTATCGCAGTATAACTGAACAAAAAAATCAGCTCTCCATTTATTAGTATAGATAAAATAAAATTGTGGGTGGATTAATTATTTATCTTTATTTAGATGAAAATTAGTAGTTTTAATGATTTTCTTTTGTTTATAATTTTTTTACAATTAGATTAATTTCTAACTACATGATTACAATTACAGTAATATTATAAAGAAGTTAAGTTTGTAAGTTTGTATGTAGGGGTTAATCTCTGAAACTACGGATCCAATACTAAAAATTATTTCACTAATAGAACACTATATTCTATATTACCGAGTTCTGTAGGGTTTTTTTATTCCCATAAAAATGGCCGTTGAGATATTTTATTTACGATTGTTAGATAGTATGTCACTAGTTCTTCATCTCTTTTTCTTCTTCACTGTTGTGCTCGGGCCACGCTGGCCAAGTGCGGGATGGCGTACTGCACATGTTTTACGAAAACTTGTTAGGTTTTCTCAAATATGCAGGTTTCTTCATGATGTTTTCCTTTACCGTAAGGCAAGTGTTGATCAAGTCAGAAATTATTCGCACATAAATATATCAGAGGTGCGAGACCCGGGATTTGAGCCCGCTTCACTCGGTTTTCCAAGCGAGCGGGTTACCACTAGGTTACCACTGCCTTGTTCTTTATATAAATAATTTTATATATATATAAATAATTGGTTAAACCTTGTACCAGATAGTTTCGGGCAGTCATTGTGCGGGTCAGCGCGTAATGTCACGTGAAATGAGACGTTCCTTTCGATGCTAGTGATGTGGTTTTGTTATGTAACTTTTACAAAATAATTTGGTAGATGCATATTATATTTAAAGTTTGCGGAAAAATAAAAAAATAAGAATGAGACCATACAATAAAGCACTACAGATACTTGTTCATGTATCAAGTCTCATGAAAAGAATTAAAACGACCGTAATTCAATTTTGGTATTTTTGTTTTCTTTTATAATAAACTAGCGACTGACCCTTGCTCCGCTCGGATTCGTTTACGTTTTAACTTTACTTTAGTTTCTCAGTTATGAGACAATTGCCCGCAGTAAAAAGTATCCTAAATATTGATCCGAATAACCAGTTATCATCATACCAAATTTGATCAAATTCAGTGGTTTTCTCTTGATGCGTTCCCAGACAGACAGACAGAAATTCTAGAAACTATAGATACGGCCTCTGTATCATAATCATGTCTATTTCGATAAGATTTTCAAAAAAACATTTAAGGTACAGATTCGACTCAGTTAAAATTTTTATATATGTATGTATGTATGCATAAATATAACTCATACGTCTTTATTGGCGCCTTCTATAAATAATCAGCACAAAGTAATTACTTAATAAATTACTTTTTAAAATCAGTAAATTAAGGAAATTTGACATTTTAGAACATATGATTTTTAACTTATTTTTTATTTATAAATAATATTTTTATATTCAATTATAAAACGTATTCATATTATCAAAAAAATGTTTAAAATTAACAAATATTTTAAGGTACTTAGATGCCATACATGTGTTTTTTGAAATCATTTTGTAATTTTTGATACTAGAATATATAGAGTATTTATTTTTTATTTTACATCAATAACGCTAACTGTTAACATTTATTTGAATTCATTAGTAGTTGTTTTTGGTGAGATCTCACTTTGGTAAGTGATATAACACTAAAAAGAAAGCTAAGTCGAAAGCAAATGCTAGTTTTCGTAGAAAGGATTTATTTAGGTAAAGTAAAATTTTAAAATAAATTTCGAATATTTGAGTTAAATATATGCACCAGCGCCCGAAGTGCGAGGAATATTTGCATTCAGAATTTCTTCTGTCATAGCTACTAAGAGTACAAGACTGCAAGCTGTTTTCTTCAGTTACAACAGTATTCATGACGTACAGTTTTATTAAAAATGAAAAGCTATTGTAATTTGGACTTGCTTGATAAATTTTTCAAGATATGCTTATCTGTCAAGCCAAAGATTCGATTTTGGTGTGATTTTTAAGCTGGTGAGAATTCCATTCGCGTGTATGTTTGTGTGTTACGTGATATCTAAGCAAACTTTAAATGGTTTTTAAAAAGTATTACTTATATTTATTTTAAAGGTAAATTGTAATATGACAAGAAAAAATCATTCCTTAAGTTTTGTCTTCTTTAAATAAATGTATCGCAATAAATTAATGTGTAAATACAAAAATTTTAATTTTAAAGTATATTATTAACTGTTCTGTAACTGCATAAAAAATTATGATATTATATTAGTCTTCGCATCTCAGGCGCTTAACTGATCTTAGCGAGAGCTTTTTGGTAAATTAGAGTGATAAAGCTCGCACGGAAAAAGCTACACCTATATAAGCTCATTATTATACTTTACCATAAGACTTTTCTTTCGAACGTAAATATCAAGTTTTTGCTCATATTATCATTTTTGTTACAACATTTCACAATTAATTTAGCATATTTTTATTACAATTATAGAAACCTCAAAGAAGAAACATTGTCCACATCCCTAGGTACAGTTTGAAATTTCAAACCACGTAACGACAACTCATTGGGCGTAATCATTTAAATTTTTATGTTTTATAATAATAAATCTTATTCTTTAGACTTTAGGGTATATTTTTAAATGGCTTTAATGTCATTTGATATTACTTAGTCTTTAATAGATGTTGGTAAAGTCCAAAATTTGCGGTAATGCGTTTGTTCAGGATTCTTAAAATTCAATCATACTTTTACATCTAACTAGCGACTCACACTTGCTTCGCTCGGGTTCGTCCATAGGTACGTTTTAACGATTAGTATGGAAGAGGTAAAGTTTGTGAGTTTGTCACGTTGTAGGGGTTAATCTCTGGATCTACTAAACTGATTTAGGTGAAATTTGGTAAAACGATAGTTTAAGACCCTGGGAAGGACAAAGATGAATAATTGTCGAAAGATGAACACGTACATAAGATTGATGCGTATAATAAAATTTTTTTTGGTAAATCTTATAAAAATAGACATTATTATCAATACAGAGGCTGAATCTATAGTTTTTGAATTTTTTGTCTGTTTGTTTGTCTGTTTGTCTACCTGTTTATGACCGCATCACGAAAAACCACTGGAGGGATTTTGATGACATTTAGTATGCTGGTTTATTCGGGTCAACATACAGGATACTTTTTACTGCGGGAAAATATCTCGTCTCTGAGAAATCTATGCTAAACGTTAAAACATAAGTAGGGACGAACCCGAGCGAAGCGAGGTTGAGTCACTAGTATTATAATACTAGCGACTTACTCTCGCTTCGCTCGGGTTCGTCCCTAGCTTGATTCCCCATACAAACTTTCATTCCCATTTCACCTCCTTAAGGAATCATTTCCGGGATAAAACTATCTTATATCCTTTCTTAAACTTGTCTTAATCTTGTCTTAAACTATCTTTTTACCAAATTTCATTTAAATCGGCCCAGTAGTCTCGGAGATTATTCGATACAAACAAACAAACAAACAAAAAATCCTCTTTATAATATTAGTCTAGATAGATAACTAGATATAAAAGACAAATAAATCTTAGACTTTTATCAATACTGCCTACTTGACACAAAAACTATCATATACACAAAACGTATGTATTTATTTGTATATTTTAATATGCGTTTAGCCATAACCATATTTTGAATTTTCCGTTATAAAAGATATTATATCGTAACCGACAAAAGCGAATCGTAAATTTTCAATGCAGGTGTTTCACGTATTTAAATCTGAATGTTTCATGATAAATGCCCACAAGACAATTCTGAGGAGGTCTAAGCCAAGCTAGGTATTGTATCTAGTATCTAGGTCATGCACAATAGCCTATTGTTCTGACGGAAATCTTTACTATTCCAATTACCTCTTTTAAAATTGCTTGAATGCATCTCGGAGATCAGTTTTTGGTTTTTAGAATTGGGACACGAATAAAAGTGTTCTAATTAAAATTTCAATTTTTAAGTCTTATTTAAAATGTTCTATGACTTATTACTACTTAAGTGAATAAAACTATCTTTTCGAATTTTTTCGCGAATTTATTTTATTTTTGGTTCCCGACGTTGACTTGCTAGGTTCTCTCAGATATATCGGTTTCCTCACGATGTTTTCATTTATTGTAGGACAAGTGGTACTCATGTTTGAAATTATTCGCACATGAGAATATCAGAGGTGCGACACCCGGGAGTTGAACCCGCTACCACTGCCTTAGCAATAAAATTATTGTTTAAATTAATTAAATAGATCATCTTCAATGTATCACGAAGGTAACTTCTAACTCGAAATACACAAAAATAGGTGATTCGTCTGTCTGTGTATTAATTACTAAGAGTTGTATTCAATTCACTTTTGTTGTTTCATACGCTCATTTCGTTCTTTCATAGCTCATTATTATTATTTTTTTGGGTTCCCGTACCAGAAGAGTGTCCACCCTATCACTAAGCCTCCACTGTCCGTCCGTTCGTCTATCAGAATAACAACAAATAATAAAATTCATAGAAATAAAAATACAAGAATTATTTCTTTAACGTTCGTAATTGAATATCGAATTTTATATACTCTATTTTGTAAGTATACATAGAATGAGTCATATTAATAACCTTCGTGTGCGAATTCGTCTCGCACTTGACTAATTTTTTCAAAAACAGACAGACAGTCGATTATATTAATATTTTTTAACCGCATATATTTTTTATCAACCAAAGTTAAATCGCTCATAAATATTTCCCTTTTCAAAAGAGAAAAGAAAAATAAATCAAGTAGAAACGGTAAATCGAATTTAAATCGGATAGTTTGTTACTGAATAATATATCGCCAACTTTGATATCATCCAAAATGAACACCTGAATGTTTTATATAGAATTTATTGGGATCTAGGGACAAAACATATTTTGTACTAAATATATCAAAATGTTTGTACGTCCGTTTGTCTAAGCTAGTTAATATAGGAGGAGGCGTTAGTTTAATTGGCTTCTTTAACGTATTACATATGTATGTATATTGTGCAATATACGCTATGTATATACAATATACATACATATATCTTATATTTTTAAACGAGCAATTCTTGTATATATATATATATATATATATATATATATATATATATATATATAATCTAAATCTCAAAAGGGTTTTATAAATATAATATAATATGCATAATTTTTTTAAACGACAATAAAAACGTCTCAAAAGATTTTTTTATAAAGTATCACTCAACTGATTCGATATAATAATCACTGGTTCACAGTTATTGAAGATATTACATAATAAATAACCTCTTACTTTTTTAAATCAACAAAATTTCCATAAATATACAGTAAGGTATTTAATTCTAGCTTAAAAAAATATTATAAGAGACTCGAATAGAGACAAAGAAATTATAAAATGTCTATATAAGGAAAGCTGTAACAAACCAATCATTTCCCTTACACGTTAATAACAGGTTGGACATCAAAGTGACGTACTCTGTAATATTGTAATAATAGGGGTTGTTTTCACCCTATTTGACATCTTGTGGCAATTATGCTATTTACATTGTGGGAATTTGTAGCCTACCTGTGCTATTATTGCTACGTTTGCTGTGGGGTTAATAGAATACCATTGCCATTTCTATTACTAAAATACGAGAAATAAATTTCTACATTTCTAATTTTAAATAAAGAATTATACCACCAAAATAAAAACTAAAAAAAACTGACTTCAAAAAAAAAACACTAAAAATTAAAAAATAACTGATTGGTAGTTTACATTTAATATTAGGTATCTACCTAATCAGATATTTTTGAAGTCGGTATGCTTTTATTTGTACCGGCTGGATAAAAATTTTAAAAATGTTTTTTTTTATAATTAGTAGGTACCTACCACATATATGTACTTTTATATGCATTTAGTAAAAAGCTGTTATTTTTACATTACAAACAGACACTTCAATTTTATTTATATGTATAGATAGATTTAGTTTTTTCATAACTTTTTCTTTTAAGATATTTCGTTTTATTAATAATTTTTATAGATATACATAACATACGGATATACACTCAGACAGCAGCGAATATTAATATGGCTATTACAATATTTGTCAGAGGCGGAACTCAAATTCTTTCCCCCCGTCGTTGTGAAGTTAGATAATCTTACAACTTCGTTTATAGGTCTAAAATTGGTATTTATTTAATATCCATTACATTTAAGTGTGGAAAAATAATTAAATATAGCATTTACAAAATAATAGCTAAATAGCGGTCATTTTATCATATACTTCGGTGTATACACACCAGTCGGAAGAGGATGTCTGAAACAGTGTGCGCAATGTACATGATATATGGCGTTTCGCACGATAACGTTAGTAATATATCTTATTATATATTATATAATAACTAAACTAACTGTGTCTGTATGAAGGTATTGTATTCAGAAATTAAAAATGTAGGCTAGATTCTAGTAAAGCTATAAAGTCTCGAGCTGGCACTCGAACTCGGGACTATCGGATTTGCAGCAATATATGTCAGCACTGAACCACCGAGATATACAAATATCAAATATATACCAAATAGACAGTACCAGTCAAACGTGCCATAATGCACAAAAACAGTTGATTACTAGAGATATCGGCAAAATATACTCTCCATTGAGCAAATCTAACATGACCTATTTTAAAATATAAAATATTGCTGTAAAAGGGTCAACGAAAAATAGCTGAAACATACAAAACAATCCATCCCCATACAAAGCTGGTACAGTTATAACATTGGAGAGGAAGTGCGGTACAACACCCGCAATGGTTTTGATGTATTGCGTTTCAGACGATAACACAAAAGTGATGTAGGAAGGGAAACAGCGAGCAACTGTACTAAGCGAGGCAAGATATTATATTTTAACAAGCCTTTGTTTGGCTGAATTTTAGCCAAATTTTCGTTGAATTTTTGTATAAATGTAAACTTTTTATCTATTTACTTAAAATCGGTTGGTTACACAAGAGTATTATCGGATTGCTTTTATATTCGAATGTTTTTTGTTTGCTTGTTACTTGTTTACGCTGAACTAGATCAATAAATTTCGATCAAATTCAGTATACAGTAAGACTGTGGGTTAGAGTAACATACAAGCTACCTTTAAGTATCTAGAAAGCATCCAAGCGAAGCAAGGATAAGATTCTAATAAAATATATGTATATAGAAAAGTTTTTCGTATCAATATTATAAAGAGGCGGAGTGTGTTTGTTTGAACGCGCTAATCTCAGGAACTACTAATCCGATTTGAAAAATTCTTTTTGCATTAGATAGCCCGTTTATTGAGAAGGCTACAAACTATATATCATTATATAATATATAGTCTATCTATTCCATACTAAGCGTTAAAACGTACCTAGGGACGAATCTGATCGAAGCGAAGGTGAGTCGCTTGTAATTGATATATGAATAGTTAACCAATCTACAATACTTTTTAAGCATGAAATTCATTGTCTTACGAAGTTTTAATAAGCATTTGCTTGTAATAGTTACTTTGGGTAGTAGAAGTAACAATTTCGGTTAATTTCTTAAGAAAAGTCCGAGCTCTGTGTAATTTTATAATTTCCTTATTGCTGACTAAAAATACCCTTGGTACAAAAATTGAGGGGTGAGTATATTCTATAGTGATTTAATATAAAGAGAAGATTATTTTTCCTACAGTAAATAAATAATAATAAATATGTTGGGACATTAACACACAGCAGCATCTAATTCTATGGTAAGCTACGAGGCCTGTGGCCTAGGATACCAGATAGTTGAAACACTACATATATATAACTTTAAATACATATATAATATTATAAATATAAACACCCATAACTGGAGTACAACATTCGTGCTCATCACACAAATGAATGCTCCCAGCGGGACTCGAATCCGCGACTGCTGGCACAGCAAGTAAGGTCACTACATACTGAGCCAAAAGTGTCATCAAACTGCATCATCAACAGTGACTAAATTATAAGAACATATTGGATATCATTATGCTATATAATTAAACCAAGTTTATTTTTACAATATACAGTAGGAGTAAAGCATTTAAGCAAAGAATAAAAAAATCATCGAATATAGGTCCTAAAGGCTTGTACTATGATTTTTTTTGTATAAATATATTTCAGTCTAAGTTATATTTTGTTTTAAAATTATATTATAAAACATAAGAGACAGTTTATTATATGCTTATTATACCTATTGGCCCATTGCTAAACTCTTTTTAAAGGCATAACACCTCGTCTTATCGCCTGTATTGGCGACAGGAGAGCTGGCTCGTTTTTCGCCTAAAGAATCGGCAGTTCCATTCAGTGGGGGTTTGCGGTGTGCATTCTTGCCACTATTCCACGCGTACATGACTTGTATAGTAATAATTAAGTGTACATTTGTTTTTTTTATATAATTACGGTGTAATTTCTTTTATTATAAATAAAGTATATTAAATATATATATATATATATATATATATATATATATATATATATATATTATATATATATATATAATCATCCCATGAAACACTAGCTACATTCCTCTAGTAAAAGTAAAAAAAAGAAAGAATTATCATTCTTCTACATCAGATGGCGCAAAAACATTCCGAGCCTCACAAATTATGTCTAAAAATTCAGTAGCAACATTTTAATTTAATTTGTGAAATTATTTACGCGAAAAAAGTGTTTTTAATCTAACTCTTCTGGAAGTTTTGACTTAACGGATGATTTATTCTTGGTGAATTTCACTCGAGTACACTGTTAACTTTAAGTTTTGTAGGGTTCTCTGCAACGATTGTTAGGAGAAAGCCGAATGGCAAATATTATGGAACACGGAATCGATATTCAAACATAGCAATACACACGATTTTTTAATGAGAACATAACTAATAAGGCGGTCTTATGGTCAGTAAAGCATTATAGGGTTTTTAAAATAAAATGCCACCTCTCGTTAAAGTTACATTTGCAATGACTTTTTGAAGTCAGTGTTTAGTTTTAGTTAAAAAATAATTACTTATTGTTTCGTACGGATACGACGACTGAGATATTTCAAGCCTAGTAATATGTCCAGAAGCACCTTGTGAAAACGCTACATACGAATATATAGGCGAATTGATGGCGGCTCCGCTTAACATGCGAGCGAAGCTGCGGACAAAAACTAGTTATCAAAATGTTTAAAAAATATATATTAAAAGTTAAAAAATTTAAAACTAAATCTCCTACCCCCATCCCCTATTTTCAATAGCAATTTTAGTATTTTTGTATGAACAATATTATATAAATTCATAGATAGCTGTATAACATAAAGATAAAAAGTTTTTTCTGTAAATTGAACGCGGGCGTAGTCGCAGGTTTTGCTAGTATCTTATATGTGTTAAAATTATAAAGCCGTTTAAAAAGACACATGAATGGACTTCCATCTAAGACCTAGTAATTGGGTACTTAATTAACCCTGCCAAATCACAATTATAAAAAATATTTAAAATAAAAATTACTTTAAAAACTAGTTTTAACTAAGCAAATTTAACGATTTTTTTCGCATATTTTTCATAATAAGTTATTCCATGTCTACTACCACATAGATCAATGTACTACATAATATATTAAAAATTCAAAAAATAATTTTCCACTACCATTACACAATTTAGTTTCAATAATAAAACTGATTTTCGTACACATTTAATCACCGAACCCTTAATTTTAATCTTTTCAGAATTTACCCTTCATTGTTGATAATTCAATCAAGTGGAGTCAGGGGTCGTTCGTGCCCCATCTTATTTTAACTATAACTTAGCTTTACAAAATCCACATTTATATGCAAATTTAGTAAAATTCTCAATCTGTTCAATCAACCAACAAATGGCGCCTTATTTGCTTTAACTGAGATTTAAATATATTTTGTAAAACGTTTAGATTATTCAATAAAGATTGAATTAATTTGCATGAACAAATTGTTACTGTGATTGCTTGTAAAATTACTCTTAAGAACTTTGTCAATAATTTCTAAGGGTACTTAAAATGACTTGCACGATAATTATTAGCAGAGTTAGACAGGCAATTTGACGTTTTCTAAGCATAATATTAAAATAAAATAAACTATTTTTTCGTTTTTTTTTTTGCGTTTTTATGTTGATTTTTTGTTCGCGATGTTTTGAATGTTTTACAGCAAATATAGTCCGTGGTCACGGGAGAGAACTCAACTTTAAACGTCTCAAAAGTGAAAGTTTCGGTATATATCCAAAAAATTTCAATGATTTTATTTAAAATATTTAATATTTGCGTAAATCGCAGAAAAAATGTATTTACAGCATTTAATTCAAAACATTTCGTGTTTGTGAGTGTAAGATCAAAATAGACAAGCTCTTATAATTTGTATTTCGTCTCACCAGATTTTTATTCATCAACTGCTGCGGCCTGCACTTATTGGTAGGACACGCGAAATATCGCTTAGGCTTGAACGGCTATAATTTATAATAATTTAGGTACTAACTAGTTAAGGGTAAGGCACCATAAAATAAGAATGGGCTCACACAGCACTGTGCTGCACGTTTTTTTAGTATTCGATTTTAAACGTACAATCAGCCGGGCGTTCATACCGGGTATTTAATTCGGGTAGATTTTCATTCGTGTAAAACGAATACCCGCAGTTTTTATACGTTGTTATAGGGAGTAGACGTCAGTGAGGGATGCCAACAGCTGCTATTCGATTAAAAACGTATGGCATCGTGCTGTGTGAAAGCGACAGAGCTAAACTATGCGCTACTACAAACCGAATACGTTAAAGTTCATTCGATTTGCTTGACAAGTCCGGTGAGTATTCGGTTAAACGTATAAACGGTGTACGATTTTTTGCAATACAAAAGACCGGTGTACGGTTCTATATTCAATGTATGTGCCACTATGTATTCGTTAAGACGTATACTGCAAAAAAACGTGCAGGTCAACGCCGTGTGAACCAAGCGTAAATGTTTTTTATATAATATTTATGATACCTTTACTAGTTATAGATTAAAAAATATACACATAAAAGATTTACATTGAGTATTACTTTCTTAAAGTCGGTCAAATATATTATGTCATAAATATTAAAAATGCGAAAAGAATGCGAAAAGAAAATCGATGGATGTTTGTTACTCAATCAACGCCAGAACGGCTGAACGGATATGGATGAAATTTGGCACAGAGATAGCTTATAGTCGGGTAAAGCACACTTATTCCAGAAAAGTGTATAGTTCACGTGGGATATCGATACTAACTGTTAACACGTACCTACGAAAGTACCCGAGCGAAGCGAGGGTGAGTCACTAGTGGCATATCAATATTTAAAACTGTTGTACTAAAACTATTGAAAATCGAAAACTTATGTATACTAGCGTTCGCCCACTGGTCGTAATATATATTCATTTTTCTGTTTAAAACACAAAAACTCGTCAATAACTAATAAACAAAAAAAAAGAAAACCGATTGACAAACAGAAAAGAAAAAGGCACTTAACTGTTTTTCCTTTGCCTATTTACATATATGTAGATTAAAATAATTATTAATTAATTATTTTCGTATATACATTTCATGTATTGTGTGCTGTATATAACGGTTGAAAGCTTCCGTTAGTTTAACGGTTAGTGGGTTTCTGACCATGAATTAAATAGTTTCAATATATTTAAGCCATTACCCCGGCCCGATCTATCCGTCGCGCAATCCACTAAACACATAGCGATAGCTTTTTTAGATTTACGCGAATATCTGATATTTTAAATAAAACTATTTTTTCGTTTTTTTTTTATTTTTGGTTCCCGGCGTTTCGAATACTTTACAGCACACATGGTCACGGGAGAGACTAAGGTTTTAGACGTCTCAAAGGTCTATATATAGTTGTTACAGGCAGTGCGTGAAAAACTCCGAAAATATAGTTTTATTTAACATACCGATAGCGGTGATATATATTGATGCGAAATATTGATAAATATATTAAAAAAAATAGGTTTTACATAATTGGACAGAAAATATCATTAATTTTTAATTTTTGTTTTGTATTAATTTATTGTATGTAAAAAGTAGCTTAAGAAATATTACTTATGCTTTTTTAATAAAAACATCTTAAGCTAATCGAATGATCGAATGATCTTATTAAAAAATATATAATATGAAGAAATTGCTTAAACTATGATCTGTATTTTAGTTAAATATTACTATACTGTATTATTTTACTTTGATAAAAATAACTTTAAATGTTACGTAAAGGATATGATTGCGAGAGTGCAGCTTCCCAGTACTGTAAGTATTTGTAACATCTCTTAGTAAATATCAGACTAGAGAGGCTATTACGTGTGTATGTATAGTATATAAATAACAAAGTCTAATTAATATTAATAGTTAATACTATAATATTATTATATAAAAATAAAGATACGCATTTCCTTACAAATATCTCTTCAAAAAGTGGTGTCGACATGTGACGTTAAGTCAAACCAAAGTATAAAATTCAAAAACCGAAAGTTTTAAATGTCTAAAACAATTTCGAACTTACACACACCACATAAAGTATTTTTCTTAACTAAACAACGCGTGTTTTAATTTTGTCATCTAAAAAGCAACGAACAAAAAAGATTTGAAAAATAGAACCCGCATAATTTCGGATTATACGTCTTTTTTTGAGGTCACTTTTGACTCGCTAATTGTGTATCTTGAGTTTTTATATATGTATTGATATACATTTTTTACTTTCTTTACTATATGTACATATATATATATATATATATATATATATATATATACATACTTATACTATATATACTTTTGTATATCTTTCCAAAGAGCTACCTGAAGCTATAAATTTGTGGACGACGAACTTTATTCTTAGCGATTAATTACATTAATTGCCTCGTTTCGTCTGACAAAGGGGTACATGGACCGCGAAATCTATTTAAGGGTAGGTCTATATTAATTTACTATTTACTTATAATCATTTTGCTTTTGGGACACTTGTTTTTCTCTTTATAGATGTAAATTAACAATTTTATTTATATTTAGAAGTTAATTAAGGTTTGGTTAAGACATAACATTTATAGAAAAATAAATGGATCTTATAGCATTCTCTTTTTAGGTTCATCCTTCTATTATTCGCGTTGAGATAGAGTATGGATTATTAGCAGGAGAATGATATGGGCTCATTCTTATTTAAGTATATCTGTAGTTGTATTTATGTTGACCATATCCCAATATTTGGATGGACATAAAAACATTAATTATAATTAACAATTAAGGCAGTGGTAGCTCAGTGGTAACACGCTGGCTTGGGAAGCCGAGTGAAGCGGGTTCAAATCCTGGGCCTCACACTTCTGATACTTTCATGTGCGAATCATTTCTAACATGGTTACCACTTGCCCTACGGTTAAGGAATACATCGAGAGGAAACTTGCATATCTGAGAGAATCAAACAAGTTTTCAAAAGACATGTGAAGTCCAATCCGCACTTGACAAGCGTGGTGGACTATGGCCTGATCTGATAGATACGAGGGATCGTATTGAAGGGAGACCCGTGCCCAGAAGTGGGACGTTAAAAAGGACTGAATAAATAGATAGATAGACATACATACATAGATAGATAGACATACATACATACATACTTTACATTTTACTTCAAAATTTGATAGAATCAGAATAAAATTATTCCAAAACAATCTACCATCTATACTATCTATGTTAAAACGTCAATTTAATTTCGGCCTGACAATAATATATAGGTACATTAATTTTCAGTGACCTTTAAATGACTTCATCTTGATACAAATATAGGATAGATTAATTTTATTTTAATAGGTCAAAATTATGTATATATAGCAATACTGCATACTATGTTATGTCATATTTTAATTTAACTAGCTATAATCTGCGACTTTGCTCACGTTTGAAGTTCGTAATCTATACTATAATAAAACAGTAGAGGTCGAATGTCTGTACATAGCAAAAAAATGCTAAAAACCGAGTCAGGGGGATGTAAGAAGATAAATAGAACAAATCCAGGTTTTTTTCAATTTTTTTTGTTTCTCTGTCTGTTTGTCTGTTTGTACAGGCTAATATCCGAATCTATTGGACCGATTTAAATGAAATTTTGCAAAGTGGTATCTTATATCCCCGGGCAACATCTTAGATACTTTTTGTAGGGGAAAAATTAAGAGTTCCCGTGAAATTGTTAAAAAACTATAATAACTTATACAACTTATGCACCTAATTTAGTAAAATTTAACATTCTGATATCTTATATTGCCGGTCAAACAACAGGTTACTTTTCATCCGGGAAAAATGAACGGTTCCCGTGAGAACTAATAGATCTTTATTAGTGTTATTCTAGAGCTATAGCTATAGCTATTCCGCTAGTCACTAAATATAAAGGGTAAACTATTTCCGAACCCAGGATGCAATCTATGTCCTTGCCAAATTTTATCGAAATTTGTTCATTAGTTTAAGCGTGAAAAAATTAAAATACAGAAAAGCATTTTTACATTTATAATCTATATTTATATTATAAAGAGGAAAGATTTGATTTTTTGTTTGTTTGTTTGTACTGAATAGGCTCCGAAGCTACAGGACCAATTTAGATGAAATTTAGTAAGAAGTTTGAGGCCCTGGGAATAACATAGGATAGTTTTTATCGCGGAAATCATCCATTAAGGGCATGAAAATAAGGATGAATTTTTGTATGGGGAATCAACCTAGGGACGAACTCGAGCGAAGCGAGTGAGTCGCTAGTATTAGTATATAATAACTAAACTCGGTGATAGATTCGTCTATGATATGGTATTATTTTATACAGAATATGACGAATGCCCTTTTAAATATATTATTATGTGGTTATCTAAACTACTAAATGCTAAATACTTATTAATTACTAGCAGAACCCGTGGCATCGCTCGCGCTAAAACTACAAAAAAACTAAAAAAGTAGGTTTCATACAAATTTCCAACTTCTATTTTACCCCCTTATGGGATGAATTTTGAGAAATGCTTTAATACATTATTATTTAATTATATTGAAGAGCATTAATACCAAGTTTCAATTAATTCTGATCATAAATATTTATTGGGCTGTATTATAACGTGTTTTCCCGTGGGAATGAGGTAATATCCCGCAGTAAAAAGCCAGTTTTTGTCACTCTCCAGCCCTCCAACAATCACCACATAAAAAATCACGCCAATCCGTCTCTCCGTTTCGACGTGAATGAAAGACAAACAAACAAATAAACACAGTTTCACATTTATAATATACTAATATGGATAATACATTATGTACACTTGAAAATTAAATTTTTATTGTGATTTATTACTTTATCTACGCTTGACTAGATATTATAATATACGTATTATAATATCTAAATAAATCACTTTTGTTGTAAAATATACATATTATCTAATTTATATAGTATTTTTTATATTATTTTAATATAATAAGGTAAATTTGAAACCATTTTCATTTTGAATATAGCAATAATCTGATGTAATATGTCATTCAATATTTGGGTAAATATGGAAAAAAGGAAAAGATATTGTTAGCACCTACATATGTATGTCAGGGGTAAATAATCCTGAACAGACTGTCTAAACAAAGTATCAAATAAAGTACTTTATGTAGAAAAACGTGAGGAAAGGGAATTGTTGTGTATACAGGGTGAAGTTGTGATGGGAAAATCTAAAATAAATATGATAGAATTATTGACGAAAATATTAATTTTTAGTTTGTGTGTATAAATAAAATATTTTTAGATTTTTTTCATGGATTTTTTTTCTGATTTTTGGTTCCCGACGTTAAGTACGCTTTACAGCAATCATGGTCATGGGAGATTTTATTTAAAATGTCTAATATTCGCATAATGCAAAGAAAGTTTCATGGTGTCTATAAGTTGGGTGTCACGGGTTTGAATCCCAGTGAAGTAAAATATATTTTAATGCTTTATTAATACCTGATGTTGTTTTTATTTTGAAGCATTTAACGTATTAGGGATATATATAGGAAGGGATCAACCTCGGAATTAGAGATAATAAGCTGTAAACTTGTATAGAGCTTCATTTTGGTGTTCTAACAGTTGTCTCAAAAATCTCATAAAGTCCTATATAAGTAATTCAAGATCAATGGTCACAAAAATCAATTTATCGTGATTATCTCGATTTCTATAGCTCCCATCATATTAACATTTATTATAAAACTTGTAGAACATAAAATTTGCAACAAATTATGTCAAAAAAAAATCATACGCCCGACCGTTTTTGAGATAGAGGGCAGAGAGCCCGCAGCGCTATGAAGCTATCGACAAATTTAATGAGCTTAGGCTTGACGGATTTGGATAAAATGTAGTACACATATAGACTATGACTTGGAAAAACACATAGGTGTAAGTAATAAATATACCAATAGATGGCGTTGCCTGCATATAATCTATACTAATATTATTAATATTAAAAAGAGGTAAAGTTTGTGAGTTTGTGACGTTGTAGGGGGTAATCTCTGGATCTACTCAACCCATTTAGATGAAATTTGGTAAGAAGATAGTTTGAGACCCTAGAAAGGACATAGGAAACTTTTTATCTCGGTAATCATCCCTGAAAGAGGTGAAAATGGGGATGAAAGTTTGTATTGAGAAGCAAGTTAGGGATGAACCCGAACGAAGCGAGGGTGTGTCGCTAGTATTTTAAATATAAGAGGTACATATAGACATACCCGAGTGAAACAAGGGTAAGTTGATATAACATAATATATTAACTAAAGAAATTTTCACTAAAACATCAGTCTGTATAACAAAAATAGGTATGAAAGAGACAATAAAATATATCGCTGAATCGCCTCGGGTGGTATGAGCGCAATATCCTAGCACCAAATAGTGCTGTTCATCATATCGATAGATTTGAGTCTTTTATCGTATTGTGTATTTGATATATATTTATGGGAAATGAATTGTGGAACTGGAAAATAGCACCATATATCCATACACTATAATAAGAATTCTTACTTTATTACTTTTAATTTTCCTTTATGCATAGGTATGCCCCTCTCGGTACCCATGCTGCCGTATACTAAGAAAATCTCTCTGAGAAGAAGCTGTTAATAATAACCCATCATTTCCAATCTTCTTATTTCTATTTTGGCATAGGACCGTGGATTTTATGACACCAAAATCCTTAGAACTTTTTAAATAAAACTATCTTTTCGGATTATTTCGCGGATTTATTTTGAATTTCGGTTCCCGATGTTTCGATTGCTTTACAGCAATCGTGTTCACGGGAGAAAGAAAGTATTATGTGATCCTTCGAACTTTGAGAAAGATCAATATTAATAATAATAAATATCGCCGTTGTAGCGGTAAGACCGTCTTCTTTACATTCTACTATTCAACTATTTTTCTTTTTTGTTTACCGACTTCAAAAAAATGAGCATGTTCTCAATTCTGTTGTATTTTTATGTTTGTTACCTCAGAACTCCGTCATTTACATATAAATTATTTTCTTATAACGTATAATTATATTATAGGAGTTATTATTATTTTTAAAAGAAATTTATCTTCTCTTCTTTCTTTCAAAAGAATGTATTACTCTATCATACGGGCCTTAACCAAGTATTATAGAATTAAAAATACGTGTGACTGGAAGTACTAGAAATGGTTGAGGATACTAGAAATTTTCGTGTAATTCGACAGGTGTTTAGTATAGCGGCTTTTTGTAAAGTGTAAATTATATATAGGTACTGGAATATTTATTAATTTTAGACTGTTTACTAATGATTTAGGTACTACACCAGTGGATGACAATACAATTGGTAAAATATGCACAGTTTGGGCTTGCCATTGGGTTTTAATTTCTATAGCAGGTCTTGATATTTCGACAGTTTCTCAGACACAGTGGCCTGAATATTGTGTGGGTTAGGAATGGCTATATCTATTAGAAATATTGTTTTATTTTTTTTGTCATACAAGGTAATGTCTGGTCTATTATTATATACTGTCTTATCTGTTAATATAGTCCTATCCCAGTAAAGCTTATAGTCACTGGTTTCTAAAACGCAATCGGGTTTATATTTATAATATGGCTGTTTTTTATTTATAAATTTGTAATCATATGCAAGGTGTTGATGAAATATCGACGCTAATTGATCGTGTCTATGCTTGTAATCAGTTTGTACAATACTTCTACAAGCTTTATAGGAGTTATTATTATTAAAACTTACTGTATGTATGGAAGTCCGTCACTTGAACAGTGTTGCAGTCTTCACCGACTTGGAGATAGGTGATCTCACAGCGGTACACTCCTTCATCGTTGGGTTTCACGTTAGTGATGACCAGCTCAGCGTATGTCGCGTTTGGTTCATGGGATATTGACATTCTGGGAACAAAAAGAAAGGATTTTGTTAACTAAGCTAGTGTTTTCTCGCAGCTCTGCCTGTGTAGTTTAAATATAAATTGCTTTATGTTTATAAATTATACACCAAAAAATAAAACTACATATATTTTTGGATTTTTTCGCGGATTTATTTAAATTTTTGGTTCCCGACGTTCATAGTGTTTCACAGCAATCATGGTTACTGAAGAGATGACTGTCTCTCCAAAATCCGCGAAAAAATATTGTTTTATTTACAAAATATGTATATTTATAAATTATAACCTGCCTCAATAAATAGACTTTAAAATGAAATAAGATTTTTTTATATCGGACCAGTAGATTCAGAGATTAGCGCGCTTAAACAAACAAATATACCAACAAACAAACTCTTCAGCTTTGTATAGATTTCATATCAACTTTAGATAGATCTTAAATTGTAGAAAGAATATAACCCAAGCAGTATGAAAATTCGAATATAATAAATAATATCTCTTGCGTTGTTTACAAGATATCTTTGCCAATGTTAAACCGATTTTCATAATACTTTTTTGAATAGAAATAAATTTCAAGAAAAAAATGGAACCTTAAGCTATTAATTACTTTTAAAATTACTTAAAGGTCGTTGAATTTTTTCTGCTAAGTTTGTAGCACAATTATCTTGATAAACTGTTAGCCTTTAAGCGTGCTAAATAATCATAATTTTCTTTGCCAATATGATATAGAATGTAGAGTATTCAGAAGTTGACGTGTCAGTGAATTTATGTTGTACTTAAAAATAAAATAAGTGAAAGGTTTTGCTTGCATTGATTTCTCATATCAGTGGATGATATTATTATCGTTTGAAAGATAAATATAAATAAACATGTAGGACACAGCACCATCTACATTGTTCCATGATAAGTTACAGGCTTGTGTTTTGGATACCAGATAGTCGATAGGTACACTACACATATATAACTTTAAATATATACCATATTATAAATATAAACACCCATGACTGGAGAATTAGTGCTCATCACACAAATTAATGCTCCCAGCGTGATACGAGCCCGAGACCGCTGGCACAGCAAGTAGGGTCACTACAAACTGAGCCAAACGTGTCGTAATAATTTTAAAACAGATAAAAAATGTTTTCTTTTGAGTAATCTTTCTAATACACTCGTAAGTCGTACGTAATAACAAATAATTTGAATAAGTCAAGTCATTTGAAAATTCAGCTCTTGTTGGTCTGATTTACCGACATTTATTTTAGAATTTAACGAAAGTTTCACAGTTAAAAGCACTTACGCCTAAAGAAACTGAAAGTTAGTAAGAAAAATGTTCATACAATATTCAATAGGTATTATACGTATCACGTTTATTAGAACTGTTTATTCTGTTAATTGGACTTCCAAAGGAAAACATAATATCGCGAAAAGTTCGACTACAAATAAGTTTTACGAAATGTATTTAATTTTATATCACGACTAGCGGCTTACCCTTGCTTCGCTCAGGTTCGTCTCTAGAAAAACAAAAGCAAATCTATCCCACGGGCTAAAAAGTAGCTTATGTATTATTCTGATATTTGAGTTATATTATTGTAAAGTTTCATTAAAATCCATTTAGTAGTTTTTGCTTGAATCTTTAACAAAATTCCATGCACCTATACATATATATATATTTAGTAACTTAAAACTGTCTTCATCATATATAGCGATTTGCTAGCATATAGAAATTATTCCAATAGAATTTCTTATTAAGCTTAGCACTTTAGAAAACTACCTCAAAGGACTTATGAATGTTTTCCAATACTTAACTCTTGTCGTTAATTGGTCTGCTTAAAGTGTTTTGGAAAAGCTTTGGTAATTATGTACAAAAAAATATTTGTTTATGTGTCTGTAAAGTTTAAGCAATAGAAGGACCTCTTGTTAATTTACATACATATATTATTAAATAGAAGCATTATAATAAAGAATCGATTCGATACAGATATAACTTAAAAACGAGACTTATAACTTAAAAATATAGTATGATGTTTTTCAAAGTCCAACCTAACGAGAGGTGGTTGATTTTTTAAAATAAAGACTGCCCCCAATTTTTTTGTAATCATTAAAAAAAATCTGGATTTACACTAACTATAGCTAAGAACTCTCCTGACGACCCTATATGTACATAAAAAATCATCAAAATCTGCCAAGCCATTTGATAAGAAAATAATGACGAAAAAAGAATACACACTATGTAGGATAAAACAATAATAAATAATAATTTAACTTTTTAATATTCTAATTCTGGTCACGGGCTTAATGCTATAAGGACCAGGTCATAGTCTACCAAGTTGGCCTGGTCTTAGACTTAACACGTCTTTTGATAACTGGTTAGAGTCTCTCAGATATGTAGGTTTCTTCACGATGTTTTCCTTCATCGTATTAGCTATATGTAAATGAAATTATCAGACTTGCGAAAGCCGGATTTGAACCTGCTTCTCTTATTGTTTAATGCAATCGCGTTCCTAATAGGCTATCACTACTAAAACCTACGCTATTCTATACACAATGCTAGTATAAAATATTAATAAGATTAACTATATTTCCGCACTTTCAATATCGGGTTTAAACTTACTCAAAGGACGTAGATGTCCGAGCCATCTTTATACCCTCGAGTTAGAAGTTCCTTAGTGCTTAATGAAGAACAAAGTTTTCGTTTGAGTCTAACTGAAGTTATTAAGTTTCCTAACTTACCTTATTTCCTGCACGTAAAGCTAATATGAAACATTTTATAACATTTGGCTTCTTTAACGTGACATTTTTAATGAGATTTGCATTATATGTAGTTGAAATATGTTAACAAATAATTATTTGTACTAAAACTCAAGATTACTATATACTTATTTTTGAAGGCGGTGTTTTATATATAGATAGGTTATATAAATAGATAGGTTAGATATTGCTTTCGAATTGTTATTTAGAAATTAGAAAGTTAGTTAATTTTTCGGATATTATTACTTAATATGTATTAATATAATAATACAATAATTATTAAATAATTCTTGAGTCGCTCGGATTCATCCCTAGCTTGATTCCCCATACAAACTTTTATCCCCATTTTCACCCCCTTATGGGATGATTTCCGGGATAAAAAGTATCCTATGTTCTTCCCAGGGTCTCAAACTATCTTCTTACCAAACATCTAAATCCACCCTACAACGTCACAAACTCACAAACTTTACCACTTTATAATATTAAGTATACAGCTCTAGTACAGATTCTTTAAAAAAAAACTATTACTTAATGAATTATTAAAACGCAATTCATTAATGAAGTAAGTTTTATTTGTTATTTTCTAATCACTGTCCTTCCTTGGTAGACGGGGAAAGACTCGGCACTACATTTTCTATATCCGCCTTTTGTTAGTTCAAGAACGAAATATATTTGCATCTTACAAACATCGAACTTACGATCTCCTCTACACTAAACAACTATGACCATTACCAATGAAAATAGTTTTTAGAAACCATTTACTGTGTTAAATCTTAATTAAGCTATCACTTCCTATAGCTAGCTGACCCTCGTTCCACTGATAAATAGTCTGTCTTAAATAGACAGATTTTATTTTCACTAAATCACTCTAATTGTTAGAGAATGAGAGGGCACTATCAGTGGGTTATACGTCAGTGACAAGGTTTCTCTACAGTACGACTTGTTGATGGATTTTACTATATTCGTGGATTCGATTTTTCAAAAATTTAAATCCATACTAAATATTATATATGTGAAAGTGTGTTTTTTGTCCGTCTTTCACGTCAAAACAGAGTGACTGATTGGCGTGATTTTATACGGAGATAGTTGGAGGGCTGTAGAGTGACATAGGCTGCTTTTTACCGCGGGAGACTATCTCATTCCAACGGGAAAACACGTTATAATACAACCACAAGAACTCATCATACCTATATATATATATATATATATATATATATATATATATATATATATATATATATATATATATGGTTTAGTCGCTAGTAAAACTATATTTCTTAGCCTCAACTTGGTTGTAGAAAAATAAATATTTACACTCAAGATCTACATTTGAAAACGGAGAGATTTTTAGCTAATCTCTTAAAAGAGTCAATATTGATTTATTAAAACAACTTTAAAACGTAACTTTAAAATTAAATAAATAAAGTTGCTTTTTCAAATTAACATTTCTAGATATTTCTATTATAATTCCTATCTCATACACATACATACGTACAAAATTTCAAGCTAGGTATATATTGAACATCAGAGATTGAGATTGTATACGAATTGAACCATTTTTATCTTTCATATTTCATACGATCCCAGACTTAAGCATGTTTTTTTATTTAATCATCATAATAATTAAAATCACAAGTAAATCATCTGAATACTCCTTTTTACTATCGGTGAAAAAATTTATTACTTTTGAAATTCCAATACATTATTTTAACTTAATGTCACTGGCCATTTGTTTTAACGTCGATCGTCGTAAACACAGAACTTTAGTGTACTGTTGGAATTTAAAACTTTTACGAGACTATATAAGGATGGACTTTTTATGACGGCTTTTAAGTGGCAGATGGACCGGAAAATAATTTTCAGTACTAACTTGATGAAAAATTATTGTTTTATGTAAGTAGCTTAAGTCGTTAGCGAATGTTGAATAACTGATTTTTCTATTGAATAGAATAGAGTAGATGAAGACTAACTGTTAATAGACACACATAACATTTTTTTTTGTAAAAGCAGTTATGAAGACTGCCGACAGAAGTGAAAACTTAAAACTATAAACAAACAGTTGTTATTTTTGGATATTCAAATTAACTGTTTGATCTTAAATTAAAATTTGTAAATTAAAACTGTTTATATTTATCTAGTTTTGTCATGTATCGGCACTCTCAGTGTTAGTGTTAACACGTCACATGACCATGTCGATGACGACTTTTATGAATTTACTCCCCATCTAAACCTGCCTATAGAAGGTTTTACTTCAAAAACAATAAAATTTTAAAAAAAATGAACAGAACATGATATCTGTACGCCAATGAACAATCACAAAAAGCAAGGTCATCACGCAAAAATCACTGGAAGGATTTTGATGAAATATTGTATGATGATAGTTGGTTATCTGGGTCAACATATAAAATACTTTTTACTGCGAGAATATATCTTATCTTTGAGTAATCTATACTAAACCTTAAAACGTAACTCTACTATAATAGTAGAAGCCATTTCAAATTTCGAAACAATTATTTCAATGATTCTCCATAATAAAGCCTAATAACTGAAACGTATTCAGATTTCTTGTATTGCATCCAATTGATAGATTACAATAGATTTACAAATTGTCCGTGAAACCATAACTCATTACTAAAATGAGACAATTAGTCACAAGCCCAGCGCAATCCCTTATTAGCTAGCTATTATCGTAAATGATACTGATATCTAATGACGTGTTGTTAGGTTTCATTGTATGAATGGTACTGTTTGTTGAAGACATGGTCATAGGTTTGATTTTCATGCATAAAGTTATATAACTATTATAAATGCAAAAGTTTGTTTATTTGTACAAACATACAACAACACATATAAGTTGCGTATCTATTTTTTGGATCTCTCAAGAACAGCGCTAATTACTTGGTCAAACTATAGTTAAGAAACATAAATACCCATAAAATATCTAAATCATTCAAGCCGTTTAGGAGGGGTGAATTAATGAATATACATACGTGCACCGGAATTTTATACATGCAAATGACATTGTATTAAGTCAGACCTTTTAAGCCCCCTTATGTGAAGGACCTTCCCTTCAGCAGCAGAACACTGCTGGGCCTGCCTCCCTACATACAGTGGAATCAGGCCATAGTCCACCACGCTGGCCAATGTGCTGGACTTTACATATCTTTCGAAAACTTTCATGCAGAATGACATGCAGGTTTCCTCACGATGTTTTCCTTCGCCGTATTAGCAAGTGGTAACAATATTGGCAGTATAACATATTGGGTTTTTGAGAAATTGTGAAATATCCTATAGAAACTCAATATATTATTAGAATAACATATATGTATATATTTACGTGAGGCCTATTTTTGTATACTTACAATACGTTTCATTATTCATATGGTATTCAATAGGCGACGTTTATTTATTGGGGAATTCAGTCGACTGAAATATCTGACAATATATTACGAAATGATACTTTGATGTTTTTGCAGGACATAATATTATTTAAATCTTAATAGTGTATGGAAAATGCAGATTGAATATAGGGTTTTATTTCATCTAAACAAATATTAAAGCATATGGCTTACATTAGCGATAATAAATTATAATTTATTCCCTCCACGACCGCGGACACGCCGGCGTGTCAGTTAACAATAGAATTCTTAGAATTTTAATTAATTTCTTAGAAATTTACCTGGAGGTAATATAACTACTAATTTAATAAAGAAGAAAGACATTTTGTTTTCACATACAAAGTTTCATCCCCATTTTCACCCCCTTACGAGATGATTTTCGGAATAAAAATTACCCGGGTTTCAAACTATCTTCTTATTAAATTTCATCTAAATCAGTTCAGTAGTTTCGGATCTTATTCGATACAAACCCACAAATCTTTCCTCTTTATAATATTAGTATATATAAACGGAAAAATATAACATGATTTTGTTTAGATGTATTACTTTTGAATGTTTAAGTAGGCTTTAAACATTTTTTATATGGAAACAAAAATTATTTAAAAAGGAGCACGTTCATGTAGACACATTATTTTGTTTCCTAAATATATCTTAAGAAAACACCTAAAGATAAAATTAGTAAGAGTAAAGGAGAGAACCTACTAATAATTATCTATCCCATCAACTGACGACGCGTGTGGCTCAGTCTATAGTGACCCTACTTGCGGTGCCAGCGGTCGCGGGTTCGAGTCCCGCTAGGGGCATTCATTTGTGTGATGAGAACGAATGTTTGTACTCCAGTCATGGGCGTTTATATTTATAATATGTATGTATTTAATAAGTTATATATGTGTAGTGTATCAACTATCTTGTATCCATAACACAAGCCTCGAAGCTTACCATGGAACTAGATGGTGATGTGTGTCAATGTCCCAACATATTTATTTATATTTAAGTTTGCCGCAAGGGAAATCATTAATGCTCTATTTATAAAAACTTGAAGTTGTTTATGCACAAATACGCCCACACAGCACTCTACAAAACTTATTTGGTAGAGCAAATTCCAAAAAATCTTGGCAAATGTAGAGTTTGGAACGGGGAAGTAGGTCATACATCGCACGGTCCATTGGCGCGTGGAATAGCCGGCAGTTCTTCAATTGTTTTCCTTACCCTAATTCGCAAGTTTGATTATTAAGCCTGAAAATTTTCCTGGTCCCATCGTGTTTGAGATTTTCCTTTTGAATTTTTTTGCGAATTTTCATTTCCTTTTTAACTTCGTCCATTACATATTGCTCGTTTTACTTTCTTTACTTTTTCAAATTAAAAATGTAGAGCTGCGGTGCCTGACTCCGGTTGAGTTAATTAGGTTAGCTGACATGTTCTATAACGTCAATCAATATATATAATGATATTTAAAAATAATAATAGTATTTATTTCAGCTTCTCCCGTGCTCATGATTGCTGTAAAACATTCGAAAAGTCGGGAACTAAAGGTCTAAATAAAATCCGGGTAAATAAAATCACTGTTATTATTGCTTGTTTCTGATTAATAATATTTTAGTCTATAAAAGTAGCAATAGTGTTGCTTAACTTTAAATAATAGCAATCTAAATTAATATGTTAACTTATTTTAAATTACATATAAAACAATAATATAGCTTAAATAAATAAATAATATTTATAAAAAAAATTTTATATCCTTTAGGTTGGTTATAAATAATATATCTAATACTCGTAATAGCAACTAAATAATATCAGTAATTAATAAAGTTAAAAAAGTGAATATTTATAATAATAACAGCCAAATAAATAATATTGATATATTTAATTATAATATTTATTAAAAAAAATAAGATGCTTAGAAATAAAAATCAACAAATATTGTAAGGTACTTTGGTACCATATTTGGCGTCGTTGACGTCTATAACCTTAGTCTCTCCCGTGACCATGATTGCTGTAAAGCATTCAAAATTTCGGGAACCAAAAATCAAAATTAATCCGCGAAATAATCCGAAAAGATACTTAGTTTTATGTAAAATGTCAAATGTTCGCGTAAATCTAAGAAAGGATTATATTTTAACTAGCTGACCCGACAGACGTTGTCCTGTCTACACGTCTTTAATTTGAAAATTTCAAACTTTTTTTAATAAGCTAAAACATTCTGGACCATTTTGATGAAAATTATTATTCAAATTGTGAATCTAAACCATTCTCAGATCCCCTTGAACACACACAAAAAATTTCATCAAAATCGGTCCAGTCGTTTGAGAGAAGTTCAGTGACATACACACTCACAGAAGAATTATATATATAAAGATTTAATTCATATCTTTAAACTTAACAAAATAACAACTTACTTAAGAAAACTAACTTAAGAAAATTCCACTACAAAAAGAATAACATATTCCATAATATTTTCGCATTTACGAGTATCTTTTTCATTCCAAGATCCTAAACACCGGTATCTCTATCCGCCAGTCCACAGTGCCACTGACTATCAATCTTGGCGTCTCTCATAGCAAGTTACAGCGTCAAGCTTTAGCTGCGAACGCATAATTCAAGCTTACACTAAAGTAATGTATTCATGCAAAAGCCAAAATCCAGACGCTAACTAGAAAATATATGTCAGTGGTATGATTTTGAAATTTATACTAATATTATAAAGAGGCAGTTTGTTTGTATGTTTGAACGCGCTAATCTCTAAACTACTAATTCGATTTGAAAAATTTTTTTGTATTTGATAGCCCGTTTATTGAGGAAGGCTGTATACCGTATAGTCTACTAAAACGTACTTAGGGACAAACCCGAGTGAAGCGAGAGTGAGTCGCTAGTACGTAAATATATATTCTTCGTTAGAATTCTTCAAATAACTTTATTTTGTAAAGATTAAAATAAGAATCTTGCTTTCTTTTTTCAATCCCTTCGAGGGTCAAATTTCAATTAGAAAAATTTGTAATGTATCTCAAAGGTTTGTTAAAAGTAAATTTTATGTTTTATATCAAAAATCTTTATTTTGCTCTTAGTTTTAAAGGTTAATGGATGATGAATTATTTGAATAATATAAGATGTTAGGGCTATAAGCTTTTTTTACAAATTCAATTCTCTTGTTATTGACTTCAAAACGTGGATGTTGATATAATTCATAAATATTTTTAATACGAATTAGTTTCAATGATATGACTTGACAGAAAGTAAAATCTTTTTAGAATAGATTGTCACAATTCATACTCCGTTCGGACGATTACTCGACACGACCAGTGAGAGTTTAAGTGCAGGATCGACGACTTTACGTGCTCTCCGAGGTAAAACACCGCCAACTTCCCAACTTCGCGCTGTTACAGAGAATTTTTTGACAAAAATACATACTCAAATACTCACTACTACTACTACTACTAAATACTCAACAACTGAACTTGGCCCGACTCGGGACTCGAACCCGGGGCCTTCGGATGTGCGGTATATGCTAGCCACTACACACAACCGAGGCAGTTAGTTATAATTAAAAAGTATTCGGATAACAAGAACATCAAAACAATTAATCAACAAAATATTCACTTTTACAATTCACCATATCTTATCAGACGGGACGAAGTTTACGTTAAGGGAGCAATTACACTATAAACAGACTGTTAAAGCAGCAAATTTTAATAAAATTATCTGATTCAAGTTGCGGTTACATAGAAATATTTAGGAGTTTGATTCTCATTTAGGTTATTATGTGTGTGTCTTTGTTACATCTTCACGCTAAAAGTGTTGGACGGATTTGGATAAAATTTAGTACTCAAGATAAATAAGAAAAGTATTTGATACTTTTTTATTCTTATTGACGTAAAATTCTGTAAATGTAGGCAAAAACTAACTTCTGCAATAATATTAGAAATAAGTATATCTATCTATCTATCTATCTATATAAATAAAAATGAATGTTGCTAAGCGCAAAACTCGAGAACGGCTCGACCAATTTTTATGATATTTTTTTGGATTTCTGTTAGACCAGAATAGGATAATAAGTATTAAAACATCAGAAAATTTTACGAAAAATAAAATTAATTTGGCTTACTCTGGCTAATAACTATTTATATCTATGTATTTAAAACGTACCTAGCGACGAACCCGAGCGAAGCGTGGGTGAGCCTTTAGTTTATAATAAGCTTTTCGTTCTTTGCAACGACTAACTTTCTAATCTAAGTTTTTTATACTTCTATAACATATATAACTATGACGTATATAAATATATATAACTTTTGATTTTTGGGCCAAAGCAACCTATATACATATAATAAAATTGTAACTAAGCCGAATCTATACATTATATATTTTTTTGTAAATCTTATTGAAAAAGTCATTATTATCGATACAGAGGCTGAATCTATATCTATGTCTGTCTGTCTGTGACCGCATCACAGAAAAACCACTGGAGGGATTTTGATATATGAAGATAGCTGGTTATCCGGGACAGTATATAGATTACTTTTTACTGCGGGATAGTATCTTATTTTTAAAAAATCTATACTAAACGTTAAAACGTACTCGTAAATAGGAGCGAAGTCGAGCGGAGCAAGGGTGAGTCGCTAGTGTACCATAAAATGTTCTTTTGCTATTAAAGAATTAACATTTATACCTATGTGTAATTTACACTCACGACGTATAGTGAAGTCATAATATTTTACTTCTATTTTAACAGTCTAGACCCGGAAATGGACTTTTTATGAGCCATCAAAAACAAACCCTACATTTATCATAAATTTCTAGAAAACATTCATAATTTCATATTTTTTAAATTATAATTCAAAAAAATATTCAGTTATAAATTGTTACAATTTTCTACTGAATTGCATGAGTTTATTTATATTTGGTTAGAAAAGGTCCTGAGAAGAACTTTCGAAAGAAACTGAGCAAGATTTTTTAATAAATTAATTATTTATCTATACAAATGTTTATTAAAGCATTTGAAACGTTGGGAAAAAAAAATCTAAATAAAACCGTAAAAGAATCGAAAAAAGTAGTTTTATTTAAAATATTCAAATCTTATAATATTAAATAAGCAATTTTCGTATATATATATATATATAAATTTATTTCGTGTATATAACGGCTCTAACGATTTGGATCAAATTTTGTGTTTTAGTAAGGTTCTGCTTTTTAATTTTATGTATAAAAACTCTCTTTTAGAGTAAAAGATTTTTTTTAATCTTTTTGAAACCGAAAAACGCCAGGTACTTTGTTTAAATTTTAATAACATTAAAAATAACCAATTCACTAAATATTGTTAGCTGCTTAACTTAACAGAGATGAATTTAAATACTTTTAAAAATGTTAAATTGATTGAATAAGGAAAATTGTTCATTATTATTTTACAACTTACCACAAAATCGATCGAATCATTTCCATTGGAATAGCAAATTTTCACATATAAAAGTATTTATACTAAGTGCTATAGGAAATTATGAAAGGCATGCCTATGGCGAGTTTTATGAGATCCCATAAAGCCCGACCCCTTGCGATCGTAAACAGTCAACAGCATTTAGTAACATGTAAATTATGTACGAGTATGTAGCTTTGTTGTGACTTCGGTTAGCTGCATACGTTATGAGCTCACTTGATAATTTTAACTTAGGCCTATCGAATTTGGTTGGAACTGTATGACAAGTTGTAAATAACTGGGTTGATTTTAGCACTACCATTGTGTGCGTAAATTATATTCTGTATTGGCAACTTACCCTTAAATAAAGCATTAGGGTGCGTCTCTACGTCCGGGGATTTTGTATACAATTTCATGACTTTTAATTTTTTTTGCGCGGAACCCTAATTTTATTTCTAAAATAAAAGTAGCTTAAGTTATTCCTTATAAAATCAGCTATCTACTAGTGAAAGTTTCGTAAAAATCGGTCCAGCGGTTTCGAAGATTACTTAGCCGGAACAAACGGACAAATAGACACAAATTTTAGAAATAGTTTCTTTCTTATAAGTACCGTATAATCTTTTATACGGTACATATGTATTTAGTAAAACGCTGTTATTTTGATATTACAAACAGACAGTTCAAGCTTGTCAAAAGCTTAAATCCCAGCTAAAAACCTCAAAAACTTAAAAGATTGTGTATACTGTGTATTTTCAAATTATTTCTTACCGCAATCCGAATCAAACCAAATTATATCTCTTTGCAATAACAAACAGTATTTAAAACTCAACACTCCTCGATTTTCTTTGCAAAAGCAATTTAAACAGCACTACATAAAAAAGTTTCGTCAAAAAACAATTCAAAAGGAAAGCAGAAAATGCCTTATCATTTTCAGACATGTATCCAATTCGTTTTGAATCATTAAACATTTCGATTATTTCATATAAGAGAACAATAACGTCTCTCGAAATTCACCTTTCACTAAACACAAAACACTCATGGTTCTGTAATTTTTTTACTACAATCCTTATAAATTTTAATAAAAAAAAAGCGGTCAAGTGCGAGTCGAATTCGCACACAAAGGGTTCTATGCCATCGTACATGTATTTTTTATTAACATGGTTTTTACTCTATGTATGTAGTATAATAACTTCGATGATCGATTAGGAACGTTAAAAAATGTTTCTTGTATTTTATTTATTTTTATTACTAATGTAATGTTAATACGTATTCTGTGAAAATTTCAACTCTCTACTTATTACGGATCATCAGATGCAGCCCTTGGACAGACGGACGGACGGACAGCGGAGGCTTAGTAATAGGGTTCGGTTGGCACCCTTCGGGTACAGAATTCTAAAAATGTTAGTATACGTTAGGCCACAAAATGACTCCCCCGGGTGGCGGATAGGGGAAGCCACTCGCGACTGTTCCCCCAGACAGGAGCTTGTGGTACCGGAGCAATCCGGCGCGGACCAACAGCCAGGAGGGGCAGGGGGAGCGGTGTCAGGAGGGCGCCGTCTCCTTCTTGGAGGTAGCGCGGTGTCTCCGGCCGTTTCGCGGTAGGAGGTGCTGCCGGGGCTAGCCCGTCGGTGCGGCGGCTGGAGCGGGGCCAGTTCTGTGGTCCTGCGTCTGGCGTGGGTGTCGGCAGCCATCTTGGTCCGGAGGTGGGCCGACGGTAGGGGGGCCGCGGGGGAAGAGGAGTGTCGGTATTGCGATGCGCCGCTCGTCCCTATCTCCCGCGGCCTAGCGGGGCCACCACCGTTGATGGTGGACGCGGTGGGGCTGTAGGGGAAGGGGAGTGTCGGCGTTGTCGCATCCTCTACTCCTGCAGCCATTTGGGGTGGGCTCGGTTTCGGGCGTTGTTGGAGGTTGCCCAATTTGGGTGTGGAAGGACAGGCTTAGGCCGCCTATTTTTGCAGGTTGCCCACTTCGGTGGGCGGTGTTTGGTCGTGTGGGGCTGCTCCGGGTACTTCTCTGTTCAGCAGAGTGGACTTAGGAGCAGTCTCACGTTCAGGGTTGCAAGTCTTCCCATAATGGGGTCGTCTCGCTTGGGGCGGCCTCATGGTTGGTGGCTTCGGCCAACCGTCGGGGCGTCACGGTTGTATGCGAAAGCGGTCCTGTGGCGTCCCACATGGCGGCTGTGGGGAAAGTTGGGTTTTAGTGGGTATGCCGGTCTCATTAGCCGGAGAGTCTCCACATAACCACCCTGGGGGGAAGTCGGGTGGTATCCGTAATAGGATTTCCCAACTATAAAAAAAAAGGCCACAAAATGACAGAAAGAAAGCAAATGCAAATCAAATACGTTAAATTTTATATGTTTTATGTTTATTTGTAAATCAATTATGCTAAAACGG
Organism: Brenthis ino; assembly: GCA_921882275.1. Lineage (NCBI taxonomy): Eukaryota > Metazoa > Arthropoda > Insecta > Lepidoptera > Nymphalidae > Brenthis > Brenthis ino. The sequence goes on from OV170233.1 coordinate 8,333,582, forward strand.
CTTAAGAGATTATTATGAAATTTAGACAAACTATTTATAATATATAGACTATTTTATTGATAAAATTAATCAAAAAGTGTCTGTCTGTACATAATGTTTTAAATAAAAAGGTACAATCGAAACAAGAGTAGGTAAAGGGTTTATCTACAATAAAAAACTTTTAAATATGTAAACAACATGTAGAATTTGTGAATAATATTATTATGAATAAAATCGTCACAAGATGCTTGTTTGAATGTAGTAGTTCTTCTTAGTTCCTAAAGAACGAAAAAGTCAGCCAATCCAATAAAAATATGGAAGTCTCTAAAATTATTGGTTATAAATTATTTATTTTATTAATGAATAAGCGAAAAAACAATTTTCAGACTTTAAAAAAAAAATGAAAACCCACTTCTAGGTACTAAAAAGTAAAAAATAACTGTAGTGGGGTTTTCATTTACTATAAGATACCTTATTTGTTAAGATACCTTATTTCATGACATTTTTTAAAACAAAAATCTAAACACAAACAGCGCAACACAAACCATGTATGATTTTCCTGTGCACTGCGGATTCATACGAGGTACTTAATATACGTTGGTTTACTATTACAAAGTTCTATGTTAATTTGAATGAAGTTTAGTAATTTCTACATAGAACTTCGTTATTTTGTTATCGTAAAAAAAACAACATAATTGAATATTTTGTAGCTATAGTGCCGCTATCTAGTGGTTTGTTTTTACAAAACTGTAGCTAATAACTCATAGAACCTTGTAGCATTTATAACTAAATAAATACTAAAATTGTAACATAGAACCTTGTAATAGTAAGCCAACGATATATATAATATAACCTGATGATTTTCGAAGTCGTTGCTAGCCGATGCAAAGCAAAACAAACCTATTTCGATATGTATAAATAGGTACATCACATATTGATGTATAATATTTTAACTACCTATAATTAATTAAAGTTCATAACTCGTCATATCTACCTATTAGATATTCATATCTTAAAGCATTTTCGGAAAAGGCCTCTATGGCAAAAATCTAAAAATGACTTAACAGTCTCTCCTCGCCATCGTCTAGACAAGGAAAAGTATATATAATAAAATACAATTCACAGACAGCGAAGCCAATTATTCACACTATCCCGGTTTTTATGACGTCATTACGGAACCCTAACGAGAGCTTACCCTAAAACAAAATACCTTTATACGTATATTGCAATCGGCCTCACGAGATGTTAAAAATAAATTCTGTGTAGGAAAATAGTATCAACAATAAGAAATATTATAAAAATGTACTTGTTATAACGAAATTATAATATCATTTCACAATTTCTCTGATTGGTTTCGATAAGCAATCAGAAAAATATATTAAAAAAGGCTTTTTGGGATTGGCACTTTGAAAATAACTTAATGTAAAAGTGATGTATAAGTTTTATAAGTTACTAAAGGACCATTTATTTTTATTTATTACTAACTTGAGCTGGCTTGTGTGTTTTCACTTCTAAGACTAGCGACCTTCGTTTAGCTCGGGGTTTTTTTCTAGGGACATTTTAACTGTTAGTATGAAATAGATCAACTATATATTATATTACTGCTCCGTTCTCTTCGGTCGTAGCATGATGATATATAGCCTATAGCATTTCTCAATAAACGGGTATATATGTAGCAATATACTCTATGTTTCTAATGCAAAAAGATTTTATTAAATCAGATTAGTAGTTCCTGAGATTAACGTATTCAAACAAAGAAACCCTGCCTCTTTATAATATTAGTATAGATATAAATTTTTATTTTCCATCATTTATTAGAAATAAGATTCTATTTTGTAAGAGCGAAAAAAACCTTACAGGTTGTACCATCTGTTTGAGCTTATTTTCAGGGAATTTATGGAAATTTACGAATTTTTCGTTTATATATAATATACTGTACCTTCATCAAATGCGCCTAATTCATCATCATCATGAAATTTTTTAGGGTTCCGTATCAAACCCTTATAATTTTCTCTATCATATTATATTAACTACTATTATTATGCATTATATTATATAGATATGTATTTGTGTATGTAGTAGTATGTACGTATGTTATGGTATATAATATGTATAATGTTTTGTTATATATATATATATATATATATATATATATATATATATATATATATATATATATATTTAAGTATTTACATTTGAGTTACTGCACTTTAGCCTGCATTTTAATACTATCTCTCTAACTCACTTAGGTTGACTGGAAGAGATCTCTTCTAGAGATAAGTCCACCTTTGCTAACTAATTTTATTCTTTGTTACTCTCTGTATTTTACATATAAGTGCAATAAAGAATAGTATATCATTTCCTTTTTGTGACTCTTTATATGAAATTGCCAAAAAATTTTAACATATGTATCTTATTTGAACTAAACAATAGACAGACAGACATAATATATTCAAACTACGAAATATGTTGACAACAAAATCTTTGTTTACCTTCCGAATATGTACGAACTTAATTTAATATGTATTTTTTCACGTGAGCTAGTCCGTAATTAACTTAACTTCGGGTAATACTGTTAACGTTAACGTTATTACTATAACATCTGCGTCATCGATCAAATATTATTATATTACAGCACCATATGTATTCGCACTAATATTTTGAGTTTCAGTATGAAAGACACTAAGTTAATTGCTTTTGGTAGCTTTGAAGAATAAATTTTGCTTAATATTTTTCACCAGTCAATCATTTTTATATGAAAAAGCTTGTATTTGTTTGAAAATTTCTTTTTAAATTTATTTTGTTTACAAACATCCGTATTATATATGTATCCGTATTATGTAATATTTAATATTATAAATGTGAAAGTTTGTGAGTATGTATGGATGTTTCTTACTCTTTCACGCCAGAACGGCTGAACGGATCTGGATAAAATTTGGCACAGAGATAGATTATAGTCCGGAATAACACATAGGTTTTTTATCCCGGAAAAATGTACGGTTCCCGGGGGATAGACTTGTTTTTGTTTTTCTAGAGAGAACCCGAGCGAAGCCAGGGTGAGCCGCTAGTTAGAAATAAAAAAAACATTCATTACGAGATGACAGCACCCCTCCCTAGATAAAAAGTATACCCTTCACAGACTCCGTGCATTTTCTAATAATTATATCTATGAGACATTATACATCTCTGTGAAGTAACGACATTTAACAAAGATAACATACAAGTTGAAAAAACAGGAAGTTTAAATGTATTGAAAGAAAATGACTTTAATGATTACGTCATATTTCTATTATGTTCTATTCCTCAGGGATGATGTAAGATGAGATTCTTGTCTAAGTCCTGGATTTATAAACAACTTTTTTTGTACTAATTTTACTAAAAAGTTATTTTATATTAGCGATTTACCCTCGCTTTTCTCAGATGCGTCACTAAGCTTGAATGGTTTAGGAACGTATAAAAGACAAATGTCCAAAAGAAAATTACTTTTTTTACGCCAGGCAATTTTTTAATGCGAAAAGAATTTTTTAAATCGGATTAGTAGTTCCTGAGATTAGCGCGTTTAAACAAACAAACTCAGTCTCTTTATAATATTAGTATAGATATGAAAGTTATCCTCACAAAATTCCTGTAAGTTAGTATATTCGGGCATTAATTTTAACGATAGCCAATTAAATAAAAACGCGAGCAAAGAAGGAAACGTTAGGTAGTTAGTAAAATAAATGTAATATATTTAAGTTTTTTAACAAGAAAAATATGACAAAACCAAGTGAGCAATTTTTAAGGATTCAACTCGAAGCGACCCAGATTAACAGGATTGGGGCCATTAGAGTGACCTACAAATTTATTAGCAGAAGAATGAAAGATTTTAAATAATACTATATTTTCGGATTTTTTCGAGGATTCATTTTGATTTTTGGTTCCCCAAAAACCAAACCAAAAGTCAAAATGTCAAATATTCGTGTAAATCTATGAAAGAAATGAAAAATGTAAAGAATATATTCATATTACGTAAAGTAAGTATTATCCTTTTCTCTATCCCGATAGGGATATAGCGTGAAATTATATATGTAATGTATTATATGGAATAGAAATAGAACAGGGTAGCATAATTAAATGCAATAAGTAGCCATAACATAACAATAAGTAATACTTTCTTAGATTTACTCGAATATTTGGCATTTTAAATAAAACTATCTTATCGGATTTTTTCTATTTTTAGCTAAAATTAAACAAATAATATTCCATATCAATTATAAAACTTATTAAAATTATAAAAATGTTTAAAGTTAACATATTGTAAGGTTTGGTGCCATTTTTCAATTTTTTGAATTCATTTTATTTGTGGATAGGCTGTCTATAACAACTATATAATACCTTTGAGACATCTAACACCTTAGTCACTCCTGCGACCATGATTGCTGTAAAGCATTAGTAACGTCGGGAACAAAAAATGAAAATATATTCGCGAAAAAATCCGAAAAGATAGTTTTATTTAAAATAACAATAAGTAGTTTATTTAAAAAGCTGTCATATGCGAACGGAGTTTCGATATTGGTAGATAATGCATAACATGTATACACTCAGAGAGACTTTTTATTAAAGTCAGTTAAAAATGACCAATAAAAAACATTTTAAATATAAGCTTACGTAATATAAAATATTAACAAGTTTCGTGGCCATACAAAATAAACAAGCGGCTTTCAACGGATTATCTTCTTAAGAATTACGTGTGTTTTTGTCGGCAGGTTTTTTAAGTAAATAAAACACTTGTCACTTCTCCAAATCCTTTGAAAGTATAAATATTTTTTTATTCATGGCACGTAATTTTTATATATGAAAGTTTATTAGGGATAGGCGTGCTAAGACATTGTGGGGTTGATCCTCTTGCGTAAATGATGTCCAAAATTTTCCTAGGTTAATATTATTAAAAATATAAGCTTTATTTAGCTCTTTTGATGTCTAATTACTGGGTCTATTCTCAATGTAAGGGGGTTAAGGCCATACGTTACGCCATACACCATAGCCCACCTCGCTGGCCAAGTGCGGGTTGGCGGTCTTCATATGTCTTTCGAAAACTAGTTAAGTCTTCTCCAATATGTAGGTTTTCTAACGATATTTTCCTTCACTATATTAGCAAGTGGTAATCATGTTGATGATAATATTCATCTGAAAATCTTGGTACCGCCCAATTTGGGCATTTAAACTCCAGTTGGCTAAAACTGCTTCTAAAAGTATCTTATACTTATAGAAAATGTGACAGTAATCAATTCGGATAAAGCGGGTAAATTCGGGTAAAAAAAGCAGAGCTGATTTTGATGAAATTGACTTGATTTGACTTTTGATAATACTAAGACCTAAAGCTAAATAGGATCAAAGGTAAACTATATTAGATTTAACTTAAATTATTTAGTACTTAAAATTCTTTCATATGAATGAGGATAATGTAGCTAAATCTCCATAAATAGAGTATGTCAAATCAAGTGCAATCTGTACTTTAATGTGAACATGTGTAAGCGATTCATTTATAACATAGATTATAAAATATTAGATACGGTAGTTTTATGTAGTAAATATAAAAAAAGGCAGAAAAGTTTGATTTTTCACAAAATAAATTCATAGGACGCATCATCATATTCTATGTGTATTTATTTGTTTCATAATAATGAGGTAAGTGTTAGATAAATAAATCGATAGATAGACAAATAACAATATAATTTTAGCTCTTAGCCGAATCTCGTGATTTCTTAAAGCATTCTTCCCCTTAATTGTGGCTTCTACCTTCACTATCCACAGTTATTATATACTCGTACATTTACTTTGTATTTAACTATGTTCAAAAGTAAGCTTTATTTCGGATATACCTATATATTTTATAATTAATAATATTAATAATAATAATATTTATTGAACAATAAAACACATAAAACACTGAACAATATTAATACAAAAACAAACATACATATCATATATTATTAATATCATATACATATCATATAATATACAGAATAATCTTAGTTTTCAAAGCTCAATTTAAATTAGGCTGTGTTGAAACAAAAAATATGGTAGCCTCTGTTTTATTGGATTTAATACTTTCTTAGATTTACGCGAATGTTTGACATTATTAAATAAAACTATCTTTTCGGATTATTTCGCGGATTTATTTTGATTTTTGGTTCCCGACGTTTCGAATGCTTTACAGCATCCATGGTCACGGGAGAGACTGAGGTGTTACATGTCTTAAAGATATAGTTGTTACAGACAGCCTACCCACAATTAACAAAATGAAAATTGCACCAATTACATTACAATATTTTTAACTTTAAACATTTTTATAATTTTAATTATAATTGAATATGGAAAATTATTTATTTAATTTTTGCTATTATTTTTATAATTATTACAATTTTAAAAAATATTAATTAGTAATCTATATTTAGTGTTGCCATTATTATATTTATAACCATAAATAAAATATAAAAATATAGTATTAATTATTAAAGCCATATAATTGTTCTATGTGTAATTTAAAAAAGTTAAAATTAATTACGGATAATCATTTTAATTTAGTTTGCTATTATTTAAAACAACTTACTAAGCAACACTAGTAATATATACTTTTACAAATGAAAAATATTATTCTGATAAGCTGTCATTTTGATCTACACAGTATGAACTTACTACATCTGCCCGTCTGTTATGTTTATATTTATTATTTGATTTTATTATATTAATAACAGGATCCCATGACGATGGTAGTACCCAGCCATCTTCCCTATTGAAATTTGGATGTTTTTTAATTTCTATGGCTTCTCGAATCATTCTAGGGCGATATCGGTTTTCTTTCGCCAGGATTTGAATTATAATTATATATAATTATAAACCATTATATTCGTTTCGATAGACCTCAAATCGTCGGGAACCAAAAATCAAAATAAATCCGCGAAATAATCCGAAAAGATAGTTTTATTTAATATTGGATTTAAATTGAATTAAATTTAAATTGGAATAAAACTTATGAGGAGTCCCAAGTCGACACTATAATATATAAAATTAACCGGAAAATACGCCACAGCGAGTAAAGCTATTGAAAATTACAGTTTACTAAAACATTTAACTATAACTAGCAATATCCATTTATCCACATACAAAATCATTCAATTCAATTCTCTTGTTAATGGCTTCAAAGCGCGCCAGTTGAGCACATATTACTTAACCAATGTCACGTAGAATGGAGAAGACAGGAAGGAGATTGGTCGGTAACATAAGAACATTAAAATTATATTAAATTATAATGTGCAAAAAGAGAGTAAATCCTTAATAAACATTGGAACTAGAACAAAAGACAGCACAATCAATATATAAAGATATTTCTGTACTAAGTCAAGCTCAATCTGCCACAAATGGGAATCGAACGTGCGTCTTTCACAGTATAGCTATTATAAAATTACTCCAATACCGTCAATCAATATCGCATGACAAGTCAACAGCATGTAACGATGTAACAGAGGTGTCGCAAAGTGTACACCGTGAGTTATTACTCCCCAGCCGATACTTAGGCATGGAAAAATGGATGTGGTATTTAAAATATTTATTCTAAGCTATATTTAGGATATAGACCTTATACCCGACTGCGGCGAAGCCCAAAGTAAGGTTATGTGTTTGACTTGTATGTATGTATGTATGTATGACCTTGTACACGTAGCAATACTCGGAGCTAGTATAAATCATGCCTCCAACTGTATAATATTATGTTTCTTCCTCAACTTATTCTCATCTTGTTATTTAGCTTTTTACACAGTCGGTTTTTTTTGTTTTTGTAATTGTTATTATTTTGTTTTCTTTTTATTACCTATAATATGTTTCCGGGCTACTACTGAGACTTTCTAAATATACTCTATAATCAAACTAGGCCGGACCCGGGATTCGATCCCATGGTCTCCAGGTCTGCATCTGCACATACTAGCCACTAAACCATCGAGACAGCAGCTACACTATAAACAATATTATTATAATATATGAAAATTGTTACTACGAGTTAAGTGTTATTATACTATCACAGTGGCTCAAAACAAACTAGAAACTAACCTAAATTGCTCTATGTTTATGTTAGTTCGGGACTTTATTAACACAAACCAAACTTTTGGCGTAAAAAAGAGGCCCTTCAAGCTAAAGTAAGGCTTTATATCACTTTTATTTACTTAGCATTATCTTACAGTTAAAAGTTTACTTATGAATATTTTTAACTTAACGTAGTATGAAGCTGCTTCCTATAATTAAGCTCAAAAGCCTTTTTATGGCTTGCAAATATAGCTTACGGGTAGTAACATAATAATGGCCTGATTCCCCCTCATACTGAAAGTAAAGGGACGTTCGTGCCCAGCAGTGGGACGTTAAAAAGGGCTGAATACATTAACATAAGTGTACACATTTTTACGTGTGATATTAAAGGAAATATGACAAGTGATCATATTATATTTTCAGAAAAAGTAAGAGAATTGAATCTTAGTAAGCTTGACAATGCCATTGTACTAAAGGATAACATAACATCTAGACCCAAAGACCAAAAATTGTATGGGACATAATTCGATTGAGAAACAAAATGTTTACTAACAAATTTTGAGATATCGATAGAAATCATTCCTTAAACGGGTGAAAATGGGGATAAAAGTGTGTATTTTGGAAGCATCTTAGGGACGTACCCGAGCGAAGAGAGGATGCTTCGGTAGTATGAAATAAAAATATTAAACATCATTTCAATACTGTTTTCACTTTAACACATTAACAAAGCTTTCATAACATACGATTGAAATGAAAGACGAAATAATAATTTTATCCTCATCTTTGAGCTTTTGAAAAAACGTTGGCATCAATTAATGAAAACACGGAAATAAGATACTTTGGAGACATTGGAAAACTGTCACACGAATAAAATATCAAATTTCGACGTTATTCTTTGTACAATGAAAGCTCAAGTTAAGAGTTGAATAATTATTATTGATTACTAGCGACTCACGCTCGCTCGCTCGGGTTTGTCTCTAGTTACGTTTTAAGGTTTAGTATAGAGAGATGAGATATTTTCCTGCAGTAAAAAGTACCCTATATGTTGACCCGGATGACCAGCTATCATTATTTTATTTTATCATACCAAATTTCATCAAAATATTCTAGTAGTTTTCTCGTGATGCGGTCACAGACAGACAGACGGACAGACAAAAATTCTAAAAACTATAGATTCGGCCTTTGTATCGGTAATAATGACTATTGAAATAAGATTTTCCAAAAAATATTAAATGTACAGATTCGACTCAGAATTTTATTATATCTATAGATTAGGCTACTTTAAAAGTAAATATTTAACTCTTAGAAAAAGATATTTTTCTTAAATTGCACGGAAGCTCTAGGAGTATAGCGTATTCACTAGAAAAAGATATTAAAATTGATACATAATTATTGGTAAAGATATCAAGTCACATAAACAAACACACACTTAAATCGAAATGCTCTTCCGTTTTGAAATTGGTTAAAAAAGACGAAAACAAATGGATCGATATTATGAAAAAAGAAAAATAATTTTGGGTTTTTTGTCTATTTAAAAAAAATCTTTCTAAAAACTATAAAATATATACGAGAGCTGTGTAGCTAGGTCGGACGCTCTTATTGTATATCTGTATAAAAAATGAAGGCAGTGGTAGCCCAATTATGCGCTTTCTTGGGAAACCAAATGAATCGGGTTTAAATCCGGGTCTCGCATCTCCGACTTTTCATGTGCAAATCATTTTCAACATGATTACCCACTTGCCTTATGGTGAAAGAAGAACCCTGCAAGTCTAAGAAAACCTAGTAAACTTTTGCACTTATTAAGCATGGTGGACTATGGCTTGATCCCCCTCGTATTGAAATGAAGCCCATGCCCAGCAGTAGGACGTTAAAAAAAGATTGAATTCAATACATAGAAACAAAAAAATAATAAGTACTTTATGTCGTTAGAATTATCGCCATCTCGTGTGTCTTAACCCGCATTATCATCTCAAGACAGGAGCATAAATCAGTCAGAGCGGGGTCGTATGCAAATCCAAGGCCTAACTTAAAAGGTCGGGTCAAATTAACTGCGTATTATGTTCTCTTCAAAAACGTATAATTTGTTATGTATTTATTAGTTTAACTTGTAAACTTATTATTAATTAGTTAGGTTTAAAGAATTTATTTCACAAAAGAATGACAAAAAATTAACTTATATAGGTAATAAATTTTAAATTTTGAGCGCACTTTATAAATGAAAAAGATTATTATTAGACAAAATAAAAACATTATGATATGCGATGATAAACTAAAAAGGGGAAGACATACTCGTATGTAGGTAATAAGTAATAACATTACAGTTATAAAATTTGAGGGTAATCTTAGAAAAAAAAATAGAAAATACTCATTTCACTGTTAACTTGTACTGTATAAAAAATTACGGCCAAGAGTCGGACTCGCCCAACGGGGGTTCCGTACAAATTTGTAGGAAATCTGTTTAACTTTAATTTTTAACTTTTTTTTAATTTTTATTTTGGAATTTTTCCTTTATTTGTGATGACCTTGCTTTTTGCCAAAATTCGTGATTCTAGATCAGCGATAACTGCCATAGATTTTTGACCCAAAACTTATAGGGTACTTTTGGTTGACCTAGAATTGTCAATTTTGGTTAAAAGCAAGGTCATACAGCACAAATAAAGGAAAAGGCTAGGTAAGGAAAAATTCCGAAAAATAAAAAAAGTTAAAAATTAAGGTAAAATATCCAAGATTTTTAGGGTTCGTACGGAACCCTAAAAATCAAAAATCTATTTTAATCTTTTCCCAAATGTGGCATCAATTTGAAATCTGGTTGACAATACAATAATTTGATAATACATCGAGCTGATCTGATGTTGAAGCCAAGTGGATGAATAGAGGTGTATAGCGGAACTCTTCAATGGCTACCAGTAAAACCTTTAAATTTATGCTTAAGTTGATTTTAAAGATTTCCACATTACAGATAGTCATTAATGCCTTTCTTATATTTTTAAAACTATATTCCTCTAAAATTACCTCTTAGATCTTTTAATTGACTACGGCATTCTTTTTAATTTGAATCTACTTTCAAATTGTAGCTAAAATTATAAATCCTTAACTAAACCTCATAAATAACACATACATATATGTTTATAAAAATTCTCTACATGAGTTGAAGGTGAAAAAATTAATTAAATATACATATATTCACTAATTATTCTTTAACTATATTTTTGCATGCATTTTGACTTTTTTGATTCTACTACTTATATGTAAAAAGTGAGTTTTTACTCAGAGCCTCTAGTACCACTTTAACATACTTCCATAATTATTATTATTATTAAAAAAAATCAGTCACATTAAATTAATACAAAACAATAAATTAATACTAAAACCGCTTGCAATTCCAACCTACCCTACACGGTAGTGTGGGAAGAATTATGACACGGTTATCTCATAGCGATTCGCGAGGGACGCTATGGGCTTTCACTGTCGTAGTGCAAGAGCCTATTTAAAAACCTATCACATATATTACTCATGTTCCTTTTTTGATGTTATTTCATGTTATTTTAAGGCATAAAAGATAATGTAATAACAAAAATATCGATTTTTAGTTTAAATTAGACGGCATGTTTGGCTTAGTTTGTAGTGACTATTTGTGTCAGCGATCGTGAGTTCAAGTTTTGCTGGGGGCATTCATTCTTGTGATGAGCACGAATGTTTGTACTTCAGTCATGGGTGTTTATATTTGTAATATGGTATATATTTAAAGTTATATATGTCTAGTGTACCTATCTAAATTGATAAATAAACTGATTTCTTTTAATAAACTAACATTTTTTTTCTCCCAACTCCACGAGTTATTCAATTGTTTTATATAAATCCAAGATATAAACAAAATTATTTAAGAATTTTTCTCGAACCCATAGGGCCATTATAGCGTGAACAAGTACCATAAATACCCACTAGTTACGTACAAAAATACAGTTTATGGTGTGAAGAATGACAGAAGATTTTATTTTGGTATACGAAACACTTTCCATAGGATATTAGCAAGAATTTACCAGAGGACGAAGTTTATATAAAGCGTATATTTGCTAGAACTTCTTAGTGTTTTATAATAAATATATATTATTATTATTTTATTATTATGATATTTTATTCTTCTATCTAAACTTCTCTTTTTTCTTTCGTATGAATTTTAAATTAGTTTTTCATTAAATTTCATTTTTTTTTATTTATTACGCAATAGAAGATTGAATTTTTCACGTTTTTGAACATGAAACGTGAACGTGAAGTCCGCTAAGTTACACTTGACCAGCTACGACCTAACTTGACCGCCCTTGTATTGAAGAGAGGTCCGTTCCCATCAGTAGGACGATAAAAAGGGCTGAATACAACAAAATTTTGATTAAAACAAGTGTTTCGTGATCGACATACCATTATCCAGGTACTGTATCTAATTAAGCTTTTGTTACTGCTTCTAGCAAATAACTTATATATTTCGTGCAATCTAATTTTACAATTTGAGATGCTGTAGCAAAATCTTTACAAAGAAACAATTTCCAATAAATTCACTTGAAACGACTATTTTAATCTTAATTTAATTAAATAGATGTAATATTGTAATGTCCTCTTTAACACGCTTAGCTTTATTTATAATCTTAGAAGTCGATCTTAATCTACTTCTAATAAAATTGTCATATTATATTTATTTTATTTTATTTATTTAGGTAAAAAAAAATACAGCTAACGTATTAATTGCTAAAATTTCATTTTTTTTGCTGTTCATTATTATATCTGTACACAACATTCAAATTCATATAATTATACTAGCGACTCACCCTCTCCTCGCTCGGGTTTGTCCCTATGCTTTTCCAGACAGACAGATAGACAAACAGACAAAAAATTCGAAAAACAATAGATTCGGCCTCGGTACAGGTTTGACTCAGAATTTTATAATATGTAAAGATTCATGACATTTTGTAAAATATTTCTTCGTCTCAACCAAAACCTAAAAAACAAATAAATATATTACTAATCGGAAGGATGTAAAAGCTCATATGTATGTATGTATGTATATATGTATGTATGTATGTATGTATGTATGTATGTATGTTTGTTTGTTACTATTTCACTCTGAAAGAATTAAACGTATTTGGATGGAACTCAATATACAGATAGTATATAACCTGGAGTACTGCAAGGCACATAGGGCGAAGCCAGGGTAAGTCACTAGTATATAATAAAGTATACTTAGTATATATTTTGCACGTATACTTAAATCCGTCGTCATTGAGAATTTCCTCTGTTCGAAAGTTGCCAATGAATGCCGTAAACCGTGAACTTGAAAAGCCGTTATTCTCCAACAAATAAAACAACACGCTTTTCATCTTAAATAGTAGCGAAGTGTTAAGTCGATTTTACAAACAACAATGGTTCGAAACTTAAAATACCGGGGCTGAGTGAAAAAAATGAGAAAGTTATAACTCGATGCCAAGTAACGCCTTCTTTATGCATTGTGTCTTTGTTGGATTCATTTACACTGTTGAAAATGTGAAATATTTTATTTTTGTTCATATAATCATTTATATAAACCTAGTGCCTCACTCTTGCTCCGCTTGCGTTCGTCTCTAGTTACTTTTGAACGTTATACATAGATTTTTCAAAAATGAGATATTTTCCCGCAGTAAAAAGAATTCTATATATTGACCCAGATAACCAGCTAACATCATACCAAATTTCATAAAAATCTGTCCACTGCTTGTCTCGTGATGCATTACCAGATAGACAGACAGACAAAAATTCTAAAAACTATAGATTCGGCCTCTGTATTGATAATAATGACTATTTAAAAAAAATTATGTACATATTCAACTTAGAATTTTATTATATGTATACTGTATAGATTTAGTTATGATTGCAATGTAAACTATATATAAGGTGTATGTACATACGGTATGCTCGCATCGGTGTAACAGACGGTCCTACAGCTAAATAATATTCAGGCGACGCGTACTTAAAGTGGGGAAACTTTTGGATTCCAACTTTTCTTTCGCTTTATTTGGAATCACTTAAACGCTCTTATTTTCTTCCATAATTGCCGCTGATTGCGAAGTAAATTGCTTTTCATTTTATTGCAGAGCTAAGATTTTAATGGCTATCTATAATCATTTATATATTTATATAATTTATATTAATTAATAAATTAATTGAATTATTATTATTTCGTACATTATAAAAAAAAATCATATCAAAATTTGTTCAGAGCTTTTGTTAGTAGGGACTTGCAATATGCAGTTTTCGGTTTTCTTTAATGAAGTTTTCAACAGTAAAAGTGGAGCGGTTAGTAATCAAGCTTTTATATCTAATATGGAATAAATTGAAATTATTTAAATTTACATATAAATTAATATTTAAATATAAGTAATCTATACTAATATAATATTATAAAGAGGCAGAGTTTGTTTGTTTGTTTGAACGCGCTAATCTCAGGAACTACTAATCCAATTTGATAAACTCTTTTTGTGCAATAGATGGTTCGTTTATTGAGGAAGGCTATAAGCTATATATCATCCCAAAAAAATATACGGTTCCCGTGGGATAGGTTTTCTTTTGCCTAGGGACGAACCCAAAGTGAAGCGAGGGTGGTTCGCTAGTATTTTTAATAAATATACATTTTTCATTATTAAAAATGCTCAGACTCTAGCACATTTAAAGCAAATCTGATGATATTTTATATTAAAATCTCAAGATTATGCCAAGAAAGTATAAAATTAATATGGTATTTTTTCCATAAGATTAAAAATATCTAAGTAATAAAAATTATATCTGAATATTTAAGAGACATTATTAGTTATAATGGCCCATAAAATTTACGCTTAAACATTTATATCTTTGAGTGAACATACTTTATAAGTTGTTATCATGTTTAAATGAATTCAAACTTTCACAATTCCGTATTTGATCAGATAAAAGCTGGGTTCAACTGTTAATTAGGTTGTATAAACTTTTTTGCTTAATACTCAGCTTTCTTTTGCTAGTTCTTAATTTGTATTCCTTTTTACTGTTTGTAGGGTTTTGGTTAATTTTAGAAATTAGCTTTTCAAAATTAGAAGAACTTTTGATCAAAGTTAATCATGTTGATGGATACTTTGTTGATGCTTGTAATCTTATTAATATTATAAATGCGAAAGTTTAGATGGATGTTTGTTACCCAATCACGCCAGAACGGATCTGGATGATTGGCATAGAGATAGATTATAGTCTGGAATAGCACATAGGCTACTTTTTATCCCGGAAAAATGTACGGTTCCCGTGGGATTGATCTATTTTGAGTTTTAACTAGGGACGAATCCGAGAGAAGCGAGGGTGGATTGCTATATAAGCATATTCTTTACTGGTGGGTTGGTACTGACTTTTTTTAGGTGGCTACAAGTAGTGAAAATAATCATCAAAATACGTCTAGTTTTTTCGTGAAGGAGTAGAGTAAGTAGAGTAAGTGTCTAGTAGGAAAAGAGTAAGAAACAGACGCACACATACAACTTTTTATATTTATAATAATATTCTGAAATCTATTCACCAATTTTTCTTAGACCGCTTGATAGATATCGCTAGTTCGAATATGTAACGTATATTTAAAAATTTAAACAAATCTAGAAAGTCTTATTGTAAGCTATTATTAATTTTTATTGACTCCAAATGTAGCAAATGTATGTATTTCTAAGTAGAAATAATATAGAATGAATATTAATAATTCCTTACGGCCCTTTTTTAGTGAAGAATTGAGATATGATTATTAGTTTACCTGAAACAAAGAAATTTATTATTAATAAAATTTATTAAGAAACTATATAATTGAATAGAGTAATTTTTTTATAATAGAAATAGCTTACGCTTAAGGAATAGCATAAGATTTTAGTAAAAAAAAAACATATAGGTATAAATATAAAATTATTATATTATGTTTTGATTTGAGCGGCTTAATTTGATGAAAATGAATATAAAATGAACAATTACTATGGTTTTTCCAACAACAAAAGAGCTTAGTAGACACGATGAAACTCTACAATTGCTTATGAATAGAAATCTATATATAAATAGGCAAAGACAAAACAGTTCAGTACCTTGTTCTCCTCCGTTTGTCAACCGATTGTCTTTTTATTTTGTTTAGTAGCTATTAACAAGCTTTAGTGCTATCAATAAAAAAATGGAGACAGTTAATTCTTTTTATATAGATAGGTAAATTTATTCTATAGAAATTCATACATATATATGTATATTATGTATGTATGTATATATATATATATATATATATATATATATATATATATAAATATATATATATATATATATATATATATATATATATTTATATGTATGAATTTCAATTTTTCAATAATGATTATGGTGGAATACGACCGGGCCACCACTAGGTTTAATAATTATATTGAATTGATTTCGTCGTTGTGACATGGAACGATAATAAGTCATTTCCATAAATAATATAGTTTTTGTATTTCTACTAGTAGAACCTATGGCTGCGCCCGCGTTCAATCTACAAAAATCTCTTTGGCTTTGTGTTGTACAGTGACTCACCCTATATATTTATATATTATTGTTCATACAAAAAAACATTAAAATCGGTTAAGCCGTTTCCAACAAACATCGTGACACAAGATATTTATATATTAGATTTGTGAATGATTGTAAAAAACCATCTTTTTTAAGCCACCAGAATATTTACAAATAAAGTAATATAAATGAGATTTTTACGTGAAAGGTGAAATATGGTACATAGTTGTTAAGTAGTTGCTTAAAAAATCAAATGAAATGAGAAATTCAGTACATTTTTGGCATTAATAGATTAACATTTAGTCAATAGGAAAGGACAAAGTACTACACTAAGGGTTTGTATGTCAGTATGATTTTTTGAGTAATTTAGGTCATATTTTCGCCAATTATAATGAATGAAATTTTCAAGTGTTCCTTTTTTTAGTTTAACAGTAATAGTTCTAATTTAGATAAATAGTTTGGTTAAAGTGTATGAAAGTTAAACTCAACTCCTAACATGTTCGTAAACAACTGCTTTCTAAGTTAAGCTACATAAATCATACACGGGATGGATAACTTAGAGGTTACTGTTTCTTGGAAACTAAGTTAAACAAAGGTTAATTAAAAACTACTTCCTTTATTTATTTATTTTAGATTTTATCATCACTGGGAATCGAAAAGGCTAAAGTTGACTTTACTTCCAATGACATTCGCAAGTTATAATCATTAGGAACCTTATCTCTTATATAGTCTACTTCAGCACTTTTTAACATCCCACTGCATGCCACGGTTCTCCCTCAAATTGTACTTCACTGTCATGTCTTTCGATAAATTGCTAGGTTCTTTCAGACATGTAGGTTTCCTCACGATATATTCCCTCATTGTAATACTTCATGGTAATTATGAAGAAAATGATTCACATCTAAAATTATCAGACATGCAAGATCCGGGGTTTGAACCCGTTTCACTTGGTTTCCTAAGCAAGAACATTATTGCTGGGCTACCACTGTATTTTTAAATTTTTAATTTCACAGGTTATTTTAATTTTATTTATAAGTATTGTTGTTGAGATATATCGATTTTCTTTATTTAAATTGAGATAGACTGCGAATAACGCTCTTCTACTCGTTTCTAATGCGGTTCAATCCACTCACGTCGCTTTTGTATCAAAATTGATTTGCTTTTAAATAAAACATTATAATATAGAGGTATTGGAAGCTCAGTGGTAAGGGGCTTGCTATGTAAATCGAGTGACGCGGGTTGAAATCTCGGGTCACGCACCTCTGATATTTTCATGTGCCATTCATTTCCAACATTTACTTTACCACTTGTCTTATGCTGAAGGAAAATATTGTGAGGAAATCAGCACGTTTGACAAAACTTGGCCAGTTTTCGAAAGACATGTGAAGTCCGCCAACTCGCACTTGGCCAGCGTGGTGGACTATCGTGTGATTCCTCTTGTATTTAAGGGAGGCTCGTGCCCAGCAGTGGGACGTAAAAAGGGATGTAAATACAAAACATAATATTTTGTAATAGAAAAATAATTTGTTAAATTAACACTAGGAATTGCTTTAAAGCAAAAAAACCTGATGAATCTTCAACTTAGTTATTGAAAAATAACGATATTGATGCTTATAAACCGATTCATACTATGTCAATCAATGTATCAAAATATACTTTATTCAATTAGACTTTTACAAAAACTTTTAAACTGCCACTTTTTACATTTTCAAAATTTAAATTAAATGTCAGTATGTACGACCGTGAGGAATCTACCATTGGTCGATAGCTGTTCATTCTAGCTCCGATAACGGTCTGGTAAAGTATTTTTATAGTAAGGGACTTGCATGTCTGAGAGAACTTATTACATTTTTGAAAGATATGTGAAGTCTGCCAACCTGCCTTGACTAGAATGATAGACTATAACCTGATCTTTCTCACATTGATGGGAGGCCCACCCCTAGCAGTGGGACATTAAAAAGAGATGGATAGAAATCAAAAATACAATCTTCTTATTATCACGTACATCATTAAAGAACAGCTACTACCTCAAAATGTAAAAAATAATACGAAATAAACTCGTAACTAGTTTGAAAAATCAAATTTCTACTTATATCAGATATACTAAAGTTTATCATTAGCTTTCAAACTTATAACGAGGCTTGTTTATTCAGGTCTAGGAGAACAGGTACGATCACTTCAGGTCAAGTGTTTTGTAGGTACGGGGGTTGTTAAATATTGCTAATCATACTATGTATTTTAACTAGTGACTTGCCTTTGGTTTACTCGGATCCACTTATCTTATAATATGAAAGTGAGCAAATCTTGTATACATATAAGATTATTTCCTATATCTCGGAAATGGCTCTAGCGATTTGGATCAAACTTTGTGTTTCTCTATCTATATATGTATAGTCTTCCAGGTACTACTCATAATATTATATAGAGGTAACGTTACATTTTATAAATAAAATGTAACAACGTGCTACTCCAGCTCATTGTCTATTCGTGTACAAAATTTTATCCGAATCTGTGCAGCACAGACATACAGACACATTGTAACTAGAATATATTATTAGTTAGAACGATGAAATATTATTTGTATTATTTCTACTTAATAATAATAACCAATTTTAAATAACAAAGTACCAATTTCATTACGTTACTATACAGATAAATAAAATTGAAGTGTCTGAATGTAATGTCATAATAACAGTGTTTTACTAAATGTATATGAAAATATACACGGTACTTATTTTATGGGATGGATTTTTACGGAAAGTTTATTGGCAGATAGCTGATGTTATTGGGAGTAACTTTGGCTACTTTTGTTTTAGAAAAAAAATCAGGGTTCCGCGTAAAAAAATCAAAACACATGAAATCGTGAATAAAATCGGCGTACCTAGGGATGCAGTTAAGCGAAGTGAGAGTAAGTCGATATAATTCTCGGTCGAGTGCGCAAGCGATCCCGTGGCCCTGTCTCTTGTGATAGGGATCACCGTGGTGGTTTTAGTGGGTAGTCTGTCGTGCTTCTCGCGACAGGAGTCCCACATACCCCGCGCGGTTCACAAAGGGGTTTACACACGAATAATAATAAAAACATTAAAAAGTCGATTGATAAAAAGAAAATAGTAGTAGGGGTCATTTTCAATCAAAACTTTGTGTGAAGTATTTACGTGTTCGTGTAACTTGTATGGCGTTACGGCTAAACGGGTTTACGTGATTGACTTAAAGTATAGTCTTATGGAATTACTTGTACTGTACACAACATTAGTCACGATAAAGGTGGTATAAAAGAAAATAATATTATTTTTATTATTAATATTGAAAATAGTACGAGATATACGAGGATATTAGTATAAACAGCAAATCACAGTGCTACAAGTTTTTTGGCTGTGGTATTTATTTTGGCGAAGTCCGTCTATATTCATTAGTGAGTTTCATATATTATAGATAGTACATGGGCTACTGAGCTTCGCTCGGAGTTTTTTGGCCTAAAGTGCAATTTTCTTTTTTTTAAATAAATATAAAAAAAAAACAAAAGTAAAAACTTTGTATGCGATCGAAATTCGAACCTGGACACCTGTTATTGTAAGATGACAACTGTTAAAAACATCCAATATTATTAATTAAGAGCTATAAGTGTAAATTTTTTCGTTTGAACACATCTTGACCAGGCGTCAGGTTATCTTTGTTTGGACCCGACAGGAGCTTGTGGTACCGGAGCAATCCGGCGCGGACCAACAGCCAGGAGGGAGGGTTGAGGGAGCGGCGTTAGGAGGGCGCCGTCTCCTTCTTGGAGGTAGCGCGGTGTCTCCGGCCGTTTCGCGGTAGGAGGCGCTGCGCGGGCCACACTGCCGGGGCTAGCCCGTCGGTGTGGCGGCTGGAGCGGGGCCAGTTCGGTGGTCCTGCGTCTGGCGAGGGATGTCGGCAGCCATTTTGGTCCGGAGGTGGGCCGACGGTAGGGGGGCCGCGGGGGAAGAGGAGTGTCGGTATGGCGATGCGCCGCTCGTCCTTATCTCCCGCGGCCTAGCGGGGCCATTACCGTTGATGGTGGACGCGGTGGGGCTGCAGGGGAAGGGGAGTGTCGGCGTTGTCGCATTCTCTTCTCCTGCAGCCGTTTGTGGTTGGGCTCGTTTTCGGGCGTCTTTGGGAGGGGGTTTTGCCCAATTTGGGTGGGGAATTATTTTAGCAGGTTGCCCACTTCGGTGAGCGGTGTTTGTGTGGTGTGGGGCTGCTCCGGGTACTTCTCTGATCAGCAGAGTGGACTAAGGAGCGGCCTCACTTCTTGGGTTGCAAGTCTTCCCATAATGGGGTTGTCCCGCTTGGGGCGGCCTCATGGTTGGTGGCTTCAGCCAACCGTCGGGGCGTCGCGGTTGTATGCGAGAGCGATCCCGTGGCGTCCCACATGGCGGCAGAGGGGGAAAGTTGAGTTTTAGTGGGTATGCTGGTCTCATTAGCCGGAGAGTCTCCACATAACCACCCCGGGGGAAGTCGGGTGGTATCCGTAATAGGATTTCCCAACTATAAAAAAAAAAAAAAAGGCGTCAGGTTATCTTAAGATTTAATAAGATAATGACAAGCGTTGCCTCTCTCCTTATACAAAAATTTAAATAAAAACGTTAATGCAGTACCTACAAATAAAAATAAAATGAAATAAACTTTATTCAATTAGACTTATTACAAGTACTTTTGAAAAACGTCAGTCAAAATTAGGTCAGAAGGACATAAAATTATCTCTAATGGATGTTAAGTGGATTTGGGAAAATATAGACACGGACAGACAAACAGATTAAAAGTGAATACATTGAAAATTCTAAAAATTGTAACTACACCAAGTCTCAATCTATTATTATTGCAAAAGTTTGTATGTCTGTATGTTTGTTACTACTCTAAGCTGAAATGGTTGAGTAAAATCTAGGCTATTGTATGGTCTAAGGACGCATTTGAGTGAAGCAAATCGCTAGCGAAATTCAAAACACGATTTGAATTACTTCGATTAACAGAAAATAACAGAAAAACCCTTCACTTTCACACTACATTTTAAAATAGTCCCAACCATTTTATATTCCTTAGAAAAACAAAAGTACTGACTCGTATAATGCATAAGGTTCCAGCAAAAATGATAAAAGATTTATCAGCCTGATTGGGAGCGGTCCAAACAGAGCATCGGGACTCGATAAATCCCCTGATTTTCCACGTTAGAACATCGTTCGGAATCCAATGCAAAACGACCAAAAACTACTAAAACCGTATAAGCCTCTTTCACACTAACTTCCTTTGTGTTGCGATGTAAGACATAATTAAAGGAACTGTTGGAAACGTTTCTAATATCGCTTGAGAACCGAGTGTGGCTTTTTTTGATTAAACAAGTGGATGTCAATGTACTATATATAAAATATATATATATCAAAGTGGGGTTTGTTACAACATTTATAACTCGAAAACTGCTGGACCGATTTTTATGATTTTTATTTTGTTGGATTTGTCTTTACCCTGAATAGCAGAATTGCTATTAAAAAATCGGAAAAATTCACGAAAAAAATCTATTCCATACTTAGCGTCAAAACGTACCTAGAGAAGTAGAGACGAACCTGAGCGAAGCGAGGGTGAGTCGCTAGTAGTATATACATATATAATACAATTAGTAGAAGATAAAATATATTTAATTTAGTATTATGATTATTTTTCTTTTATAACAAAATACCGAGACTTTATTTTGGTCTATTTTTTTATACATATACGCGAAAGTGTGTGAACATGCATGTATGTTTGTTACTCCTTAATGCTCAAACTCCTGAACGGATTTTGATAATATTTTGTAAATAGATAGACTATTATTTGGATTAATACATACTCGTATGTGAAGTGTTTAGCGTATGCACCCGATTAGAGTAAGTTGCGAGTATTGTATTATTTAAATGAAAATTATTAAAAGCTTTTGTCAAGAGCTATAAATAAAGTGATGGAAGTTTATAATGATGAATAGAAACTATTCTAAGTTTTTTTTAGTCATATATGTGTTAATAGCCTTATACTACTGAATTAGGTTCTCTAACAATAGTAATCGATATATCGCCAATTAGCTGATCTATCGATTTATGTAAATTTTTTTTTTTCACTTTTTGTATCTCATTTCAATGTTCTGTTTCATTGCCAATTATGGTGTACCATTTGGTGTGGAAAATGGCTGAAATTTTATAGTTCATTTATTTCTAACAGATAGTTAGCGTAAAATCCTTTGTATTTAAAATTTTTATGTGGGATATTACCTGTATATTGGATGGTTTTTAGGGTTAACAAAAATTCATAAGATTTAGTCAATTATTACTTTATTTGTAAATATTTCCAGGTTCTAATAAATGTACTAATTTTTTTATCAATCTATTATGTATATAAAAAAACGTGTCTGTCTACTTATGTACGCACGTAGTAAGTTATACTTGTTTGGCGTGAACAAAAATAGCTATTTCATCCCATATGCACAATTCTCTGTTTGTAAAAGGAATGCAGCTAACTTCATCATGTCGCTTTTTGACAGTCGGTGTGTGCACGCATTGTAAAAATTTTACTCCCATAAGTTTTTCCAAACGTGCTAAAAGAAGTATAACTTCAAAATGGTATTCTGATATTATTAGATTGCGAAAGATTGATAAGTTAGTAAATCTTGTATAAACATTTATTTATTTCGTGTATCCCGGAAACGGCTCTAACGATTTGGATCAAATTATGTATTTAGATAAGGTTTTGCTTTTTAAGTTTGTCTATATTGGTGTCTTTTCTGAAAAGACGCAATTTTATCTTTTTCGAAATAATGCCGAGTGAGGCTTAGTTACTATTGCTTAAGAGTGTGAGTGTGTGTATATTTCTTATTTCTTCATACCAGAGCCAGCAGTCGCAGGTTCGAGTCCCGCTGGGGGCATTTATTTGTGTGATGAGCATGATGACATGAGCGACTTTTTTTACCCCAGCCATGGGTGTTTATATTTATAATATGTATATATTTAAAGTTATGTATGTGTAGTGTATTAACTATCTGATGGTGCTGTGTGTTAATGTTCCAACATATTTATTTATTACCTCGTCCGCTATTTATCAAAATATCTTCCATGCGAATAAAGCTGAGGGCACATGCTAGTACAGCAATAATGTTTTTGATACATTTCATATGTAGCATGTATAAGGAGATAAGATAAAGAGGGTGTAATAAATCTTGATACTGGAGTTATAGCAAGATCTGTCCCTTGGGGTGTAGACAAAGTACGGTCAGATGTTTTACATATTATAACACAACGACGTGCCATTTTAGAAGTAATAGAATTATTATATTCGCTACTTTGATTGTCGTGGGTTCGATTCTCGTAGTAACTGATATCGAATAGATCATAAACATTACTGAGTCTAATAAAGATGAGGAACTAAATCTAATTTTCGATTTATTTATAAAACGCCGTTTACTTTTAAAAAAAAACCCAAGCAATTCTGTATTGAGCCCTTTTTAACGTCCCACTGCTGGGCACAGGTCTACCTTCAATACGAGGCGGATCAGGCTATAATAGTTCACCACGCTAGGCAAGTGGCGGACTTCACATGTCTTTTAAAAATTGACTAGGTTCTCTCAGACATGTTATTCACGATGTTCTACTTCACCGTCATGCCATTAGCATTGTTAATACAAAGAGATCCTGGTAAGTTCAACGTTAGTCAGGCACCAAATCCACGACTTCCAAGTTTCGACCACCACCTTCCACCACTCAGAAACATGTTACATTTCACCATTATTCCACCAATTAATAATAAAGCCTCCATTTTCTCCGAAAAAACTTAAATCACTTAACTGAACATAATTTTATTTAGAATTCTTTTCAAAATAAATTCTTTTGCAACACCTGCGTATATATTACCTACTCTGTGGTGAGCGGTCACGTTTACTTTTTATGTTGTTCCGGTCCTAACCTTGTATATGTATTAATGTGTTTATATGTACCGACCACAGCATACAAATGGCCTGTTCAAAAATCTCTAGAATATATGAAGGAACTAACTTTTCCTGCTGTCACCATTTTGAATATGTTCACATGGTATTTTATTAAACGTTTTTTGCAATATACGTTTTAAAATGGTGACTACATTATACGTAGTACGATTACATGTCCTTTATACTGTAAAAATATGTACACAGCTAAGAAAATTAAAGTATACTAAACATTAAACAATTTTCTCAAGCAAAATACATGAACTTTAATGTCCAATAAGAGTGATTGCTGAAAGAAAATTTTATGAATGTATGTTTTTACAAGAATGAAATGTATCGGGAGAATCAGGAGAACGTCTAGCTTTTTTTACGTTAATAATCGTATACTGTTAAAAACATCTAGTGTATTGCCATATTAACCTAGTATTAAATTTTATTATTTATTTCGTTTTATTTTTTATTAAAATTTAACTAATTAATAGGTTTGATTCAGAAAATTCGCCGATACAATAGGTTTCAAATAACTCTCAAATTAAATGAAATATGCTATAAATATACAATTGTAAGGATTTAAAGAACTTTATTAGAGAACTTTTTAAGATATTTTATACATGCTTAGATCAAAAAGTACTAGACACACAACCAGCGATAAAAATGTCCTCACTAAATGAGCACTCATTTGAACATTTGAGCGCGCTTTTGTTTTTTTTTTAATGAAAACAACTTTAAGCTTGCATGTAAGTTTCTATTTACATTGTTGTATATTTATTTCAACTAGAGTAATTACCTAAACACAATTGGTGACAGTTTTAAAACAACTTTTGCATGGGATTCTGTATCTAGTACTTTTTTGATCGAAGTATACATGTGATATAATTATCTTATGATATTGTTGTAATGTGGTATTGTTTATTAATTTAAATAAATGTCAAACCTCAAATTAAAATAATTTGATTCGGTATAATTTATGCTTAGTTACATATTTGGCACTTTTAGAGTGATCTAGCTGCAGATTCTAATAGGTTGTGTCTCTGCCATGTCGAAAACCTTAGTTTATGAATTTATGGGGTCAAATGGGCTACACTCGAGTGGTTCAGGCTTTAATAAATTTAGTATATTTGATATTTTCGGCCACGTTTATACCTTGTTAGCAATCATCAGGTTATTTACAAATACTTTGCCTCTTTTAGGAAATATTCTATAGGCATATTTATTTTCATATGAAATTATTTCTGTTACAATTTTAAATGTTTTTTTACGGAATATTAAGATATTAATATATGGGTGCTGTGTAGTTTTAACTAAGTGAAGAATATCAATATTATCATGTATTTGAACACTGATTGTAAAACTATTACGAGCAACGTGTAAGATTGAATTTGCAATATTTAATGTAGTCAATGCCATTGAGAGTCATATCTCATGCCACGATGGTCGATTTTTCATGAGTTCATATTTACTGGTACATAAGTACCAATACCTTATTAATTTAAATAATTGTCTTAGTACCTTATTTTTTGAAGTAAGGTAGTTTCGGACTAATATTAATGCGGAAGTTTGGATGTGTGTATGTCTGTTTTTCTTTTTTCACGATGAAAAGACTGTATCGATTTGGACGAAACTTAGCTCACACAAACTGTGAATTGGAGTGATATAGAAGGTTACGTATATTGATATGTTGGTCACCAACGTACGAGTGAAGCAAGATAATTTGCTGGTTTTGTTATTTTCATATAAAATAATATGAAACAAAAATTTATTGAAAATAATTCCAACATTCAATGCTTAAAAGTTTGGCGAGTTTTTGGTAAAATATTCATCCTAATGGGAAATACTTGTTAACAGTTATGGTATCTCATAAATATTCGTGTAACGTTTGCCACGTATGAAACTAAAAGGTAGTGAAGTCTATTTGGGCAGGTCAAGAATCCAAACCCTAAATATTTGTGGTGAACGAAAAATTCAAGGGTTGATGCGATACTTTTGTTAGCAAAAATGGGTTTCTAGTAAGCCGGTTATACATTACTAAGCAAAAATGAGATTATGCTCTTAGGTAAATTGCAAATATGAATTTCGTAAAAATGTTTATTTTGATATTTGTATTAATTATATTCCCGCTACCAAATTGCCAAATAGAGAAACTGGTAGGAAATATCTATTTATTCGGTAAATATCGCGACTTCTCTCTCTCGCTTTTTTCTCTCTCGCTCTAGGTATGTAGATAACAAATATTTCTCTAGACCCAACAAGTTTTACACTGAAATCTTTGTTTCATAGCTGAAATCTTTATTTTAAGAACGTCCCTTGAGTAACACTATAGGCGCTATATTTTTCATGAATAAATGCTATAACAAAACCGGCTTTCTATGTATTTTATTAGAATATTTGTATGATATTTTATTTTGTGAATTATATTTAACATTTATTGTATACTAGCGACTCACCCTTGCTTTGTTCGGGTTCACTTCAGGTACGTTTTAACGGTTAGTATGTAATATATAGACTATATATTATATATACCTCGGTACAAAATAAACAGTTCTTAACTTTTCGAGTTTCCACTGTTTTTTTTAGGTTTTTTCTATTTTTTACTATCTACCCCTAACACATCCCCAACAAAACAAAAAAAGAATTATTCAAATTGGTCCAGCCATTTTCGAGTTTTAGCGAGACTAACGGAAGGCAATTGATTTTTAAATATATAGATATTTCTCACTAATCAGAAGTTTCCAAAATATTATTTGACTGCAATTTTTAATTATAGGTATTAACTATGAAAAGAATATTTTGTATCATTGAAATAAATGTAACATTTCTAAAATCTTAAAACTATACTATCTCATAGTATTAGCATTAACGACACGTTTGGCTCAGTTTGTAGTGATCCTACTTGCAGTGCTAGCGGTCGCGGGTTTCAGTTCAGCTAGGGGTATTAATTTGTGTTATGAGCACGAATGTGTGTACTCCAGTCATGGGTGTTTATATTTCTAATACATATGTATTTGAAGTCATATATGTGTAATGTATCAACTATCTGGTATCCATAATACAAGCCTCGTATCTTACTATGGAACTAGATGGTGCTGTGTGTTAACGTCTCAACATATATTTATCAATATACTCAGCATAAACAAATATAGTTTGTACAGGGATTGTATATTAAAAAATAATAAATAATACTATTAGCATTTTGTTTTAATAAACATTTCCTTACATACGTTTATGCAAAGAAAGCCTCAAATGTGATAGTGAATGTGGCTCCTCAGTAAATCTCAGATCTCTGTATTCGTATCGCGGATAGGTATTTATTTAGGGTTGCTTGCAGAGCTTAGTCTATATGACGAGAGCTAAGCGGATGAAGTGTTACTACAGGAAAATATCTTTAAAGTCTTTTCTTTAAAATTTATTTAAAATTCTTTATGATATTTATATATAAGTAAAAGAAATGAAATAAATGTTAAAATTTTAATACAATTTAACTTAATTTTTAAAATTAAACATTGTTAGAAGGTAAAATAACAAGGACAAATACTGATTATTTTATTTTCACCAAAGATATAGTACCAGGCTTTAAAAACGTATATCTAGATTTTTCTTGAGTAGGCTATAATGTATATCTTTATTTATTAAAATCTAGTGCATTGTTGTATATAGATAAAAGAGATATATATATATATATATATATATATATATATATATATATATATATATATCTATATACAACAATAAGCACTTTTAATTTCAGATATAAGCTATCTACTACTGAATTCCTTTTAAATACGTTGAACTCTTACATCGGGAGTCATTACAGTATTTGGCGTTTTCTACTTGGATTCTGATAGCGACACCTTTCGATATTTTTTATTACGCAGTAGGCCTGTCTGTGTTCTAAATTTCATCCAAATCGATCCAGCCGTTTCAGCGTTAAGAAGTAACAAACACATACAAACTTTATTTATTTATAACTGCAACTTACTCTCGTTTCACTCGTCCCTACGAGTAGGTTGACACCCCATACAAACTTTCATCCACATTTTCACCCTCTTAAGGAATGATTTCCGTAATAAAAAATATTTTTTGTCCTTCCAGAGTCTCAAACTATTTTCTTACCAAAATTTCATCTAAATCGGTCCAGTAGTTTTATGTTGAGTTTATTCGTTAAAAACATACAAAAATATAATATCCTCTTTATAATATTAGTGTTGATAGTAACAAAATTATGCGTAATATGTGTAATATTTTATATATTATTGTTTTATTATAAATATCTTGGGGCAAGCACCAATTTATTCCGTCCTGCCCTTAGGGTGACAATAAACAGTTCTGTCCGCGCCTAACAAAACTGTTTGGTCAACGCCAACTGAATACGACTGTGTGTACTTTGCAAGCGTTTCCAATGGATTTTTTATTGGACTACCCACTTTTTATTGCTATTACAAGATAACATGTAAGAGATGGATGAAAATAAAGTGAAATATTTTGCGAATAAAAATTAAGTCAAACAGTGTGAAAATATATTGAGCATGTATTACCGGGTAGTATATAGTTATTTTAGTTATTTCTCGTCATATAATAAAAAAATTAGATAAAATAGTGTAAAAATCGTTTGTAAATGAGAAGTAAAGAAAATGAAATTGCCTACTTTTGTTAATTTTATAAAGAATAACATTAATTTATTTTTATAAATATCTACGTATTGAATGAAAAGGATATTTTTCCTTGAAAATGTTTTTTGTTAGATTTATGCGAATATTAGACATTATTATAGATTTGAATTGGGTTTATTTTGATAGGGAAGCAAAAACAAATTAATCTACGAAAAATTTGAAAAGCTAGTTAGTTTTATTTAAAATAAAAAGAAATATAAACTTTTTCAAATTGTTTAAGATTATACGAGTGGAGTTTTGGTTGGAGATTATAATTTTAATAAATAAAACCTTTAGACTCTACATTTGAACGAAAAATCCTATATATTTTCTGAAATACTGCAACAGAAGCCAAGTATGATATTAACTTCATATTGTATCATTCGAGCATCACATTGCATCGCTATTGACATAAGAGCAATTTGAACGTTATAACCTTTCTCTTGCTGGAAATATAGTGAAGTTTTAATTTTGAACCTATTTTTATCTACTGAGATTATATTTGTAAAATATTTATTACTAGTGATCTGCCCCTGCTTTTCTCATTACATATCATGTTCATGTCATTTCTGTAATATTTCAGTAATATGTCTTATTTTTTTGTGGT
Source organism: Brenthis ino (assembly GCA_921882275.1). Classification (NCBI taxonomy): domain Eukaryota; kingdom Metazoa; phylum Arthropoda; class Insecta; order Lepidoptera; family Nymphalidae; genus Brenthis; species Brenthis ino. Next base: position 8,363,376 of record OV170233.1, read on the forward strand.
CGTGGGTTCGATTCTTCAATATATGATTGCCTATAATGCCCAATTAAATATTTAGTCATTTTTTTGTTCTAGTAATAAGCACGAACAGAATAAGATGCCTCTATTGAGAAATCAGTTAGAGAGTCTGAAGGCAATATGAGATTAAAAGTTTGGAAATATTAACATTTGTAATTGTATATTATCTGGAAGCAAAATTAACAAATCATATATTTCAACCTAACATTTAATAAGAACAACTAATTAAAGCTAGTTTAACATTTGAATATATATATCTTATAATATTAAATTACCACATTTTGTATATATATAAATTTATTTCGTGTATCTCGGAAACGGCTCTAACAATTTAAATCAAAGTTTGTATTTAGGTAAAGTTTTACTTTCCGAAAAAAGCGAAATTTTTCACCCAAAAATAAAACAAAAAAAACAGCAAGCGAAGTAAAGTCGCCCAGGTACTACAGACTAATATAGTCATAAATAAAATAAAATCATTTCAAAATATACTTTATTCAAATAGACTTTTAAATACACTTTTGAACCGTCACTTTTACATTTTAAAAATGAAGATATTTATAAAAATCATTTTAAACATTTCATCAGTAAAAGAAGCTAATATTTAAATATACCGTGAAACCAAACGGTAATTCTATTTCTAAAAGTTTCAAAGGAAACTGCGACAAATACTTGATTGATAATATAAGTGGATAGTTTTTGAGGAAGTCTTAAAGGAAAATAAAATGGCTTGCTATTTTTATCGTAGAGTCAATACCAATTTAAAGAGTGTCACTCGACTCTACGTAGAGATTTCTAAATCAAATCTGTAAAGGGTAAAAGGGTGAAATGTGTTAAAACGTGACATTTTAGTAAATAAAACAGCGCCGACCGCTTAAACTCGATTGAACGACTAACTAGAAAATACCGGTTAAAAATAGTTTTTACCGGTATTTTCTAGTTTTTTGTACATTTGTCGGCTATAGTAAATATTAGATAGTTGTGGAAAAAAATTGATGGAAGTTTTAAATTATGGTAAGAATTTAATAAAATATATGTATTTATTAATAAATGGGTTAAATTGTTTTATCTCATTTAATTTTAAAACAGGTTCTTTTTATTATAGTAAAATAACCTCTCTTGATTACATAGTAGTTATATATTTATATGGTAAAAGATACAATGAAAATATGTGTATATAAAGGATTGTGAAGATTATCTGTACAAAAAGCCACTTTAATTTAATGTTGTAATAGCCCGTAGTGACGCTAGCAATAATAAGTGAAGACACATTTTACGCCAAATACTAAATAATTTACGCTAAAAAAATATATTACCACCTACCTGAGAATCTTGTTGAAAAAATGGTTATATTTCATCTCACTGCATTTGTCTCTATCAGCTCTCTCATGCATTTTTATTTTTCCTATACAATATGTACATCAAATACAAACCTTCGTATCATCAAACCTATGACTTCTTGCATTAAAGGCAATACCAACAAAATGTGCCCAGACCTTGTGCAGGCGTCAGTTCGATTCAGTGTTTAGTAAATATCAATATCGCCTCTATGTATCAAAGCTGTCACATTAACCAGGTGTCCATTTGCTGATACAAAATATCCTTTTGAAAGCTAAAAGCATTACCCATTTCACAGTATTGCAATCAATCGTAATAGTAGTGATACAAACGGTAGTTGTTTGTATGTAGGTTTATGTACCTAGAGATATTATAGTGTGCAATACACATTGCTATATGTGTATTGTACACTATATCTCTATATAAACCTTTCGAAAGCTCGTTAGGTTCTCTAAGACATGCAGGTTTCCTCAAGATATTTTCTTCAACTGTAGTAATCATGTTGGAAATTATTTGCACATGAATATATCAGAGATCCGAACCCGCTTTAATCGATTTTCCTCGTGAGCTCATTACTACTGGGATACCACTGCCGTTTTCTTAACAAAAAAGCAGTGAGAATGTAGAGTCTAGATATTCATCGTATCTTTCTAGTATATAATAGAATTTTACTCTTACCATTAAAACTGACTCTAGAAATTAAAAATTCTTTTGAACAGTTCTTTATCATTATCCTATTTCTCTGCATTCCTAACAGGTTTTTCTTTATTTTAACTATTACTTATTGATTGCCACTTCGATTGAGCACCAAAACCAGCTGAAAATATTTAAGAGGATGAAAATAAGAATGTATTTTTGTCAGAATATTTAAGTTTTAACAAAGAGTCCCTATTAGGAATAATATAACATTGCCTTATGAATTAAAAAAAAAGATACTATTCCCTTTTTTAATTGTAACATTTAATTACATCTGTGTTTTTTTGACGAACAGAAAAACATGTCATATAGCTTGCAAAAGATATCTCATGCTTATGAAAAAAACGTAGCAGTGCTTACATTTCAATTTAGTTGTAACTTGTTAATAATAGCTGGTAAAATATATATAATATGTATGTATAACCTACAATATTTTTCATATCTAATACTATTATTGTTGTTTGTCTGTTTGCCTGCCGTTATGCTTGGCATACGATGAATCCTGCATGTCTACGAGAACCCAGCAAGTTTTCAAAAGACATGTGAAGTCCGCTAGCCCGCACCCGGCCATTGCGATTTCCATGTCTTCTAGTTTTGATTAATCACTTTCTATCTCTTTCTCAAAATGGACTCTACACACCTTAAAATTAAAATAACCCAGTTAATTTTAACTAAATAACATTAATAATAATTACTACACTATAAAGCGAGTAAAATTTAAACCTTAAGCAATTTGGCTCTCAAATTAAGTACTAATACCTTACAATTCTATAATACAATTCACAACATTTATCACCTCATATAAAACTGAATTATGGAAAAATGTGTTTTATACCATAGACAAAGGTGCGAGATTCCTTTAAACATATCTGTCAGATGTAGCATTTTTCCTAGGATGTGTTTAGAAGCTTAATTCTACTGGTCGTCGGTATTCGTAACGAAATGGAGCCGTAATTTACTAGGATAAGGTACAATAGTGTTGCCACGAAAATAAAATGAAGCAAAGAAATAGTATTTTATTTCGAGGTTAGTTCTTCACGTGAGAAATAGTTGAATAAAAGTAGAAGAATATTTGTTTACTGTTTGAGGGTAAGTTAGTATTTATGTATTTAGTAAGTGCTCAAGGTGTTTAAGTATCGCTTGAATTAGACAATGCTTTTTTTGTTATTATTTCAGTCGAGTTATGATGAAAGATTGCTTTAAAAATTTTTGGTTTAGATTTTCATTGTCTGCTAGTTAAGTTTATTATTTAAATACTAGTTACTTACTCCCGCTTCGATATTATATTCGCTATATTGCTTACTAGCGACTCACCCTCGCTCCGCTCGGGTTCGTCCCTACTAACATTTTAACGTTTAGTATAGATTTCTCAAAGATGAGATATTGATAATAATGTCTATTTCAATAAGATTTTCCAAAAAATATTTATTGTACAGATTTGACTTAGAATTTTATTATATGTATAGATATACGCTAGATGCCTTTTCTATCTATAATATCGTGTACAGGTAGCACCAATTGTTGTCCAATTTTATAACTAAGAGTAGCCTAAGTATTACTACTGACTATAATCTATCTATGTATTGAATTTCATCTAAATTCATTCAGCTGTTTCAGTGTGAAGGGATATCAAACTTACACACATACAAACTAGCACTTACAAAAGTAGTGTAATTATAGTTTCAGTAATCTATACTAATTAATGTGTAAATAGATTTGTCTGTCTGCTGGGTCGAACCAAGAATTCAATCTATATCCTTGCCAAATTTTATCGAAATCTGTTCAGCGATTTTAGAAAAATGTAACAGACATAGTTACTTTCACATTTATAATATTAGTATGGATTCAAAGCAAATATTTTTATTTACTTCGAAATATCCAAACAGATAATTTACTCTAAGAAGATATCTTACTTAGAATTGTTGCTAACTACTTAATAGGAATTAAATATTAATAAATCAATTCAAATAGGAATAAATAATTAATTTATTAATCTTGTTTTAGCAAGACTGAGGGTATTGTCAAAGTATCCTAAATTTGTCTTATATTTAATAAAATTAAATGATTCTATGCAGTGTTACGATGAAGCAAAAAATCGTGAGGAAACCTGCATGTCTGAAAGATTTTAGTAAATTTACGAAAGACCTGTGAAGTCCGTCAACTCGCACTAGGCCAGCGTGGTGGACTATTTCCCTGTATTGAAGAGAAGCCGACTGTTCCCCATTGTATTGCAGAGAAGCCCGTACCCAGCAGTGGGACGTTAAAAAAGGCTGAAGAATATGATTGTAAGTAAATTAAATAAGTTAGCATGTACTGATAAAGTAGAACTTATGTTCCATTCTTTAAATCATCAGATGCAAACTATAGAATTAAAGTACTGTATTATCATTTCAATATCATCAGTATGCAATTACTAGCCATTCACCCTTACTTTGCTCGGGTTCGTGCCTAGGTTGCTTTCCCATACAAATTTCATCCCTATTTTCATCCCCTTAAGGGATGATTTCCGAAATAAAAACTAACCTATATCCTTCCCAGAATTTAAAATATCTTCTTACCATATTCCATCTAAATCGGTTCAGTAGTTTCGGAGGCTATTCAGTACCAACAAACAAACAAATCTTTCCTCTTTATAATATTAGTATAGATGATTAGAAGTAGGCTATAAAAAGATTTATCTTGTATTCGACTTCGAGTGGGTTAAAAAGAGAAAATTTTGTCACTTTTCATGTAATATACCTTCTGCTATACAAGAAACTTACTCATGTACAATTAAATATTCACAATTCTGTTTGACTTTTACTAGGTATATTTTAAAATCTAGCCTTTGTCTAAGTGGTGACCAGACGGACCTCACTTAGATACTTTATCACGTTTTCCACTTTAATACCTTTATTATATAAAGTTTTATCATAAAAAACCCAGCATTAATCCCTGTTGAAAAGGCTAAATCCGACATTTCGAAAATTTATGGCCACTCCAGGAATAAGATTAAATGCTGTATAGAATTAATACTTAGATTTACGACTCGTTGACTATCGGACGTTCACTGCGTCTATTCATTGGAAATAGGTCTAAAAGGGTTGATTTAAGGGCTTTTAAACGTTATGTCAGAAACCGCTAATATTAACTCTTCATTTTCACCGAAAAGTATAGAAAAAAACTCTGATTATAAAAGTATTTAGTTTATAAGGGACTAGCGACTCACGCTCGCTCCGCTCGGGTTCGTCCCTAAATACGTTTTAACGTTTAGTATAGATTTCTTAGAGATATCTTTCCGCAGTAAAAAGTATCCTATATATGGACCCGGATAACCAGCTATCATCATACCAAATTTCATCAAAATCTGTTGTGATAATAATATATGCCTATTATTTTGATAATAAAAAAAACGAAATGTCCGACGATGTGTAAAAATAAAAGGGGAGTTCTCAATACGAGTGTATGTTTGTATGTATGTAACAAATAACTATGCCAGTTGTAAACCAATTTTCGTGATAGTAGAAGTTATTTTTGATGAATAGATTATATCTTGGGTATACTCGTAATTCATATAAATTTTATGAATAAATAATAAAAGTCAAGAGTGGAATAAAGTTACTTTAAAAGTTGGCAAACTTTTTTAAGTAAAACATAAATATTATTTATTAATTTTAAACCAATATTATAAAGAGCAAATTTTTTTGGTTTGTTTGTTTGTACCAAATAACCTCCGAAACTACTGAACTGATTTAGATGAAATTTGGTAAGAAGGTAATTTGAGATCTTAGGAAGGACATAGGAGTTTTTATCCCAAAAAATATTCCTTAATGGGATGGGATAAAAAGTTTGTATGGGAAAGAAACCTAATTATAAACTAACGCTCTTAAGAAATGTTTTTACATAGTATTTACTCATGAAAATCATAAAGTTGAAGAAATGATACTTTTCTGTATCTTTCAGTCACATCAATAAAAATTCTACAATGTAGAATCACATTTATAATATTTTACTCTTAAGGTTTCTAAGGAGGAAACTACACTGTATATATTTTTTTATTTTAACTAACTAACCAACCCCTAAAAATACCAAAGCATACGAAGGATGTTAAAAATAAATATATAATCAAAACTCTATAACCAAATTGCATTTACGTTTGAAATAGGTCAGAAAATTTGCTAACGTGAAAATTGCCAGAACTGGTTGAATCGCTGATAAACTATACCTATCACTGTTTCAGCGTTTGTGAAAGCCTAAATAAAACCGCAACTTTACTCGTGTTTTTGAGTTGTATACCTTTGTTTAGACTACACAACATATATATACATACAGATATACATATTCATATATTGTAATACAAACATATACATATTGATTTCTACAAAGGGAGTTAAAAGTCGTTATTGGAAATAATATTTTCCAAAATATGTTGGGACATTAACACACAGCACCATCTAGTTACGTGGTAAGCTACGAGACTTGTGTTATGGATACCAGATAGTTGATACACTACAGATATATAATTTTAAATACATACATATTATAAATACAAACATTGATGACTGGAGTACAATCACTCGTGCTTATCACACAATTGAATGCCTCCAGTGGGACTCGAACCCGCGACCGCTGGCACAGCAAGTATATGTCACTACAAACTGAGCCAAACGTGTCGCCAAAATTAAAAAAAAACGGAAATCGAGTGAATTCGAAGGAAACCACTAGCGATTTGTATGTGTAAATGTACAGTATGCAGTAAACGTCTACTTAGGTATTGCATAAAAGAAAAAAAAATCACATAAATCGTTCGATACTTATCAGTACCTACGTAATGGCGATTGGTTTCACTTGTTACGGTCTATGTACGTACATAGTATGTATCTATCGCTTTACAAATTTTGCACTAATAGCTACTTTATTTATATCACCATTCGATATGTATAAAGGATTTTGTGGTGTTTGTTTGTATGTTGAATGTAGATTGTTTTGATCGACTTCCAAAGAAGCAATTCATTCGGTTTTGTTTTTTGTGTCTATATAACGTGATATCCTTGGCAAATATGGAACGAATTCGTAAACATTTTTAATGAATTGAAATATTATCTGACTACTACTACCCGAAAGTTTGTATTTATGTGTATGTATGTTTGTTACACCTTCACACACGAACGGCTGGTCGTATTTCCATGAAATTTATAACAGAGACCAGCGACTCACCCTCGCTCTGCTCGGGTTCGTCCATACTTGCGTTTTAACGCTTAGTATAGATTTCGCGGAGATAAGATATTTTCCTATAAAAAAGTATCCTATGTGTTGACCAGGATAACCCTCCAGTGGGTTTTTGGTAATGCGGCCACAGACAGACAGACAGACAGACAGACAGATTTTTTTTTAAAAAACTATAGATTCAGTCTCTGTATCGATAATAATGACTATTTCAATAAGATTTTCCAAAAAAATATTTAATGTACAGATTCGACTCAGAATTTTAATATATGTATACATATTATGACAAACACTACTGTCCATCCATCCAAGTGAAACAAGGGTAATTCGCTAGTACGTTTTTGGAGTATGGGAGAAATTAACATAAACTCCAATAGTTTATTTATACCAGTTTAGTAATGTGCAACATAATATTACATAACATAGAAATTTAACTTAACTTTTTCTTTTTTTTGAATCGAACTTAACAAAACAACATACAAAAACTTTTCTAGTGTTTAAATAAATAAATTTGTGGTGACATTAATACAGCACCACCTGATTCCATGGTAAGCTACGAGGTTTGTGTTATGAATACCAGATAGTTGATACACTACACATATATGACTTTAAATACATACATATTACAAATACAAACATCCATGACTGGAGTACAAACATTATTGCTCATCACAGAAATTAATGCCCCCAGCGGGACTCGAACCCGCGACCGCTGGCACAGAAAGTAGGGTCACTACGAGAAACTGAGCCAAACATTTCGCCACTCGTTATACAATATACATACTTCAAGGGCGGCGGTCTTACATAAATTTCAACAATAAATGCACCCTTTGCATAGAATAATTATATTTAAAACATTTGTTTTATAATACGTCTAAAATAAATATTTTTATTTTATTTTAGAGGTACGATTATCAATATTTTATCATCAAGGGAATTACTCAAATCTATCTAATATCCACAATTTTGATGGTAACGGATTCGATTACCATGTGAGGCGTAAAGTATTGTTCACACAAATGTATGTCTCGGTCTAGTTAATATGAAAGCATTTCGTTAGTATCGACTACTGTACGTGTTAAAACCGTAAATGTATATTGGAATTGGGATTTGGTAGTGCTTTTGTATCTACGCTCTCTATGATAGATCGTTAATATAATACTAATAATTTAAATACGAAAGTATCTGTGTTAGTTACTTTTTCAAATAGAGTTGTTTTTTTTAACGTTGAGCAATGTATTCACGCATTATGTATATGTATGTACTATACATACATACAGATGGTTATGTAGGTGATTAGGCGAGTACTACCAACTAAAACCCAAAGGAACCTTTCAAATCATCATTCATCACTCAATAAACTTTGAATGTGCTATTTTTTGTCATGGCAGGAGAGACGTTGACTAGAATTGGTATATGTAATAACTAGCGACTCACACTCGCTTCGCTCGGGTTCATCCCTAGGTTGGTACCCCGTACAAGCTTTCATCCCTATTTTCATCCCCTTAAGGGATGATTTCTGGGATAACAAGTATCCTATGTCCTTTTCAGGGTCTCAAACTATCTTCTTAGTAAATTTCATCTAAATCGGTTCAGTAAATCCAGAGATTGCCCCCTACAACGTCACAAACTCACAATACGCAAACTTTACCTCTTTATAATATTAGTATAGATAATGTTACGTATAAATTAGCCTAACGATTACGTTGTTAATTTTCTGCGAAATTATTTACGACCTAATCATCCTTTTTACCCTCTTGAGAGTGGATTTATGGGATAAAAACTATAATACGTCCTTTTCAAGGTCTCAAACTATTGGTATACCAAATTTCATCTAAATCGATTCAGCAGATTAAGCGTGAACAGATAACAGACAGACAGAAAGACATAGTTATTTTCGCATATAATATTAGTATGGATTAAGATAGGGATACAAATAACCATGTTGTAATCACACCAATATATTATAAATACGAAAGTTTATATGTACGTTTGTTACTCCTGCAAGTGAAAAGGCTGTACAGATTTTCATAATATTTATTACACAGATAGACTATTAACTGAAGTAAAATATAGGCTTCTGTTAAGCCAAATTTGCCTAAAGATAGTGCCTAAAGATATGCTATAAAATTAGCATAGATAAATTGAGTACCTTTTTCTCCTCTGTTTGTCAAACTATTTTCTTTTTTTTTGTATAGTAGCTATTAAAAAGCTTTAGTGTTATCAATAAAAATAATTTTTATTGTCGAATTTTGACCACTCAGTGAACATTAGCAATAAATAAAAAGGGCTACTATGAACGCAGCCGAGCGAAGGTAGGGCAAATCGCTAGTAAAATGTATGTATGTTTTTAATGAAACAAACCAAAAAGCCTAGATAAACAAGTGGTATTGAAATAACGACTCCACTACATGCATCGAGTATCGCTACGGCATTGCGACATCCAATAACTACTCAGTCTATTACAGCCTAATTGTGCCGTCTGTTTGTGTCCGAAATAGAAACGGTTGTAAGGATTTCAGCTGAAATTTGGAGCGGAAATTTAAACTATCTGATATGGGACGGATGTGAACGTATTCAGTGCATTTGTTTAACTTTAATATCTCCTACTCTGCCCAGGGGTCGAAATACAACCATAATTATTATTGACATAATTAAATTCAATTCTTTTATTTCATGGCAGTGGTAACCCAGTGGTAACGCGCTCGCTTGGGGAACCGAGTGAAGCGGGTACAAATCACGGGTCTCGCACTTCTGATATTTTTATGTGCGAATCATTTCTAACCACTTACCTTACCGTGAAGGAAAACATCGTGAGAAAACCTGCATGTCTGAGAGAACCTTGCAAGTTTTTGAAAGGCATGTGAAGTCCGCCAACCCGCACTTGGCCAGCGTGGTGGACTATAGCCTGATTCCCCTCGTACTGAAGGGACAGCAGTGGGAGTTTAAAAAGGGCTGAATACATACATACATTTCGTGGCTTCTAGGGGTGCCAGTTGAGCACAATTTACTTCGCCAATGTCACGTAGAAATTATTGACATATTCTATCTATAAATTAAAAAAAACTAAAGGTTTCCAAAAATTTTAATTCATGACTCTATCTATAGCTTACCATAACTACTAAACAAAAATAAATTTGAGACAGACATTTAAAAAAAACAGAGGAGAAAAAGGTACTGAAGTGTTTTGTCTTTGTCTATTTATATACATACATGCATATATTATGTAGATATCAAAGAAATGAAATGAGGTAAAATTGAGTATTCAAAATCACACTTTTATTGTAAATGTGAACGTTTGTGTTTTTGTTACCTATTCACATTTTAAATAATATTTCAATACTAGCATTGCCCGCGGCTCCGCCCGCGTCCAAATGACCAAAAACCAAATCCTTGGGTTTTATATATTAGTATACTTTGACATGCAATCAATGATCAATCAATCATCAATCAATCATCAATCAAATCAATCAGCAATGAGATATTTTTCCGCGGTAAAAAGTATCCTATATGTTGACCCGGATAACCAGCTATCACCATTCCAAATTTCATCAAAATCCCTCCAGTGGTTTTTCTGTGATGCGGTAACAGACAGACAGACAGACAGACAGACGGACAAACAAAAATTTTAAAAACTATGGATTCGGCCTTTATATCGATAATGATGTTTATTTCAATAAGATTTTCCTAAAAATATTTAATGTACAGATTCGGCTTAGTTACAATTTTATTATATGAGTAGATTTAATTATTATACTTATTAAATTTTCGAAAAAGTTAAGAATAAAAATCAAAGAATATTATAAGCTACTTTGGTGCCATTTTTTGAATTTTTGAAATGATTTTGTCAAATTGTGGGTAGGCACTCTCTGTAACAAATATATAACGCCTTTGAGACGTGAAAAACCTTAGTCTCTCCCGTGATCATGCTTACTGTAAAGATATCAGATAAATGAATTTTTCATACTTAATTCTTATCAATAGATAAGAACTAAATTATATAAAACTAGTAAAAAACAAAAATAAATCTATTCCACAGGAACAGTACATTTTTACAGTATAAAAAGAAACATAATATATACTATTCCCGACTATATATAATCTATATCTGTGCCAAATTTCATTCAGATCGGTTCAGCAGTTCTGGCGTGATTGAGTAATAAACATCCATCCAAACTTTCGCATTTATAATATTAATGGGATTAAATGATAAATTTTATCTCAGTATTACAACAAATTATACTTTAAATTTATTTTAAACTAATATTTTACTCACTACTACTACTACGACTTTAATAAATATATTTTTATTTATCATGAATAATGAAGCTCTCTCATAATAAAATTTTATTTGATTGGGTCATAAGTTCCAGATATCATTTTAATATATAACAAAAAAATCAAATTTGAATTTAATTCATCTTTCAATATTAAATTACGGAACTCCCTTCCCGATCATCAGTAGATTGTATTCCCGATAAGGTTGTAAATGACAATCCATCGCTGAAACTGTTTAAATCTTGTTTAAAGGAACTTTGTCTGAGTCTCCACACATGATTTACTTAATATAAAATATTTATTTATGTATGAATAATACATACATATATATTTTATATATGTATGTATGTTTATATCATATTCATCAATATATTTTTTAGGGTTGTTTCTTAAGAGTTTCTAGTAGAGAAGAAGTCATATTTTGTACATAAGGTGTGTTTTTTATTTTTATATGTATATATTTTTTGTAGTACATAAATAAGTAAATAAAATCAATATTAAATAATCACAAAACTTTCAATAAATATTCTATCGCTATCTAAAATAAAAGACGAGAACTCTACATTTAATACTACTTCTACACACGAACACACTTGACTCTACAAACTGCTGTCATAACCGTAACGATTCAAACTGAGAGCTTTTACCCAACTTCCCCTGTTCGCTTGACTGTTACTGTTTGAATTTAGTTTTAACTGCATTCCTCGCTAATTAGACCCGTTTTAATGATAATTTTAGCCGGATATCGTTATTGTCATTGCTACTTGCTGGAAATCACCCTAGTGTGAGATTGAACTTAAAAATTGTAAATAAAGTCTTAGATATGCTTAAACAAAATTATTTTCCTTTGTGTATGGAAATTGGTTATTTTATACATTGGTTGGACATTAATGTATAGTATCTGGGCGAATGAGCTTCGATCGGGGTTTTTTTCGGTAAAGATACAGAAATTGTTTTTTTTTTCAGATAAGATTTAGACAAACTTAAGAGGCAAAACTTTACATAAATACAAAATTTGATCGAAATAATTAGAGACGATTCTGAGATACACGAAATAAATTTAAATATATATATATAATAAAGAGGCAGAGTTTGTTTTTTTGAACGGAGTACAGACTATATATTATATACTATATAGTCTATCTATTCTTATACTAACCGTCAAAACGTACCTAGGAACGAACCCTAGCGAAGCAAGAGTGAGCCGTTAGTTTACATATATACAAGAATTACTCATTGAATATTATTAAACTAAATTAAATTTAATGCACTCAATAGTTACATAATGTTCAGTTATTATTAAAATTAAATATTAATTTGTCATGCCACTTTTGATGGACGCTTAAAAAGTAGTTTTAGCTCTAGCTTCGAGTATTTCTACTAAAAGGTTGAAATTTTTAAAACCAAAAATTCAAAATTATTTTAAAAATATATTTTATTCCACTCTCAAAGGAGTTATTTTATTATATTTTTTTACTGATTTTATTCGACAATTCTCAACGTATATATGTATGTATAATATACAGCCTTAATTAATAAGAAAACATTAAAATCACAAACAAACACATACATCAACCATGCCTATAAACCTAATTCCAAACCAAAAAGTATGAGCGTTTCTTTATTGTATTAAAAAAGTATTAGCACGTTGTATTTATTTAATGCAATTACGGCTCAAGGAGAGCAATTATATAGTCAATATTACAAGCTAAAGAGGAATTAAGGGGACTCTAATCCTCATAACTCGAAGAACTAAAGTTATATAAATTTAAATTCAACGTAGTGTTTTGTTATGGTCCAAGCTACAAGAGTTCGTGTATTTAATGATTTTGAATAAATATATTATATTAATATTTGTAATAAATAATTTTTTTCGGATTTTTGAATGTTTAGAATAATTATGATTACGGATGAGAAGCTAGGAAAATATTAGTATTCGTTGTTTAAAAAAAAATTTTTGGATGTACTTAGAAAGTAATATAAGAGTATAAATATGCAGTTAAAAATTAAATTATTATTAGTTTGTTACCTCAAACACGTATAAGTTGAGAAGATATAAATTTATCTTTATTATATTTTATAGAATCGCAGATTCAAAGAAAAAGCTTGAGCTTTTTATTGTGCAGACGTAAAGCTTTAATATAAAATAGCCAGAGCCAGAAGCAGCTAGCTGCTGCTCTATACATAAAATATATTAGAGACATATTAAATTATTGCTATGTAAAATATTTAAGTTCATGAATTATTATTAAATATGTACATATCTATGTGTATCTAAGCATAAGAAAAAACATCTAAATATAGCAGTATAAAAGCCAAAAGTTTGATCAAAACTAGTTCAGTTCCATTACCGCTCGTCGCTCCCACTTGCACCTCACAGTCTACGTGATCGCCCAACGCTCACGTACCACATTATCAACGAGTTAACTAATCAAGTTACTAGTGTCGTAGCTGCCCGGACAAATACTAGATTGTAGTTAATGTTAACTGTGTATAATAACTGGCATCTCTGTTTATTGAATTTTGACCTACTTTAAAGGAAAGACGTTTAAAATATAGTTTTTAGGTGAAAGCAAGGGTTTTCTTAAAATGTGTAGTTTTATAGCAATTTACCTTAAAATATATAAAATATAAGGCAAGCATCATTATTATTTATATACGTATGTATAATATATAATATTTTAATATATACATGAAATTGAAAATAGTTTCATTTTTCCTGGTACACTTCTATAAGCCATCGCTTTTACTGAGATAAGGTCATTTTTTCTTTTTTTCTGTAAAAAGTATCCTAAGTATATATCCTATAGACTGAGATCATCCTATGAAGAAGCTATCATTATACCAAATTCTAAAAACTGTGGATTCGGCCTCTGTATCGATAATAATTTCTATTTCAATAAGATTTTCCAAAAAATATTTGATGTACAGATTCGGCTTAGTTACAATTTTATTATATGTATACATACATAATATGTACTTTTTATATTACTATTATCAGTAGCATAACTAATAATTTCTTTTTAATTAAAGATAATAATTGTTAAGCTTTAAATATTTTTTTATGAATAAAACTCAACTCAACACTGAAAAACCTGCTCTCATTATCTAATTGAGATTCAGTGAAATAAAATGGTTAAAGCATTTATATTATTATTAATGTTACATTCTACATTTTTTCAATGAATTACGCTTGAAGTTTTTTTGTATGGGTTTATTGAGGTCGAGTTTTAAACTTTTATGTTTTATTTATAAATTATTTAAAATAATAATGAACATTTGTTTTTTTTAATTTATATCAGAGATATCGTTTTCTACCGGAAAGGGTGAAAAGTAAAGAAGAAAAAAAAGGGGGTAGAAAAGTGATATTCATATAGTAATTTGAGTGAAATTTGCGGTTTGGCTCCAATTGCTCTCACTAATCGAGCGAAAGGTATCTATTCTGTGACATATTAGTACTTTCACGGTCGAACTAGTCCATTTATTTAAACCAGCAAAGCTTCGTTTCTTACTAATAATGACAAATTATTATTATATGTACATATATATAATATCTACCCGGAGCTTTTTTGACTTTCTTTTACAGAAAATATTTGTATGGATCATTCAAATGCTTGATCTTATCTACTTGAGACAAAGATTGGTGTTGAAAGTGCAACCAAGCGTTATATATTTTTTTAAATTATGATTTTTTTAACCATCTTCAAAAAACGAGCGTCAATTCGACACGTATGTATATAGTATTATTTGAAATTCACTATATTAATATATTAATAATGGCTTCCAAGCAAATATATCAAAACTAGCAACTTATCCTAACTTCACTCGGGTTCGTCCCTGTGAAAAACAAAATGAATTCCACGGCAACCGTACACTTTTCCAGGGTAAAAGTAACCTATATTGTGCTATTCCAGATAACAATATATCTCTGCGCTAAAATTCATTCAGATCCGTTCAGTCGTTCTTGCGTGATTGAGTAACAAACATTCATCCAAACTTTCGCATTTATAATATTAATGGGATTGGTGATTTTCTATTCAACAAAAGCTATATACATAGTTTATGCATAAAAAAGCTGCTTTGTTTAAAAAAACCTATAACTCTATCCTGTTATTTATACACATATACAAATCTCCAACAATAGTTAAGCTTAATAAATTCAGTTTCAACAACAACAAAAATACCAAATAAATTGAAAATATCTATCGTAGGTATATTTTATAATAGTTAATAGGCAGGTGGAACGAAAGCAGCCACTGAATATTTAATACACTTTAACGTTGCTAGGTAGTTACTGGAAAAAACAATAAACATCTGAACTGTCCAATGTCCATCTAGATTAGTGTATATTTAGAATTTTATAAGATTCTCTTTCAGTTTCTAGCATTTTGCTGGCCAGTATTGAAATATTTTATCTTATTGCGAAGCAAGAGATGAATTTTGAATACATTTCAATTGGAAATATCACACTCTGTATCTGTATCTGAATCTGTTTAAATATTTCTTAGCAAGATACGTATGTGTTTTTTTAATGCTGAATAGTCACCCGTCAGATTAAATTTGTCCTCAGCTAAAAAGATATGGCCTAAAATAAACATAATAAATATTATTTTACAATGACGGCACGTTTAGCTCAGTGGGTAATGACCCTACTTGCCGTGCCAGCGGTCTCGGGTTCGAGTTCCGCTGGGGGCATTCATTTGTGTGATGAGCAGGAATGTTTGTACTCCAGTCATAGGTATTTATGTTTATTTTATAATATGTCAACTCTCTGGTATCCATAATACAAGCCTCGTAGCTTACTATGGAGCTAAATGGTGCTGCGTGCTAATTAGTATTCCAATATATTTATTTGTTGATTAATCCATAGATGTAGATAAAAGAATAAAACGAGAGCCTTTATGTGTTAAAGATAAAATTAAATTTATAGTATGCTTTGTTCTTCATATCAGAAGAAAATTGATTGCTATGCCCTGTTTAAAATTTTGATTTCTAACAGTATTATCCAGTCTATATTTATATTATATATGATTAAAATTAGTTTATTTCTTAAGTAATGATCGGTAAAATAAAAAACAAATATATAATATTCATAGAAAATCACATTAGAAGTGAAAACTTACTAAGTTGATTAAATTTTAGTGATAGAGCTTTAACGATCAAGAGCTTTTTATAATTTATCTTATTAAATCATCCCGTCTAAGTCTTTTTATTAAAACAAAATTCCATTTCTGTATATAAAAGCTATAATACCTTTGTTTCCAGTAATCCGTGAACCAAATCAAATATCAACGTCGCGTGGCAACACCTTAGAATATTTCGTAGACATGTCACGAATTAAAAGTATTATACTGAAATATAAAAAAGACTATAGAAGTTTTTAGAATACACTGGCTAATTGGACTACTATTATAAATGTGATTATTTGTATGTATATTTGTGTGTATATTTGTTACATTTTATGTTGAAATGGCTGAACTGATTTGAATGAAATTTAGTAGATGAATAAACTATGACCTGCATGCAGTATGGGTGCATCCGAAGGTAAGCAGCAAGTTCCATTATATGCGGTCAAATATTTGAAGGATGCAGTGGGTTTGACTTGTATTTAGTTTATATATTGGAATATTTTTGCTTTTGACTGGTTCTGTTATAACGTTATTAAATCTTTCTGTCTAATATTAAGCATACATACTTTAAATATAAAAATATATAAAAATAAGTGTTATGTAAAGTCTGTTTTTAATTACTCTTCAATCAATTTATTAGTAAATTAATATATTTACGATGAGTAATTAATATAATATGGACATTGTACATATGTATGTATACTTGTTTTTATTAACTCTCACCAGTCGTGTTGAGTAGTCGTCCCATCAGAGTATGAGAGTGACAGGAATAGAGAGTGCACTTGTGTCTGCGCGTACACTCGTGCACTATAATATCTCCTGCGCAGCTGGCTAGTATCAATGAGATTGGCCGCCGTGGCCGGAATAGATCAGGAGAACATTTTTACTATTATTTATTTTATATAAATTGATAAAATAACATGCTGAGCATTCTGACATTTCTATTTTGTTCTATATACTTTGTTTGCTTCCATTAACACTTGTTAATAAATCCCATTTCCTTATTACTTGCCAATGAATCCCATATACACTGACGTTTTTGTTTTTTACTTTAATGTAGCTTTACTGTTATAAGAGTTATTGTATATAATAATAAGGTAATTTTAGAATATTATTTAACAATAATAAAACATACTGTTCTCATGCGTATTTAATTTGCAATACACCTTTATAATATTAAAATAATATTTAATAAATATAACATATTAGTGAAAAAAAATATAAAATTGATATTATATACACTATCAGCTACAAAATATTTTTGATTTTAGATGGAATTAATAATTCCAACAGTATCTGCTATAGTTCTATCGAGTGACAAAATAAAAGAGCGATACCAAATACAAAAGAGTCATACAAAATTCCCTTCATTTAATATGCACCGCCACGCTAAGTCCTCTTTGTGTGGCTAATATAGCGTCAAGCTCTCATTATATATCTAATATTAGGCTCTCAACGTATCCTAAAATCCATTGAAATACCTTTTTCCCGGCGATATGGCCTTTTTCACTTTCCATGACATTCCATAAAAAAGTAAAAAAACAAAGAATTTTCTATTCGCCTTGTTATTTTAAAATAACTATTGTTTCAAATAATTGTATCTGTCTCAGTTCTTTTCATCATACAACATATAAGCAAGAAATGGAACTTCGTTATACCAGAAGTCATTATTATAAGCCATATGCAGTGCTACGAATACGTGCTACGAAATAGCTACGAGCTACGACAAAGTTTTGTTGTGCAAATATGAGACCCCACATCGTGAGCTTGTTAAATACATTGATTCTATCAAACAACTAGCAACCTGTCCTGCCTTTAGTCACGTAAACTCGATTATTTTGTTAATAACACTAGACTCTGGAAGATGTTTCCTATGAATAAACTATTATAGATATTCACATAAATGCAAAATAATTCTTCTATACAATAAATAAAAGCATTGAATTTGTATTATAAGAGTTCAAAAAGGAAGATTATTATCATTTGTATATTATCTAAGTAAGTTATGTTTTAAATAAAACTATTTTTCGGTTTTTGTCTCGGATTTATTTTGATTTTTAGGTTCCCGACATTTAGAATGCTTTATTTTTTTAATGTTATAATATATGATTTACGCGAAAAATCTAAGATAATATTAGTAATATTGTTGTGAGTAGAAACTAGAATATGCCACACGCACTTTAGTCTAAACATATAAAAAAATTGTAAATCAAATCTATACATTTTATATATTTTTTGTAAAATCTAATTGAAATAAATATTATCGATGCAGAGGTCGAAAGAGTTTTCTTTTTTGTTAGTCTGTCTGTCTGACTTGGAATGCATCACGATAAAACCACTTGACAGATTTTGATGAAATTTCGTATAAAGATAGCTAGTTATCCGAGTCAATATATAAAATGCTTTTTACGTCGGTAAAATATCTCATCTCTGAGCTAAACGGTAAAACTTAAGTAGGGACGAACCTGAGCGGAGCGAGGGTGAGTCGCTAGTTAATAATATTTGCATAATATTTAAGTGAGACCATTAATTGACTGTCATAACAATAAGCTAAGAATATAACTCGACCGAACTTTACATAGATATAATATATAAAAAATATTATCTCGGCTTTTATAGCTTTTTCAATGTCACTCTAATACAAAGACATTTGATCTCTTTATTACTTCTCTTTATTTTATAATCATTTTAAAGTAAAGACTCTCAAAATTACAAAATGTACTAAGCTCTACTAATATTCTCAAAATTATTAAACATTCTGTGTAAGAATTAGTAAGTACTTAACTATATGCAGAGTTTCAAAGACTCTACATTACATGAATTGCAAGTTTCACATTGCAGTAGCCATTATTAAAAGCCGTATGCAGTGTTACGCTACAGAATCGTAGACGTGCTACGGGCTGCTACGACCTACGACAAAGTTTTGTTGTACAAATGTAGAGCCTCATAGTGAGAGTTGGAGGTTAGAATAATATGTTTATCTTATGTTCATCAAAGGTTAGTAAATGTGTATTTAAAATGTATACCATGGAAGTTGAACAGATTATTCTGTTGTGTGTAAGTGCAGTAATTATTTTTGAGCCTATGAAATTTTCAGTAACTTTAGGTTTTTTTTCAGGCTATTTACATAATAACGTTCAAATCTATAGAATACCTTTAAACGCGAATACGCAGCAGCCAAAGCAACAGTTTTTTACGATTTTTATTTGGTTTGTGTAGTTGTTAAATATACAAGGATTAAACTCTTATTTATAAATATCTTTTGAAGAATGATACTGAATAAATTTAAACTAAGATTTAGATATTTTATGATAGTGTTCAAATTACAAAGTTATAGTTTTAGAACAAAAATTGAGTGTATCTGAAAAATAGGTACATTTTATAAAATATTGCCTAATATTAACTATTATTACTAATAAATCTCTAGAAATCACAGCTCAATAAATTAAGACCAAAAAACTACATAAATAATAGTAATTTTGGTAAAAAATGGTAAAAACGTATCCTCTATCTAATCATGGCGTTTTGATAACAACGCCTGTAAATAAGTAATAGCAATCACACGTAATAGACACGCCATTTGAGTCTCATTCCACATTCTATTAGTTTAACAACATACCGTTTTATTTTTTCGATTAATTCAGCTCTTAAGTCTACGATATAAGGTTTATTTTTATTTAAATAAGCAGTACGATGGCTGTTTAGACAGCATGACATTTATAGATAGGGTTGTCGGATTTTCATTATTTTTCCAAGAAAATATTTTAGTATTCCTTTCTTTCATCTTTCTATTAGGTCGTATGTATGCATAGTTGATTTAAGTGAATTTTCAATGTCACTATAATAATTTTCCTTTGTAACAGGATAGAATTAAAAATGATATTATCGTTACGCTTTTTAATGATCTTAATTTACCAACCAATCTCATTCGTGCCTTCTCCATTCTACATCATTTTCGAACTTTATCAAAATCTTTTTAGCTGCTTTAGCGTGAAGGAGTAACAAACATACACACTCACGCAAATTTTCGTATTTATATTCAAATAGTAGTCGATTAACTAACAAACAACTTTACAAATTTTCATATTTAAAATGTTATATTTATATAAAATAAGAATTATAGTGAAGCCACACTTAAAGATGCTTATATCTATATAGTCCCAACTAAGCTCAAACTCTTACAACTAACTTGAATACACCTCACAGTATACTCTCTTATCCCACAAGATTTAAGCACTAAATAATATATTTTTTTAGATATTTTGAAAATAGTCCAGTCTATTCTAAAACTTATTTGGTACAACCCTAAATAACGGCTGTATTATGTAAATTATTCACAGCATTAACTGCTTTATTGTTTACATAATACTGATGGTATTTGCGTAAATATTTGACAGATATATTAGTATATTATATTATACGTTAGTGAATGCGTATGATTTTACCGTTTGTTTGGTAAAGGAGATCGATGAAACTAATTATAATCCTATTATGTTAAGTAGACTAGGCTGTGAATATAAAATGGCTGGATTATAAATAAGTTACCTGACACTAAATACCCAATTGTGGTGTTCTATTCAAAATGCATATCGGTATCGCTTTATTTACGATTTAATAGGAAAATAAAGGATACGATACATTAGAGAGAACAATATAAAATTGTCATGTTTTTGTACTGTATCATTATATATAAATATTCACCTTACGCAAGTATCAATCTGACTAATTTTGGTGAAATTTAGTGTGAAAGTACTAAAAACCCAGTTTTTTTATTTCAATAAGTTAAGAATAAGTAAAAAAAAATTAATTTTAAATAAAATTACTTGTGGGTAAGTAATAATAAAGTAACATAAAGAGTTCAATTAAAAAAAATACGCGAGAAAACCGCTTCCGGTCACCAATAAAGAGGCTTTTATAATAAAACAAAGCGATTTTTTACTCAATTTTCACAACAAAATTTAAAAATTATATACAATAATTCATGTCCTTTATCATAAGAATACCAAAAATACTGTTACGTTAAAACATTCATAAGTGTACGTGACGTAAAATGTCACGTCGAAAATTTACGGTCATGTTCTTCCCTTGCACGCACCTATTTTTCTGAATAGGTAGAAAACAAGGTTCGTAGATAATTTTAGACTACGGCCTAGTACTTTGTGGGCATAAAACTAGGAATCGGCGGTTCAAATTAAGTTAAAGATTTTTTTAATACAACATGTTTGGCTCAGTTTGTAGTGACCTTACTTGCTGTGCCAACAGTCGCGGGTTCGAGTCCCGCTGGGGGCATTCACTTGTGTGATGAGCGCGAATGTTTGTACTCCAGTCATGGGTGTTTATATTTATAAAATGTACGTATTTAAAGTTATATATGTGTAGTGTATCAACTATCTGGTATCCATAACACAAGCCTCGTATCCTACCATGGAACTAGATGGTGCTGTGTGTTAATGTTCCAACATATTTATTTATTTTTATATATCAATAATTTATATTTAATATATAATTTTACTTAATAAAGAGTACTTATAATTATTAATATAACTAGCGGACTCACCCTCGCTACACTCGTGTTCCTCCCTAGGTTCGAATTAACGGTTAGTATGGAATAGATAGACTCTATATTATATATACACATAGGTATGATGAGCTATTGTGGGTTGTATTATAACGTGTCCCGTAAGAATGACATAATCTCCCGCAATTAAACATAGCCTATGTCACTTTCCAGCCCTCCAACTATCACCACACAAAATCACGCTAATCCGTCACTCTGTTTCGACGTGAAAAAAGGACAAACAAACAAATAAACAAACATATTTTCATATTTTATAATATTAGTATGGATAGATATTATATAATACGTTATACTAAACTGTAAATACTAGGAAATAATACAGATAATTTTAGAAGATTATTCTGCAAATTATTTTGTTAAGTTACACATCTTAGA
Organism: Brenthis ino; assembly: GCA_921882275.1. Lineage (NCBI taxonomy): Eukaryota > Metazoa > Arthropoda > Insecta > Lepidoptera > Nymphalidae > Brenthis > Brenthis ino. The sequence goes on from OV170233.1 coordinate 8,385,987, forward strand.
GATATTTTGATAAGTAAAGCTACAATAAAAGCTAGTATTACACAGCTTCACTTATATAAGGGCATTTTGTTCCAGCGAGGGCGCACTGCCGGTAAATTTGTAAAGGATTTTATCAGATTATGTTATTCAAGGTTTGGTAATTTTTAAGCTTCACTAAGTTTAAGTTAAAATTGAAGATAATGGTGATGAGAAAGCTTTTTGCGTACGGTTTTTTATTTTACATTTTTCATAAAATTTATATTCAAATGTTAAGATTTTTTTATTATATAGTAACTGAAATATCTGCTACTATACATATATAATATACTAGCAGCTAATCCTCACTTCGCTCGAGTTCGCTTCTAAAAAACTTAAACAAATCTATCCGGAACCGTAGATTTTTCCAGGATAAAAAGTAGCCTATATACTATATCAGACTAAAATTTATCTGCCAAATTTTATCCAAATCCGTTCAGCCGTTCTGGCGTGAAAGAGTAACAAACATCCTCACAAACTTATACATTTATAATATTAGTATGGATGTATGTTTTAGAAATAGAACATTTTCATATTTAATTTACTTGTTCTATATTATATTGACTTATTTAGAATTTAAAAAAAAAATATGTTCAGTACCATTAACCCCAATTTTTTTTAGTATTGGTAAAAATATTTTATCGTTTAAAAAATGACTTAATCTCTAATAATGTCTATAAATAGTAAAACCGAGTAAAGTATGTTTTAATTCTTAGACCATTAATATATATTTGATAAATTAAATCCCATGGGATTGACCGTCCCGAGAAGGACAAAAGTATTCCTTAAAATCTTATAATGTATAGCTTTACCTGTCCAACATATCCCCTTCAGGTCGGTTGATGGCTGCATCTTTAGAAGCAGAATACACATACACTCGTGTATCGCCTTTATACCATTTGATACTGTGCATTTCTCCACAAGACTTTCCATCTATTCTGCATCTGAGGCGAGCGGTGTTGCCTACGAGAGCCGATGCGTGATCTGTAAATGAAATTGGAAATATTAGTTAATCTATGGGAAAAAATGAAAATTTTAATGACGACACGTTTGGCTCAGTTTGTAGTACCCTACTTGCTGTGCCAGCAGTCGCAGGATCGAGTTCCGCTGGGGGAATTCATTTGTGTGATGAGCACGAATTTTTGTACTCCAGTGCTGTGTGTTAATGTCCCAACACCTCTTTAATTTAGTAGATATATGAATCTATAACCTGGAGTGACAAATAAGTTACAAGGGACTATATGCATCTAGAGTCATACCCGAGCGAAGAACAATTCTGTACATATAAATATATCATATTTAATATTGAAATACGATGATCCGTAAGTTAAAGTATGTGTTTATGGATATTTTTTACTTCACACTGTAATAGCACAAAGGATTTGTACGAAATTTAGAATGGATGTAGTAGCTTATAACATAGTATAAATATGTAAAGATATTTATACTATATATGTTAGGTCCATCGGCCTATATGTATGTAAAGATGGACCTAACATATAGGCCGTTTTTTAAAGATACATACACACCTTGTAAGTATGTAAATATTAATATATAATAAAATAGTAATTACATCAAAATATATGTTTTTTTTTTAATTTAAATTTTTATTTATCTTATCTATGTATATAAATAGTATATTTTATACAAATGTATACGAATATAAAATGCATTAAAGCAATTTCCAATATAGTCCTAAATACCTTGTTCAGTAAATAAAATCCACAACCAGATAATATCGGAAATACATTAAAAACTTTCAAAACGGACCAGAAAAAAGAATTCTATTTTCCAGATTCAACAAGAAAATTCGCTAGCGTTGGAATTACGATTTTTCTTGAAATAAAATCACTGCGCTTACTTCGTATTGATGGTGTAAGGCATGAGAGATACTAAATGGAGAAAATCTATATAATAAATAGGTAAAGACAAAACAGTTCAGTACCTTTTTCTCCCCTGTTTGTGAACAGATTTTCTTTTTTTTTTGTTTAGTGGCTTTAATAGTAGTGAAATTTGGAAAAAGTTTTTTTAAAGATAGGTAAATTCTACTCATATATGTTTTTCTCCAATTTTCTAAATGGAGTTCCTTAAACCTTCGTTTTTGAAGTGTGTCTATAATAAGAATAACTGATCAAAATAATAAACAATCTAATATATAAATATCTCGTGTCGCGGTGTTCCTGGTCGCGTTCCTTTGAAACCTCTCCTCCCCCCACCCCACATTTTTAATCGCGATTTAAGTATTTTTTGTATGAACAGTATCCATATAATTTATTATTATATAAATACGTAGGGACGAACCCGAGCGAAGCGAGGGTGAGTCGCTATATAACATAAATCAAAAGAGTTTTTTTGTAGATTGAACACGGACGAAGCCATGGGGTCTGCTAATAATATATAATATATACGTATGTATGTATGTTTGTATGTACATATGTCTAAAATATTTTCAGAACAGCATCCATATATTATTCTTTTACTACTTATCCGCTGTGATCTCGTATCCTATAGCGCAACATTGTTTGTCCCTGCAAGTGACACGTGTGACGGCGATATTAGGATTATCCAACTAATAGCGAAACCACAGCCGTAAATCGAAATACCTTCGATTTATTTGCAATTGGATTAAAAGCTTATTATATCAGTTACTGAAAATGTGACAGTAGATTTATAATTTTAAACTAGGCTCTGTTTTAAAAAGGCACTTAGTTTTTGTATTCTTCGTAAAGTTTAAAATACAAAATAATAATAGTAATTAGGCCCTTTTCAGCGTCCCACTGCTGGGCACGGGCTTTCTTTTAATGCCATGGAGATCATGGGAATAGTCCACCACGCTGGCTATGTTCGGGTTGGTGGGCTTCTCATATATTTCGAAAACAGACATTTTTTCACACGCTATTTTCTTTTATCGTAGAGTGTAAGGAAGTCAGGTTGAAAATAATTCACACTTAACAATATTGGACATACGAAACATGGGTTCAAACTCACTACATTTAGTTTCCTAAGCAAGCGCTTTACCACTGGTCTATCAATGCCTTTTGCAACCTCTTTAAATAACTTGACATAATAAAGAAAACGTAGTCCTACGCAAAACTGTCTCTATGCAAAAATAATATATTCTTTTCAATAATTTGACCCAAGACTGGCATAATGGCTCAGAATATTTCTTTCTACGTTAGAAATCGTAGGTTAGAATTTCGATTGGAGCAAATATTTTTAATTGGCTTTAAGGTACAAATTGCAATTTGGCATATTACTGAGTTGTATATTTTTCTTAGTCTCCACGTATCGTGTTATAGAGTATATTTGCTTTAAAAAAGAAAAAGAACAAATCAATTCTTATTTTCTATTGTTTTTTTTGTGCATGTTGTGTTGTGTTATATTCAACATGTTATTTATTTTTTATGTTCAAGGTAAGTTTTTTATGTTTTTTTATGTTCCTTTTATAGCTAACATGTTATTATTTTATTATTGCACTAAAAACAATCAGAATACGCAAGTATAAATGGAGGTAAAATAACGGGATTTATACAGATAAATAAAATTGAAGTGTCTGTTTGTAATGTCCAAATAAAAGCTTTGGACTTATAAGAAAAACACAATGTTCTGTCTATTTGTTCCGGCTAATCTCCGGAACGGCTGGCCTGATTTTGACATGACTTTTACTGGCGATAGCTGATATTATAAGGAGTAACTTAGGTAATTTCTATTATGGAAAAATATTTAAGGTTCCGCCCAAAAAAAATTTAAACGCACCTAGGGATACACCCAAGTAAAGAGAGGGTAAGTCACTAGTATTTAATAAAACCTAGCTTAATTCAATATAATAAAATTAACTAAAAAATACCGTGTAAGCGTAATAATATCTTTATTTTACATTGTTTCTTGAACATATCTTATAATGTAGCAAGTGCACGTGTCGCGCGAAGCGGCTCGCGGCTTAGCCTGCTTAGAACTTCCATAATACTGTATTTGCAAGATTTTACTTCAAACTTGCGTTTATTTTATAACTAACGTAGTACTCTGGCTTTACACTTTTAGAAGAGATGCGTTTTGTTTTCAACTTATATTTTACTAGCATTGCCCGCCGCTCCGCCCGCGATCAGATGACCAAAACCAAATTCTTAGGCTTTACATATTAGTATACTCTTACTTTGCAGTTTTTGTATTTTTTCCCAGAAATGAGATATTTTTCGGCGGTAAAAGGTATTGTATATGTGGACCCGGATAACCAGCTATCATCATACCAAATTTCATCAAAATCACTTCAGTGGTTTTTCCGTGATGCGGTAACAGACAGACAAACAAAAATTCTAAAAACTATAGATTCGACCTCTGTATCGAAAATAATGTCTATTTTAATAAGATTTTCCAATAAATATTCAATGTACAGATTCGGCTTAGTTAGAATTTTATTATATGTATAGATTTAACGTTTAGTATAATTTTTTTAGAGATAAGATATTTTCCCGTATTAAAAAGTATCCCTATATGTTGACCCGGATAATTTGCTATCATGATTCCAAAATTCATCAAATTCTTCCAATGATTTTTCCGTGATGTGGTCACAGACAGACAGACAGACAATAATACTAAAAACTATAGACTTGGCTTCTGTATCGATAATAAGATTTTCTGAAAAATATTTAATGTACAGACATTCGACTCAATTAGAATTTTATTATAATGTATAGATTGATGTGACTCAGTATTGATGAAAAACATGCGTCACAACGTGACATTACCAACGTTATTGTGTTGCATTTATATTATATGCAGGAACAGAAAGAAATAGTTAAAGATAAATATTATAAGTTATTATTGATAGATGGGTAAATACAGAATTGGTTTTCCTCAAATATTTATTAACAAATACCATCGAATTTCGACCTCTGACAAACACTAGAGCAATTAATTTAACCATAATATACTACCTCTAGATTGAAATTTTCTAACTTAAGGATGTATTCGTATATAGCAGTTTCTGTAAACTTTACAACAACTCGCATTAATCTTTATATCGCGCTTTTTATCATTGATAAGTTAAAGCTTGGAGTGTACTGCCGCATATAAATTAAATTTTAATTTAATTTTCATATGTATCAGATCTACCTACTTTCATATTTATCAAAAGGAGTTTGTATATAGTATATACATATATCCATACTTCATAATTTATCGTTCAAGTTATAATAAAGGAATACGTATCTTTTTGTCTGTCTGCTCGACTTTTACGTAGTTTTAGTATGATTCATAATAATTGATTATTAATTATACTTTGAAATAAAAAAGAGCGTTAAATTTTCTTTAAAAAAACTGTCCGTTCTTCCGTCCGTTCGAGGGAAGAGATTAAATAATTTAATTATACAAAACTTAAATAAAAGGATGCGAGTAAGTTGACAAAAGAATACGTATTATGTATGTAGTGGGAGACATATATTCATGTGGCAAGACTCACAGCAAGTATAAAATACGATGTTCATATGTATAAGTCATTAAAATTAGTTGTCATAAATACATACATAGACATGTGAAATACATAACCCTTTTTTGGGCTTCGCCGCAGTCGGTCTATAAAAAAGTTATCATTATTTCAAATACAACCTTTTTCATCAAATAAAATTATTCAAGAAACTACATAATATAATAATAATACACGGAAAATATTCAGAAAATATAACTTATACGGTTTTCTAGTATATTTTCAACCAAATTCAAAAAGGAGGAGGTTCTCAATTCAACTGTATGTTTTTTTTTGAAGTATAAAATTTACTTTTTTTACCGACGCTACACAATTTCATGTATCGTTTTGAATTCCCCAAGAATTTCGTTTCTGGCACTACATTAGCAAAAGATTAAAAGTTTTATCGCTCTACCGACTTTCTATTTAACGACTTAAGTATGCCGCATCGGTATGCGTGATTCCACAATATGACTTAGACATCGTAAAGTTGAGTTACAAGGCCAATTCACTTAACATTTTGCTGATTATTTTCTACATTTTATTTTGTCTTTGTACAGTTGTAAAAACTTTAATTTATAGCATCGATACTAGTTGTTGAGTAAAAAGTTGAGAGTATAGTATTACTCATTTACATAATATGGACGTAATACTGTAGTGTGTAAAGTACACAAAAAATATATAATAAACTAGCAAAACCCGTGGCTACGCCCGCGTTCATTCTACAAAATAAAATTGACTTCATGAATCTAATTCATTCAATTTAGTGAAGCGGGTTCGAACCCTGGGTCTTACACCTCTGACATCTTGGTGTCTTTATAAGAAAACCGTACAAGAGAAGAAGAGAAGAAGAGAACCGTACAACTTTACCAAAGATAATTATTAATTTGTGTAAGTTCATTAACCAGGATAAGACTAATGGGCTATGGCATAAACCTCCGTGCATTGTGGGAGGTCGGTGCCTAATTGTGGGATATTCCAAAGTGCAAAAGTTTATATATGTGTATCTATATTTATTACTCTGTCACTCTGCGACGGCTGGAGGAACTTAGACAAAATTTAGTACACAGATAGATTATGACCTTGGAGTAGGACTTAGGTACCCAGGGGTGCATAAGTCGCTACGTAAAAAATATATAAAAAAACCATTTATGAACATACAAATCACAAAAAGGTTATTCAATGCAGACGACTCTGCCGCGCTATAAACATAACTTACAGCGGATTTTCGTCTCAAATTAAATAAACTGGGGTCAGTTGACCTCTTGTCGGACCCGAAGGATTACCGATTACAGCCGTAATACTGTTAAACCTTTCACAATTACATTTGTAATACATTTTGAGTTTCCTCGTTTATTGGACTGTATTCAATTTGCATTTTATTTAACGCTCACCTCTAACGAGATTTTGTAATTTAGAATTAACATAGAATATTTCAAAATTAATTCACTTATTTTCGACAAACGACTTTGAAGAATTATAATTGGATTTAGTGAGAAAATATTTTAATTAGATTATTATGTCGTTCAAAGATGAATATAACAAAATGATTACAAAAATTAACTTTATAGCCTCAAAACAGATTTTGTTTTTGATTTTATTCACTTTTTACAAGCTTGCAATGTTGTTTGTTCGGGTCAATTCTTGCAACTGAATTTTAAAGCAGTTATCCTCAAACGATTAAGCTGAACTTTGCATACACGTTTAGCTTAGAGGACAATGCTGGGTAGATAAGTGACGTCATTTTAAATTCAATATGGCGGACTCCTAAAGATGGCGGACTATGTTTTTTTTATGCACCCCCATGATATGGATATCAAGGAAAGGGTTTGCTGAGGAGAATACAATAAAAAATAGAAACAATAATAATAGTAAAAAATACATTCGCCAGATATATCTGTAGTATGTAGATAAACAAGAATACAATTTGTAACGTAATAAGTAATTCTAAGAAAAAAATGTTATGTTGATTTAATAAAATAAATAATAAATCTCACGACAAGCTTTTATATCATAAAAACTGTGTATTGTAATAAATTGTTGGGTTTGATTTAATTTAAAGTTTATTTTATTAAAAGTTTCATTTCAAATGTGTATTTTTACTATTAATTTATTATTACTCAGAACCTCGTAATACTTCCTTAGATTTTTGCGAATATTTGACATTTTAAATAAAACTATCTTTTCGGATTATTTCGCCGATTTATTTTGATTTGTGGTTACCGACGTTTCGATGCTTTACAGCAATCATGGTCACGAGAGAGACTAAGGTTTTAGACGTCTTAAAGGCGTTATATACTTTATTTAAAATGCCTTAAAACTAGTAAAAAACTTTATTTTCTTAACTACATTAACAGAATTTTTTAACTTTGCATATCCCTTTTCCCTACAAATAAAAAATAAAAATTGTGAAAAAAATCATAATAACCTTTAGGCAATAAATCTGCAACGGCGTGAAACTTTCCAAATCAAGATTACCGAAGACGTCCGATTCAAACCGAAAAACGCCGAACTTCCCATAAATTTAGGGAAAAACGTCGGCCAATTACCGACTTGCACGTTTATGGGTGAACTTGGCTGAAATACTTCTTTTTTATTGCTATAGTTTTTAAAAGGTGAAATGTCAAAGAAATTTATGAAAGAACGTTCTTAAAGTAACAATTCTTAGAGTAAGTGGCGTGTAAGTCATTTAATTTGGAAAGTGTTCGAGGAATGGCTGTTTGTTACCAATTATACGTTTGGACTGCAAAGATTTATGGGATGCTTGGAACTTTAGAATGAGACTGTAGAAAGTTTTGGCAGTAACGATTATTTTGTTGATGGTTACCATATGCCTTTTAAATCTCATTCGTAATAGCTGTTTAGATATGTATCCAAATAAAGTTTCATATTCAAATTAAAATTTGAAGACTTTAGAGATAAAAACAATTAACAAATAGTTCTAGAAATAGCTTTTAATTGATATTAATGTGGTTATTGATAGTAAATATGCCAAATACAAATATATAATTGTCTAGTGACTCACCCTCGCTTCGCTCGGGTTCGTCCTTGGATTAATTCCCCACACAAACTTTTATCCCCATTTTCACCCCTTAGGGGGGATTTCCGGGATAAAAAGTATATTATGTCCTTTTCAGGGTCTCAAACTATCTTTTTATTAAATTTCATCTAAATCTGTTCAGTAAATCCAGAGATTACTTACCCTATAAGACCGCACAAACTCACAAATTCTACCTCTTTATAATATTAATATAGATGTACTCATCCTGCAGTAATTGAACCCACGACCCATAGGAAGCTATTAGCTCTTACAATATCTATATGCCAATGCTTTTCGTCCTTTAATAAAATTTTTGGATTCTTTTATAATTTTTACGTCTAATAAAATTTTAGAGTGGTTCTAACTGTATATTATGTGCTCGTGTCTCAACAAAATTTAGCAGTTTTTGTCATAAGCTCTAGCCTTTTATCACTTTAGTATGGATTATAATATTTTAAAAATCTTATTTCGAATAAAACTTGATATTGAATTTGGATATTTTTGTATTGAAACAAAAGATATTATTAAAATTACAATAAATTCTATATGAATGTACATAGAGAAGCCATTATAATACTACCCTTTTCCCATCAAGAGCTTTCATTAAACATCACGTATTATAAAGGTGCTTTCATATAGGCTTTTAAAGCTTACAGCTCATAGCAGTACCTACAAAAGTAGGTTTAAGCATCAAAGCTTAGTCCAGTAGTACGATTTATGGTCAACTATTTTTGCACAAAAATATAGCCAACGGTTTAATCTATACATAATAATAAAATTCTAATTGAGTCGAACCTGTTCATTAAATATTTTTTGTAAAATCTTATTGAAAAAGTCATTATTATCGATACAGATGCCGAATCTATATTATTTTTAGAATTTTTGTCTGTCTGTTTGTCTGTCTGTCTAGGAACGCATAACGAGAAAACGACTTGACATATTTTGATGAAATTGAGTATATAGCTGGTTATCTAGGTCAATATAAAGTATATTTTTTACTACGGGAAAATATCTCATCTTTAAAAAATCCATACTAACCGGTAAAACGTTCTGTAACGGACGTACCCGAGCGGAGCTTATGTGAATTGCTATTATATAATAAAGTAGTTTATAAAAGATATAACTGTAATTATAATACGATACAATTTTTCGAAACCCAATTTGGGTATATAATAAAAACGTTTAACGCACAGTGTTGACAACTATTTTGTCAGTTTCAGAGGCGAGTATTGTAGCGAGTGAAGTTGTTTGTGCCAAATGAACAAAGTTACCAAATAAAGACCCCCTAAACAAAACGAGTTTTGTTATTTAAAAAGTTATTTTTTTCCCGAAAAATTAGAATAGCTAGAAGTTATAATGGCTAGATTACATTGTATTAATATAAAATAACATAACAAAATTACTTATTAAGTGAAATATATCTATTCATTATAATGTTTCATTTTGCAAAAATAATAACTATGCTTAAATAAGTATCTCCTGTTAAATATAACCTTAATCTTTTTGGATATTTTTTGCGGATTTATTATGATTTTTAATCCTGACGTTTTGAAAGACTTTTTTTTCTATTTCTTTCAAAAAAATATTTCCATATTATTATATACCGTCTTTAACAACTATATAAAATCTTTTGAGACGTCTAAAAAAACTACAATTGCTTAACCAAAAATCAAAATAAATCCACGAAGATATCCGAAAACATAGTTTTATTAAGTATAAAACACTTCTTTCTTGAAGTCAATTAAGCAGTAATTATGATAATGGGAATGTAGGTATTATATACGCGAAATATTTTATAAATTAAAAGCCTAAATATTAATAATAATACAGTATATTAATATTACTCGTATATTGAACTAGTGGTTAACTCTCGACTCGCTCGGGTTCGTCCCTACGAACGTTTTAAATAAATACAAATAGTCATTAAGCGTTAGCCATGTACATTTTAATTTTTTATCTCTCTATCTTTTTTATATCTATTCGGGACGGAGACAAGTCTTACAAATCAAAGATCATCAAAATCAGTCCAGCCGTTCTCGAGTTATAAGTTTTGTAACAAACCCGACTTTTTTATATATATAGATGTGCAATTCAGTTAGAACCCCATATTACCACACGGATGCAACGCTTTTCACGTGTCAGATGCAACGGTACGCTTTCGTGTAAAATACTTATCCGTATTCTATGTGATAGAATATAAGTTTTTATTACGACTTTATTATTTTCTTTCTTTTTCCTTGTAATATATAGTCAAAAATAAATAGAACTTTTGAAAGTAAATAGTATTATGAGATAGGTAATTTCAATTTACGAGTACTAGAGTGTATATTTGTAAAGTTATTTCTATTGGAAAAATATAAATTATTTCATTTTAGGGTTCAATAGGAAAGACTACTGTCTACTGTGTTGTAATAGTTTCACATTTGAATGGCGTATTGAAGTTTTAAACAAAACTATCCTCTCGGTTTATTTCGCGGATTTTTTTTGATTTTTGGTTCCCGACGTTTCGAATGATTTACAGCAATCATGGTCACGGTCAAATAAATACGCGATAAATTCCGAAATAATAGTTTTATTTAAAATATCAAATATTCGCGTAAATCTAAGAAAGTATTCGCGTAAACAAGGTTATTTTTATAGCTGCGTGCTGTTCAATAGGATAATGAATCTGAACCGTATTCCATTACAAGGTTTGGTTGATATAATTAAATTAATTAAATTTTTGACCCACAAAAATCGAACCATGTACCTCTGATACATTGCACACGCACTCATAGAATAATTATAATCAAGTAGCAAAGAAGTAGCTAAGTAGGTACATTCTTAGTAAGCATTACCCTCCTTATGCAGACTCGGATAATAATAACAATAATACCATATCAACCTTCCTTTTAGACATAAACTTAAACAAGACTACCAAATATAATCAAATTTAGCCATAACGTATAGTACAAGAGTGAAACTAGACAAAACGTGCATGTAAACTTAGTAACTTCAAAGTCACAGATCAAGTGGTTATAAGTGCCAAAAAGTTGGCAACTTTGCGAATTACCCGATTTATGTTACGATGGTAATGTCGTGGATAATTTCGGGCGTTTGGTGATATAACTGTTTCTTAAATTTATGGTTGTTTTGACGTTTTTATCGGTTATGGTTAGGACTAAGGTTCATTGTAGGCTTTTAAATTAGCTGTGTTGTAACTTATTTATTCATATAGTAAATATCTATACTAATATTATAAATGTGAAAGTTTGTGAGTATGGATGTATGGATGTATGTTTGTTACTCTTTCTCGCCAGAACGGCTGAACGGATCTGGATGAAGTTTATCACAGAGATAGATTATAGTCTAAAATAACACATAGGCTTTTTATCCGGGAAAAAATTACAGTTAGTTACCTTTGGATAGGTTTGTTTTTGTCTTCCTAGAGGCGAAGCCGAGCAAACCAAGGGTGAGCCGCTAGTACTTAATATTATCTTGAGTAAGATGACTGTCTAAATGTACATAATAAATTAATTATTTAACTTTTAGACCGGCCGTTTATTATAAGATTTTTTCCGCTTACCTTGTGATCGGCAAAAAATAATATTGTTATACAATCCCAATTAAAACGAGCCCGCTTGAAAAGGCATGAAAAAAGATTTAAAACCCGATCTTAACAGATATTTTCGTGTGTGATTTTTTTCAACTTTGTAGTAATTATACTAATTGCTAATTCTTAGAAGGAAAACATTGTTGACAAATATGCAGGATTTAGAAAATCTAAGTTTGAAGGCAAGAGTCTGCTCAGCAGTAGGATGTTAAAAGAGCTGAATTATTATTATGTATGTATTCAGCCCTAACATCCCACGGCTAGGCATGGGTTTCCATTCAATACAAGTGCGGGGCGAACTTCACATGTCTTTCGAAAACTTGCATGATTCTCTCAGACATGCTAGTGATAATCACGTTAGAAATTATTCGCACATTAAAATATCAGAGATACCAGACCCTGGATTTAAACTGGCTTCACTCCTTTCCCAAGCGAACGCGTTTCCCCTGGGCTACCACTGTATAATTATTATTACATATTATTAATTAACACTTCCAGGTAAATTTCTAAGAAATTATTTAAATTTCTAAGAAATCTATTGTTAACTGTAACGCCGGCGTGTCCGAGGTCGTGGAGGGATTAGGCCAAAATCTGTACTCTATAATGTTAATAATTTTCGCCTTTAAAAGTGTTCTGTTAATCGAATTACATTGTGAGCATATTCACAAACAGTTGCAAGTGACCTCCGAAGCAGAAAATTTTCCGAGGCTAACACGTCTATACACTTAGAACAATCGATACTGAGCTAAAATTTTACTAACGCATAATCGTCTCGGATATTCAAACCTATTTTCTATTTATTCTCAATGAAAGTAGAGGATAGTGGTGCAATAACGATTTTTATATATAAAGATTCGGTTTCAGGTACAGGTAAATAATAATTCTTAATATGAATATTATTTATTTACCGTATTCATATTATGAATACAAATTAGTGAGGGTTCTATTCTGAAAAATCATATTCATTAATAATTAAACATTTTCCTCAAACTATAGAACTAAATTTGACGTCAAATAAAAATATCAGTACGTGCTTTTGGGGCTTTTGTGTACAAATATAGACATTCATGTGTGAGTAGAGTTATCATATCTTAATATTATAATCTCCCGAAAAAAACAATATTTTTTCAATAAATGAAATGTATAATATTTAATCGTTTAATTTTCTACTCATTTATTTCGTTAAAATGGGTATTTTATGATTATAAAAAATTAAACCCAATATGTTTTTTTTTATGTTAAACTAAAAAAATAAGAAAATTTATTCACATAAACATATATAATTGTACTTATGATATTTTAAAAAGGCTTACTTATATTAACACAACACTTATTGCCTTACATTAATTATAAATTTTAACAAATAAACATAGCTTTATATTGTAAAAAGATTTAAAAAAATATATGATGCTATCAGAATATATGAGAAAACTTGAAGTGGTAACTAATGCTTTTTATACACGAAAGAATAAAATATTAAATTACTATTTAAAAATTATTTTTAACAATTAATACACATTATTTTTAACATTTTTTTATTGAAATTTCCTTAATCTTTAAAATAAACGATCCTAATGGCAGCATCGATGAATCAGAAATAGGAGCATGAACACTAAAATCTCGCTACTATTTTTGACTTTGACATTTTCCCGTCATCTTCTTTCAATCATCAATCTTTATTCTGAGACAATTTCATTAAAAAAAAACGATATATTAATCAATTTTCGAAGTCTCCAAACAATCTGGACATGGTTATTAAAACACTGAACCATATATCAAAAACTGTTTTTAGTAAATAATATGAATATAAGAATTACTCATATAAAATACTGTAACAATTTTCATGTAAAATTTCATACACCAGCAAACGAGCTCTTCAAAAGCTCATAACTTTTCGGGATTTGAATGCGCTACCCTTCAATAATTGACATTTTAACCATTACGTAATCTCGCAACATGTTATACAATATTAAATTTGAAATGACAAAGCGAAAGGCAAAAATATCTCATTATAATCCCCGGAATTCCGGAACGACCTCTGCTTACATTTTGTTTGTGTGTTTGTTCAACCCTAATTAGTATACATGACGAATGTTTGAAAGCGGTTACACTTTAGTATTATTTCAAAATAGAAGGCTCTACGATATCAAATTAAAGCTTTATATTCTTTGTGCATTTCTACATAGGTATATGTATATATAAATTCCAATAAAAATTTTAGTAAGAGACTAACACTCCCATACTTAATGATGCCCAATGAGTGCCGGACAGATAATAATAATAAATACGTTGGGACATTAACACACAGGACCATCTAGTTCCATGGTAAGCTACGAGGCTTGTGTTATGGATACCAGATAGTTGATACACTACATATATATAACTTTAAATAAGTACATATTATAAAATATAAATATAAACACCCATGACTGGAGTACAAACATTCGTGCTCATCACAAAAATGAATACCCCCAGCGAGATTCAAACACGCGACCGCTGGCCCACCAAGTAGGGTTACTGCAAACTGAGCCAAACGGACGGACAGAGCATAATGAAATTATAGGGATTTTTGTTTTTAGGCTGTGGAACCTTAAAAAGGTCCATTTTCATGTATCATTGAAGTTTATTACTGCATAAACCACAGCCACAGTGGTTCAGTCTATTACCATTCAATCAAATATCATACAAAATATAAAAAGATCAGCGACTCACCCTCACTCGGCTCGGTTTCATTCCTAATTAAGTTTTAAAGTTTAGTATAGATTTTTCAGAGATGAGATAGTTTTCCACAGTAAAAAGTATCCTATATGTTGAGCCAGGTAACCAAATATCATCATATCAAATTTCATTAAAATCATCGCAGTGGATATTCTGTGATGCGGTCACAGACAGACAGACAGTCAAAAATTCTAAAAACTATAGATTCTGGCATCTGTATCAATATGCGGTAACAGGCAGATAGATAGACAGACAGACAAAAATTCTAAAAGCTATAGATTCGGCCTCCGTATCGATAATAATGTCTATTTCAATAAAATTTTCCAAAAAATATTGAATGTACAGATTCAGCTTAGTTACAATTTTGTTATGTGTGTAGATAACTAATAAAGGTACAAAAAATAATTGATTATTTTTATTAGTTTCCACTATTCTGAGTGTTGCCAAATAAATAACAAAATAATACCTAGAGATGAGCAAAACCAAAGGCATTATCTAGTCTCAAAGAAATATATTGTCTTTATAATATTAATATATTAGAAACCAAAAGAATCGTATCTTTTAATAATATTACAAGCAAAGTTCGTCATATATTCGTTTTTTCATACGAAATTTGGTTCCAAATTACCATCGTTGGGAGCGTTATGGCGGCGTGACGTCACCGCTTACGTCATGATTTGCCTTTTATAGCGGTATGTGCGTTAACAAGGTTGTTTTTTAGAAAGTTTTACTGTTGCCATGTAAATTGAGGCTTTATAATACTTGAGTAAGATATGATATCTAAGTAATATCTTGATGGGATTTGCCATTGGTTTGCCAACCTTGGTTTTCACTTACGGTTCTTTGAATAAAGTTTGTTTTTTTTTACTTAATTTCATGCAAAATGATAATTAACGTGATTGTAAGTAACAAATAGTGGTTTAATTAGGGGATGGAATGCCTTAAATAAGGGGTAGATACTGGGGGAAGGACATAGAATACTTTTTATACCGAAAATCATCCCTTAAGGTGTGAAAATAGGGATGAAAGTTTGTATGGGGAAGCAAGCTGAGGGTGATAGGATAGCTTTTATTTCGGAGTATTAAAGAACTTTCGTTGAATATTAGATAAAGCCTAAAGCGGCGACGAGTCACTAATTAAATGTAGAGTTCACTTATTGTCCCGTAGCTAACGAAAAATCTGTATAAATAATACAAACATTTGTATCATATAATCGTATATGTGATATCGAACCCATAAACAATAATAGCAGAGTAATATGTTACCTCTTTACCGAAAATACGATCAGTGGTTATGAAAATTTTTGTTAAATTTTGCTAATCCAGAAACTTTTCGGTAACAAATTTTTAAACAAATATTATTGAAAATGTCAACATTTCCTTATCATAATAAAGGGTGAACTTTTGTAAAAAGCTTTTGATTTAATGATAAAATGAGCTGTCTATAAAGTTGGTTAGTTAGCTAACTTGATAGCTGTAGGTCGGGAGGTTCTGAGTTCAAGTTCTGGATTGACAAAGGTTTAATTGGGTTTCTATGTTAGGACATTGGATTGGAGTAGACCTAGACTTGCAGGTGATGACGATTATAAAATTCGCCCTTTTTTCCATTTCACTTTTACTACTCTAGTGTCTTGTCCTTGCTTCTCTCGGGTGCTTGCCTTTAGGTCCCTTGCTAGTATATAGATGCCTTTTATATTTATAATATTATGTACAGACTACGCCACCTTTTGGCAAATATTATCTATACATATAATAAAATTGTAACTAAGCCGAATCTGTACCTTAAATATTTTTTGGAAAATCTTATTGAAATAGACATTATTGTCGATACGGAGGCTGAATCTATAGCTTTTAGAATTTTTGTCCGTCGGTCTATCTGTCTGCCTGTTACCGCGTCACAGAAAAACCAGTGGAGGGATTTTGATGTAACTTGGTATGGTGATAGCTGACTATCCGGGTCAAAATATAGGATACTTTTTACCGCGAGATAATATCTCATTTCTGAGAAAAAATACAAAAACTGTAAGAGTAGTTTTGGTCATCTGAACGCGGGCAGAGCCGCGGGCAATGCTAGTTACTTATAAATATATCGTTTATTTGTAGCAAAATATAAGGTTACAAAAATATACTCTTAACATAGCTGTTTCGCTTAAGACAAAATATAAAAATATCCAGAAAGAGTGTTTAGGAGCTTGTACAAGGAAAACTTATATTACGAGCACCGTTACCTTCCTGTAGATTTACAATATAAAGATCAATAGTTAACAGTTTTTAAATTTGTCGATTATCATGCTAGAAGATAGAATAATCAAAAATAAAAGAAATTGTTTGTGTGTGCGTTTGGATATATATTTGTGTGATTACTAACACTCCTAAACCTAAACTCCAGGTCATAGTCTATTTGTGTACAAATCCATCCAGCACTTTCACCGTGTAGAAATAACGAACATGCAAACATACAAACTTACGCATTTATAACACAGCCGTGTGAGCTACAAAAATTCAAACATCGTGAGTTATTAATTAAGTATTATAACTTTCACTTATATGAAGTGATTTTTAACCGACTTCCAAAAAGGAGGTTTTACGGTCGT
Organism: Brenthis ino; assembly: GCA_921882275.1. Taxonomy (NCBI): domain Eukaryota; kingdom Metazoa; phylum Arthropoda; class Insecta; order Lepidoptera; family Nymphalidae; genus Brenthis; species Brenthis ino. The sequence continues at coordinate 8,403,406 of OV170233.1, forward strand.
TTATATGTACTTTTTTTTTACCGACATACCGTCTACATATATTAATTTTTTTTAATTTACTTACCCACTACACAGCTCTCAGCGAACGACAAGGAAGATACATCATAGAATTTCACAATAGCAAAGTTGTATAGCAAAACGTAGGCGGTTCTCGTCTGAAATGAGAGTGTAAATTTGACCCGACAAGTTTCTATGTAGCGAGAAAGTTTTAATTCGCTGGTTATGTACCGTCAGCAGCTTAGTAAATTTTGCAAGTACCGTTAGAAGCGATGTTGTTACAGAAATTTGAATATTGGTATACGTTGCTTGTGTATTCTACATAAATAGAAAGTTTACTTATCGTATTTATTAACGTGTTTGAGTAAGGAAATTAATGGAATAATATACAATTTTGTATGATGTTTTAGATTTTTAATATAGGTTTTTATGAAAAAGTGAAAATTTAATCTGTATTTTTGTATCAAATTGTCAAAAACGTTATTTTTTTATCACGAAATATATAAAAGCTTGCCGATAGTAATTTATTTACCGAGCTTTTCATGCTGACCTTACGGATGAAATATCAGGAATCTACTTCAATATACAGCGGGACGTGATTAATACGAGTTGTTTGCAGTTTTCTGAAAAATGTTAAAATTTTTCAAAGTTTGCACCTTAATGTATGCGATCTTAACGTTTTAGAGTCTTGAAGCGTAACACGGCTATACATAGCTTCACTTTATATTACATGCTATTATATTAAATTTTCTTATTTTCAAGTACTACAGTAAATTGGCATACCTCTAATAGCAGGACACTGGTTCAAATTTAGCAAAGTGAACGTATACCTTACACATTTTTGCCTGCAGCTTCACTTATATAATTAAATAAATTTAAAAAAAACATAATAATATGGATATTCGTTTTCATAATGCATTACATGTTATACTGAAATTTCTTCAATGAAATATAACAATCTCAACAATATAACAATCGTCAATTTAATTTAAGCGTCAGCGTAGTCAGTCCGTGAGGAAGCTACCACCGGCTCGGAAAGCAGTTCTGCTGAGAAGAACCTGCGAGAAACACAACAGTTGCTCTTTTAAATATCCAAGTTACATTTATTTTATTTAAATAACAATATAGATAGCCCGCATATTAGTCAATATTTTTCAATTCCACACATTTCCATCAACAAGAAACTCTTCAACTGGTAATACGCTGTGCTTGATAAAATATTTTTAATTTTATCATTAAAATCAAGGTTTTAAACGTGAAAAAGAAACAAACATACAGACAGAATTAATTTCATAGTCATACAATTTACATACATACATATTACTACGTATGTACATACATATAGTCCTACATATGTTGGTGAAAAGAGAAAGGGGACTTCTTCCATTATTTAAAAAAGAAAGAGTTTTATCAAAAAAGATACCGTATTTTTTATTCTTTAGAAGTAATATTACATATAGTTTCATAAAATATTTTATCCTTACAATAATACTACGAAGCATGTACTGTTTCGTGCGCGCTTCAACTAAGCTCCTAAATCTGACACTAGCACATAACTTTACATAAATTGTATATTTTAAGACTTTAAATACACACCTAAATGTATTCTACTGACTGATATTCTAGTTAATATTTTAAAAATATTTATAAATTTTTGAAAATCAAAAAAATTTCTCACATTTTTTAAAGTCTATATCAGCTCTCCTACTATATTTATGATATTAGAAACTTTTATGAGTTTTGCAATGGGAAGTACTGTATGCATGGGTTAGATAGTAATCTTATAAAACTGTACCACCCATAAAAAATCTTTGCAAAAATCAATTTCTACGAAATAGAGTAGTAGGTATATTTAAATAAAAGCCATGGTTTTCTAAACCTCTTAGACGTATTAACTTTCAACAGTTGACTAGAATAATACTATACATATAATAAAATTCTAACTGAGTCGAATCTATGTATATATTAAACATCTTTTGAAAAATCTTATTGAATTATTCATTATTATCGATACAGAGGCCGAATCTATAGTTTTTAGAATTTTTGTTAGTCTGTCTGTCAGCGAATTCATCAAGACAAAACTACTGGACAGGCTTCGATGAAATTTGGTATGATGATAGCTGGTTATCCGAGTCAACATATAGGATACTTTTTATTGTTGGAAAATATCTCATCTCTGTCAAATCTATACTAACTGTTAAAACGAATCCTAAACAAAATAAAGGTGAGTTGCTAGTCTATTTATAAAAGACAAAATAATTCAGTACCATTTCCTCCTCTGTCTATCAACTGATTTTCTTTTTTCTTGTTTAGTAACTTTTGACCAGCTAGCGTGTTATCAATAACAAACGTTGTTTTATATACCTAGATATGTAAATTCTATTCATATATGCATGTTTTTCTCAATTTTTTAATAATGATTAATTCAAATTTTCATTATCCACGTTCCTCTAATTAACTTTATTTGCCTAGGCTTTACATCTAATTCCACATGTACAATTCATTTAAACATACTTTCACCTCAAAATTTCTTTAAACGCAACCAAAATAAGGCATTAAATTCAGAAACAATAATAACAAACAGAGTTCCGGTGTAATATCGTGAAATACTAACCCATTCAAACTATAAATCAAATGAACTCCTACAGTGTTAATGTATGAAAAAATTATATATATCAAAAATAGCGGATAGTGTATCATTTCTCTGCTGCCACGGTGCCGGATACGAGTTGAATGATGTGTTCTACTCAGTCTAGCCTTGTGTATTTGAAAGATGAATAGGATTGGGTAAAGGAAGAATCCGAAGATTTTGATTTTGTAATCCTTAAGACGTTATTTATGTATACTTTTCTTTTGATAATCGTATTTATTTTTGTTTTTCGTAGATTTGTATCATACTAGCGAATTTTCATATTTTGACAAATTTTATTATTAACAAAAATATGCTTTATCTATACTGCTAATAATATTATAAAGAGGAAAGATTTTTTTGTTTATTTGTTTGCTCCGAATAAGCTCCGAAACTACTGAACCAATTTAGGTGAAATTTGGTAAGAAGATAGTCTGAGACCCTGGAAAGGACAAAGAATAGTTTTTATCCCGAAAATCATTGTTTAAGGGTCTGAAAATGGGGATGAATATTTGTATGGGGAAGCAATCTAGCGAAGCGAGGGTTAGTCGCTAGTTGTTTTTCATACATTTGTTTTTCATACATTTGTTTCATTCTAGTGACTTTCCAAGTTTTGGAAAATTTTGTTTTTAATAAAAATAAGCTTTATTAATAAAAAAACAAAAGCCCACTCCTAATAATTAATTTTAAAGTAAAACCGGTAAACCTTGTTTGTTAAACACCCGGATAATTTCAAATCACCTTCCGAGGAAAGTCAAATATTACTCTGTTTAAATACAGAGAGACGGCGGAGACAAAAATCTTTTTTTTGTGGGTTTGGAGCAGTTTTCATAATATAAATTCAATATGACATTATTTTAAAAAAACCAAAAATGCTTTAAAATCTAAAAGCTATATGCAGTACATTCTTTAGAATGAAATGTACCATAATATCCATCAAGCTAATGTTATAAATACAGAAGCTTATGTGTGATTGCTCCCTTACATAATAACTGCTGAGCTGATTTGAGTGGAATTCCTAATGGAGAAAGCTTACATACATAATCAACATAATATACATCACATAGAGATCGTTCAGGCAGTAGTAGCCCAGTGGTAATGCGCTGGCTAAGAAACCGGGTGAAGCGGGTTCAAATCCCGGATCTCGCACCTCTGATATTAATTTTATGCGCCAATCATTTTCAACATGATTATTCCTTGATCCCCTCGCATTGAAGGGAGGCCCTTGCCCAGCATTAAAACATTAAAAAGGGCTGAATACATACAAATGTAAATACTACATATCGATACATCCACCACGTCTCCTTCAAAAAGCACGCAGTTAAAAGTGTTTGAAATAGAAAATAACGAGTCACTAGTCTCTCTATACCGCGGTATTACAGCGTGAATTAAACACGTAAATCTCGCAAATGTAGATATAATTGTTTTCTAAAAGTTTCACACCATGATGTATTTAGATAACACGGCACATTAATAATAGCTGTCGCATTATATGAGAAGACAGACGCTCCCAACGAAATTAATATTAATAGTTAGTTTCTCGTCATTTGACAAACGCTTTTAGCATTGAGAAAGTAAGCAATTTTATTACGTATACTTATGATTTAGCCTTTCTTTGCTTGTTTAAATAGTTGATTTTATATAAATAAAGAGATTAATTTTACAAATTTTCTACCTATTTCTTAAACTATGTATTCAAGACTACAAGACTCAAGATTTTGTAGATAGAATAATTTTTACGAAATAAATAGTATATATATATATATATATATATATATATATATATAAACATAGTTATTCGTACTACCAAACCAGTAAAGAATAACATTCAAAAAACGAAAGTTCTAATTATTTAAACGCACACCACATAAAGTATCTTTTAAACGAAATGTGCGTTTTAATTTTGTCATCCGAAGCAATGAACAAAATTTTAAAAATATCGTATAATATTGAATTGTGCGCTCCTTTTTGAGGACACTTTTGAGACGCTAATTGTGTATCTTGAGTTTTTGTATAACAATGTTTTAAGAAAAAAAAACATATAATACCTATTTGAAATATTTGTTTGTGTAACATTGAATAAATGCACTAAAACTCGATTCGATGGTTATATAACAGCACCTACTATCATGAGGCAATCTGTTTGAGAAATCGTCCTCTCAGCGATGTTGAGCGGTGATTTGTCGCTTTTTTTGTTTCACCCCTCACCATACGAATACGACATAAATTATGGGGAATAACCATCGATATGTCACATCAAGTGTAATTCAGATTTTTATATTGCGTTTCTTACGTTTTGATTTAAACCAACAATGGTAGTTGAAACATCACTATATATTTTTAATTTTGGCCTCTGGTTGTTGAGTGTGTGTTTGTTCGGGCTAATCTCAGAAATTATTGCATAAATTATCTTCTGGTTTTTACCAATAGACATTAGTTAGAATAGTGATTATTTAGGATCCTTATAGGGTAAAATTAATGAATATTTCATGAAAATAAGCTACCGGTACTATTTGCCCATCGGAACTCGAAACCGCGACAGCTGGCACAGCAAGTAGAGTCACTACGAACAGAGTCTTTTTTCTCTTCTTCTCGTTTCTTATTTGTTAAAGTTATAAAAAGCACAAAAATATACAAATAATAACATCAAGTAAATTAATTTAATATGTAAATAACAGCTGAAGTATGTTCAAAATTCTAACACAGCTCGCATAGGTTAGGCGTTTGACAAAACTTCGCCTGACTACTAACTATGCGAATGATTAAATAAACTTACTAATTGAATTAATCTGGAAGCAAAGCTACATACATATGAAATATGAATACATGTACCTAATTGTTTGTATAGAAATCTTGACTTAGTTTCTCTTGCGAGTGTCATCTCCTCTCTTGCTCTCCTTTATTGATTAGACAAAAATAGTAATAACATTGCTTCTTTTTAAAACGAAACTATATTTTCGTATTATTTCGCGGATTTATTTTAATTTTTAGTTCCCGACTTTACGCATTCGATAAACCAAAAGTTAAAATAAATTTTCGAAATAATTCGAAAATATATTTTTTATTTTAAAATGTCAAATATTCGCGTAGTTAAAAAAGTAAGAAAGTGTTCTCTTTGTTTCTCTTTGCCCATTTTGTTTATTTATTTCTTCTTAATTTTTTTCTGTTAAGTATAGCTTCTCCAAATATTGATGTTTCTGATAGAAAACTAAATAACATACGTATTGAAATAATGTATTCTGATCACGTGACGTAACGTTTAACTACGTAAATTCTATACATTTATTTAATTTTCTATTGGCGATAACGATTGTAGAAAGTCATCTCTGAGCCGTGTATTCTATTCTCAGAATCGAATTTTATATTCTGAAAAATAGTCTTTGGAATCTATTCGGCAGTATTTTAGTTTGACGATACTAGACCAAAAGAAATTTATAATATATCTCATCCGCACCGTGTATTTTCCCGGGATAAAAAGTAGCCTATCTGTCTGTGTATATAAAGTATTCTGATATATATGAGCTATATATAATAATATATAATGCTAGCTAATATATAATATTGTAGTTTCATTGAAATTCATGTATTAGTTTTTGCGTGAAAGAGCAACAAAAATCCATACATCTATACATCCTCACAAACGTTAGCATTTACAATATTAGTAGGATATTTAAGAATCATGAAAATGCGTCAATATTACCACCACTTTTTTACTTCGATATTAGGTAAATACGTTTCTATATTACAATAAACAAACAATATAAATCCCAAAAATGGTATTTCGTATTTGAAACTAACCTCAATAAAGCTATACGAAAAATTATTACTGTCTAACAAAATTCTGGTAACCGAAATGATGAAATTGGAAAATCAGTTTCAGAAATACCAGTATAAAATCACAAGCTAAGCTTTTATCTGTTATGAATTTTGAAAGCTCAGGAACTAATAAAGCTATATATAAAGCTTTAGTGTCACCTGCCAAAATAACCAAGCAACTTTTCCATTTAAACAAAACATCTGTTAAATGCATGCCAATTATAGACACGTCTGTCAGTGTTTGCGACGAGTTCTAACATGGTAAATGGTTGAGATATGTTAGATGGATTTGCTGGAGTTTAAAATATATTTTTGTATCTATTGTATGGTGTTTTACTTTAAAAATAGTATACATACAGTATTCACAACGTAAATGCTTAATAATTTGCATGCTATATGAAAAAAATCATATAGTCTAAGATCCTAATCTATGTGGTGGATCTGTGAAAATATATTTTTTACATTAAAATTTTATTTTATTATTTTTACAATAAAACATATTAACAAACACTACCTAGGAAGGTTATCACCAAAAATTTGCTTCAGGCTATTTTTAATTAATTTTCATTCATTTTTTCTCTAAAAAGGTAGTTTCATACAAACTTTCATCTTCTATTTTACCCCCTTATAGGAGGAATTTCAAAAAACGTTTTTATTTAATTTTATTGATACAAAGAGTATTAATACAAAGTTTCAAGTAATTCTGATCACAAATATTTGTTTGAATTATATTATAACGTGTTTTCCCGTGGGGATTACATAATCTCTCGCAGTAAAAAGTAGCCTATGTCAGTCTCCAGCTCTCCACTTATCTCCATACAAAAAATCACCCCAATCCGTCACTCCGTTTCGACATGAAAGGAGGACAAACAAACAAACACTTTCACATAATGTTAGTATGGATATAGATGTGTACAATATACATCTCTGTTATCGACTAACATAATTTATTATTATATAAAAATTGGCAATCATACATCACTTACATTTATAAAATACACATAAATTTCAAAATACAGTCGTTTTGATGTAATTATGATATATTATTTACCTCTAGTTTGATATTCGAAATGCTTTGAATAAATGATATGATATTAATTAAAGTTCGAAACTAGACGCGCATCAATATAGCTTAGAGAAACACGTAGTTAAAACAATTAGGGTCATGTGTGTATGTATAGCATATTGACTAGATTTTCCTACTATGAAAAATGTCAGAAGTTCGATTCCTATATGAGGTAAGTAATATTTATACTGTTTTAACAAATGTTTGTTTTAGATTGTAATCCTCTGAAAATGTAAGTTAAGTACAAGTAACAACGCACTCAGTACAGAAATTATGTATTTTCTTAAGATTTTCACGATTTTTTGTTCAGTGGATTATGGTCTTATATATAAGTGTTCGCCCGGTGATCGAAATTTAATCAAAATTAAAACGAGCTCAGAGGTAATCAAAGAAAAGACAGCAGTTGTCTAACACGTATCTTTTATTCTCATATTTATCCACTTAAACACACTAATCACTTCACTTCACAGCACTATTACACACACAATTCACTTATTATTTCAAAATGTTAACACTACGACGTTACGCGTAAGAAAAATCGGCTTACTTGTCTAGCAATCACTTTTATACCCTTTTAGTCAATGTAAATTCAAACGTCAAAATCAAAAATGACATAACGGTATCTAAAGTTGACGTTTGTATATACATTCAGCCTACAAAATATTTTATAATTAATCTCACAATTATTGTGCATGTTACAAAATATTTTTTTTTATTTATAACACAAAATTATTAATAGCTGCTAAACAAAAAAAAACAGTTGGCAAATAGAGGAGAAAAAGGTACTGAATTGTTTTGTCTCTGCCTATAACGTTTAGCATAGATTTCTCAGAAATGAAATATTTTTCCGCAATAAAAAGTATCCTATAAGTTGACCCGGATAACCAGACTAATGAACTAATGGAACGGATAAATTTCATCAAAATTTGTCCAGTGGTGATGCGTTACCAGACAGACAGACAGACAAACAAAAATTCTAAAAGATATAGATTCGGCCTCTGTATCGATATAATAATGACTATTTCAATAATATTTTCTAAAAAATATTTAATGTACAGATTTGACTCAGTTACAATTTTATTATATGTATAGATAGATTACAAGAAAAAATTAAAAAAAATCTGGTTTCAAATCGGTGTACAATTTCGGTTGAGACTTTATAATTATCGAGTATTAAGAAATTTTATCTCCCTTCAAACTTGCAGTCAATTACACGAAAACAATGATTAAATGATATTTAAACCCAAAATAGCAAAATATAGATTAATTTTGGTAAAGTTATAATAAAGCATGGAAACATTAATATCATAAATAAAGGCAATTAGTAATTTACAGTGAAACAACTTTGGCGCAAGTAGTTATCAGTGAGCCGTAGCTCATATCTCTATAACTGACATTATCATTACGACCGATGGATCGCCATTTAATTTTGTTTTCGTATTTAAAATAACTATTGATTTATACTGTGGTAGTAAATGTAATGGTATAGTGGCAGTGGTAGAACAGTAACGCGCTGTGAAACTGAGTGAAGCAGGTTCAAAGCCCGGTCTCGCACCTCTGATTTTTTTTTGCGAATCATTTCCGACATGATTACCAATTGTGTTACTGTGTGTACATACATACATAGTAGCATGTAGCTTTTGTTCTTCAGTTCATCAGACGTAGTCGGTTTGATTGAAAAGGTCTCCTTGTAATTAAATATTTAAAAAACAATTAAACCTATGTGATGTTTAAATAACAATCACATTTTGAGGCTTTATTCAGGTCTTAGGAAATAAAGTAATTTTTATATAGTACAATATCAGAATGGAATTTTTCTACACAATCCTAGAAAATGTCAAAGAACATTTGTGGAACGTTAAAGGATATCATATAACAAAATGATATACACACCAAATGATTTTCTATGAGACAAGTCACTTGAGAATGGTACCAGGTAGGTTTATAGATTACTTTCAGTTCTTTTCAATACAGAAGTATTACATTCACTGGATTTTAAGAAAAGTAACAACTGTATTTTTGAACGCATTTGAATTCTTTTAAATCGACATTAACAAGCAGATATAATAATGTCCCGACCGATATTGGCGACGGTGGTTAATCTCGTTGAGATTAGCTATCTGCGCGGGAGGTATTATAGTGCACAAGTGCATGCACAGATACAACATGCGCTCTCTATATCATTCTCAAAGTCCGATGGGACGTTACTTCGACATGACTAGTGAGAGCTAAGACGCAGGACCTACGGCTTTATGTGATAATATTTTTACAGAAAAACACGGTAATTAAACTTGGCCCGACCCGGGACTCGAAGCCAGAACGTCCGGATCTGCAGCTGTATATGCTAGCCACTAGATCACCGAGGCAGTTCAAACCAGATAGAGACAAAATATTATGATGATTTTTCATATTTACACTAATTTGTGAATGACATATTATAGAGCATTAGTTTACATAGTCGCGAACAAATTACTGTATAAATAAAAATAATTTTATACAGAACGTGCACTCAGATCTTTTGAATCGTATGCATTACCAAGCATTGGCTTAGAATTTTTCCCTTACAAATTTAATCATTTTCTTTGACGTCGTCCTCATTATTATTTCCGGGAAAATCAGAAAAAATATATGAAATATTATGTATGTTCATATTAGTTGGCCAACTTCTAATTATGACCATATTGTTTTTCGGTGGAAGTAGAATAATTCGATATAGTCGAGATTCAACGTCGATAAATTACAAAAAAAAAGTCGTCGCACCGGAGTATGAGAGTGAGAGGAAAAGAGTATGCACTTGTATGTACGGCACGTAGGTACTTCTGCGCTATATTTCCTGCCCAAATGGCTAGTCCCAGTGAAATTAGGTACCTAGTACTTAATTTTGAGAATTCCCGATATTTCACATATTACATAAGAAGTCATGAGCTATTTCTTAACTATTTATATATAATGTGAGCAAAAATTAGTTCATAATGTCAGTGTTTACCTCATATTATAACGGAAAATCAAATAGCATAATACTCTAGCTAACCATTAAATAAAGAGGCATAATGCACACTATTACATTTCTTTTTATCCATTCTCTACACAACTTACAAACTGCTATAGAAACAAAAACTTTTCTAAGATCTCAGATGAAGTTAAAATTTAATTTTCCTTTATACTGTTTCGTGGACTAAAATGAAATTTGCTTGTTCTTTGAAATTGTATACTTTAAATTTAAGCCCTAAGTTGATGATATAGAGGTTGTTTTTGTTTGGCAATGATTCTATGTTGCATGAATCGATTAAGTGTCTAACCACGATTATGCAACTAGATTAGATTAATACTACGAAAACAGCCATTACATTGATGAATATTGAATTTTGCTTCAAATTATAGTGGAAATAGTTCGTATTTTGATTTTAAGCATGCATTTTGATTGAAAACTGCATTTTATAAATATGGAAATATGCCTACATTTGATTATACATTTCTTACTCCAACTTCTGGGGGTGGACCTCCCTTCAATACGAGGAGAATCAGGCCATAGTCCACCTGGCCAAATGCGGGTTGGCGGACTTCACATGTCTTTAGAAAACTTGCTAGTTCTCTCTGACATGCAGGTTTCTTCACGATGTTTTCCTTCACCGTAATGCAAATGGTAAATCACTGTCTGTACTTTGTAGAGCTGACTGATAACACTAATAACTTCTTAATGTGTTATTTTTCGCCTTTTTGTTCTTCAATATATAGAGTTGCTGTAAAAAAAATTATACATAATATGTAACATACTCGTATCAACGTCCACTATGATTTTTAATGTTCTTTTAAGGTACTTTGCTAAGTTTTTAGTATTATATTAAGTAAAATAATCGTTAACCAAATGAATAATAGTATCATTAAAAGTTCATTAAATATTATGTATCATATTTGGATCCTTAATGAATGTCGAATATGAAATGAAAACTTGTAATATCCGTTGTCCGAGTGCATGACAGCTGTCATTTATTTAACAGACATTTATCTGTAGCAAAACTATGAGTAGAGAAGGCAAGTTATGATACAGACCAATCTCCTTCGTGTCTTTTCCATTCTACGTGATATTGGCGAAGTAATCTGTGCTCAGTTAGCACGCTTTGAATTGAATTGAATTGAAGTGATGACACACTCTCACTTCGCTCGGGTTCATCGCTATGTATCTATATAATATTGTTCATACAAAAGTACTAAAATCAGTCGAACTGTTTCGGAGTGCGTTCACGAACACCGTGACACGAGATATTTATATGTACATGGTAATATATCTTATGAGTACAAGCGTCTTTTTAATGCGATGGCCAAGTGCGATGGCGGATTTCCCATATCCTTCAAAAACTTTGTATGTCAGAGACAATCTAATTGGTTCTCTCTAACAAACAAGTTTCCTCGTGATGTTTTCCTTCAGCGTAAAGCAAGTTGTTATTATAATAGATATACGAGATTTGGAGTTTGAACCTGAAGTGCTTTCCCATGAATTTAGCTATACCTTCTTCACTTGTAATAAAATCTATTATTTCTTTATAAATTGTAAAATAATGTAGTGACTCGCCATTTCTTTTAAGCAATTCGATCAGCGTGGTTTATTGCCTAAAATGCTCACAAATCGCGCTCATTTATTGGGCAACAATAGACGTTAAGGAGGCTTCATTATTATTATAATTGTAAAAAAATATTTAGTAATAGAAGAATTAGAATTTAATATAATAAGATCTTTCCTATAGGAAAATGTAGATATTTATATATGTGCATATGTATATAATACTAGCGTTTCACCCTCGCTTCGCTTGGGTTTGTCCCTAGATTGCTTCCCCATATAAATTTTCATCTCTATTTTCACCTCCTTGAGGGATTATTTCCGAAATAAAAACTATCCTATGTCCTTTCTAGGGTCTCAAACTATCTTGTTACCAAATTTCAACCAAATCGGTAGTTTCGGAGCTTATTCGGTAAAAAAAAATCTATGATAAATTAGTTTTTATTTTTAAACCTTTACTTTGAATAATTGTATATAAACAGGATCAATTTTAGTTTACTGAAAACCTTTTAGGAATATACTATTTACATCATTACAACAACATCTGTAACAAGAAAAAATAATATTTCTTAAATTTTTATTTTCATACAAAAATAAAAAAAAATTTTTTGCACCTTCTAAACTTTAAAGTTCTAGCATCTGGCCAAGTTTAAATGACTAAGCGTGGCTCCCTACACACATCCAGCCGTCCCCCTCCACCCCTCCCCCTCAACCAGACACGCACTTTCTTTTTTGCTAATGCTGGACTATTACCGTTTAGAAAGTGCAATAAAAATATTTTTATTTTTGTTAAATTTAAGATATAATTTTTTTTCTTACAGATGTTGTTATGTTGTAAATAGTGTATTCCCAAAAGGTTTTCAGTAAATTAAAAATGACCCTGTATACCGTACTACTCTGCGATCGTCGATTTATTAGGTTATTATTTTATAGAATCAGCGTTTGAAAAAACCTGAATGGGCTTTATGACTAGAAAATTTTCATAATATTGAGAGTCTATATTCTCTTTGTTTTATATAAGATTCTATTGTCATTTATAGAAAAATGTAATACAAAAAATTTCGTCATTTTATATCGTTTTTTATTTGAAAGGTTTGTTTTATTATTATAGCAATATCTTATTTAAACAAATAAAATTGAACTGTCTGTTTGTAATGTCAAAATAACAGCTTTTTACTAAATGCATATGAAATTATATACCGTACTGTTGGAACAAAAATTTGTTTTTATTTTTATTGTCTGTCTGTCCATCTGTCTGTCCGTCCGTTTGTTCCGGCTAATCTCCGAAACGGCTGGACCCATACAAACGGGACCTTCACTGGCAGATAGCTGATGTTATGAGGAGTAACTTAGGCTACTTTTCTTTTAGAAAAAGAATCAGGGTTCCGCGCCAAAAAATCCGCGTACCTAGGGACGCACCAGAGCAAAGCGAGGGTAAGACGCTAGTTCAAACAATAAAGAAATAAATACTTAACTGTACACGTCTCTGCCCACCATAATTATTAAACTTCAAAAAGTATTTAAATCTAAAATATGAAAGATTAGCTACAAATTTCCATTCCATCCCACTTCAGAGTATCAAACTGTCAGTTAGTGTGTCACGCTACCTACGATCATGTTGTTGACGTGAAACGTGAACTAACAAGTGGTGACAGATATCGATATTCCGCTATTACTTAACAAAATATACCTTTAGATAAACTTAGTTTAGGCACTGGTAGGCCAGTAGTAATGCGCTCGCTTAGGAAACCGAGTGAAGCGGGTTCAAATCCCAGGTCTCGCACCTCTGATATTTTCATGTGCGAATCATTTCTAACACAATTACCACTTACTTGGTGAAGGAAAACATCACATTAGTAAGACGTCCCAAAATTATATATTAATATTTAATATAAACTTATAATAAGCATTCTTAGATTTACATGAATATTTGACACTTAAAATAAAGCTTTACGGACTGTTTTATTTTTACTAGTCCAATGGTCGAAATCGACCATAATCTTTTTTTTAAATCACTAAAGCTCGTCAATACTAAACGAAAAAAAATAGATTGACAAACAGAAGAGAAAAAGGTACTGAACTTTGCCTATTTATATATAGATTTTGCCTTTTTTCTCTGACATTTCCGATGCTTTACAACAAAAAACGACATCAAATACGAGAGACAAGGATAAGATTTTTGACATCTTTCAAGTTACAATTACATAAATACATATGTAACCTTTCGTCAGAATGCGATAGAATTTTGAAAAACATCGCATATCAAGCATTCACGAATAAAAAAACTAAGTTGCTCATAAATAAGACGTAATTAAATAAGTAATCATGATAGTAATTTTAAAGTTGTTATAAAAAAAGTTCAAGAAATTTCTTTAAAGCATTCATGATGTCGCCCGCATATTTCAATTTAAGTCTAAAACTTCGGAACGAGAACCCCTCTTTGTATGAAAGCGTACAGTACAGAGAGTTCAATTTATAATGGATTAAATGAATTTATTATATTATAATTTGAATCTAAAAATACATATTCTGTACAAAAATATTATATGTCTTAGAAAACTATATAACATGTTTTAGACGGACAAACATAAATGCGGCTCGTCACAATAAAATGAGCTCAAACTCAAAGGGTTTCCTGAAGAGTTCCTCCACACTATCCACCTCTTTCCTCTATCATCAGATATGCTTGATGATACCATTTTTTTATACTTTAATTAAAATCTTTATAAAGTTTCAAAGCATTAAGGCAATTAGGAGTAGTTAGAAATTTATTTTGACAAGTGAAAATAATAAAAGGTAGTTAAAAGCAAGAAAATTGTGTCAAAAATAACATACGTAACTCTCTTTTATGCGAACTCTACAAACAGTTAACCTACTTTTAAGATGCTAAATCGTACAAATAACATTGAAATCCGTATAATATTATTATATACTATAGATACAATTTTACTCTCATTGCAAAAATTCTAAAAAAAATTCAATTTTACTTCTATTTCATTTCAAACCGAATCAATATACTAAGATTTGAGTCCATTAAGATTTTAAATTCAATACATAGATTTATTTTGTTCATATGCATCATATGGTGAAGTAAAGTGTAAATCACAGCAACATTCATATGGAAACTCGATACTGAACATCGTGTGAAAGCTTCATTACACGCTGTCACGCTGTTAATCACGTCGTCTAACGATCACTGTCACGTTTTGACGTATTCGATGCCGTATCACGTCAACTGTCTGGTGTAGAATAGTTAATCAAGTTGAGCTTTCCTGATACTACTGCTAACGTCAAATGGATATTCTTAGAAAGTTTTTGTTCAAGCTCATCTCTTGTGTTTAATATGATAGATACTATAAGCAGATGTCAGCATTATAATATCTGTACTTAAATAACTATATATAATAAAAATAACATAATACTAAAATTATGAACGATAAAGTTGTTACCTAAAACCTTTCATTTCTAGTAAAAGCTCTGATTAAATTGCTAAATTTCAATTAAACGTTAATTAAACTTAAAAAAAACTTTTCAAAGTGAAACTCGTTTAGGCGCGCCATGAGAACCAAAAAAAGGATTTGTATTACAAATTTTATAACGGAAACGGAAATAAATTAATAGTCAATTAAAAATAAAACACCGCAAACCTTAAAAAGTAAGGCATTTATCTACAAGAGCCGTTATACACAATAATAAGTTATAATATTATAATTACCGCGCAAAAAAGTGAACCAAATAAATGTATTAAAAAACTCCCTAACTCTTGGCTTTTACTAAAAAATCCTAATAAAAAACCTCAGTAACTAAACTTAGTCCGACTCGGATTCGAATGTAGAACCTCTGCATTTGCAGCCGTAAATGTTAGCCACTAGGCCATGTAGGCTTTTACATGAACACTAATGAGATATGAAAACAATTTACGAAAACAAATATGGAATCTGTTTGGTGTTTTTACGATTTTCTGTGTTTGACAGAGTTACGCTCAATTTAGCTGTGAAGCACACTTACGTAGTCCGAGAGGTGACGGCGGATTTAATTAGAATCTGAGTTTTGTTTGCCCTTGTTTAAGTGATTCGAGCCCGTACTATCAAGGACTTTGAAGGCGGAAAGTTAGAAATATAATAATTAAGTGAAGCGCAATATACCTTAAATTTAAAATTAATACCTTATTAGTAAAGGTCAAGAGTTCGATTTCTCGTTAATGACGTATTTAATTACAAAGCACCTGGGCGACCGAGCTACGCTCGAAGTTTTTGGCCAAAAGTACAATTTTCTTTTTTTTAAACTAAAAACTTGAATAAATAAAAAAAAAACAAAAGTAAAAACGTTTTGTCCGACCGTGATTTGAACCCGGACAACTGTGCTTGTCATTCTTACGCCTTAGCCGCTTAACCACAATGCTTATGCCCGAGCGTGCAAAATTAGCGACCATATTTTGCGTTCGAAAGAAAACTTGAAAATACGTGTTTTACCAGACATTAGACTAATCTAGATCGATTTTCGCCCCAGAAAACCATCAAACACCGAAAATGAGATATTTTCCCGCAATAAAAAGTATCCTATATGTTCACCCGGAAACCCGCTATCGTCATACCAAATGTCCAGTGGTTTTCTCGTGGTGCGGTCACAGACAGACAAAAAAATCTACAAACTATACATAGATTCGGCTCAGTTAGAATTTTATTATTAGTTATAGTTGACCGTGACACTTAATAGTATGAACACTAGATACCAAAAAAATGCATATGACATAATAAGCTTTAAGCCACTTAGCCAAAACTTAGTTATAAATTCTAGCGAGCTGAAGAGGATAATAATATATTAAATTTAGGCAAACATTCGATAAAAATAAAAAACCTAAAATGAGCGAAGAGTGGGTATTATATCAAAAACGGAGACTTAGAAACCGTCTCATAAGCCAAAAGGGATGTGCCAATGCGTCAGAAGAAAATAACCAAAAATTCAAAGCGGCAGATATAAAGGTGCCGCTATTTATATCTAATGTGGACAGAGAGGTCTCAGAGCAAGATATTATTAATTATGTATATGGAAAAACAAAGGAAAAAGTTTCATTAGAGAGAATTAACATGAAAAGGCAGAAGGATTATAATGCATATAAAGTTTATGTAACAAAGCATAAAATGGATACTTTCTTAGACGATAAACTGTGGCCCATTGGCATAACCTTTAGGCGTTTTGTGAATTTTCACGAAAAACGGAAAAATATGGAAGTTGTAAAAACAGTAGAAAATAAGAGATAATAATAAAATAAACTATCATAATATATAATAATTAATTAAATTGAATATGAATAATATAAATAAAATTATTAGTTTTAACTGTAAATCACTCAAGAGGTCATTAGAGGGTGTAAAAGAACTGTGTACATCTGCGGATATCGTAGCCCTGCAGGAAACATGGTTGATGCCTCATGACCTACCAGTACTGAGTACGATAAGCGACAGCTTTGGATGGACTGGTACCTCTGCTGTGGATACTTCGGTGGGCCTAATCAGTGGAAGGCCGTATGGTGGTGTAGCGTTATTGTGGCGCAAAAGTGTGTTTGAAACAGTGTCAGTGGTAGAATGTGACAACGTGCGTATTTGTGCCATCAAAATAACTGTAAGTAATAGATCGGTAATTATTTTTAGTGTATATATGCCTACTAACTCTTATGACAATCTACTAGAATTTAGTAATTGTCTAAGTACAATCAGGTCGGTCATAGAAATACAAGAAAGTAATGGAATTGAAGCTTTCTATATATTAGGGGACTTTAATGCTCATCCCAATGAGCTATTTTACAATGAAATGTTAGATTTTTGTGTTGATCAAAATTGGATATGTGTGGATTTAAACATGTGTAGTAGAAATACATTTACTTTTTGTAGTGAAGTTCATGGGTGTAAACGATGGTTAGATCACTGCATCGTCACTAAATCAGCTTTACAAACGGTTATTAGCGTATCAGTACAATATGACATGTATTGGTCTGACCATTATCCAATTGTATTAGAATGTAGTATAAATAGTTTAAAACCGAAAATTGTACAGCCGAAAATGAGCTCTTTAAATTGTGTTATATGGGGTGAGAGGAATTTTAAACAGATAAACCAATATCATGACCTGTGTAACTCTAATTTGTCAATGATAAATCCACAAGAACTTAGTGAATGTTGCGATAATTTGTGTAAAAAAACAGAACATCACGCTATCTTAGATAAAATGTATAGCAATATTATTAACACACTATCAGCGGCCGCTAGGCGCACGTACAGTGGTAAATGTAAAAAAAGGGGAGGCTATGTTACGGGATGGAATAGGCACGTCGCGGGACCGCATTGTGAGGCGCGGCTTAAATTTCAAATGTGGATGTTAGCGGGGCAACCGACTAGTGGTCACGTTTTCAATGAAATGGTAGAGTCTAGGAGACATTTTAAGGCAAAATTAAAATGGTGTCAAAACCGACAGGAACAACTTCAAATGGACATTCTCGCGTCAGATCACTTATCCAAAGATTTTAAGAGTTTCTGGAAGAACACTAATAAAATGAAAACTAGGCCGAGTTTACCCGTGAGTGTAGATGGTCTTTCCGACCATAAAGAAATTGCTGATGCATTTAGGTCGCGCTTCACTATGCGATCACCTCTGGGTTCCACGTTGAATAAGGTGAACGATGCTGAGACTATCACGGCGAGCGGGAGTGAAAAGATTACGGAAAAAATGGTGGCACAAATAATTAAAGAAATGGTTCGTGGAAAATCACCTGGTCACGATAATCTCAGCATTGAACACTTTAAGTATGCGGGAGTTCATCTGCCTCGAGTTCTCGCACTGTTTTTCAATCTGTGTCTAAATCATTCATATTTACCGGAGCCGCTTATGCGGACTACTGTAGTACCAATAGTTAAGAACAAGACTGGTGACACGTCCGATATGAGCAATTATCGCCCCATCTCGCTTGCTACCACCGCAGCTAAAATACTTGACAGTGTGATAAATGGCAGGCTATATAAGCACGTTTCTTTGCAAGATGCCCAATTCGGCTTTAGATCAGGTCTGTCGACAGAAAGCGCTATTCTTAGTCTGAAGCATACTGTCAAGTACTATACTGCAAGGCGTACGCCGGTATATGCGTGTTTCCTGGATTTATCTAAGGCATTTGATCTTGTTTCATATGATGTACTTTGGAGCAAGTTAAAGGACGCAGGTATACCGGCGGAGTATACGTCCCTTTTGAAATACTGGTATGCTAACCAGAGAAATCAAGTAAGATGGGTCGGTGCACTGTCGGATGAATACAGATTGGAGTGCGGAGTGAGACAGGGAGGTTTGAGTTCACCCTTACTTTTCAACCTGTACATTGACCAACTCGTGGAGGAATTGAGTAACACACATGTCGGCTGTCACATTGACGACACCTGTGTCAATAATCTAAGCTACGCAGACGACATGGTCTTGCTCAGTCCTTCCATAGCCGGCTTAAGAAAACTGATAGCTACCTGTGAGACTTACGCAAAGGTGCATGGCTTAGCATACAACTCAAAAAAGAGTGAAATACTTGTGTTTAAGTGTCAAAAATTAAAACCACGCCATGTCCCGTTCGTGAGTCTAAATGGTGTATCGCTGAACGTTGTCGAGAAATTTAAGTATCTTGGTCACATTATTACTAGCGATCTACGGGATGATGATGACATTGAGAGGGAACGCAGGGCGTTGGCGGTTAGGAGCAATATGGTCGTCCGCAGATTTGCTCGGTGTACGAAGGACGTCAAAATAACACTATTTAAAGCGTTCTGTCAGTCCTTTTATACCTGTAGTTTGTGGGTGGCATATTCGCGCCGGGCCTACAACGCCTTGCGTGTGCAATATAATAATGCCTTTAGAATGCTGTTGGGGCTGTCGTGGCGTTGTAGTGCTTCAAAGATGTTCGCAGAAGCACACACAGATGGGTTTCATGCCATTATGCGCAAGAAAGCTATTTCTTTGATGCAGCGTCTACGCGATAGCAACAACAGTATTTTAAAGTGTATTTCGGCCAGAATGGACTGCCCCTTTCAGAAACACTGGATGGAGTTGGCCATTGGACTAAGATAAATAAAGAATAAATAAGTAATATTTTATGCAAAAAATACTAACAATACTAACATAGTATTAAGTATAATTGTTACTAACCAATTAACAATATATGGATGTACTTACGTCTGAAATAAAGATTATTATTATTATTATTATTATTATTTAAATAAACCTATAATATTTTTTCGCAGTTTCTGGTTCCTGAAGTTTGAATGCTTTACAGTAAACATCTCCAGTCTTTCCTGTGATCATCAAAACACTGAAAAGGCCAGAAATAAAAAATAAAATAAAATAAGTTTTATGTAGAGCTCAAGAGAAAGCTACCATGTGCGGGCATCGAACCAAGACCCACCAATTTTATACAAATATCCATTGCACCGAAAAATTAAAGTACGAATAAAATACTAGATTATTTACACCAACCTTTTTACGTCATGTAATGACTATATCAGAATCCTTCGAGTTAAATAAATTTATTTTTCAACTTCTCGTATTTGCGGCGGTGATTTAACAGTCATTTTGTTATAGATAATTGAAACAAAGCTTTCAAAATAAATAATCATCCATCATCCCTTAAACAATGTAATATACTTTTACTAGCGGACCCGACAGACGTTGTCCTGTCTACACGTCTTTAATTTGAAAATTTCAAACTTTTTTTAATGAACTAAAACATTCTGGACCATTTTGATGAAAATTATTATTCAAATTGTGAATCTAAACCATTCTCAGATCCCCTTGAACACACACAAAAAATTTCATCAAAATCGGTCCAGTCGTTTGAGAGAAGTTCAGTGACATACACACTCACAGAAGAATTATATATATAAAGATAAGTAAGATATTAAAAAGGGATGAATACAATACAATACTTTGCAAACAAAACCGCGTGCAAAAATTAGCAATTTTAGAACCGTAATAGATAATATTATAGGCTAAAAACAATTTTTATAGTATGAAAATAATTTATAGAATAGTGGCTTTTTATAGGTAGCGTTGTGGTAACGCGCTCGCTTGGAAAACCGAGTGACGCGGGTTCAAATCCCGGGTCTCGCACCTCTGATATGTTCATGCGCGAATTATTTCTAACGTGATCACCACTTGTTTTACGGTGAAGGAAAACATCGTGAGGAAACCTGATTGTCTGAGAGAACTTGGCAAGTTTTTGAAATTGTATAGATTTAAAATCAGACATTTTAGAACAAATAGATTTCATATATAGTTAATAGTTTATATTACTTCGGTTGTAGCAAGCAAGTGTGAAACTATAACATTGGCGGTAATGACTCAGAAACTATTTGCCTTATAAACCTAATTTAGTATGAAAATACGGGTTTTAGTCAGCGTCTTAGCAATTTGAGTTCATGTTGGTATAATAATAACTTTTAACTTCAAAATAATAACTTTTAAGTGAAAACTACCAGGTTTTCAAAAACAGTTTAAAAGATATATTTTTAAATAAATAGAATGGACCCTTGAGTATTTATACTACAAATATACATAGAAAACAGACAACTTAATTAAGAATCTCCAATATTAAAGTCAGTGAAATTCAGAATTTGTTATTACTAGTTTTCCCACAGTAGTCAAAATTCGAGTATAATAATTATTGAAAATTTGAGAAAAACATACATATATGAATAGGATTTAGCTATCTATATAATAAAATATTTTCAAATATTTTATTTATCGTTTGACAAACAGAGAAATGGTACTGACAGTTTAGTTTTGTCATTGCCTATTTACATATAGAAATATATTATGTACGTGAAAGGTAAAAGGTAGGATATACTTAAGGACTGAGGGATGCTAGATCAAATAACCATTAACTACCTACTATATATATAAAAATCAATTGCCGTTCGTTAATCTCGTTTAAGCATTTTTTTTAATGTTTTATTGGGGGTATTGCCAGTAATATCAGGGGAGTGGTTTAAGTATAAAAAAAATTGGGAAGACCCGTAAGAACAGGTGGAAAATCGAAAAGTTCAGAATTATTAATTATTTTCTATAGGATTGACTACTTCGGAATACTTTTAATTAATGGTGTTAGTGGTGTATCTATTATCTACATCTACAACAATGCGTCAAGTTTAAGTTGGAAAAAAATAATTAAAGCTATACGTATAAAATTATATACATATCCATTCTATACTAACCTTTAAAACGTATCTAGGGATGAAGCCGAGCGAAGTGAGGGTTAGACGCTAGTCTTATATAAAAAAATTGTTTCTTTGACGAGTTTCGCATTCGATCTATTATTTTACAGATGAGTGAAGCCGGATGAGAAAGTTAGTAAAGAGATCTACACAAAAAGAGCCGACGACAAAAAAGAAGTTTCAAAAGTTGTTACGTAGTTATTACAGAGTATTTTTCTTCGGTATCAATAAATATAGATTAGTACCTACTATAGCTACCTGTAAGCCGAAGTTTTCCATCAAAACTTGGTTTCCAAAACGTGAATTTGAAGTTCAGTGAGTGTTATTATTTAAAATTTGTATACATATGAGTAACCTGAGCGACCTAACTATGTTCGCCGTTTTTTTTTTTGAAGATAACATTTGATCCAAATTGTTAGAGCCGTTTCCGAAATGCACGAAATAAATTTATATATGTATATACAAGAATCAAAAAGAACAATTCGTAAATTACCCATGCTTCGATATAGTTCATGCTTGATGCTCTTTGGATTTATAATATTACTAGCATTTCTTATGGAAGCAACTAGTTACTTACGGTCTCACCAAATTATTAATGCTAAATTGCTTCAATACCTGGAATCAAATGAAATATGTAAATTAGTACATTGATTAGAAATATAAAAATTATTTCTTGTCTAAAAAATTATTTTACACTAAAAGTAACTATTCTTCCTTATAAGGTAAAAATTTTATGAACATTTTTATTTCTTTAAAAACATACATTATAATGCCTTTACGCATTATTTAAAACTCACGAAGCGGCTCACAGCCGCTTCACTCGGGTTCATGCCTACGTACGCTTTTCCGGTTAGTATTGAATAGATAGACTATATATTGTATATATGTATATAGTTTTATATCTTGTATCTCGTATCTTTTATATCATGTATATATGTATATAGTTTTACTTGAGAAATGATTTATTCTCCATAACAATTTTTTTATTAAGAATGGGCTTACTCTTGACCTTCATCTTAGCTCGAAGGCATAGATAAGGTCTTTGTCTATAAAAAAAGGTCTATAAAAATGGTGAAGAGTGGAATAATGGAAATCAAAAAATATAATATAGTCTAAAACGATCTACAGACGATACCGTGTCGATTAGCCAAAGTGCCATACTGATAAGTTCAGTAGTTTTTACGTAATGGTATGACAAAGAGAATTTTTATTATCTATGTACAATTAACATTATAAAGAGTTTATTTGTTTGTTTCTTGGAACGCGCTAATCTCAGGAACTATTAATCAGGTTTGAAAAATTCTTTTTGCACTACTGAATCCACTTCAAAAATAACGTTTGCATAAAACCAAAAAGTTTTTTGTAGTTTTAGCATGAGCGAAGCCGCGGGTTCTGCTTGTATAGTATATATAGATAATAATATTATTTGTGTACAAGAATATTGTATGTGATTGTAATAAATGAAACGCTTTTAACATTCAAAGACTATGTTAAAAAGCTCGGGGCGTACATTTCAGTTAGTGAAATTTGTGTTTGTTTAGTGTTTTAAAATTTTAATATATATTGTATTTAATTTAATTATATCATGTACATATTACTATTTTAGATTTACATTTGAAATTTTATTATGAACTAAAAATCACAACAAGTCTGCGAAAAAATCTGAAAAGATAAATTTAATAAAAAGGTATTACGTGTGTTGTGATGTATTCTGTACTGCTAAATAAAATTTTAAATTTTAATAAAAAAGAAAAGACTGACTTGTTTTCAGTTTCAATGCTCGAGATATAGATAATTACTATATATTTATAAAATACAGTGCCCTATTGCGTCTGTCTGTCTGAACGCAATAAATTCAAAAACTGCCGAACGGATTTTCATACGGTTTTCACCGATAGATGGAGTGATTCATAAGGAAGATTTAGGTGTATATTTCGTAAATTGCCTAAAATATGACGATGATTGTTGAAGATGTCGGAAAAAATCATGCTGATTGGGAGCTTTATTGGCGTGCGCCGCGTAAACTAGTAGAGTTATATGAAAACAATGTATTACAGAATTATTCCTCTTAAAAAGATCTACCTATTAAACTGCAGCAACACTATGTGCACGTACCGTGGTACGTCACTAGTCACGTATAAAAATTGTTATTAAATAAATAAATTTTATTTCCTTTCATCAAAGATAAAGTTTACCGATATCAAAAAAAGGAGGAAGAGCTTTTAATTTTTTAAATTTTGAATGTAGATATGAGATAAATTCTAGACAAAAATGTTTCTAAAAATTTTTAAGTTATTTTGGATTATTTGTAGCTCTGTAGTTGAAAAAAATATTACTTTTATATTTGGAGTAAGAAAAAAAAATGTAAAATTATTACATATGTGTGTATGTACATATATTATTTATTTTCTACGCGTTATTATTCCTCTGGAGTAAAAAATATTAAACAAAATTCATACCAAATAATTAGCCTACGTTAGCTTTGACTCTTAGAGCGTAAGTAAAGTAAATTATGCGCCACAAAATAAACAAAAGAGTGAAAGATCTGCGAGTCCTGCCAGTGCCTTTATCATTTTCTACACACGGGCCTATTGAATGTAAAATATAGCAATAAAAATATTATAATAATTTTATTTCTTGCATATTATTTGTGGTCAGACGTATGATTAAAAATGCGAAAGTTTGTTTGTTTGTTTGTCACTCTTTTACGCTGAACCAGTTTGAATTAAATTTAAGCTGCCTTATGTATGTCAGTTGTAAAGTATATTCTTTGATCCTTTTATGATTTAATTATTTGATATTTGCTTCATGTACGATAAATCAACAAACCGACATACTTTCGTGTTTGTAACATTAGCACAGATATGTTTTCATATGAAGCAATAATTCTTTAAGCAGAGATTTTAATTACTGGTTCTAACAATTTTTTCAACAAAATCTAGGTTAAATATCAGATAAAAAAATCTAGTATAAAAATCACAGAATATTATAAAGTCTAAGTGCTACAAACTTGAAACTTGTCAAGTAGATTCCTCATAGAGGGAGTAGCTAAGCACTAAAAGAGGGTAAGAATAAGGATTTTTGGAAATTCAATCCGTATAGGGGTAAAAAAGTTCATATTAAGCTACGTAAGCAGAGTCGTGGGCAAAGGCTAGTTGGTGAATAAAATCAAAAACATTATGAGAAATCAAAAATATACATTATTAATAATTATTTAATATGTTATATATATAGAATTGTGTCTCACTGTCCGTGTGTCCCCTTATCTCTACAGTCGTCGCCCGGAGCGTCACTTTCAACGGAATAACATTTTTGATAGTGTCATTTCTTTCACAGCATCCTTTGGGACGCTTCGAGATATATTCTATTGCATTCCTCTGTATTAGCATTTTCTGGATTTTTTGTGATTTTTGCTGTATAATATTTGTCACCAAAATTATATTACCGTGGTAATCATATTATCTATGATATTATTCATTTATAAGACTTTATTGCACAAAAACAAATAGAATATATTGTGTTATATTGCTTTATGAAAAAAATAACATACGTTAACAACAGTAAATTAAATCTACGAAAAGAAGATTATTTTTAAAATATCTAAATAACATACGTGTGAACGTGCCGTTATGCCGACAACCAAGAATACTAGATTTTAATTCAAATAGTACAGCTATATAATAACAGAACTTTTTATCACAATAAAAATAATAGTAATATTATATTATACTATTATACTAAATGTAATTTCGCTAGATCCTTAATGGGTTTAACAAAGTTCTTAAAGCTTTTAATTTGTGAGTTTCCTCCACAATTTTAATATAAACTAAGTTCTCCCTGCCTGCTTTCAAAGGATATATTGTACTATGTAAATCTTATCAAAACGACAGAAAGTATAAAAAATACAATTAATGTATTTTATCTTTTTTTAATCATTAAAAGTGAATAAATTAAATATATATATATATATATATATATATATATATATATATATATATATATCATTGTTGTTATGGTCATCGCGTAAGCAGTCTTTATCTTATTATACAGGCAGATAGACAGACCAAAATTCTAAAAACTATAGATTCGGCTTCTGTACCTATAATATATAATGTACAGAATCAGCTTATTTACAATTTTATTATATGTATAGATTACGTTTACTGAAGTCAATCTAAAGTGTCTTTAACATGAATATAATTGTATTACCAATCTTCCTAAAGTATCTTGTAAACTCCTTTGTAGCAAGTTTCATTTGAACTTTGAAATATTTCTGTTGTTTCTCATTTTGCAGTCCGACTTGATACACAACGTTTCTATATTACATTTTGTATTATTTTTCTATTATTTTAAACTTAATTGAATGAATGAAATGAAATTTTATTCAAATAGACTTATTACAAGTGCTTTTAAATCGTCAATTTAGAGCGCCGTCATTGGCAGTATTACAAGTGCTTTTAAATCGTCAATGTAGAGTGTAGTCAGTCCGTGAGGAACCTACCACCGGTTCGGAAAGCAGTTCTGCTGAGAAGAGCCGGTGAGAAACTCAACAGTTGCAATTAATTAAGGAAATAGTGTTTTTGATACTATTATTATTTATTGTGCTTATTAATATTTTATGTAAATATTTACAGTAGGGCAGCCCAAGAGGGGAATTTTGCAGTTAGCAGTAGGCAAAAATCGACTATAAAGTTTATGTTGACTTTGCCTCTTCGGCGGGTGCAAATCAGCAGATTATTCAATTGCACACTTTTCAGAATGTAATTAGCCCACCATACCTTAATATGACGGTTTCAAGTATTTCTACCCTATCGACATATTTTTTTAAATATATTGATCGGCTGCCTTAGACGCGCGCCCTTATATAGAGGACTTATATTATGGTGGAGGTACTCAACACAGTGCAAGATGTCCTTATGTTAATCTGCAGCGCTTGACTAACTGTAAAAATCCACTCTTGGGCTCCCCTACTATTATGTATGTATGTATGTATGTAGAACTTGCCTCGTATATATTTATCAAGTGCATCGCTTACCATATCGTAAACTATATAGATTGTTGCCTGGAAGAGATCGCTTCACGGGAGAGACTAACGTTTTAGATGTCTCAAAGGTTTTTTCTTTTTTTTTCTATTTATTTTCTTACAATTAGTTTTATTTTTTTAATAGTTCAAAATTATTTATAAATATGAAGAAAGTAAAAAATCTTCATGGCAACATCGCTAATAATACATATTGTATTTTAATCTATTCAACCCTTTTTAACGTCCCACTGCTGGGCATGGACCTCTATTCAATACGAGGGGGATCAGGCTATAGTCCACCACGCTGGCCAAGTGCGGACGGCGGACTGGGCATGTCTTTCGAAAACTAGTCAGATTCTCTCAGATATGTAGGTTTCCTCACGATGTTTTCCTTCACCGTAAGACAAGTGATAATCATGAAAATATCAAAGGTGTGAGATCCGGGATTTGAACACGCTTCACTCGGTTACCCAACCGAGCGCATTACCACTGGGCTACCAAAGCATCATAATTGTTAAAAGGCACAAAGAGAAAAAAAACCGCTACTATTTTTGACTTCGACATTTATTTTGGCGGACTTCGTCTATTTATTCTTTAGTCTGAAGGTATAGGCTTACAATAAATACAATATTTTAAAAATCTAGTTAAGTTATCTATTTTCTATCAGAACAAATATGTGAATAGGATCATATTAAGATAAAACGTGATATGAATCCCGAAATGAAGTCCAGAATACCTAATAAGTAATAACACACAGTTACTTTATTGCACAAGCAATCAACTAAGAGTGGATTTGAACGGGTCACTCATAAATCTTCCCTTCAAGAACATCTTTGATATATTTAAGGCCTAAGTTGAATACTTGAGCGTATTACAATAGCTTAGAAATAATACGTTAGTAGAAAACACAATTTTGCTGTGAGTGAGCTCCTAGCATTTTAGATATGTAAACGTAATGGACACACACACATGTACCATCTATACTAATCCATACTAATATTATAAACCTGAAAGTGTGTCGGTCCGTCCATCTGTACGTCTGTTGTTGACCGTTGTCTGTCTGTCTTCTTTGTTTATATGTTTGTTTGTCCTTCTTTCACGTCGAAGCAGAATGACAGATTGGCGTGATATGTGTGGAGAATATTGGAGGGCTGGAGAGTGACATAGGCTACTTTTTATCGCGAAAGATTATCTTATTTCCGCGCGAAAACATGATATAATACAACCCACAACAATTCAATATATCTATTCCACACCGTTATAATATACCTAGGAACGAACCCGAGCGAAGCGAGGGTGAGTCGGCTAGTTTATTAAAAATGGTTCATTATTTGATGTTGACATTTAATCATTTATTCAATTGTGTACCATAATACATAAGGATAAAGTAAAAATAACCAAAGAAAATCTGCAAGTTAATTTAGTAAATAAATACCGCATCGTATCAGAAACAAACACCAAATCATGCACATTACATTCTGAGATTGAAACGATGATACAGCAAATACCGTATTGGATCTCATTTCTATAAAGCAGTCTAATGTAATATAGAAGCGAAAATATTACTTAGATTATATGAAAATACCTGTATGTACAATGAACATATACGTACTAGTTAATTTTGTGCTTGCTGCTGAAGTATATGTGGTAATTTAAAACATAAACAATCTACATACTAAGATTCACTCAAATCCGTCCACCCATTTTAAACTGAGGAGATAATAAGAACTCTTACATATTTATAGCATTTCATATTTATATATGATTGTGGTGCCTAACAGAAGCGTATGTGTTACTCCAGGTTATAAGCTATATGTGTATTAAATTTCATCAAAATCCATCTAGCCGTTTCTGCGTAAATGAGTAAAAAAGATAGACATACAAACTTTCGCATAATATAGTAGCAAAATAATAGTGATTTTCTCTATATACGTTTAGTACAATTTTATTCCTCAATACATATTTTATACCTAAAATAATACGTTGTAATTGAAAAAAGCCTCGGCTCCGTGAGCCACAATAATTAGAACATTTCTTTGCTGATATTTAGAAAGCAAAGCTAAGAGTAATTTAAATAAAACGGGAGAGTCTCTCTCGCGATCATGATCGCTGTAAAGCATTCGAAACGTAGGGAACGAAAAATTAAAATAAATTCGGGAAAAAATCAGAAAACTGAATAAGGCTTATTATACTGTCACGGAATACTTTGTAGATATCAATGTGTGGAACTAATGTCTGGTTGGGTCTCACGTAGTATAAATAAATAATTATTGTATTACAATATTGTACACAATTATTATTTTAAAAGTGCTACTGTTGAGTTTCTCGTAGTACAGCCTTTTCGAGCTGGTGGTAGATTCCTCACGAACTGACTACACTGACATTTAATTTAAATTTAAAATGTAAAATTGACGATTCAAAAGTGCTTGTAAAAGTCTTGAAAAGATAGTTTTATTTAAACTGTCAAATATTTGCGTAAATCTAAGAAAGTATTAAGATTAATTTAGTTCATAAGCCATTACTTTCTAAACTAGATTAAAATAAAGTATTCATCAGGGACCTGGGACTTGAGTAATTGCGTGTAGAGCTAATGTTACACTATTGAACAAAATAATACATTTTTGAATTATAAACAATACCAAAGAAAACATTGTAGTCAAAATAACGTATACGTCTTCGCCATAAATCCTTTTTATTACGAAAAAGCACGTAAAATCTCCTCAGTATCACAACTAGTGTTGTTGCGTTATATTTTACTTAAAAAATAGTTAACGATTGTACGATATTTAACTATAACTATGAATAATCGTGGCTTTTGGTTTTTAATCCCTCCACGACCGCGGACACGCCGCGGCGTGTCAGTTAACAATAGACTTCTTAGAATTTTAATTAATTTCTTAGAAATTTACCTGGAGGTGTTATTCAACGAAAACGGGTGGTTCTAAAGACAAAGCGTATATATTTATATATGTATTACCAAATATTACCTTTTATAGATGAGTTCCATTTTGATGACGTACTCGAGAAAACGCTAATTTCTTAATAAAAAAGTTCCACATTTATCCGATCTTTACTACGAAATTAGAACTAAAAACAATAACACGTTTTTTAATATTATAAGATAAGATGAGAAGTAGAGATAAATGTCAGGCAAAAGTTAAATACAGCAAAAAATAATTCGTAGAGATCTACCAACTATCATTTAATGTAAAAAATATTATGTATAGAAGATTGGCTCCTTCGCTACCGTCTTCGTAGAATCTATCTTGTATACTTTCTTGGAAGTCAGAACAGTTATGTTGAAGAGACAAGCCTTATTAATATACAAACTATTTTTATTACAATAAATGGTTGCGTTAATACTTTCTTTGATTTACGCGAATATTTGATATTTAAAAAAAAACTCTTTTCATCTCATTTGATTCATCTCCCGTGACCACGATTGCTGTAAAGCATTCGAAACGTCGGGAACTAAAAATCAAAATAAATCCGCGAAATAATCCGAAAAGATAGTTTTATTTAAAATATATAAATTATATTTTTTTTACAGTAATGGATGGACGTCTTGCTTATAAAGCAAGTCTCCTGTAAATAGCATTGCCATACTAGATTATCTAAATATACAGATATTATACTGTTTGTTTGTGTACCTTCATTGAAACCATTTACAGTATTTTAAACACAATAACATTAATATGTTAAGTTAATCTATAGTAGATTAACTTAACATTTGAGCTCAGTTTATAGTGACCCTACTTGCTGTGCCAGTGGTCATGGGGTAAAGCCTCGTAGCTTACCATGGAACTAGTTAATGCTGTGTGTTGATGTCCCAACATATTTGCTAATTTTATTTACTTTTAAATTAAATTGAAATAATTCTCCTCAAAAACTACATATTAAGCTTTTATGGTTATTTGCACGATATCAACGAGTGTTGGTTGAAGCAAAAGGTAATTTCTTATAAGAATGAGAATCACGTGATTCCTTCAAACAATCACAGAGTAATCAACGTACAAACATAAAAAAGCTTCTTAAAAAAACATAAAACGCCAACTTCTGAAATACCCTTTAAACTAAAAACAGGAAGTGAAGTTAAATAAAAAGCCAACACTTTAAGGAAATGGCATAATTTCGAGCGTCGAGTTGTCTTATTTATGACGTGGCGGAAATCGTAAAGCATACCAAAATATGCGCTATGACGAAGAGCTTGGGCTGAGCTGGATACAACTTTTATAATAAAATAACTTATATTTTGTTGTTTTCAAGGCAGAGAATGAAGAGCTACGCAGGATGGTAAGTTTGACTGAAATTTTTCTCCATGAATTGGATATGAAAAAAAAATGTTTAAAAAATACTCAAAGTAGATAAGCAGTGGTAGATACAGTATAACGCAAATTAGGTGAAGACCTCAGAAAACTGAACGACCGAGTCTATTATACTGAAAGAAGATCAGGTCATTAGTTTGAAGAACCTGTCGTGAGTGTGTAGCGATAGTGGCGCTTGTATTATGCCCCGTGCAAAGACTATAGTGTGAAAATAAGTAATTAATTATTTCCAACACGAATGAAGGAATTTTCATAGTTTAACAAGTATTGGATCTCAACAATGACACAAAGTAGAAAAATTAAAATATTCGAATATTAAATGTTGGATAGTTTTTCTCGACTCTATAGTAAGCCTTAAACGTAGCTTACGTTCGTATGTGATACCAGGATCATCATTAATGTGTTATTTATGGGAGTGAAAGGAAAGGAAAAATAGAAAGATGAAAGATTAAAAGTTGAAGAAAATGTTGGACCTTCCACTCTATCTTGTAACGAAATGTAACAGGACAGGACTTTACACAGATATTCTTTGATAGTTAATTATATAATTTTTGAAATAAAAACCTCTATAGACAGGTTTGAATGGGGGAGTAAATTCATGTAAGTCGTCATTGACATAGTCAAGTGACGTGTTAACGCTAACACTCAGAGTGCCGATAGATGTTAAAACCAGATAAATGTAAACAATTTTAATTTACAAATTTTAATTTAAGGTCAAACAATTAATTTGAATATTCAAAAATAACAACTGTTTGTTTATAGTTTTAAGTTTTCACTTCTGTCGGCAGTCTTCATGACTGTTTTTTTTTCCCTTTGATTATCAAACTTACGACTTCTGATACTGTTACAAAAAATTTAAAAACTTCAAAGACGTGAGTCTAGAAACAAAGTTCAAGCATCTTTCAATTTCGAACAACGATTTCCTTGTTCTTTTCCAATCTTAATTCTGAAGTTGGATCTTCGAAGTATTTACTCAACTTTACAATAGCAAATGACAGGAATCTTATTTGACTTATTATTAATGATCGTTAAATTCTAATTGACGTTTCATTTATAATTACAGTAATCCAATCAATATTATAAATGCGAAAGTTTGGATGGATGTTTGGTACTCAATCACGCCAGAACGGCTGAACGGATTTGGATAAAATTTGACACGAAGATGGATTGAAGTGTGGAATAGCACACAGGTTACTTTTTATCTCAGATGATTGTATGATTCCCGTGGGATAGACTTGCTTTTGCTCTTCACACAACAAAGGATAAACTATCTATTAAATACTAACCGTTTTAACGTACCTAAGGATAAATCCGAGCGAAACGAGGGTGAGTCGCTAGATTTATAATAAACCTAAGTTTTACACCGAATATTTTACGAAAAGTTTATTTTTGGGTGAAAGAATCAACGTCTTCGTTGGTTTTCTGTGCATATTTTGTACATTTAATCGATCTGAAAATAAAAACAGCTTCTTAGCAATTAAAAAGAGCAACATTTTGTACAAATTCATAGCAAAAACATTTTGATACCACTTCCAGTACCCATTATTTCCACATAGTTGTATTTTGCAAAGCTTACGACCGCAAACTTTGCAAGCTTTATGACACTTAGACTTTGTAACAGCATTTTATTGGCTATGGTATAAATAATTACGTAAAGTAAAAGCTCTATTACTGTTACACAATAATGCTAAGAAATATTTAGGTAATGTTATTTTTTTACATTTAACGAAAACTGCCAATCAGTTATTTTTTTCTTTTTAGTGTTTGTTGAAGTCGGTTTTTATTTTATTTTTTATTTCTTATTTAATTTATATTTTTTCTATATATACTAGTGTTTGCCCAGTGGTCAAGGTTCGACCAATAAATTAATCATTACTGACAATTTTTTTATTGATATCACTAAAGCTCGTCAAAAACTACTAAACAAAAAAAAAGAAATAAAATCGGTTGACAAATAGAAGAGAAAATGTTATTGAACTATTTTATTTTTGCCTATTGCCAAACTGTAATGATTAACTGCCTCGGTGGTGTAGTGGCTAGCATGTACGGCTGCACACCCGGAGGTCCTAGGTTCGAGTCACGTGGTCGGGCCAAGTTTAGTTATTGAGTCTTTCTGTATAGTCTCAGTAATAGCCCGGAGTCGTCGATGTTTGGGAAGTTGGCGGTGTCTCACCCCCGTGCCTCGGAGAGCACGTAAAGCCGTCGGTCCTGCGCCTTAACTCTCACCGGTCGTGTCGAGTGGTCGTCCCACTGGAGTATGAGAGTGATAGGAATAGAGAGTGCACTTATGTCTGCGCGTACACTTGAGCACTATAATATCTCAATGAGATTGGCCGTCGTGGCCGGAATCGGCTAGGAGAACATCATCATCAGATACTAATATTGAATTAATTTGGTTTAACAATTAATACAAACTAAAAACATTTGTTGAATTTTAACTCCTAAAAAGAAAAGCAGTGACAGACTTTGTATTGTATGTATGAGATTAGTTCTCAAATGTCAAAGGCCCAAAGGCAAGTGAAGCCGCTACTAGAGTCAATCGACCCCTAATTAAGTACATATGACGTAGGTAGAAAGTAAAGATAAGTAATATTATAAAGCATATTTTTCAATTGTATTTTTAAAGGTTTATATTTTTTCTGCACTAATCCATAATCTCACTTTGTTCTTCCTTAATATAAACATTGTGTTTGTGTTTCAGCCCTTTTTTTAAAACGTCTCACTGCTGGGCACGGGCCTCCCACCAATACGAGGGGGATCAGGCCATAGTCCATCACGCTGGCCAAGTGCGGGTGCGTCGGACTTCACATGCCTTTCGAAAACTCGCTAGATTGCGAAAACATCTCAACACAAGTGGTAATCATGTTAAATTATTATTTTTTACACTTTGTCATGGATTAAGATAAGTTTTTAGTGTTACTTTTTTACTGTTTTTTTATGGGAATAAATGTTTTGTATTTATTTGTTTTTATATATAAATGACGTGGCATGATTTGATTTTATCATCAAAATTAATATGGATAGCCACAACTGGACGTCGAGCCCGAAATTGGTCATATACAATAATTTCCGGTCATCGATTTATCATATTGTATTTTTTTTAAAGTTAATAAAGTAACTTTAGCAACTCTCATATAGGATATAATGCGAGAGTGTGGTGGTTCAAAAAAAATAAATTGTAACGCTTCTATGCCGCACTAATACTATATATAAAGAAATTTAAAATATATAACCTTTATCTATTTAAAATTTCACTTCAAACATGTTAAGTCGTTACAGTGTGAAAAAAAAGACACACTCAGTTACTAATAAAAAACATTTATGATACTGTCCGTTAGTGTTACTAATATTATTTAACATAAATAAGCATATTCATATATTTTTATCGTATTACTATTATAAATACGAAAGTTTGTGTATGTATGTTTGTTCCTTAACGTTGATATGGATGAACCTGAAGGAAAATAAAGTGTAATATTAGGCAGGTCGGGTGCGGTCGTGAGTCGCTAGTATACGTTGTTCACATGCATTGTATGTTTCATCTAATTAAACAATAACCCAAAACAAAAGTTATAGTAAAAATGAAATTTTACACCAAATTTAATTTCAAAAATTGATTTTAACTCGAGTCGTGATGTGTATAAAAATTGAAATTTCAATGGTCACGATTCGGCAACAATTGCTACGGCGGTAATGGTTTTTGAATGTTTTATTTTTTAAATCCGCTATTTCGTAGCCATTCTTTTGTGATATATCGAATTAAATATATTTCAGCTAAAGTAATATTTATATTTGTCATCATGTATTTATATATTATATATACATAAATTGAATTGTCAGTTTGTGATGTTAAATACTAAAACCTATAATTTTGCTTGAGTAAAAATTTCTATGAAACTCGGTAATGTATTTTTTTCTGCTCTTTTTACACTGCTGTACATAGGCCAGTGGGCATCAATGCGAGAGGGCAAAGCCATAAGTCACCATGCTGGCCGAGTGCGGGTGGACTTCGAAAACTTGCCAGGTTCTCTCAGACATGCAGGTTTCCTCACGATGTTTTATTTTACCGTAAGACAAGTAGTAATTATGTTGAAATTGATTCGCACAAAATATCAGAGATGTGAGACCCGGGATTTGAACCAATTTCACTCAGTTTCCCAAGCTAGTGCGTTACCACTGAGCTACTATTTTATGAAATTCTGCACTATATGAAAATTCTTTAGTTTAGAAAAGTTAAAGGCCTTTATTAGCATGGAATATGAAAGGAAGAGGAGAACGGTAGTATATCTAATGCTTCTATGTATTTTTAAATAATAATTGAAATATTCATTTTCATATCACTTGAATTGAACTTATTCGTTTGATAAGACATTTTAATTGGAAAATATAATTTAAATAAATAAATTTTCTTATTTGCTCCCAAACAGTAACACTCATATCATATTCAGTATCATACTGAATTTATAGAAAATTAACTATAATTTACCAAAACATAGCCCATTTGATATAAAGTGTACCTTTAACTTTAAATTAAAGTTCAAACGCTACTTCGAACATAACGTTTATTAAGTAAAGGATGGACTCAATGTAATAAAACGAGGTGTTAAGAATGTTACTGTGTTAGAATGCATCGCCAACTTACCCTATGACGTACTTGTAAATTGTTCCTTTCAACTGAATTAAATTCCACACTTTGTGAAAGAGAGATAAATATATAAATTATGCATATGTTAGAAGGAGATGGATTTATCGTATCTGTTGAAACTGTAAATCTTATATGGGATTTTGGTTAGCTTATTAGCAGCAGTTATGATTGTTTTTAATATCTATACAAATATATTAAATTGAAGTCTGTTTGTAATGTCAAAATTACAGCTTTTTACCAAATATGAAAGTGTATGCGACACTTATAGAAAAAAAAAACTTTTTTTTTTTAATTTTTGTCTGCCTGTATGTATAACTATCTGTCTGGTTGTTCCAGCTAATCTCCGAAATGGTTGGACCGATTTTGATGAGACTTTCACTGGCAAATAGCTAATGTTATAAGGAGTAACTTAGGCTACTTTTTTTTTAAAGAAACACAATTAGGGTTCCGTGCAGAAAAAATACAATATTAGAAATTGTGAACAAAATCGTACCTAGGGACGTACCCGAGCGAAGCAAGAGTAAGTCGTTAGTTGTGTAATAAAAAGTTAGTCTTAACAGTTATTACTTATAACTACGTGTGATATAATAAAAAGTAAAGAAACAATGTTTATATTATATATGTTGGGACATTAATTTGAGTTACATGGGTGTTATTGATACCAGATAGTCGGTACACTACACATGTATAACTTTAAATACATACATATTATAAATATAAAAACCCATGACTGGACTGTACAATCATTCGTGCTCGTCACACAAATGAATGCCCTCAGCGGGACTCGAACCCACGACCGCTAGCACAGCAAGTAGGGTCGTCATTTCCATAAACAGTAGTTAAATCTATATCTGTTTTGCCTCATGGACCACAACGATCAATAGTCTTCTCAAAATGTCAATACATTTTTCTAAATTCAGTACATAATGGAGCTAAATCGTGAGATATTTGAGATTCCACTCGAGATCTTATATTTGAATATTGCCACCTGACACCACTGACGGCTAACTTAGAATTTTACCCACTTCTTACCGGTAATATGAAAATTCTTTGGAAGTATATTAAAAAATAAGTGATTTTATAATATTTTACAATAATGTTGCTCAAGTTCTTCTTTTATATTGCTTTCATTATAGGGGCTAGTTTTAGTTTAAGTTTATGTTCAATATTTATGTTTTTCTAAGGAGTGAATTTTAAGATTTTTATAGAGTTATGTTTTTAAAGTGAAACTTCTTTAGAATCGTTGTAATTTGAAACGGAAATGAAACGGAAATGCGACACTAAAAAAAGACAAACACATAAATATATAGGATTAAGCCGGCGAGAGATTGAGATAGAATACATTGCCATGTTGCCATGGTAACCGTTGTTATTGTCTGACAAATATAATATAATATTAAGTTTTACTTTTAACATGTGTAAATTGCACACACACATGCACTTTTTTATATTTATCAACTAAATATGGATTTAATGGTAGGATATTTTTCTTGAAGCTAGAGTAAAGTGTTTTATAGAACCCATCTAATTCTGGATAGCACAACTTGATATCCTATTCTTGTAAAGACGTTAAATATGTAGATTTTTTTGTATAAAATTCTTCTGTGCTCATTTTGACAGTTCTTTATAAAAATCTAAGCATCTTTAACACACACATATGCACAAGTCCACGCACACAGCTTCACGCTATATCGATAGGTAAAAAGAAGATAGTAGTACAAAGCGCTACGATTTCTAAATACCTCGTTTAGTTAAGTGAGATAAAATAATGGATAATTATATGCAAATTATATTATTTAAACAATTTTAGCTCTTAGTCTAGTAAAGTAGTAAAGGTGGTCGAATATAAGAGGATCCTGTATGGAATATTAAGTATGTTGCGATTTGACGATTCAATATCTGAATGCATTTAGAAATTGAATTGTACAAATATTTAACGTTTGGCTCAGTTTGTAGTGACCCTACTCACTGTGCCAGAGATCGTGGGTTCAAGTCCCACTGGGGAATTCATTCGTATGATGAGCACGAATATTTATACTCCAGTCATGGCTGTTTATATTTATAATATACATGTATTTAAAGTTATATATGTGTAGGGTCACTACAAACCCCGCCAAACGTGTTGTTGAATTCTGTACTTACTACATACTAATACGTAACGTAACGTACGTAAAAATATAACAATATGTACTTAAATTTGGTTACCTACTACTTGTTTATTGCATTCAGATTAGTAAATCTCAAATTATATTTTTTTACAAATTATTTGTCACTTATTATTTTTCCAATAGATATAAATATCATAATTATCCAATAATATATTAGTGACATAAAATTATAGTTATCTAATTTGCGCAAACTGCTAAATTTTTTATTATTTTGTAGACAAAGATCTTTTAGGATATGAAATATAATTTTAACATCTTTTCCTCTGATATCATGAGCTTTCAAAAGCTTCTTCGAAATATCCATCAATGTTAGACAAATCCCTCTTTGTACTTCAGTACAAACTTTGCCCAAGTCGATAAAACTTTCTCCCATTACTTACATATCGTACACATACTTAAAATATTATAGTGCATAATATTATATGCCTCGTCTAAGAAAGTAACTTATACGTACATAATATAAAATCCGATATTAGTTTTCTTAGCGTCTACGTTTTCATCTGTGAAGATAAATTAGGGCTTATTGTTTAATATATAAGCTTGTCTGTGTGCATGTATCTGTTAGTGACATCATAACTCAAAATTAAAAAAAATAATTGATCAATGCATTTTAATAGCAAATCAGATTCCTTTGGCAAATAAATAGCTATATTTAATACATTATATTAAAAATTGTAATATTTCTTTATTTTACTTATCAATAAATTTGCTTACAACCAGTTGTAAATTTAAAAAAAATGGTTCTGCAATGACAGTCTGGACTTGATGCTACTAGGATAAGTTGCAGCCTACCACGATATGCCGTTAATTTTTCTATTTACGTTAACTGTTTGTCTTCTATCTTTCTTTACTTCTTTATTAACTTTTTAAACACGGTACCTCATCAAATATAGCTAAAACCATTTTGATTAAAATACTTTTCAAAAATCATTAAGTATAAAATAAGTTTTATTAAAACTTAGATTGACTTGATTATAACTTTCTTAACTGGATTTTGCAGCTATTTAGAAATTTTAATAGTAAATTCTAATACTTGTTTATTGTTTTGTTATTTTATAGATTTATTTTTCTTTCACAGTCATTTTTCATATAGAAGTTAAGTATTCAGCATGTATAGCTGCAGATCGAAAAGTCCCGGGTTCGAGCCTTAGATTGAGTAAAGTACAGATATTCTATTTTTCCAATTAAGAAATTCTCAGTTACAGAAAAAATTGGGAATTGGGTTGGCATTGTTATTACCGTGTGTCTTTTAATTGGTTAGAAATGCAACAGAAACCTCTTTACATTTATTAGAAACTAGCTACTCACTCCGTCCTTATGTCCGTTTTAACGGTTAGTATGGCATAGATAGACAAAGAAACAAACGAACGAACGAACAAGCAAACAAAGTTAAACTGTAGGTACATCGTAGAAAGAGAAAGTGTCAAATCTAAAAATGCATTCAAGTAGTTCATATGAATGTTAAGGTCGCATTCATAATTCTAAAGTAATAAAGTAAGGATAAACAAAATTGCGATTTTTACGTTTTTCTGTGATTTTTTTTCAATTTTTCTCTTCGTGAGAACCTTCCTCGGACTTCAAAGAATAATTTAAAAAAAATAGCCGAATTTGTCCAGTTCTTTGCGCTTACCAACACATTAATCATTCATTTTTATTTATATACATAATAAGATCCGATACTTCACATAACTCTCGTGCAATTTTAACTCGTATTTCAATAATTTTTTAATTTTTTTTAGTGATGTAAATTTTTTTATTTCACTTGAGTTTTCAAAACTTTTTTATCATTGAAAAAACTAGATAAGTATTTTCTGAATACCAATAACAAAACGATTTTAATATCACGAATAAACTCGAGATGGGGTCGTATTCTGAAATGGATGTAATAAAATATGCTTTTCAAAACACACGCTTCTCTCGTATTATCTACCTAAAAATAGCTTTTCATGAGAAGTGTGTCAAAGATTTTATAGATCTATTGTACATAAACCACTATCTATGGCGTGCTTCGTACATTCGACTTGCTATGAATAAAATCAGTGAAATGCGAATCTATTATTTGATCAGACGACACGTTCGGTTCAGTTTGTAGTGACGCTACTTGCTGTGCCAGCGGTAGCGAATACATAAATACGAGTATGTTGGGACATTACACACAGCACCATCTAGTTCCATGGAAAGCTACGAGGCTTGAGTTATGGATGCCAGATAATTGATACACTTCATATATATATATATATATATATATATATATATATATATATATATATATATATATATATAACTTAAAATACATGCATAATATTATAAGCATCACACAAATAAATGCACCCAACGGGACTCGAACCCGCGAACACTGACAAAGCCATTTGCGTATTACGTTTATCTTGTTTACAAAAAGACCGATCAGACTTAAAAAAAATGTTTTTTAAGTTACAAATTAATAACTACTAGTTCTTACACAAAAAAACTCTGCTTGTATAATCTAAAGCTTGTTTTTAAACTATAATTTTTAAGTAAAATTTTTCTTACTAGTACATTTTTCATTTTGGGACAAGCATGTTCCGTTCATAGGTTTATTGCATAGTGTTTGCAATATTACCTACTCGTTAAGCTCCCAACGTAAAAGAGG
The DNA here is from genome assembly GCA_921882275.1 of Brenthis ino. Taxonomy (NCBI): domain Eukaryota; kingdom Metazoa; phylum Arthropoda; class Insecta; order Lepidoptera; family Nymphalidae; genus Brenthis; species Brenthis ino. The sequence continues at coordinate 8,444,500 of OV170233.1, forward strand.
GTTTTGGGCTAAATCTACGTTAATCTTATATACAATTTTACCTCACAATAATGCTTTATTACCTGACTGTCAAGAGGAGGGTAATACGAATATATTATTTATTTATATAATATGTATATGTGTCTATTTCTATGGCACCCATTGTAAACTAAGCAACTTAAGAGATTTTAACATATTATAAGAAATTGCAGATTTCTTTTAGTAGTAATAATTTTGTAGAGTATGTAATATGAGATCTAATGTAAAAAAATATTTAAACACTAACGAAAACAAATCTATCATACGGGAACCATATTTTTTTTCGGAATAATGGCAATTGGCAAAATTATTTTTAAGTTCTTTAAATATGTGTCCATGAATGATAATGTAATAAATATTGTTAAAATAATAAATTGTTGGGTTTCATTTAATTTAAAGTTTACTTTCTTCTTTTCAGATCATTTTAATAAAAGAATTATTTTTAAAATTGTTTTTTTTAACTATAAATTTATTTATAAGATAGTTTTATATAAAACTAGAGGCTCACCCTCGCTTCGCTCGGGTTTGTTGTTCGGTGCATTTTAAATACATATAAATAGTTATTAGCCAACGTTAGCCATATAAATTTTAATTTTTTTTCTTTATTTTTTTCTAATGTTTTAATACTTATTATCCTATTCCTGACTAACAAATATCCAAAAAATCTAATATCATAAAAATTGGTCCAGCCGTTCTTAGTTATAAATGGTGTAACTAACACGACTTTGTTTTATATATGTAGATGTCAAACTTTCGCGTAAATCTAAAAAAAAAATATTACAAGCATCAGACTTGGACCTTTGAAGTATTAAGAGTTGAGAACCAATTTGTATTTTAATTAAATTATTCCCAATCAAAGTTTTTAAATATGTAAAGATCTAAAATATACATTAACATTCACAACGTTCCTCTAGCTTACTGAACTTTCGAACGATTTAAAGTTTTCTATGAAAAATTCAAGCAAAATCATCCTATAAGTCGATAAGCCGACCACGAATTTGCGAAAGCTTTGTATAACTGACAAGTATTTACTCAATAGGCTACTTTGTTATGAGATATTCACATAAGACGTAAGTTGGCTTATTGCAAAAAATTCACAATATGCATTTAGAATTTTCTTTTTTTTTATTTTGATTGATTTCTCATACAAACTTTTAGCCCCATTTTACAAAGATACAAAAATACAAATCTTTCCCATTTATAATATTTTTATATCTAGTATTTTTTATAATTTTTATTCCCTTAAAATCATAATAGATGTAATTACGTTATACATATACCGTTGTACGTATCATACAGTGGTGAGTTACATAATCTGTACTAATATTATAAAGAGATTTGTTTGTTTGCTTGTACCGAATAAGCTCCCAAACTACTGAACTGATTTAGATGAAATTATGTAAAAAGATAGTTTAAGATCCTGGAAATGACAATAGGAGTTTTTTTCCGAAATCATCCGTTAAGGGGGTGATAATGGGGATGAAAGTTTGTATGGAGAATCAACCTAGGAATGAACCCAAGCGAAGCGTGGGTAAGTCGCTAGTAAATTATGTCAAAATTATCGATATATCAAATATGGCATAGTTCATATTTTTAATTAATAAAAATAATCTTCCCAGTCACGAATTGAATCTGTGAGTCGAGTAGCCTATACAAGTAAAATAATTAACTATTTCGTTCAAGAATTTTGAAAGAAGCTAACTAAAAAGTTGAAAATAAGTTGACGAGGGAACATAGGAACAAACATACATACAAACATTCATACAAGCATACACGCATGCATACATACACACACAAATAAATACATACGTACACACACACACACACACACACACATACATACTTAGACTGATGAACACATTACCCTCCTTTGCGTCGCGCAGTCGGGTAAATATGCACACAATTGAGCATACTTTGGACAGTAAATATTTTCGGGACTGAATGTTATTCGCTATCGGTAACTGAAAACTTTAATTTGTATAAAAATGGCACATTCTTGTATATATACATATGATGATGTTCTCCTAGCCGATTCCGGCCACGGCGGCCAATCTCAATGAGATTAGCCAACTGCGCAGGAGATATTATAGTGCTCAAGTGTACGCGCAGACACAAGTGCACTCTCTATTCCTATCACTCTCATACTCCGGTGGGACGACCACTCGACATGACCGGTGAGAGTTAAGGCGCAGGACCGACGGCTTTACGTGCTCTCCGAGGCACGGGGGTGAAACACCGCCAACTTCCCAACTCCGGGCTGTTACTGAGACTTACTATACAGGAAGACTCAATAACTAAACTTGGCCCGACCCGGGACTCGAACCCAGGACCTCCGGGTGTGCAGCCGTACATGCTAGCCACTACACCACCGAGGCAGTATATACATATATTAAACGTATTATGCTATCCATAAAATCATTTCTTTTCTATTAGATACCTTACAGTAGCTTAAGTGTTGCTCCAAATTATAATCTATCTTTATACTAAATTTCACCCAAGTCAGTCGAGTAATTTCAGCGTAAAGGAGCAACAAACAAACACACATACAAACATTAAAAATTACATATATAATAAAAACGCATTTGTCTTTAGTCTCCAGTGTGCGCACAACTTAACCTACTTTATATGCATATTACACTTAGGCTGAAGTTTTTGCACAATCTTTTCGAGGCTGCGAAATAGCCATGTAATTGTCAAGAAACGAGATTTTCTTTTCTTGTTTACTTAATTTACTTATCGGCTTAATTTAAAATACAAAATGCACGAACTAATGTATTACGGTGGGTTTTTCTTGTATATTATAATAATTTATAAAATTAATAATAAAATATTTTGTTATAGTTCCTGTTAAATGTTTTAACAAAATTTGAAATAGTATATTTAATATCAATATAATAGGCTAATAGAAATTAAAAAAAATATTAAAATAATTAATAATTTGCCTCTACTTGCGGCAGTTTCAACTGCAACTTTTTTAATTTTTATAAGCTTTTAAGCATAATTTTACCTTACAGACATTGAATTTCTACTAAAAGCAAGCAATTCTAATAAATACATATAAATAATATTTATTCCAAAATACTTCAAGTCTAGACTTTACCAAAATGTTAAAAAATATTTAATATCACATCCTGCCGAGCTTTTTGAAAAGCAGCAAAATTAGTCCTTCAACCAGTACAGACAAACAAACTATTAATTTTTAGTTATGTTAAGAAACCTTTAATTTGTTTTTGAAACAAAAATAACACAACTTTTAATTGAATAAACAATTTCTTTATAATTAGGAATATTCTAACGGCCTTTATGTATCCAAACATCTCGCAACTCGCTTTTCTGAACAATAATTTCGGCTATAACAGTTACAATCTGCTACAAATTAATCTAGAATGACGCCCATAAAGCAGTAATATAAACTTTGATGGCTTAATAAAACCTAGCTTTCGCAATGCATTGTAAAAATCTATCCATGCTCATATAAAAATATAGTAATTGTAGATTTGCGCTTTGAATTTTATTTAAAAATTTATTTTCAAGTAATATAACGTTTGAAATGGAAGCCAATGTAAGGTTTTTATATGCACAAATAATTTTACAATTTTAAAAACTTTCAGTACAAAGTGGATCATTTCGATGTGAAAGTTTTTGGTAAAAAGTCATAGCAGTAGGTTATTAATGCCTCACAGCAGGACTCAGTTTTCCTATCAAAGTGAGGGGATTATACCACCATGATGGCTAAACGTGGGTTTACGGACTTTACACGTCTTACAAAAAATAGCTTTTTGAACGTGGGATTTGCTTACAATGTTCTCTTAAGTGTGTTGAAAAATAATTCGCACATTTTAAAAATTATAAGTGAGTGGCTAACGATATAGTATTTAATATAGAGCCTAAGTTTCATGTAATTCGATCGAGTTCTATGAAAGATGTACTTCAAACTGTTGATTTCAGGCGGAGTTAAACAAAGTTCCGGTTACATCCTAAAGAAGCTATATAAAAGCAAAACTGTTAACATTTAACAATATCTAGTACAAAATTAAAATATAACATATTTAATTATTTATTTCTTACAAATATTTATAAGTACCAGAAATTCTACAATCCAATCTGCTGAGCCGTTTTTAAGTCAACAAGTTACAAACATACTCACCTCCAGACACTTATTAAGAAAATTTCGCACTCATAATAAAGAGTTGTTTAAAGAAATTTCAAATAAAAGTATAGGGTATGAGTTTTATATTCCTTACTTGAGAAATGATTGATTTCAATAAGCAATGATTGCCAGGATAAAACTATACTATGTCCTTCCCAGGGTCTGAAATTATCTTCATACTAAAGTATATCTAAGTCATTTACAAGTGTTTTTAGTTTATCCATTACAAATAAATAAAAAATAAATATATATATATATATATATAAATATATATATATATATATATATATATATATCTTTGTATTATAGTTGAGATATTAGCACGTACATTCTTTAACTGAGTATTTACTAATTTAACTAAACCGATTGTCAGGTTGCATGTAAACACGTTGGATAGTTTGTAACCACTCAGCGGGAACGAGTTTAAAACTAATCTACACAGTAATGCTCCCAAGTTAAATTTCATCTACATTGAAATACATTGATGCTCTGCTAATGAAAACCTTACGGTATGTGTGTTTGTTTATTTAGTTTTATCTCATTTCGTTACTACTTCGAGCTCTACAAAAATGTCTAAAAAAATTCAACGACGGCCATTTTATTCAAAAAAAATGCACTGTAGTACTAATATACATATAGTAATACAATATAGTACTAATAAGATTTATTGTTGATGTTTATTGTTGTTTTTTGTGATTGTTGTATATATAATACCGAAACTTCTGAAATATGTTGAAATAAAAATCTTATTTATTGAATTTTCTTTGTATACTTTTGTTGCTTGAACGCACTTATCTCATTAACTACTAATCCGATATAAAAAAATCTTTTTGCATTGCTATCTAAGCCGTCTGTTTATTGAGAAATACGATAGGTTATAAATCATCTTTTAATATACTGTGTATGTAATCCATATTAATCGTTAAAACGTACCTAGGAAAGAACCCGAGCGAAGCGAGAGTGAGTCGCTAGTAACAAATAAATAAAAAGAAAATAAATATTGAAACTTAATTAGTTATTTTCATTGATTGTCACTTTTTTCATATTAAGTCAATCTTTACCGTCAAGTATCTTGAAAATATATATAAGCTGTATCTTTTATTCATTTGTGTGATGAGCACGAATGTTTGTACTCCAGCCATGAGTGTTTATATTTTTATAATATGTATGTATTTAAAGTTAATATATGTGTAGTATATCAAATATCTGGTATATAACACAAACGGTCGAATTACACTCCAGCTATGTTTCTTGTATAAACAAACATACTTTAACAGATCAATATCGGACCGAGAACGAAACATGGTCGGCACTACAGTGTGTATCAGGCCTAAAGACGAGTGAAGTTAGTGGCAGTAGCTTATATCAAATATGAACTTAACGTTATTTCTAACTGTAATAAATAGGCTACCTTTTATTAAAGCTGTTAAATAAAATAAATAATACCATTTCTCGCTTTAAATAAACATTACAAAGACTTAACACAGTACTTTAATATACAATAAACCTGAAAATTTAGAAATTTACATTTTATCGCCTTACAGCCTTATGATAAAATAAGCTCTTGATTAATATCATCAATATTCAGAAGTTCTAGGCTTTGGCCAAAAGTTTAACGTATTGAGTTAAATGTTTAAGCAGTCGCCCGCAATTTTATTTAAGTATTGTATTCAGCCCTTTTAACGTCTCACTGCTAGGGTTGGGCCTCCTAATACGAATGGCCACCACACTGGTGAAGTACAGGGCTAATTTCACAAGTCTTTCTAAAACTAAGTTCTTTCACACATGCAGATTTCCTCACGATATTTTGCTTTACCATAAGACAAGTGGTAATTATGTTGAAAATTATTCGCACGTGAAAATATAAGAGGTGCAAGACACAGGATTTGAACCTGCTTCACTCGGTTTCCGTTCCGTCTCGATTCCGGGTCTCTTACATAATTTATTATAATGTATAATTAATCCTTTTCTAAGGGTCTTAGCATAATGTTACGTACTTAATAAACCTTTTTAGGAAATACGAGTAGGATATAAAATGAAAACGTTTAAGCAAACAAAAAAAATCTCTTCAAGATACACTTTTGTATAGTAATTAAATACTAGCTGTGCTAGCGGTTTTATTCGCGTTAAATTTGTTTGATTATAAACATGTATTTTACAATAATGTATGGAAGTCTGCCCGATTTGTTGACATTTATGATTACTGCTCCGCTCCATTGAGTAGTAGCATGATGATATATAGCTTATAGCCTTCCTCAAAAAACGGGCTATCTATACAAAAATAATTTTACAAATCGGATTAGTAGTTCCTGAGATTAGCGCGTACAAACAAACAAACAAACAAACAAACAAACAAACAAACAAACAAACAAACTCTGCCTATTTATAATATTAAAGTATAGATTATTATTTATTTTGAAGCAAACAAGTTCTCGTAAGAAATATTTTTGAATGTAAAAAGTTTATGAAAATATTTTAATTACTCGAAGGTACGCTCGAGGAAGAATGAAAGAACAATTATTCCAAACGATCCTACATCACACGATTCTAACGTTAATTTCTAGCATCGCAATAGTTTTTCTAAATACCTTAAATATTTCACACTTACAAAGGAATTTTATCTAAACTACGTATAAATGATACCTATAATTGTGTAGCTTGTGTTCTAGTGGAGGCTATTGGTCATGATTACTACTGTTATGGTTACGGCTTCAATATTTACAAACTCGTATTATATGTTTATATGTATTTGAAATATTTTGTTAGGTTCTTATGTGATAATAATGATGAAACTCAATTTTAATAAGTGTTTTATAAAAGCATGCAAAAAGTGTAAATAAACTATACTTATTATAGCCCGTGAAGGATTCATTTAGTTTTTTATTATTTTGGCAAATTTCTAATCGGCGAATAACACAAGATTAAGATATATGCATACATATATGTATATACTAGCGACTAAATCTAGCTCGATTTTGTCCCTTGGTACATTTTAATGTTTAGTATAGATTTCTCAGAGATGAGATATTTTCTTGCAGTAAAAAGTATCCTATATGTTGACCATCCGGATCCATCAGCTAATAATAGCTAAAATAATATTAAAAGGTGACCTTTTAACTGTAAATATATATTTCCATGCAAGAACAGTGCTATATTAGTTTTATAATATAATATCATTCATTTATAATAGCGAGTAGAGAGTAGAGTAAACAAGTCACATATATTTATCATTTCGAAAATAAAATTACATGAACATTTTATTTATTTTATAACTAAGTTAGTATTCTATATAATAAATCCCACATGAGCTTTCAAAAAGCACTACATTAATTTTACATAGAAAAAGCTCGCAAATAAAACAAAAATAAGCTCAATAGTTTATACATGAAATAGGACTTACAAAGTTGCAACGTGAAAGTTTTTACGTGAACAAGCGTTACTAAAGTTAGAGCAAATTACACTACAAAGTTGTATATGCAGTTTGTTATTAAAATACTGTAAATATTAAAAATTGTATAATTCATTTTTTGTATTTAAAGAGATATATTTTGTTGTAATATTTAAACTACGTTTCTCCCGTAGTTTTTCTTGCGTACAATAAATATATAATATCTTTGTAAAAGAGAGTGTAAATTACTTATATATGTAATGATCTACACAGATAAATAAAATTGAAGTGTCTGTTTGTAATGTAAAAATGACAGCTTTTTACTAAAATGCATATAAAAATATATACACTTTACTGAAAAAAAAACAACTTTGGTAATTTTTGTCAGTCTGCCTGTCTGTTTTTTTTCGACTAATCTCCGAAACGTGTAGCCCGATTTTGACGGGGCTTTCACTGGCTGATACCTGATACTTACTCAAAATTGGGCTACTTTTATTTTAGAAAAAGAATTAGAGTTCCGCACAGAAAATTAAAACCCTTGAAATTGTGAACAAAATCCGCGTACTCAGGAATGCACACGAGCGAAGCGGAGGTAAGTCGCTAATAAAAACATATAATGTAGAATGTTTCAGTGTCTGGTTCGCCTTGGCAGGTTATTCTATTGACAATTCGCGACAGACCGTCATGATTTATAAAGAAAAATAAATAAATAAATATGTTGGTACATTAACACAGACCATCTAGTTCCATGGTAAGCTATGAGGTTTGTGTTATGGATACCAGATAGTTGATACGTTACACATAATATATAATTTTAAATACATATACATAATAGATATAAACACCCATGACTGCAGCACAGATATTCGTCCACATCACACAAATGAATGCACCTAACGGGACTCGAACCCGCGACCGCTGGTACAACAAGTAGGGTCACTACAAACTGAGCCAAACGTGCATACATAATAAAATAGAGAAAAGAAAAAAGACATAATTTAATTGTCAAAAAATACTAGAAGTGTATTATTAGTCTCTCATAAATACAAATAAAACCACCCAAAGCATTTTTAAATATTTTAAAAACCTATTGTAAGTATTTTCGGTTACGTTAAAATGCTATTGTATAATAGCATTTTACCAAGAAGGAATTTTAATTAATTTAACTTTAGAATATACATTTGTTTACGCTTTTCATTTCAAATACCAGCAAATTACGTATTAAATAATATAACGTTATGGTATAGTAGATATATTCCTGGTATTGCCTACTATAAAGAAGGTAGTCGGTTAGATTCCCATAAAATGTTTTTTTTCGGTAAAAATGTGATTTAACTTATAAGATAATAGATTAATAAGAAAAATCAGTACTTGATTACTTATTATCGCTTTGCTTTAGGTAATTTTTGCGATTTTAAACATACATCGATTTTAAATATGTTAATATTATGTACGTATTCACCTTTGCCAAACGATCAGCGCTACCTTTTGGCAAAGTTTATTACTAACAGCCTTATATTTTCCGTTTTTATGTGAAGGAAAAGATAAACATTTATAAACACATACCTACAAACTTATCTATACATATAATAAAATACTAAATAAGTCGAATCTGTGCATTAAATATTTTTGGAAAATCTTATTGCAATAGTCATTATAATGGATACCGAGGCCGAATCTATAGTTTTTAGAATTTTTGTTTTATGATAGCTGGTTATGCCGTTCAACATATAGGATACTTTTTACTGCAGGAAAATATCTCATCTCTAAAAAACCTATACTAACCTTTAATTTGTATATATTATTAGCGACTCATCCTCGCTTCGCTCGAGTTCATCCTTAGGTTGCTTCCCCATAGAAACTTTCATCCCCATTTTCACCCACTTAAGAGATAATTTCTGGGATAAAAAACTATCCTATGTCCTTTCCAGGGTCTCAAACTATCTTTATCTTACCAAATTTCATTTAAATCGGTTCCGTAGTTTCGGAACTTATTCGGTACAAACAAAGAAACACAAATCTTTCCTCATTATAATATTAGTATAGATAAGAGTAGGGTGGCTACACATTTACTTACCACACGTTATTTAGTGGAGACGCAATTCTCAAAGTATCTGTATCTCTACGAAGCTCTATGTATACTCGTACGTACCTGAAAATAAAATTGCAATCAAAAACCGTTTCATAAAAAATAAATCTCCTTGTTAATGCTGAACCATCTCAACAAAGTGACAATAATATTTCTGAGCAGTTTGTGTTCATTTAAATCTAAATGTACGAAATTTACATTTGAATTAAAAACAGTATTTTTCAGTATTCGCCCAAAGGCAGTTTCAGGAAACTCTCGTTGAATCGTAATAAATGTTTTGATATTCATTTCTTATTATTTGTATATTTAATTCATTTTTTATTGTAATTATATATCATATAAGTACTAGCAGAACTCGCGGCTTCGTTCGCGCTAAAACTATAAGAAAAAAAATCTAAAAAGGTACGTTTCATACAAACTTTCATCCCCTATTTTATCCTCTCGTGGGATGAATTTCGAAATATCCTAAAACATATACATATGTATTTAATTGTATTGAAGGGCATTAATACCAAGGTTAAAGTAAATATTGTGGGTTGTATTATAACGTGTTTTTCATAGGAATGAGATAATCTCCCGCGATAAAAAGTAGCCTATGTAATATGTGTACCTGTACTCTCCAGCCCTCCAACTATGTCCACACAAAAAAACAAGCCGTCATTTTGTTTCGACGTTAAAGAAGGATAAACAAACACACAAACAAACAAACACACTTTCATATTTATAGTAGTATATAATTATATAGATACAATATTTGACCGACCTCAATTAACAAGGAAGTACAAAAGTTCAAATGTCAATTTTTTGTGAACACAATATCTTGCAATTGTAAATCGATTTTAATAACTTTTATAGTTTGAAGCTTGAAGGTAAAGAAATATTAATTTTGATAAAATTAAACCCATTAATATAATATGAAATACTAGAGACTTATTTCGCTTCGCTCGGGTGTTTCTAGGAGCCAATCAGTAGCCTCTATATTTGTTTCAAGTCATAGTCTATAAATAACTCTATATAATGAAATCTATCTAAAAATCCGTCGAGAAGTTTTAGCGTAATAAAGTAACAAACAAATACACATATGTACAATCATTCGTATTCATAATAATAGTATCTATAGTACAGTAGACATCCTATATATCACAGATTATTATGTTATTTTAGTAATATTAAGAACAGAAAAACGTATTTTTTTATCAGTTAGTTACTATTACAATTTAAAATTATAGACGCTTATATTGTAAAATTTACAAATTATTAGTAATTAATAAAAATCAATATCTGAGAAAAAGCTAAGTACTTAAAATCCATTACAACCCTTCACCAAAACCCTTAAAACCCTTAAGTACAATGCAAACGTGCACTTAGCCATTGTTTAAATATTGTTGAAGCTTTAAAGTATAATTACTTAGTGAGCTTTATTAGTGGTTTATAACCAGTTAGACTATCTGCCTTGTTCTAATAAAGAAAAAAAATCCATTCATCTTTAGGCACAATGGCAAAATATTAGCTTATATGCTGGCTGGTTTCATATTAACCAAATATAACTGGTTTCGTATGAATCCTACGATTAAGCGTGCATAGAGGTCGTCTACTTCACAACAAAGTCTTCTTCAAACTGTCTCTACTCTAATTTGTAAACCTCTTAGTTAGTCCAATTTCTTACTAGTTTTCCTTTCATATCAAACTATAATTATAAAATATTATTATAATAGCAAAACACATTTTCTGTACCAAATACTACTTATCCCATTTTTTTTTAATTTTCATAGTAGTTTCAAAATCCATTAGAAATAGTAGCACATACATGTAGTTTAAAACTGTAACCATCATTTAAGTACAGTTGGTTAAAAACAGTGTCTAACTTTTTTAAATTTGGTTACCCTTAACAGTTGCACCCATTAAGAACCCTTCGTAAACTCTCCAAACTCAAGTACACAGCAAACGTGCCCCGCTGCATGTAAGATATCTTTTGCTTACATTTTATTCTTAAAAAGATTGCTTCAACCCCACTTTCACAAGTGAATTACTTTTAAAGGTATTCAATATTGGCTGTAATTAAATGTTTTATTCTTATATTGAATAGTTCGCATAATTATCAAATTTACGTGAAATATTTGATTATATGTATAAGTCTTTTCGTATCTACTTTATATTAGTATTTTCATGATATTTAAATTGTTAAACAAAAACAAATAACAGAAAAAAACCGGCCAAGTGCGAGTCGGACTCGCGCTCAAATGGTACCATTATCTATAAAAACGGCAAAAAAAAAATCATGTCTGTTGTATGGGAGCCCCTTAAATATTTATTTTATTCTGTTTTTTAGTATTTGTTACCGACACAAATACATCATCTGTGAAAATTTCAACTGTCTAACTATCACGGTTCATGAGACAGCCTGGTAACAGACGGACAAGCAGACGGACAGCGGAGTCTTAGTAATAGGGTCCCGTTTTGCCCTTTGGGTACGGATCCCCAAACATCGAGTACAAAAATATGAACTTAAAATTTTTAAATAATATTTTTATATACACGAAAATAACCATTAAAAAAAGTCGGAATGAAACAAATTTTTACAGAGTCCTATAATTTTTTTTGAGATGCGTTGACTAAGTTTTATATTCGATGACTATTCTGGCACCTTCTTCTTTTCTGAAGTCGGTTGAAATAGATTATATAATGTTTAGTTAATATATACCTTAAATTACTTCAGGTATATTGTAAGTAAAATTTAGTCCTTAGCTTTTCTTTGTCTTTGAGTACTCAGTGTTGATTTGAAACTTTTGCACAAAGATAAACGTCTTTAACACAAATATGTAGTTCGTCAGTGCCTGCAATAATATGACGGCAACGTCACATGATCATAGATTATGTAGAAATTTACTAGATAGAATTTGATTATTAGGTACTCCTGCGTTGCTCGAGTGCGTTCCTATACTTGAATGCTTTAGGCACGCATATAAAGACAAATGTCAAAAGACAAAAATCTTTTTTTACGACGTATACAGAATAACCCATCATATAATTTCATTACAATTAGATCAATTGTTTAGAAACGCAAAGAGGACAAACATACGAACATTCATTCTTATTTATATTATAAGATAACCTTAGAGTTCATCATCATCATCATCATCAATGTTTCAGAATTATATTATGTACTACGACAGATGATGAGGGTTTGATGCCTGTGCAGGATTGACATGATATATTTTGAATTAATATAACCAAGTTAGTATATTAAAACTGAGTGAATGTAGTTTTTGTAAAACAACGTGAAACTATAATTTACATAAAAAGGTATAAAAATCGAACCTAGAACCTTTAGTTGCGAAACTGGACGTACGATCACTATGCCAGACTATAGTCATAATAATATATAAAATTTTCCAAATTGCAACCTAATATCGTCCAGCAGACGGAATCTCTTGCATTTTATTAAAGAAACTCGCTGAATAGAAGAAAGTAGCCTCCAATAAAACATGTGAGTAATAAATTTTTCTGTCAATAATACTCTAATATAAAAGGAATGTGATTGCGACAAATGCGTTAGAAGAGCTATTTAATAAATTTCAATTTGCTACTTTTATGTAACTGCTACATCAGTCGTGGGTTCGATGCTCGTTTAAAAATATTTTTAAATATAGATAAAGATAAAGAGTAAAATGTAAAACTAAGCTAACTAGGTTTAGCAGAAACATCATATTTTTTTAGGTAATCGGGGAAAAAAGTTCAAAGAAAGTAGATTTTTGTTAGCCTATAAAAGCTATATTTTAATAATAGTATCGAGAGCTTTTTATATAATCAATAATTATATAGCATTACTTTTTTTTGAGATAAGAGTATATGCATTTAAAAGTATTAAAAATAAATAAGAGTTTATATTATCAATTCAAAATAACTTTACGGACCAGCTCTACATATAGCTTAAGGAAAAAAATACAATTTGTAAGCGATTATTGTCTAAAAAGAAATCACAAAGCAAAGATGAAAATCAAGTACTCGAATATAAATATTGGACTTTCCGACCCCAAGATTTGTTTACACAACTTCGTCTACGGTAAATATGTCACTGTATGAAATATTAAATATTAGAGAGTAGTTCAAAAATTGTAATATCTATACAAGTGTACTATCTGTCAGCTCTCTGTATATAAAAGGTTATCGGAGGTTCTATTCCCTTGAGTAAGTGATAGAGTAAGAAAGTAATTGAATTGAACAGCTGTTTTTGTATATATTAAAATAACAATATACTTTATATGTACACTAGCGACTCACCCTCGCGTCGCTCGGGTTCGTCCCTAGGTTGATTGCCCATACAAACTTTTATCCCCATTTTCATCCCCTTAAGGGATGATTTCCGAGATAAAAAGTATCCAATGTCCTTTCCAGGGTCGCAAACTATCTTCTAACCAAATTTCATTTAAATCGGTTCAGTAGATCCAGAGATTACCCCCTACAACGTGACAAACTCACAAACTCAAAATTCACAAACTGTACCTCTTTATAATATTAGTATAGATAATATTAGTGAATACGTTCTTCAAACGTTTATAAATGAGTGAATGTGTCTGTTACATTTTAATGCAGAAACCGGATGAAAAACTAACAAATATCAGTTATATCTTGAATTATCATTTATGTTAATTTTTTATGCTTCTAGGTAACTGCCATTGCGCATGATACTTTAAATAAAATATATATTATAAATAAAAATTTATTTTTAAATATCCTGAAAATATAAAAAAAATATGAACTAATAACCTAAGGGCCCTATCTAAACTCTTTGGAATAAATCAAAATGAAATTAATTTTATTGAATTTCACTTTCAGAAGCACTTTTCAATTTCAATCGTCAATTTAATTATTTAAAGAAAGTCAGTATGGCCAATTCGGAGGGAAGCTGGTACCAGCCCATAAGACAAATCTGCTGAAAAGAATCAACGAGAAAGTCAACAGTTATTGTTGCGTGTTTTTTTTTTAAATGTTACACTATTTTTAATAAAAAATTTATAATTCGACATCAAATCATTATAACTGTGTCTAATTTTTGTTATTGGTAACACTAAAGCTTGTCAATAGCTATAAAATCTTGCTTGCTTGTCAATAAGCTACTAAACAAAAATAAAGAAAATCGGTTGACAAATAGTTAAGAAAAGGATACTGAAGTGTTTTGTATTTATCGATTAATATAAATATATTCTGAAATAAAATCTCTAGCTGTATTTGAGGGTAAATCCGTAGTAATTTTCTAGTTTTAATATAATAAAACAAGGCCTCGAAACTCCACAAAAACCTATTCAGCTATTTGAATGGCTAAATTTCAACTTATTCATTTTTATAGGCTGGCTTTGAATTACTAGAGAGGGGGAGGGTTATGTTAATTATGAAAATTGCGGTTTGTGAAAAACAGATGTAAATACAAAAATATTTCGCTTCTAGGATTGCTATAGCCATTAGTATTATTAGAATTTAGGATTTGTGTTAGGAGTTGCTCATATATTTTGTGACAACTACATCCCAACATATATGAGCAGTATGTAAATTTGACCGTATTATAATATATAGCTTGCGACTTTTGGTGTAATCAAAATTGTCACCCTGATACGAGTATATACATAGGTACATTATACACATACAAGTTTGCTTAAAGCTTATTTTTAATCGACTTCAAGAAAGGAAAACGTAAAATCGTAAATGCTTTCAAATTTAGTTTCTTTTGTAATTATTTCGTATTATATGTTCACCTACAGTAAACAGACTTTCATATATATATGATTCCATTTCTACATGCGCTATAAAGGTAGAAAGACCCTAACGAAAAAAATTAAAGTAGCAACCTCGAAACAATCAAATTTTACAAAAAATATGTATAATTAATGGTGAGAATGAAAATGAGAGTTAAAAATCCTTGCGATTTCTTATTTTTCTTAAGTCTCGAAAATGTAAAAGCCTCTTCTAAAATAATAGAAGGGTCTCAAGGGCCACTTATGGTACGAAGCTGGTTGAATGCAGAGGGCACTCTAAAGAAGATATTTACGGGATGACGAACGTCATTTTTATACAAATTTGATTTTAATTAGCGGATGACGTAACTTTATTTTAATTAAAATAACGATGGCTTAAAGTTTTTAAATGTACAAGTTTGGTCTAGGATTAATCAATCTATACAAATAAATTAAATTGAAGTTTGTGTTTGTAATGTAAAAATAGCAGCTTTTTATAATTAAGAAATATATAATTAATATAATTATAATATAAAGTATATACGGTACATATAAGAAAAATACTATATCTAAAATTTTTGTTTGCCTGATTGTTTGTTTTTTTTCAGGCTAATCTGTGAAACAGCTGGATCATATTTGAAGGATATTTCACTGGTAGATAGCTGATGTAGTAACTAATGATGAAGTAACTTAGGCTACTTTTATTTTATAAAAAGAATTAGGGTTCCTTGCAAAAAAAACACCCAAACAGGGATGCACTCCTGCGAAGCGAGGGTCAGTCGCTAATACTAATATATAAAGCTAACACAATTCTTTGTTTGTTTGTTTCCTTGAATGCAAGTTTTTTTTGAACTAAAAGTCCGTCATAACATTTTGACTTTTAGGAACAAATATTTAAAATATTATATGTACATTGTACATATAAACTATGAGAGTAAAGCCTCAGGAATTCAGAAAGGACTTAAAATGTTAATATTTTTTAGCCTTTGACTGCTGTTAGTATAATATAACTAAATGTTTATTGATTATTTTTTAAAGATTATTTTTCGTGTCATTGAAATAATACACAGAACGCCCTTATAGACAATATACATAGTATGTGCACGCATATAAAACTGGGCTTCCATACCTTTAAAACCTGACTCTGCTTGCTATCATTGGTTATATTATGGTATATTTATTTATTTTATGTGTATCATTATTATATATATCTATTTATGTACTATTTATTGTTTTTACTAGTATCTTTTCTACTTTATATCTATTTTGTTACGAGTATAAGGTACCAAATAGTAGTATTCACCCCTTTTTAACGTCCCACTGTTGGGCACGGGCCTCCCTTCAATATTAAGGGCTCAGGCCAAAGTCTACCACGTTGACCAAGTGCTCGTGGTGGAGTGAACTTCAAAAACTCGCTAGGTTCTTTCAGACATGCAGGTTTACTCACATTTTTTTATTTACCGTAAAATAAGTAGTAATCATGTTGGAAATGATTATCACCTGAAAATGTCAGAATTGCGAAATCCAGGATTTGTACCCGCTGCACTCGGTTTCCCATTCGAAGCGCGTTACTCTGGGCTACCACTGCCTTACAAATATATATTTCAACTATAAGTTAGAGTTTATGCTTTTAGTATTATTTTTATTTTTTCTATTATCGTTATTTACACCATTTCGTTCTTACAATTTGCCAATTCCTTCACCTTAAGGTTGCCTGGAGGAGATCGCTGTATTATCGATAAGATCGCTACTTGTACAGCACCTTTTTATTTTGTTACCTGTTCGAATTTTATTCGTTGGTGTACAATAAAGAAAATTTATTATTATACTCTTGTTCGTTTAGTGGTCACATTCTTTCATATACATCATTGTTTTTTTTATTGATATCACTAAAGCTCATCAATAGTTACTTAACAAAAATAAATAAAAACGGTTAACAAACAGAGGAGGAAAAGGTAATGAACTGCTTTGTCTTTTGCCTATATATATATATATATATATATATATATATATATATATGTATATATTATTATATATAAATAAATAATAAATATGTTGGGACAATAACACACAGCGCCATGTAGTTCCATGATAAGCTTCGAGGCTTGTGTTATGGATACCAGATAGTTGATACACTACACATATATATAACTTTAAATACATACTTATTATAAATATAAACACCCATGACTAGAGTACAAACATTCGTCATTACGCAAATGAATGCCCCAGCGGGACTCGAACCCGCGACCGCTGGCACAGCAAACTGAGCCAAATGTGTCGTCATATATCATATAGAAGTATAGAAGTATATTACAATTATTTAGCAAGAACATGTTAGAAGTGTGTTATTTAAAAGATATTATATGTAGTAGTATAGACTTCAAAAAACGTTGTTGTGTTACTTTTAGCCAAATCCTATTCAAATACATATAAAAGTATTATAACTGGTTGTAGTACTTTCTTCACTCTATGTCAAAATTACGTTTGTGGTTTTAAAAACGTTTTGATTGGTGATTCACTGATCACAGTGAATCGACCAATCAAAATGAACAAGGCTTCCCACTACATACTGGTATTGCTACTATTGACAATTTAACTAGAGTAATTACAATTTCACTGAATGTGCTTAGAGAAATTATAATACACCTAAAAATGTCCCGGCATATTGTAAGAAAATGAGACAATTGACAATACTCCGGGTAGTTATAATTACACTAGTGAAATTATAATTTAACGGAATTTACAATTTTCCTGCCGCTTAAACACCAAATTCCTAGTCCTTAGGCAAATTGTTAACCAAACGAAAAGCACAAGTAAAGTCATAACAAAAACTACTACCGAATAATGTTTCCGTAAAGCTATCGTAGCAAAAAGGGTTTTATTATAGAGCCTCAGAAATTGAATCTAACGGAGTTACACTAAATGTATTTTATTTCTTATATCATGATTTCATTTGCCTGTTCATTGGAGCGGTTCTTGCGTGAAAAGTTCCCTTCTGATCTTTTCGTATTTTGAAGCAGCTATGGGTTCATGTAGACATTGGCTTAGTTAATTCATACTACTTACGAAAGACATATATTTTATGAAAAAAAAATCTTTTTAAATTATAAGGTACTTCAAATTTCTACAAAAACCTGTCTCACCCGTGACCATGATTGCTGTAAAGCATTTGTCACGTCAGGAACCAAAAATAGAAATGAATTAGCGAGAAAATCCAAAATGTTAGTTTTATATAAAATAAATATAAAAAATATTAGTCCCATTAAATTTCTTGTGCCAAATCTTTCCCAAAATGGTGGTAGATTCATGACGTTCAATAAATACGAGTAATTGCAATAATTTAATGCGGAATGACTTTTTTAAAGTGACTCTGTCTATACGGTTGTGGATTTTGAGGTCTTGAGTTCGAATCCTTAGTCGGTTTAAAATTTCCTATGATAAAGAACTTATTTCGCAATTGGCCAATTTTAGATATTTGATCTATTTATTTTATATTTTCCATTTTTTTTATATTTTTAAAAGTAAACCCATATTAAATATTAAATGGTGACATCTAGATGCTTAGATTGTAAATTATATCTTATATTTATTAAAAATCACTTCTATTTATTATGTATTACATTACCTGCCACATTATATGGCATTAGCAAATAGCAGGTACTTTAGATGGATAAATGAAAAAATCAAGCTCTTTGAAGCTGTTGAGCAAACTGCAATTATTTTCCATAACACTACAATAGTATTAGACTATTCGTAGGACGTTGTATAAAGTACTTCTTAACAGAACTGTTTGTAGCCGGTACAAAATTGAATCTCTCGCTGTACGTAAATCTAAAATTTAGTTTGCAGAAAGAGAAGTTTTGAACGGAATGCTAACACTGTTTTTCAAACGGTTTGCAATTTTATTGTTTTGAAAGTGTTTATAGAATAACTTCTTTTTAATTGAATAGTATACGGCTTCAAAGTACATAATTAATTTTAAAGCTATTTTTAAGCTTCAGCATACAAGGTGAAAAAAGCTCACACCACACAAGCTATTTTACCCCATATTAAATTATGTGAACTTCGTGTATGCATTAAACAAAAATATTCAAAACCGTGTGTTTTTAAATTATTGTTTAAATATTGAAATGCAAATATAACAAAAAAGAAAACATAAATTTTTAAAAAATAATCTCAATCAATAGTATTAGTATTCGTTTGAAAAACAAAAATTATTATAAAAATGCTGTGTTGACCCTTAGAAATGTAATATTTTCTTAAAATGAATTGTACTTTGTAATAAGCTGCTGATTAAAAAATAAACATCAAAGATCAGTTAATTATTAATCTATAGTGTTATGGAATATATGTGATAGAGTGTGATGTGTTAATTTTATATTTATTAACTAGTTAATAGCCCCCGTTTCCCACAAGGGATCTCGATAACATTTCTGTGCCTATTTTTGATTATTATTAGTAATACTTTCTTAGATTTACGTGAATATTTAACATTTAAAAACAAATTTTTTATTTCTTCAGGAAATACTATCCCTTGACCATGTTTGCTGTAAAGCATTCGAAACGTCGGAGACCAAAATACAAAGTAAAATCGCGACAAAATTTGAAAAGATAGTTTCATTTTACAATATTAGCAATATAAATATATTAGCAATATAAATAAAAATTGACCAACCAGGTATCAAACTCGTGACATTTAACTTTTATAGAATCAGTCATGCAGCGAAATTGGGCCCTTCCCGTCAAAGATAACAGCGATACTCAAGATACTCCCTCGCTTTCACCCTCCAGTCAAGTGTGAATCCTACAACGGTTTTTAACGGCTTGCACTTCATATTAACATATTATGTGATATAGTATAAATTATTGTATAACAAATATTGTATTTGAATAGAAATTGTGTTAGTTCTCTTATTTTCTTATCTTAGTTCGTTTATTTATTTATCTACACTACTATTGTAAAGAGGACAGATTTGTATTTTTGTATGTTTGTAACGAATAAACTCAAAAACTACTGGACCAATTTAGGTGAAATTTGGTAAGGAGATAGTTTGAGACCCTGGGGAAGATATAGGATATTTTTTATTCCGGAAATCGTCTCTTAAGAGGGTGAAGATGGGGATGAAAGTTTGTATAGGGACAACCTAGGCACGAAACGGACGGAGTCGCTAGTATCATATTATATTTTTTAAATAAAAATCCATTCCTCAGTAACTTTTTTAAAAACCGGTAATGATAATACTTTCTTAGATTTAAGCGAATGTTTGACATTTTTTAATAAAACTACTTTTTCGGATTATTTCACGGATGTATTTTGATTTTTGGTTCCCGACGTTTCGAATGCTTTACAGCATCCATGGTCACGGGAGCATTGCCTGCGGCTCCGCCTGCGTTAATATGACCAAAACCAAATTCTTAGGTTTTATATATTAGTATACTCGTATTAGGATATTAGTTGACCCGGATAACCAGCTATTACCATACCAAATTTCTTCAAAATCCCTCCAGTGATTTTTTTGTGATGCGGTCACAGACAGACAGACACACAAAAATTCTTAAAACTATAGGTTCGGCCTCTATTAGCGATAATAATGTGTATTTCAATAAAATTTTCCAAAAAATATTTAAAGCACAGATACTGCTTCATTAAATTTTAATGTATCTATAGATGTAACTAATTTATAAAGCTAAAAAGATTTTTTTTTGATAATTTAAAAACGGGCGGGGCCGCGGGTAATTTAGTAGTAATTCTAATAAAATCATAGAAAGATCGAATTTGTACATTCAATTTTTTGGAATTAAAACTACTTATTTTAAAGACACATGGCGACATCTATTGACAAATATCTAAATAATACAAAAATTAATTTCATTAAAATATATATATATTTTTTTTTAATAGTGCTATTGATATACTTTTTCAAGATTAGCTATTTTTAATAGTTTTTGAGAAATTTAGTAAGTTAACTTGCTAAAATCTATATAGTATCATCGTTTTTTTATTCTAACCAGTTATTGTATTTTTTCTCAGAAATGAGATATTTGTCTGCGGTAAAAAGTATCTTATGTGTTGACCCGGATAATCAGCTATGACCATACCAAATTTCATCAAAATCCGTCCAGTAGTTTTTCTGTGATGCGGTAACAGACAGACAGACAGAAAAAAATTCTAAAAACTATAGATTCAGCTTCTGTATTGATAATAATGTCTGTTTCAATAAGATTTTCTAAAAAATATTTAATGTACAGATTTGACTTAGAATTTTATTATATGTATAGATTACCCATAAACAAATTCTATGTAAAAATTCAATTTCTACGAAATAGGTATATTTAAATAAGATCCACGGTTTTCTAAAGCCCTTAGTCATATTAACTTTCAACGATAGACTATACTAATAGAAAAATAAAAATGTATGGGGATGATATATTCTGACCACGTGATATAACGTTTAGATATGATTTTCAGATAAAATATCATGTTTTATTGTTAAGGACAAAAGCTGACAAACAAACAAAACGTAATACACACGTTGTTTATCATATAACTTTCTCGAGACTAATTCTATTATATGACCTTGGGTGACACCACAGGATTTACACATCACTGCACACTCCTTGGAGTCTTCTTTATACGATGCAATATATCGTATCGGAATATTATTTTCCATTATACATATTATTTACTATACTATTTTCTAAAATATATTAATTAACTGTAGTATACCGCTAGTCCTATACCTTTGTCCTTGATAGGTAGATTAAATTTCTATAAAAAAAATCTCGTTCTTCTTTACAGCAAAGGCAAAGAGGGTCGATATTTTAATTTTAATCGAATCCCAAACTGTTATACATCTTTGAAGTAAATAATAAGACTTGCTAGTATGTCCATTTAACTAATTATTCTAATTTCTTCCATCAACGTAACATTGGATAAAAAGATCTCATGAGGGCCTTTTTAATATAAATACTGAGTAATGCATGAGGTTGTTCTAATAATACATAATTACATAATTATTCAAAAGTGAGAAAATATTTGTATGTCTAAAATATTTTAAGGATTATGATGGTTTACTTATTTTCTGACTTCAAATGTATGTTTTTTTTATTAATACAATAATCGTATCGTAAGCTATAAAAGGTCTAAAAACGGACGTGCGACAGCCGAAGGATTCACGGACGGATGGCCACCGCCCTTTGTGTTTTATACTTTTTACGCCTCCAACTTTTTGTCCGTCGAATTTCTTATTTTCACGCCCTTATTGTTTTCGTACCTTCTTACACAAGCAATATTTAGGAGTAAGTTTTTTTATTCAAAAACATTAAATATGAAGTAAACTTGATATTTATTGGCTTTTCAATATAATTATTAAATGTTTGTCGAATTAGAGGAGCTAAAATTATTTTATTATTGTACTACGTTGCCCGCGGATTTACCCACGTAGTTCATTCAAGTTTAACCAGAAATATATATATATATATATATATATATATATATATATATATATATATGTGACAATCTTAAACCCCCATTTATGTATATAGATAATGTAACATAACGTTCATTTCAATATATGAACATATAATTTTTATATGTTAACAGTTAACGCACATATGGTTCCAAAAAAATATTTTTACCAAAATATTAAAATACTTTATTTTAATAATTTTTATATTGATAGATATTTAAATAAGTCATTCAGAGATGTAAGTCCGTGAGAAAGCTCTCACCGGTTAGGTGAGAATCTGAGAAATACAAGAGTCGCTATTGGAATAAAAAAATGTTGTTTTGTTTACAATACTTGTATTTTAACTTTTGTAATTATGTTATGTAAATATAAATAATGTTTAATTGAGTATAAATAAATAAATATGTTGAGACATTAACACACAATAACAACACCATCTAGTTCCATTTTAAGCTACGAGGTTTGTGTTATATATAGTTATCAGGTAGTTGATACACTACACATATATAACTTTCAGTACGATAAATATAAACACCCATGACTTGAGTACAAACATTTGTGATCATCACACAAATAAACGCCCTCAGTGGGCCTCGAACCCGCGATTGCTGACACAGCAAGTAGAAACTGACTCAAACACTACAAACTGAGCCAAACGTGTCGTCAAAAATATTATAATTTTATTTTCAACGGAATTAAACTAGTGAACCCATTTACCTAGAAAACGATGCGACCAATATGCTGTATGGTCATCTTGTATAATAATTAAACGAAAATTTTAAATTTCTACGTACCTTCGCAGCAACAGCTCAAAATTACATGAATATACAAAATTCCAACTAAATCTGTTAATAGAATTAAAACTTTGAAGCGAAAAACGAAGTCACATTCAAACATTGCAAGATAAATAAAAGCTTGCATAAAATTCTGAATTCCTTTTAGTTTTTAAATTTTCAATGTACAAAATACAGCAAAATATATTTTTTTGTATTTTAAGGGCAGTGGGAAATCGAGTGACGCGGATTCCAATGCCGGGTCTCGTACCTCTGATGTTATCATGTGCAAATCAATTCCTACATGATTACCACTTGCCTTACGGTGAAGGAAAACAAACCTGCATGTCTGAGAGAGCCTAGCAAGTTTTTGAAAGGCACGTAAAGTCCGTCAACCGCACTTGGACTGTATGGTGGACTAATAATTCTGACCCCCCTCGTATTGAAGGGACGTTAAAAGATGCTGAGTGCATACATACATACAAATACAAATTTGTGTTATATATGGGTAGATTTATACCAAATAATGTGTAAATTATTATGTAGTAATCTATACATATTATAATAAAATTGTAACTAAGCTGAATCTGTACATTAAATATTTTTTGGAAAATCTTATTGAAATAAACATTATTATCGATACAGAGGCCGAATCTATAGTTTTTAGAATTTTTGTCTGTCTGCCCGTCTGTTACCGCATCACAGAAAAACCACTGGAGGGATTGTGATGAAATTTGGTATGTAGAAGGTTCTACTTTTTGAATTTAGATAAGGTTATACTTTTTAATTTTATCTCCATAGGTGTATTTTCTGAAAAAAAAAACGCGATTTTTATCTTTTCCAAAAAAGATAGAGCGAAGCTTGCTCACTTAATTAAATATAATATTAGCATAAATTAATTTAAATAATATAACCATTATTACAAGCGAAACTAATAAATTGTGTGCGATATTTTTTGCTTACTAATTTTCCATATGAGTGAAGCGAGCGAAGTTGCCGTATGTCGTTCCCACGGGTGCATCGCCGTCAGACATGCTTCGGTTACGGCGTGCTAGCTCTACGGGTTTAGTTCAAGATAATAGTTTTTTTATGAATAATTATATTAATTAACCGACTCTAAAAAAGGAGGTACGATTAGTGTGTATTTTTGTTTGTATGTTACGAGATATCTGTGTGAATGTTGAATCGATTTTCTCGATGACTTTTTAATGGGTAGGATTATTTAGATACATATTAAGTTATTTTCATACTAAACAAAAACAAATCTATCTGGGGTAAAAATTAGCATATAAGCTATTCCAGACTATAATCTATGTCTGTGCCAGGACAGACAGAAAAAAAATCTAAAAACTATAAATTCGGTATTTGTATCGATAATAATGACTATTTCAATAAGATTTTCCAAAAAAATATTTAATGTGCAGATACGACTTAGGTAGAATTTTATTATACGTATAGATAGATGAATATAGATAAAATATACAAAATTTCTATAGACAATTTAAAAACTTGAATTTTAAAAATATATAGAGTGTTTTACGTCAGATTTATTAACGCTGTGGTTCCCACGGGCCTAGTTTGTTATATAGTATTTTGATATGCATCGCTTGCTACCTTCGAATAATAGGTGTTTTATTCTTCATTAAAGTTAAACTAACATTTTTGCTTAACTCTACTTGTATGTAGAGCTTTTTAAATAAAAAAATGTATTCAAATGTATGGAATCAAACTATTATATATTACTAAGATTATTGATTATAAAAGTATATTTGATTCAATTAACCGTATGTCATACGGTGAAGGAAAATATCCTGAGGAAACCTGCACGTCTGAGAGAACTTAGCAAGTTTTCGAAAGACATGTAAAGGCCCGTGCCCAGCAATGGGACAATTAGGTAACAATTAGGTATATCTTGAAAGTCTAGGAGATTTTTTTATTCAATATCTGTTAATTCATCGAAATTTAGATGTATATAAAGAAATAGCTAATAAAACAAGCTCCAATGTGTCATAAATGTTTTCTATAATATTTCATACTGTATCAAAATGTGTCAAGTTAGATGCTATCTATTTTATATGGATAATAATATGTTGGGACATTAACACACAGCAACATCTAGTTCCATGTTAAGCTACGAGGCCTGTGTTATGGATACCAGATAGTTGATACACTACACATATATAATTTTAAATACATACATATTATAAATATAAACAAGTAGGTGACTGGAGTACAAACATTCGTGCTCATTACACAAGTAATTGCCCCCTGCGGGACACGAATCCGCGACCGCTAGTACAGCAAGTAGGGTCACTACAAACTGAGCCAAACGTGTCGTCATAGCCTATGTTTCTTAGCTATTATGTAGTTTTTTATTAGTGAAAGATATTTTACAATCAGATAACTTTTTCCAGAGATTATCCATCTTAAACAGACAATCAAAATTTTATTTCTTTACAGTCGTACTTGTATTATTATAGCAAATGTTTGTGTGTGTATGTTTGTCACTCCTTCGCTTTGAACCTTTGACCTGGATAAATATATAGGCTAATCTAGAACCTAAGAACACGAGCGAAGCAAGGGTATATTGTTAGTAGTGTAATATAACAGAGTAATTAAAACAATTATTCTTATAAAAAAACTAAAAGGAAATTTAAAACCGCTAAATCAGAAAACATTGCAAGGGCTTCACGTATTGCATTACAAAATCCATTCTAAAATGACCCTTCGATCTCCTACCTGTGACATCTTAAGTACCAACATGATGTAAGATGATATAATACCAGGGTTCTTCTTAGTTGGTTAACGACATGTGGTTTCCGGACAACATCTGGTTTGTTCAAGCAAAGATAACATACTAGAAATATTACTTGACTTTGATCGTTTAGAAATGTAATTTTAACCAAATGTTAGAAAGGACTTAAATGAATGAAATAGTATGTATAACATACATAATTTTGTATATGGCAAATAAGGAGTCTTACTCGTATATTTTAATAAATAACTATATCAAATACTAATTACATTTTTTAATACAAGGAGTATTTAATAGTAATTAAGTTATACGTACTTAAGTTGTAATTAAGTATAAGTACATGACCTTTTGAAATACAACATTCACTTCACTTGGGTGCGTCCCTAGGTATGTTTTTTTTTGAGGGAAATCCTAATTCTTTTAAAAAAATGAAAGTAGCCTAAGTTACTCCTTATAACACCAGCTAATTGCCAGTGAAAATTCCGTCAAAATCAGTCAAGCCGTTTAGGAAATTAGCCGGAACAAACAGACAGACAGACAAAAAAAATTTAAATTGTGTTTTCTTATTACGGTATATATTTTCATATGAATTTAGTAAAAAGTTGTTATTTTGACATTACAAAATACAAACAAACATTTCAATTCTATTTATCTGTATATAAGAAAAAGAAGTACATATTGTGAAGGTAATAAAAAAAATAGATTCCGGAGATTAGCGCGTTCAAACAGACATAAACGCAACTCTTTTCTATATACGAGCATTTATAAGCTTCTCGCTGTATCAATAACATTTTTACCGATATTTGTTTTATACAAAATAATTTCACGTAAGTTTTTTAACCAAACACGCTGTAATTGCACGGTCGTTTTCACGTCGTTATTTAATAAAAAAACCTCTTTACATATTTCAATTTAGCTTCTATCAGCTAATGTGGTTTAATAAATAAGCAAAAACTATATTATCTAATTCTAAACCTGATTCCTTTACAATCTTTTGTAATTATCATTTCAACCTTATTCCATTGTAATAGAGTTTAAAATGGCTGTACAATTTTACGATGCAGTTTAGGAGATTGTATAGTTTAAATTACTTGATAAACGATTTTGAACCTAAACATTAGGGAAGAAGGTCTATTTTTATATAAAAGTATGATTTATTATGCATTTTGCTGCATTTGATAGCGTTGTTATACTGCGTTTTCTCACGGATTTGTAGATTATAGTTATGGTATAGCTTAGCTCATATCGTGCAACAACCTTAAATTATATATATGAGTACACACATTGTTTAAAGACGTTTTAAAAATAAGTTTTAAGTAATAACCATTCATTGTAGTTCTATCTTCATTGAGCGTATTATACGAGTATGTATAATGTTTGTGGACCTCATTTGCTGATTATTCTACTACCTTCATGTATTGAAATGCTAGTACGTATTATCTAGAAAAAACAAATCTTTCCCACGGGAACCATACTTTTATTCGTGAATATTTATAGCCTTAGATTATAGCCTTTCTCAATGAACGGGCTATCTAACGCAAAAAGAGTTTTTCAAATCGGAATTGTAGTTTCTGAGATTAGCGCGTTCAAACAGACAAATAAACTAACAAACAAACAAACAAACAATCTCTGCCTCTTTATAACATTAGTATAGATATACCTGTTTTTGCTATTTACGTACCTACTATATTTCAACAAATTTTTAAATCTTAAATTGTACCATTTCTTCGTGAAAATAAAACAAAACAAGAAAATTATAAACTTAATTTATTTGTTTTGTAAGAATCATCTTAAAAATAATTAAATATAAAATATATAATAAAAAAGGGAAAGGATCCAAAAATACATACATTTTTTTATCTTACCATTAGAAAAAATATCTTGCTTACTTCATCGTCTCATATAATCTATACATATAATAAAATTGTAACTAAGCCGAATCTGTACATTAAATATTTTTTGGAAAACCTTATTGAATTAGACATTATTATCGATACAGATACCGAATATATAGTTTTTAGAATTTTTGTCTGTCTGTCTGTTTGTTACCGCATGACGGAAAAACTGCTGGAGGGATTTTGATGAAATTTGGTATGATGATAACTGGTTATCCGGGTCAATATATAGGATGCGGAAAATGTCTCATTTCTGAGAAAAAATACAAAAACTGCAATGTAAGATTATACTAATATATAAAACATAAGAATTTGGTTTTTGGTCATCTGAAACGGGCGGAGCCGCGGGCAATGTTAGTGCTTTCTATAATGTTTAATGAATAAAAACGTTGCGTCATTATATATGTCTCTAATCTCCATTATAATTTATCTCTGTCTATCATAAAGTTTTGTCGTGCATCAGAAAGAGACATTGAAGCAAAAAAGATGAATGATTATAATGGATTTTACTTAATTGATTATTGCGTAATGATTCGCTGTAGGTTTCCGGACAATACATGAAAAAAGGCAGTGGTAGCCCAGTGGCAACGCGGTCGCTTGGGAAACCTAGTAAGAGAAAAAGGAGCGGGTTCAAATCTCAGGTCTCGCGCCACTGATATTTTCATGTGCGAATCATTTTCGACATGATTCGACTTGTCTTATGGTGAAGGAAAACATCGTGAGGAAACCTGCATATCCGAGAAAACCGTACAAATTCGAAAGACGTGACATCCTCCCGCACTTGGCTAGCGTGGACTATGACCTGATCCCCCTTGGTATTGAAGGGAGGCCCGTGCCCAGCAGAGGATTTATTTATTTATTTATTTATTTATGTTTAGTGGTCCACAAAACAAATGACAATCAAATATATATAAAATAAGAATAGCTTGCAAAATTAATGCACAAGATTGCATTTTTCTAGATGCAGACACAGCATGCATATATAACAAAACTTAATATTACAAAAAACAAGATTTAAACTACGGTAACAATGAGGAACGGCTTTTATCTACTAACAATAAAGAAAAATCTTAAAAAAAATATATGAATTACAGCTATTAAACTAAACAATTTGCTTTAATTTTTTACGTAAATAGGCTATAGAGGTATTATTAAAAATATCTAATTTAAAACGAATAGTATCATACGCTGAACACATGCGGAATAAGGGCGAGTGGCTTATTACATTAGTTCTCGCGTTGGGAAGACAAAATGTCTTACGATTTTGTAGACGACTACTAGGACGTGGTATACAAAAGTTTAGTCGTTGTAAAAGATCAGGTGAGTCAATATACCCATGAATAAGCTTGTACAAAAAAATTATATCAAGTATTTTCCTACGTGTAGATAGAGAAATAACTTTGTAATGACTTAGTCTTTGTATATAAGAATTTAATTCATGACATTTGTTGTCTGTGTAGGATACGTGATATAAAAATCTTTTTTGGACACATTCTAATCTATTTACGTGAATTTGATAGGATGGGCTCCATGTTGTACTACAGTATTCCAATAAATTTCGAACTAATGTATTAAATATAAGAATAGTGATATTTGGTTGCTTAAATAACTTTAGTTGTCTATTAATAAAACCTGATAATTTTGAAGCTTTTTTTATTATGTTATCAAAATGTTGCCTGAAACTAAGAGAACTATCGAATATAACACCCAGGTCTCGGATACTTTTGACTTCTTGGATAGGTAAATTATTAATATGATATGTAACTGGTTCAGAATTAATTTTTCGCGAAAATTTTGAAAAGAAACACTTCGTGGAATTGAGATACATCTGATTAAAATTACACCAATTGACAATAAAGTTTACATCTGTTTGTAAAATTTCCTTATCAGAATCATCATTCATAACACGATAAACGTTTAAGTCATCGGCAAAAAATTTAAAATTTGATTTAATATTATTACATAAATCATTAATAAATATTAAAAATAGCAATGGACCAAGATGTGACCCTTGGGGAACTCCAGAAGTTACTTCGCACTCTTCTGATTTAAAACCACGAATATATACTAACTGCGAGCGGTTCTTTAAGTAAGATTCAATCCATCTTAACAAACTACCGTGGATACCCATATTCTCAATTTTCTTTAACAATAATTTATGATTCACTAGATCAAATGCTTTTTTGAAATCAGTATATATAGAATGGACTTCTTTCTTTTTATCTAAACCTTCTGCAATATCAGATACATAAGAAACTAAATTAGACGCTGTTGACTTACCGGGTAAAAAGCCATGTTGGTTACAATTTATGTACCGACGTACATGATTCATTATATGTTTATTAACTATTGATTCCAATATTTTTCCACAATTTGATAATAACGAAATAGGACGGTATGCACTCACATCACTCACATCTCCACCCTTATGAATAGGTGATAGATAAGCCTTTTTCCATTCAGAAGGAAATATCCCAGTTTCCAATGACTTATTATAAATTAGAATGTTAAAAAGTGCTGAGTACCATTCTTACGAGCAATCACTATATCATATACAAAACATATTAATTAAATTATACATAAGTTCATATACATATATAAAAACAAAATCGGCTAAATCACCCCTAATGGGCAACAAAACGAAAGAAACGCTGTCACTGCTACTAAAGATTAATGTTCTCGCCGTTTTCTCCCAATTCCTTTAACGACTGCATACTTGCTTAATATAATTACTATAATAGGTTAAGAGTTAAGCAAAATAAGATTTATATATTAAGTAGCAGAAGTTAAGTCAATTTCAACTTATACATACTCGTAATACGTCATGTGAAGTCAGCTTGAATGTGTCGAGCTTTGAGCTTAGTATTTACCATATTCATTTTATTAACGGTAAAAATGAGCTTGTATATAACAATTTTAACTTTGGGACTGAACGAGTGGTACTAAAATATCCTATATCCTGGAAACTCAAACAAAACTCTTTCAAATAAAGCGCTGTTATTTTAATTTTTTCCACACCATTTTTTGAAAATGCTACAATTTTTTACGTTGGGAAATGCATTTATGCATACCACCTGTATACATACAGGTTATGTGGGACTCATCAGCTAGAAAAGCCAATACTACCCACTAAAACCCGACGGTACCTATTCCGTTTTAATAGGGTGTCGCATGATCGCTTACGCACTCAACCGTGACAAAGAGGGACGGTTCAAGGTCGAGGTAAGTGAATCTAGTTCTGATTGTTTAGATATCCAATATTTTAATGGATTCATTTTAGTCACAGAACTCTAAAATAACAAAACATGTGAATGACATTATAATCTGATGCTCTTACATAACGCTTTGTCATTTCAATACAATTTTGAAAACTACTCGTAAGCAATCGTAGAATATCAGTATTTCCAAAGCCACTTTTTTGACGTGTTTATCAAAGTACGTGTTTTGTAGGGTCATAATATACAAGTAATAAGAAATTGTAATACTTGACAAATGTATATGAACGTGTTTAGGATGTTCAATTGTAATAGAATACACAGGCCGTCTCTTGGGCACATTTTTTCATATAAAAATGATTTGTATGCTTCTGGCGTGGCGATTTATGTAGGTATGTACGAGACTGAGTATACAAGGTTGTTATAATTCAATCTGGCAAGATAAAAATTGTAAGATTGAATTATTAGAAAACATTGATTCTTCATTTTAACGATTAAGGTCAAAATGGAAAATGGTTGTAGATTGTCGACTTTTTTAAAGATTTTTATTTAATTTACACAGATATACTGTCACATTTATATTATTATAAATATGAAAGTTTGTAAGTTATCATACATTCATGTTTGTTTGTTGAAGTTAGAAATAGATGGGTTTGTGGTTTGACACAGGCTTCTTTTTAATATAAAATATCATGCAAACGTATGTGGGTGAAGACTAGTTATAATGGTCAAGCTATTTGACTTGTGAGTTTCTATTTCTTTCATAAAGCGAAAATTGGTTGATCGATGTGGTTATTTGCATAGGGGTAGTTTATGAGTCAGAGAATACCGTAGGGCTGTCTCCCTAATATAAACTTTCAAAATATATACATATAAAGTACGGTAATACCAACATAGTAACTTATCTTCGCTTAGACTAAGTTGCGTCCCTAGCAGTACCCTATATATTACTCCAGGTCATACTCAAATTGTGTACTAAATTACATCCACATCTGTCCAACCGTTTCAGAGTGAAGGAGTAACAAACAAACAAACGTACTAAATATACAAATATAAATGTTTGCATTTTTAGTAGTAGATCGACTTCAATTTTGCGAAATAATCATATAGCGCAATACATAATAAACTTTATTACTGCTGGTAATATTAAAATAAATAAATATGTCAGGACATTATTACACACAGCACCATCTAGTTCCATGGTAAGCTACGAGGCTTGTGTTATGGATACCAGATAGTTGATACATTATACATATATAATTTTAAATACTGACATAATATTATAAATAAAAAAACCCATGACTGGAGTACAAACATTCGTGTTTACCACACAAATGAATGCCCCCAGCGGGACTCGAACCCGGGACCGCTGGCGCAGCAAGTAGGATCACTACAAACTGAGCCAAACGTGTCGTCCAAATATTATTCTATTTAAAATATTATTCTATTTTCGCTTAATTTATACAAATAAATTAAATAAATGTGTCTGTTTGTAATGTCAGAATAAGAGGTAATTAAAGCACATGAAATTATATACAGTAGGACTTGTAAGAAACCCCCCAACGTGCGTTCACCTTGTCGTGGTGGGGGGGCTCAGTAGTGCCCGGCAACCCAACCGGGTGCGAAGCCAAGAAACGCACAGCGAGGTAGCCCACTTCGGTGGGCGGTGAGAGGTGGCCCTCTTCGGAGGGCGGTGTACCATGCGGGTTGCTCCTGGTACTTCTCTGATAGCAGAGTGGACCTTGGAGCAACCCCATGGTTGTGGTGGTCTGCTTCGGCAGACCTGCCGTCGGGGTGTCGTAGTTGAATGCGTAAGCGATCCTGCGACGCCCCATTAAGACGGGAGAAGGTTTTGTTGGGTTTTAGTGGGTAGTACTGGCTTCGCCGGCGAGGCTCACACCTCGTGCGTAAATGCATTTCCCAACGTTAGAAAAAAGGACTTGTAAGAAAACAAAATAACAATTTTTATTTTTTTCTATCTCTCAAGAAACATACATAAAAACTTTCGCATTTATAATAGTTGTCTATATATGTGATGAAGCCAGCCCTGTATAGTGTGGTTGCAACGCATACACAATGAAAATATTCGCTATTGGAACGTCAGAACTATTTGTAATATTCCGTATAATTAGACGTTACATACGAATAGCATCTGGCGTAATCAACTGATCGATGCACGATGTAATATTGCTCATACTGTAAACTATATTATAACAATGCCTCGGCTAACCAAATAGTTGGAGTGTCTGTTTATACATGGGTGGTCACGGGTTCAAGTATTGCGAATTTTCAATATTATGAGAGAAAGAAAGAGAAAGTGAAGAAAAGAGAAGGGAAAGGGGGAGAAGGGGAAGAGAGTTAAAAATATTGATATTATACTTGTATGCATACATATAATATAATAAAATGATCTTTACTCTTGATATTCATTTTTAGTTTAATTTACTTACCTGGGGGTGTTTTATTTATACTAATATTATAAATGTGAAAGTTTAGTTAATGGGTTTTTGTTACTCAATCACGCCAGAACGGAATAAGAATCGATCTGGATGAAATTTGACAACATACATTATAGTTTGGAATAGCATATAGGCTACATTTTACCCCGGAAAAATGTACGGTTCCCGTGGGATAAATTTGTTTCTGCTTTCTAGAGCCTAGCCTTTTTTAGCTTAGCGTTTTCTAGAGCCTAGCTCTAGCCTTTTCTAGAGATTCTTCTTATTTTTATTTTTAATAAAATAATCTAATATTATAAATGAGAAAAAGAGAGATAATATTAGTCTTTGTTAGTTAGTTCTTTATTCATACATCGACGTAAAAGAGAATAATTCCACAGTATCTTAATTTGCTATATATTATGCCTCGAATATACTACTTGTTAACCGACTTCCAAAACGGAAGAGGTTCTACGTTGATTATGTATGAACATACATATATTTTTAAGTATTACATCAAATCTATTTCGATTCGTATAAATACATAACAAATTGATCTATAATATTTTAACTGTAATAAGAGTTCATACCTTATCATTTTTACCTATTAGATAATATCTTAAAGCATTGTCGGCTGGCATCGACTTCAAAAATATCTCATTAGGCATCTATAGAAAATGAAAACCCCCGTTTAGTTATTTTTCACTTATTAGTGTCTGGAAGTCGGTTTTCTTAATCAATAGATCCCATAGAATATAAATCCTTTCTAATGAAATGCAGGTGTGCTAAAATAAACCAATTACTTTACATTGAAATAGCGAAGTTCATTGAAAAACATAATTCATATGTATGATGTAGCGCAGTATACTGACGTAGTCTATAATATTTTGATATGAGCAAGAATTCGCGAAGGCGGTATGACGTCTTTGCTGATAATTTAGCTATTTCCTCTGCATCATTTTCTATTGACGTCCGCAGTATGCAGTGGAAATGTCCGATTTCCGTACAAGACTCCCGAGTTTTGGTAGAGTGTAGACCGTAGATATATGCTCGCATCTAGTCAAAATAAATAGCGTTAGGAAAGTTTGGGCCCCCGAATTTCTTTCTAAGGGATGGAGGATAGGTATACTAATTTTTATAAACTAGCGGACCCGACAGACGTTGACTTGCACGAACGTTGTCGTTGGTCTTCACAAAAATCCTAGAAATCCGACTATAGCGCCACCTACGGAGTGCATTTGTAAATCTCAATCATCCAAGAACCTACTTAAATACAAACAACAAGTTTCATCAAAATGAGTTCAGCCTTTCAGGAGGAGTTCAGTGCTTTACACACCTACAGAAGAGTAATATATTTTATTTTAGTATTACATATTATTATATAAAAAATGAAATATTTATTATGAGGAATACAAATAAGCACTATATCGTTCTCTCAGCGTTTGTCCAAATGACCAATATACCGAAAAAGTTTTTAATATTGAAATATTGACTTTCCTATGGGTATTAAATACATATTTTACTTTAATGAAGCATAATATATGTATATATCGGACCTACCCTTAAAACTTTCCCTTAAAACATAATAATAGTAAAATCCCCATAAATATATAACGTTTATGGAACTCATCAAGAAAAATGCACCCATAATTAACACAGACCACATGATCAGGCCCGTACAAATAACTACTTTTCCTCGCACTAATTGCGGAGGGTGAAGCATTGTGATGAGAGGTTTTAAAAGCCATTAATATGTTATGGAGACCTTCAAACTTATGAATAGTAGAGTAAGGGATCTTACAACCCTAAAATAAGATGGTTTTAGGGTTAATCCTGATATATATTATTTCTGAAATCTACGTAGTTGTGTTATATACGCATATATAAAAAGAAAATGAAAGAAGAGTGAGACGTTCTCGTACTCTAAACTCACCCAATATTGTAGCAAAGGTAAATACCTAGAAAGATTAATTATTAACTCTATCTTCTTCTCCATTCTGACGACAGGTTTGTTGGTAGTAGTTTGTAGTACTTCCTACTGTTCCAGTGGTCACGAGTTCGAGTCCCGCTAGGGACATTCATTTGTGTGATGAGCACGAATGCTTGTACTCGAGTCATGGGTGTTTATATTTATAATATGTATATATTGAAAATTATATAATATGTGTAATGTATCAAATATCTGGTATCCATAACACAAGCCTCGTAGCTTAACATGGAACTAGATGGTGCTATGTGTTTATGTCCTAACATATTTAAATTTAATTCGCTATAAAAATTAATATTCAGCTTTGACCTTCCATATATTAATTAATTTTTAAGTTTCATATCTTCCAACTTAACCCTTTCAGATTCTCATTACCCTGACAACAAGTTCCGCAAACTTTTACGTATTCTTACAATAAACATGCACACAATTGTAATTTGTTAATTAAAAACGAAGGAAAAGCAGGTTTAATAGCCTTTGATCAGTAATGTGTACTGGGCGATGTAATTCGATAATAATTAAAGAGCCTATGTTATACAATTGCGCATTGTTTTAAAGTATAAATTGATTGCTTGCAATCGTAATGAAAAAGGGGGGGTTGTTAAAAGGGGGTGGGGGTAAAGAACGTAAATAAAGCTATAAGCAGGATTTTTGATGGCTCGATGCGAGTTTCAGTACTTGTCGTGTATTTTATGTACAGCATAGCTTTAGTGTTAAAAAGCTCGTTAAATTTATGGTGATGAGATAAATTATGATAAGTTAATTAATTTTTTTATAGTTAATGTGGTAATGATTTTTAAATTAGAATAATAATAGGTTTTTGTAATAGTACAATCTATTGATAATATTATTCAGAATGTTACTTTTTTCCAGTCCATAAGTCGAATTCGTAAAGGTCTTTTTCTATTATAAAACCTACTAGCGACTCACCCTCGCTTCGCTTCGGATTCGTCCCTAGGTATGTTTTAATGGTTAGCATAGATTTTTTAGAGATGAGATATTTACCCGCAGTAAAAAGTATGCTGTATGTTGACCCGGATAACCAGCTATCATTACCACATACCAAACCAAATACCAAATTTCCACATACGAAATTTCATCAAAAGTTGACCAATGGTTTTCTCGTGATGCGTTCCCGGACAGACAGACAGACAGACAGAAAAAAAATGTAAAAACTATAGATTCGGTCTCTGTATGGATAATAATGACTATTTCAATAAGATTTTCCAAAAAATATTTAATGTAGAGATTCGACTCATAATTTTATTATATATACCTATAGATAGATATCAGAAATAAGCTTTTTTATTTTCATGGAAACAAAGTTCATAATTGGCCGTTTCCTAAAAGATTACCTAAATATTGTTCCATTGTTATTAACACGTACGAGAAATGTGTGATATATTTACTATTTTCACAGGTTTTCTTAGATTGGCCAGACACAATGTAATGATATCGCAATCTGTTTTCTGATAACTGCGAGGAAAACATCTGTACACTGAATGAGTATAAACAATAATGAAAATAAAGTCTTGCTCTAATATTAATACTTATATAAGAATACTAGCGACTTACTCTTGCTTCGCTTAGTTGCGTCCAAAGGTACGCGGATTTTGTTTACAATTTCATGGTTTTTAACTTTTTGCGCGGAACCCTAATTCCTTTTCAATAATGATTACGTTACTCCTTATAACTCCAGCTATCTGCCAGTGATTGTTGCGTCAAAATCGGTTCAGTTGTTTCGTAGTTTAGCTGAAATAAACAGACAGACTATTTGTCTTTTTATAAGTAATAAATATACTTTCATATACATTTAGTAAAAAGCTGTTATTTTGACAACAAACACTTCAATTTTATTTATTTGTATAGAATAGTTTTTGCTCACGGCTTCACTCGTGTGGTAAGTGGAACGGGGATCAAAGGTAGCCTATGTCCGTCCCCAGGATGCAATTTATGTTTCCAAATGAAATTTCATCGAAACTTGTTCAGCAGTTTAAGCGTGGAAAAGAAACACAGATTCACATCTATACTCTATACTAATATTATAAAGAGAAAAGAATATTTTGTTTGTTTGTACCGAATAAGCTCTGAAACTATTCCACCGATTTTAATCATTTTTTCACCAATAGAAAGCTAAATTATAAGAAATTAACATACGCTATAATTTTTTTTTAAAGTTACATCCTTTTGATTATAAAATGTTAAATACCACATAGGCTACCTTTTATCCCGAAAAAATGTACGGTTCCCGTGGGATAGATTTATTTTTGTTCTCCTAGAGGTGAACCCGATCAAGGCGATGGTTAGCCGCTAGTTTATAATATTAGTATGGATTGTATTGTGATACAGAAATAAAAGTGACTCTAAGCAGACCTAAAGCACTTAAATCGACGACATTCTTCAAACTAAGATCCACTTATAACAAAATACAAATCCTAACTAGATATCGGTGTGAAATTGATTTCTCAGTGTCGTGTAAACCCACCCAGGACATGATACACATACACCCGCTTCATTTAATTAGAGCATATGAAAATTGTCTCTATTACGTCAAAGTAGAGTCCCTTTTGGTTTGAACAATATAACACTTGTTCATAATTTACGGCCACGCTGTAAGGGGTGTAGTGATTTGTTAGATTGGTGCGTTATAAATCAAAGGCATACACCTGGATACGTAAACTTAAATTGAACTAAAGGTCAGTTTTAGACAGTTTTTGTATTAGTTCAGTGATGTATTGGTACGAACTTAGTTGGAAAGTTTGACTGCGGTGGGCTTACATGTAGATAGATACTTTTATATGATTTTTAGGGTTCCGTACCCGAAGGATGCCAATGGGATACTATTACTAAGCCTCCGCTGTCCGTACGTCTACCTGCGGGCTATATCTCATAAACCGTAATAGGTAGAGAGTTTAAATTTTCACAGTGTGTTTCTATTGCCGCTATAACAATAAATAATAAAAAAACTATGATGGCGAATTTTATAATGGCTGCTATGTAAATTTTAAAAAATGATTAGTACAGTGTTATATCTTATACGAATGTACGGAAGCTTTCGTATGCGATTCCGACTGGCACTTGACCAGTTTTTTTGATTGTTTACTATTTTTGGTACAAATATATTTAATTCGGAAACAAAAAGTGTTATATAAACATTTTAATGTTTATAAAACGACGTATATTCATTCATATTAGTATTATATCCTCGGTTCACTCGGGCGTATTTTATATTTGTCATAATATGATTTGCATGCAGTGTAAACTTTCTGCACATGTTATTATTAAAAGTAGCCTATGTGTTCTTCCAGATCTTAGTCTATCTGTGTATTCATACGAATCCATTCAGCCCTTTCTATGTTAAATAGTAACCAACATACACACATACAAACTTTAGAATATTAATAAACATTAATATTAGTAAATTTGACCTAAAGACAAAACTTGAGGTTATGAGGATTCGCTCAGATTTCATCAGATTCATTTAGATCAATAAGAATTAGTATTTTTTTTGTAAGGTTCTTCTTGCTGCTTGCTTATATATTATAGGAAACTTCATTAGTGTATGTGCTGTCTTTTATTTTCTGTAAATGTTTTAAATACTGTTTGTTTCCAAAAAATAAATAAATAAACTGATGATAATCTATACATATAATAAAAGTGCAACTAAGCCGAATCTGTTCATTAAATATTTTTTGGAAAATCTTTTTGAAATAAACATTATTTTCGATATAGAGGCCGAATCTATAGTTTTTAGACTTTTTGTCTGTCTGTCTATTTGTCTGTTTGTTACCGCATCACAGAAAAACCACTGGAGGGATTTTGATGAAATTTGGTATGGTGATAGCTGGTTATCCGGATCAACATATAGAATACTTTTTACCGCGGGAAAATGTCTCATTTCTGAGAAAAAAATACAAAAACTGCAATGTCAGAATGTACTAATATGTAAAACATAATAATTTGGTTTTTGGTCATCTGAACGCGGGCGGAGCCGCGGGCAATGCTAGTATTATTATAAATGATAGTGAATAAAATGGAAATAGCACAACAGACAAAGCCTCTGCTGAAATGCAAATGTCTACTACATTAGCTTATACAGTAAAACAACCACAGTAAAAAAAGCACTAAGTATTTCCTCTTAATTAAAAATCCCATTTTTAGGTAAATCAAAATACAATATTTCGAATAAAAAATTCTTTTTATACTTCACGAGTGAATAACTGTGTAACGTATAGATCGTAGGTATATTCGAGTGCGATTCGCTTTGTGGTAGGACAAAACGTTATCAGTAAAGCTTTTTAATTATTTTGAAAGCTATAATTTTATTTTATATCAACAGTTGAAAATAAAATTGAAATTTTCATCTGTCATTTTAAAAAAGCTACCTTTTAGTATTTAACTGATACTAAAACACAAATAAATATTTTAAATACGTCTATCTGCCTCTGAGACAATTTTAATGGTTTTGGGAAACCTTACCATTTCTAGCATGCATTTTAATATACGTTTTATTTAGCTCTAAATTTCATCATCAGGTCAGAATTATCATTTATTTATTAATTTGATTATATGTACTTATTATAAATAATATTCAATGAGCAATTCGTGTATATAAATATATTTATTTCCTGTATCTCGGTAACGGCTGTAACGATTTGAATCAAACTTTGTATTTAGAATAATTTATTTTTATGTTTCTCTGTATAGACATAGTCTTTTTTGAAAAAAAAAACAATTTTTATATCTTTACGTAATAAGTACTCGTACAAATTCGTGTAAATGGTAAAAATACACAAAGACGTACGAGTACATAGAACTTCTTTTAGAGAGCTAGATTACTATTAATATTATAAACAAGGCTTCGCCCTTAGATTCACTTGCCATAGGATACCATGGAAATATTCTCCATTATATACCCATGCGTAGTAATTTTCATAGCGATGGGTTGATCGGTGCGAAAGTTGATGCCCTGAAGCACGATTTAGTTAAGATTTTTTTTGAAAACAATAAATGATACCTTATAATTTCTAGCTCTTATATCGCTTATAAATTTTCCAAAAAATATTTAATCCACAGATTCGACTCAAAATTTTATCATACGAGTATGTTTAGATAAATTAATTTAATAAACCAGAATAAGTAGGTAATTAAGAAACTCTGTCCCATTTAGAGCAGAAAAAACATAGGACGTTCATACTTTCATTTCACCCCTTCAAGTTTTATTTTCTCGAGAAAAAGCCTTTCCTTCTATCTATCTTTATACCAAAACTCATCAAAATTGGTTCAGCGTTTTAAAGGTAACAAACAGACATACATACAGAGTTACTTAAGCATTTATAATATTAGTATGGATATTCACGCAAGGAAAGCCAAAGGCAAAGCTAATGCAAATCCAACCATTACAACTCAACGGTACGTTGACGCCGAACGAAATTGATGATAAAAAAATATAAACGGTTAGCGGATGTACTCCATTTTGTTCTGCGATAACACTTTTTCGCGCGAGTGTTCATGACCGTTTTAATGCGTTATGCTTTACGTTTCACGCTTTTAATGTGACGTCGGTGAATTTTTATCTTTACATCGTTAAAGGGTCGGGGGTTCGAGTTTGTTTGGTTCAAATATTATTAATAAAGTTGTTGTAACGTTATGAGATAGGTTGGTAATATAATAAGATAGACAAAATAATAAATGGTTTTTGATTTATAATGAAGTTTTTATTATTTACTCGAAATTCAATATTTATAGCATGAATATATTATGTTGTAGTAGTACCAAGTTCGATTTTAGAATTGCAAGTGGAAGAAATCTCTATTTTTTTTAATTCATTTATTGAAATATCAATACTTAAATAGCAAAACAGTTATTAACAATAATAATTGTGGAAGTTAAGAAACTGTGTCGCAATTATTAACGTCCTCCACCAGGAAAATTACAGAAAAAATATGTGCATACATTCAAAAATTAAACAAAAATGACATTTATAAAAACAATGCCCGGTCTCACA
Source organism: Brenthis ino (assembly GCA_921882275.1). Taxonomy (NCBI): domain Eukaryota; kingdom Metazoa; phylum Arthropoda; class Insecta; order Lepidoptera; family Nymphalidae; genus Brenthis; species Brenthis ino. The sequence goes on from OV170233.1 coordinate 8,486,413, forward strand.
CCTCTGATATTTTCGTGTGTAATTCATTATATCATTACTAATAAGCTATATATATATATATATATATATATATATATATATATATATATATATATATATATATATATATATATATATATATATATAGATATATATGTTTTGAAGCATTACATTTTGTTTTTTATATATATAAAAATCTCTTGTGGTATACTATAAAGAATATAATATAAATTAATTACTTTATTATTATCAAACAACATTAAACTAATTGACTCCAACCCACGTATGGACTTTACCTAAAGTGTAACAATCCATATATTTTTTCAGGACATTAACACACAACGCCATCTAGTTCCATGGTAAGCTACGAGGCTTGTGTTATGGATACCAGATAGTTGATACATTATACATATATAATTTTAAATACATACATATAATAAATCCACCGTTCCTGTCTCATTGCAACGAGTACCACGATTCAGTTCCTTACCTGGAAAAAGGAAAATAACATTAAAATCAATCGATGATTCATTTATAATAAAATAATGCCTTAAGTACATTCATATTTAAAAAAAATGAAATCCGCGAAATAATCCGAAAAGATAGTTTCATTTAAATTCTGAGTCGAATCTGTCTGTACATTAAATATTTTTTGGAAAATCTTATTGAAATAGTAATTATTATCGATACAGAAGCCGAATATATGTATAGTTTTTTAGATTTTTAGTCTGTCTGCTTGTCTGTCTGACTGGGAACGCATCACGAGAAAACCACTAGACAGATTTTGATGAAATTTGGTATGATGGTAGCTGGTCATTTGGGCTAACATATAGATTATATATTTTTACTCCAGGAAAATATCTCACCTCTCAGAAATCTATACTAACCGTCAAAACGCTAGTAGTAAATAAAGCTTATGGGGGTCAATCAAGAACATCTAACCTTTAAAACACTACAAACTTTCACATGACGTATGACAATGATGGATAGCTTTTAAGTTCCGTCATACAGAATGTATAGAACAAGACAGATTACATGACGTGAGCTTCGAAAGCTTCCACTTTGTTTCTGGTACAAATTCAAAGTTTTGCAAACTGTAGTAGTCCCGCGTCGAGATTTTGTTCTAGACATGTTTTCTTTAAAGATGTTCATATTGTTTATTCATAGGCGGTCCACGTCTAAGATAATTAACATATATCTATATATATATAATTTAATAACACGATGTGTTTGTATGTATGTATATGGAGGATAAAGTATCAATCTATATAATATAAAAATGTATATTGTTCCTTTGTGTATTTGTTCTCTTATTATTCTTAAAAAAGCATCAGAGCGAAGCAAGGATAATTAGTCATTAATATGTCATTATAACTACAAAAAGACACATTTATAAATGGAGATAAACGTTTTATTGCTTTACTATAATATTTTATGTACATGGGTAAATTACTAAGTACGCAGATTTTGCCTACAATTTCAAGGGATTTATTTTTTGGTTCGGGACCATAATTCTTTTTCTACAATAAAAGTGCTTGTGTTATGGATACCAGATAGTTGACACTACACATATATAACTTTAAATACATACATATTATAGATATAAATACCCATGACTGAAGTAAAAGTGAAGTGCTCACCACACAAATGAATGCCCCCAACTGGACTCGAACCCACAATCGTTGGCACAGCAAGTAGGGTAACTATAAACTGAGCCAAACGTGTCGTCAAATGTGAATATTATGTCTTTTATTTGTTGGTTTGTCTTTCCTTCACAACAAAGCTACGGTTGATGTGATTTAATATGGAGTTATTAGAAGGTTTCAGAGTGACATAAGCTAAGAAGTTTTAGCCGCGAGGTATATTTCAATCCTACTAGAAACCACGTTATAATAACTTTTATACGAGGAATTTCGATTTATATGATATTGTGTAGGATAGTCGGAAGCTTTGAGATAAGACAGAGTTAGCTTATTTTTATCTATACTTGTTTGTGTCAAATAAGTATAGATAAAAATAAGCTAACTTTAGCTGAGTTAATAGTAACACCACTTGTTGTGCTAGAAGTCACGGGTTTGAGTTCCGCTGGGAGCATTCATTTATGTGATGATCACGAATGTTTGTACTCCAGTCATGGGTGTTTATATTTAGAATGTGTACATATTTAAGCTTATATAATATGTTTAGTGTATCAACTATCTGGTATCCATAACACAAGCCTCGTAGCTTACCATGGAACTAGATAATGCCGTATGTTAATATCAACATATTGTCTAACATGTTTAAGTCAATATGACAATTAGAAGTAGGTTAAACTTTCATTAGCTATTTTTCTACCCTTAGGGATGGTATATTATCTTCAAATTTAAATGGACCCGAACTGAAAGTATACGTTTTCAAAGAAAAAAGAAGAGCTCTGAGGTATTACAAATATTAAAAAAATACAACCGAATTGAGAACCTCCTCCTTTTTTACAGTTGGCTGAATATCTACAAATGTCACTTATTACAGATATACTGTACCGGATAATATGTCATTTTTCGCCCACGTAAAGCCAGGGCGTGTAACTAGATATTTTAACACCTCCAGGTAAATTTCTGAGAAATTAATTAAAATTCTAAGAAATCTATAATGTTAACTGACACTCCGGCGTGTCTGCGGTCGTGGAGGGATGAAAATGCCAAAACGAAAATTAGTGACAACGTAAATCAAAACAATTCATGTCCAAAGCATTAACTTTGGTTCTTGCAATAAAAAACAAATAAACAACTGTAACAATATCTACCATTGAAAGTATTTCCCGAAAACCCGCAATACAATTGTACAGTGAAATTTTAAAAACAAACTTTAAACCTTTGTATTAAAATTTGAATTAGCTTATCTTATCTAACCCATTGGTTTCAACTTTTAATTGAAATTTCGCGTGTCCGAAACCATTACGTATCGCTAATTGACTCTCAGTGCCCTTACTATGAATTACTATCGTGATATCTGACTACAGTTGCGAAAGTAATATTTGCTAGCTTACATACGTAACGTATTTTTCATATACTCAAGAGTGGATTTCTATCTTTTACACCAATGACTTACCCTCGCATCCATCGGGCGTGTTCCTAGGGGGCTTAATCATTTTATTGATCTATTTCATATTGCTTAGGAAGCGGAAATCAATAAAACAACTGCCATTTTCCTCCAATTTTAATTAAAGTTATTTAATGTTTGTTGAATGAGTAAACTTATTTTTATCGAAATAAGAAACAGCTTATATCACTCAGCACTAATACAGCTTTCTATTAGTGAAAGAATTTTCAGAATCGGATCAGTAGTTTCAGAGATTAAATCCCTATATATAAACTTACAAACTTTACCTCTTTATAATATTACTGTAGAAAATTGTATTTCATAAAAAAATACACCTAATGAAAAAAACTTTAACTTTAATCTATTGTATTTATAAATTAAGAATAAACACAAATATTATTACGAAAATGTTGTGCTGTACAATTGTACATGTAGTACACACGAATTGGTCGCAGTGTAGTTAAAGTAAAATGGTACAATTGGAAATCATCAGTCAACAAACTTTTCTTTTAGTTACCAGCACAGATCATATAATACTATACTAGTAGTTACCAGTTACTTTCTCGTATCCAGTACAGTAGAAAACGATAGCTTGCTACAATGTTTTCTAGAATTATGACGCATTCGCTATCGATAATCGAAATTGTGTTTTTCGACATAGTAGGGGCACATGTGAATGATTTACCAATTGTTAATACTTCAATTCTGAATTAAGCAAAATTGAGATTTATATTTAAAGCTATAAAATTCAATTTCAAAATACTCTCATTGTATCAGCGCTTCATAAACGGACTATTAAGGTTCGTATTAATATTTTTATAATCGCGTCATAAATATTTAAAGAGGAATTTAAATGTACAGAAAAAGATAAAATCAACACAATTTCCTTTTTAACCAATTATCTTAAAGGGAGGTTGTGATTATGAGTATGTATGTCTGTGTGCCTTGCCTTTTTCCTTAGCCTCAAAAGCCATATATTTCATTTTAAGTGGGGACATAAGTTATTTTGTAATATTTGTATATGGTAGTATTTAAATACGTTAAACATATTATACGCTTTAAATGGATATCGAACTGATGACCTTCCTCTGCTATGTGTTCATTTTCAATGTTCCTCGGCTGAACACGTGTCTCCTCTCCATTAGATAGGAATCAGGCCATAGTCTACTACAATGTCCAAGTATGTTGTATGTTTTCCTTCACCATAACGCAAGTACTAATCATATTGAAAACAATCAGAAATATTAGAGTTGAGCGACTCGGGATTTAAGCCCGCTTCACTAAATTTCTCGTGCGAGCAAGTTACCACGGGACTACCACTGCTTTTACATCGATATAAGTATATGAACCATTTTAATATTCACATTTCCTTAACAAAAGTCAAATACAATAAATAACTCTGTCGCTCTATAGGGACAGTAAATCATAAAAACGTAACAAATCCTCATACAAGTCTTTTATGCTCTTTCCGCTTTCAAACACGAAAGTGGCTGATTTATTTGATATCTAAACGATAAGTTTTGGCTAAACTTACAAGTAAGATAGAAAATATTTAATTCCATATAACAATTTCAGTATTTGCTGTATGAAAAATATGTTGGAAATTATACTAGTGGCAATTGACATATTTTATATTATACTAGCGACACAACCTATCTCCGCTCGGAATCTAGGTACGATCTCTAGGTACGATTTAACGGTTTGCATAGATTTCTCAGAAATGAGATGTTAGTAAGGCAGTAAAGAGTATCTTATATGTTGACTCAGATAACCAGCTATCACGATGCCAAATTTCATCAAAATCTGAAAAGACAGACAGACAGACAGACAGACAAAAATTATAAAAACTATAGTTTCAGCCTCTGTATTGATAATAACGACTATTTCAATAAAATTTTCCAAAAAATGTTTTATGTACATATTCAACTCAGACTTTTATTATATGTATAGATAAGGGCATATTCCATAACTTCGGATGTAAGAATTATCAATAAATAGTACATATGTAATATATTTTTTTCATAACTATTAAATAAAATAAAAACTTTTTAACAAAAAAATAAATACCGACAAAATATTTTCGAAGTCGGTGTGCTTTGCTTTGTATGGGCTGGCGCCGATTTCGAAAATATTTGATTAGGTATGTATTTAATAGGTAGGCTTTAATTACTTAGCCAAAGCACACCGACTTCGAAAATATTTGATTAGGTATGTATAGTAAATGAAAACTACCAATCAGTTATTTTTTACTTTTTAGTGCTTTTGTTTGAAGTCGGTTTTTATTTTTTTGTTAAAAAGTTTTTATTTTTCCCTTTTTAGTGTAGACAGTAGTAGCAAAGTAAGAATTCTAACGTGTTAGGCTTGTCAAATCAAACAAAATAAGCCCAAACTCAAATTATCTATATCCACCTTCTGGCCTTACCATCAGATCAGGTCAACAATACGGAACCACTGTACTATCAATGGAAATAGAAACACTTGCAAAGTTTCAAGTCAATATGACAATTAGAAGTAGGTTAAATTCATCATTAGCTATTTTTCCATCCTTAGGGGTGGTATTTTTTTTGAAATTTAAATGGGACCAATCTGGAAGTATACACTTTCAAACAACACAAAAATTGTCCAAATCGGTTAATAAATGACGGAGTTCTGAGGTAACAAACATAAAAAAAATACAGTCGAATTGAGAACCTCCTCCTTTTTGAAGTCGGTTGAAAATTAAAACACCCCAACACAATAATGTTTTTATTGAGGCGATTTCAATGAGCCTAAATACGATATCTCTGCAGTATTTCAGTAAAGAGTGGAAGTTGTATATATCCTTTTATCGTCAAGAAAAGAACTTATGGATTGTAAAAGCTGAATGGTTTTGTTTTATTTATAGCTAAGAACACTCTCGATTAAGTCACATTTCAAACAAAAATAAACTAAGTTAAAATCGGTTCTTCGATTTCGACTTTCGGCGATACGATGTCACAGATAGATACACGAGTCACACTTATAACTCCTATCTTTTGCATCGGGGGTTAAGAATATAGTCGCTATTTTCGTCTTTCTGTGTATTTATGCGCTAAGTTTTATATTGTTAACTTTGACCTTTAAATATTTTATTGAACGTAACATTGTTTTTTATAAGTTATCGAATAATATATTTTTTTTTACATTAACAGTTTGTTAGTTTTTAAGATAATTTCTAGGCTTACACCTTAAATATTTCAAATTAAAACACTCATATATCAAAGGTTATTTAAAATTGCTTATTTAATATCTTGTTATTTCGTAAAAATGAAACTTCAGTATATTTCGTGTAAAAAATATCACCTTTCTTGGGGCTATCTTTATCTAGTCTAAGAGACCGATGGTTAAATTAAATGATAAAATATGTTAGAGTACTTTGTACCTAAAACATTTTTTTTATTCGTATAGCTACATAATAGAGATACTACATGTACACACGCTTTATTACGTTTCGATCGACTTTGGAAATGAAATCGGGTGTATGTTTGGATCTTTGATGATGATAATCAAAGAAATGGTTTCCTTATAAAAATGTTTTAAGTTAAATTATTTAAGTCATAATTTTTCAAATTTACTAGGTATAATAAACAAAATGAATAATTTTATTTTTTTACCTACACTAATTTTATTTATATCATTTAAATTTATAATGTATTGAATACATATATTTTCTCACAGTCGCCCCTCTGGCTATAACGAATATCAGTAGCTGACGTCCTCTATACCACTTGATAAATGACCCAATCTTGTGCCACAGAAAACAGAACTTACAAATTAGGTCATAAGTTCGAAATTCCCTTGTCCATTTTTATAAGGATACCCAAAATTGGCGTCTCAAGATAATATATTTGCGCAAAGCATTGTATAAGGAGCTGTGTTTAGATCTATTAAGGACTATTTTTGTTTAAACATACATAAATATTAAAAATAACATAGAATATTGAACTTTAATGCTATAAACATAAAGTTGCTGATGTTTCATTTTTTATGCTTATTAAAGTATTTTTAAAGTATTGAAAGTTGAACCTTATTTTGTAGAAATAAGGTTGGTATTTAAATGAAATGACAATCAAATTAAGCATTCCGCGTATATCATGGCTGATAATTTTTATTTAAGTATTCGCGTTTTGAGATCAGTGACTGTCTTACGCATTTAAGCTACCTTTGATCAGAATGGTATTAAAGAAATGACCATCTATCTGACTTTACAAGAACATAAGAGCTGAGTGTGTACTGAGATGTGTGTACTTTTAACTAAAAATCTACGCCAATTTCAAAAATTCAACGCGGTTATTCTACTTTTAGATATGAAGTATCTATATATAGACAGGCAAAGACACACACGACAGGCAAAACTGTTCAGTTTCCTTTTTTATTAGTTTTAACTTTGGATGAAAAGGACCTTGAAAATCGGTTTTTAATTATTGACAAAGATGTGTATATTAATATAATCCATACTAATATTATAAAGAGGAAAGATTTTTTGTTTGTTTGTTTGTAGCGAATAAGCTCTGAAACTACTGGACCGATTTAAATGAAATTTGAGAATATAGTTTGAGACCCTAGGAAGGACATAGGATAGTTTTTATCCCGAAAATTATCCCTTGAGGGGATGAAAGTTTGTATGGGGCATTAATCTAAGGACGAGCCTGAGCGAAAAGAGGGTAATTCGGTTGTAATAAATGCACTAAAAAAATCGAATTGAGTTCCGCCTCCTTTTAAGATGAACTCCATAATGTAGATATTTTCAGTAAAGCTTTTAAGTTTGTTAAAGGAGATGGTATTACTAATATTGTAAATGTAATATGTATGATTTATCCTTGTCCTTTTATGAAGTAATGGATATACAAATGGATATAGCTTATGACCTCTATATCAAGTCATTTTGTAAAATATTATAATATTTTGTGTAAAAATTGTTTCAAATAGTGTATTCAGAGCTGGAGCGAAACGGAGTACGGGTTTTAGAGACTAGTTTGATTTTGTTTGCTCTTTTGGTCTAGCTCAATAAAGAATTTTTAATTCAAAATTCAAAACTTTTTTAATAGTAGTTTAGTAGTAATGAATATTACCATTGATATCACTACATAGTATAAAACAAAGTCGCTTCCCGCTGACTGTCTGTCCCTATGTATGCTTAGATCTTTAAAACTACACAACGGATTTTGATGCGGTTTTTTTTTAATAGATAGAGTAATTCAAGAGGAAGGTTTATATGTATAATAGGTACATGCATAATATAGTACAGAAATAACGAGAAATTCAGATTTTTATTTCATACTAACCGTTATAACGTACCTAGGAACGAACCCGAGCGAACCGAGGGTGAATCGCTAGTGAAATATGTAAAATACTTTGAACTCCATGACCACCTTTAAGGCTGCTTTAAATAATTATTAATATAAGTTCTCCACAAGGAACAAAAAATATTCAGCCAAATTGAGAACGTCTTCCGTTTCTTGAAATGAATAAAAAATTAACTACATCTTCATACATCTGCCCACCTGAGCCTAAAGTGCAGTAATAGACATTTTGGTCGGTTTTGAGTTAATTATATATTCAAAATCCCCATTTTAGTAGCTATCAGTCAAATTAATTCTTTTTTCTGTAGCGCTAATAAAATTATTTTATTTTAATGTTTTTTCGGAAGGTGTAACAGAAAAAATATCACAAATCTGTTAAAATATTCCATGTTTACCAGCTAAACCGCAGTACAATTAATACTGCACAAGATTTTTCTCTGTTTCCTAACTAAACTGCAGTGTTTTATCGTATTTTGTGGCACTTAAAATAGTAGTTTGTTCTAGGAGATTCAAGAAAAAACTTATTAAAATGCAGTATTAACATTCCATACTGCACATTAACTTGTGGGGGATTTTGTAATTTCTTGTGAATAACTAAAAGACATGCAGTATTTAATAACTTTACTGCAGTTTAACTTGTAGAATGTTTTGTAGTTGCTTGTAAAAGACCATTTAGTTTACAATATTTATAAATTTTACTGCATATTAGTTAGTTTGCTCCATCCAAGTCATACTACCTAAAATACTTAAAGTCAAATACTATTCCCTAATACTGCGTTTTAATAGGTAAAATTATTAAAATATTAAAACACAGGACAGGCAATATCGCGGTTTGAGGCAGTCCTTCTGTCTGTCTGTCTCAAGGATCTGTGGCTTAAGGCTGACTTGACATGCCATGCTGTGTCTGTACCAAAGAGATATGGAGGGTAGAACTAAGGAGAACTATTTCTCGTATAAAAAGTGACCGCTGACAAGCATTAAATTGGTGGCGCCACAGAAAACAAGTATATGAATCTATACATCTATACAGATAAATAAAATTGTAGTGTCTGTTTGTAATGTCAAAATAAACCTTTTCACTAAATGCATATGAAATTATATAAGGTACTTATAAGAAAAACTAATTTTTAAAAATTTTTGTCTGTCTGTTTGTTCCGAATAATCTCTGAAACGGCTGGACTGATTTTGACGGACTTTCAGTGGAAGGTAACTGATGTTATAGGGAGTAATATAGGCTACTTTTATTTTTAAAAAAGAATTAGAGTTCCGCTCAAAAAAAAAAGTATCCAGGGACGAACCCGAGTGAGGCGAGGGTGAGTCGCTAGTTTAAAACATAGCGTCATAAAAGTAAGAAGGTGAATTAAACAAGGAAACAAAGATTTCCGCTTTGCTGTGGCGCACTTTTCAAAATAGTTCTAGCATAGGCAAACAGCACTATAATTATATATTATTTTCAAGTAATAATAATTCAGCACACTTCACTCCGTTAAAAACTACTAACTTCACATCACATCTACTTGCTACGCTAGTGCTGTAACGGTGAGTTTCTGAGCTATAATTTGCTGCTCACTACTGGACACTTTTTCAACTTGTTTCCCATATAAGTTAATTCTTCTTGGTTCTCCCTTCCATAATCTTTTCAGACTATTATTTTTGTAAGACAAGAATATTCATTTAGTAATTAGTTATGTTCAGAAGAAAGATTTTATGTAAATTTTATTGATCCATGCATGAGAAATACATGTGATATAGTTTTATGGTGGATTAACTAGTTAAGATTATCAACATCTTGTAAAGATTGTTATATTGTTAGTCATATAAAACAATTTACACTATTAGATTATAATGTACAATGTTTTGATGAATAGTTTTAATAGCATAGTCATAAATGCATGTCCAAACTGGACTGTTTAAGAAATTACATATTTTTATTAAAATTAAAGGTAATTTTATATTACTATAAGTGTGGAATATCAGTGTTTTGTTCAAAAAAACAGATTAAATAGCAGTATTTTCATAATATTACTGCACTTTAGTTAGTAACAATCATGGAAGAAATGTCTAAAATGCAGTAATAACAGGATTTACTGCATTTAAAACAGTTTTTGAAAACATTATACAAATAAAGTGTGTGTAGTAATAGGGGCTAAAAAATTAAAATTGCCATAATTATAGTTTTTTATAAAAAAACTAACGTAACAATGTTTAGTATTTTAGTTTGGTACATATTCTTTCACTTTCCATTCAAGGTTTTATCGAAAAGTCTCTTTTTGATATATTTTTATGGATTCTAAACTTTAGGCGCGTTTTTCTCGAATTCGTGTTTTTGCTGTTACTGCACTTTAGGTTCGGGAGGGCAGACATATTATCATTGTAATTTGCTAAATTATAGCCTATTTGAAGTAAATTTATTACAATCATAACCAAACCGCATTGGTTTACAGGATTTCAAATCTGAAGTACTTTTGGTTGAATTTTGCGCTAATTCAGTGGAATGATGGCTGAATGTGGGATCGTTTTCCGCAGTATGTGGTTAATAAATTGGTATAGCAATTATACTTAATTTATTAGTTAGTTAGTCGTGACTTGGCCTAAAGGCTTGAAATTTGAACAATAATTAGAAGTTATAATTCAGAATATATATGAGTATTTCTTATAAATAAATATATATAATATTAATTGTGTTATGATCTTTAATAATACATAATACGTCTAAAAATCTATTATTGAGAAATTCGTAGTGCTAAAAACCAACGATGTGTGACCCGAAACTCGAACTTAGAATCTCCGAAACCACATGAGCTAGCCACTAGACTAACAATTGAGTCCGTAAAGTCCACTAAATGCATGGAATTAAATGGCCAAATTTTGACCCAAAATTAGCAATCAAGTATAACTTTGCAGTATTCATCTCGATACTATTTGATGACAGGTTTGGCTCAGTTTTTAGTGACCTTACTTGCTGTGCTAGCGGTCACGGGTTCGAGTCCCGCTTGGAGCATTCACTTGTGTGATGAGCACGAATGTTTGTACCCCAGTCATAGGTGTTTATATTTATAATATGTATGTATTTAAAGTTATATATGCGTAGTGTATCAACTATCTGGTATCCATAACACAAGCCTCATAGCTTACCATGGAACTAGACAGTGATGTGTGTTAATGTGCCAACATATTTATTTATATATTTATAATATACTAAGATATCTACATCATATGGTCATCTAATTTCTTTATATTTTTCTACGATACCTTGTGAATAAAATCAAGTCGTTTATCCACAACTAGTATTTCAGATTGATAAAATTCAGTCCAGCAGTGGACGATAGCATGCTATTTATGGGGATAATAAGTGTTTTAGTAATGCTTATGTTTGTAAATGCTATCACTTTGGAAAAATATCTCTGTCCTTAGAAGAACTTCCGAAAGAAACTCAATGCAAGATAATTTTCCAGAAAGATAATAGGTTCACTTATTTTATTTCATATTCCTATTCTGGTCAAATATCTGGACAAATAATACAGGTATATATTTTCTCTGTCGCCAGAGGTGTAAAATTAGTTTTTTTTTTAATAATTTTCACGATTTAAAAACTAAGCGACTGCATTCGTTATAAAATATTTTAAACAGTAACATTAAATCGTTTGTGAAGTTTTCTCTAACAATTCTAAAAATGGAAGAAAACTCGCCACAACGAAACAAGATGTAAATAACCGAATTGTTAGTCGTTGCTCCAGAATTTAAGTGCATTTTTATAAAAGTAGAATTTAGTTTGCATTTTCATGCAATGTAGGAAGATCAAAAATTATTTATCGCATCTTTGATGGAATTAACCGTTTAAAAATAATACTTGCAGATACATGACGAAGGATATGGATATATAAAGTATGGCATCTTTTTTAAATTTGAAAAAAAGTTAATATTTGTATCTGGCATGGAGGTGTAATACTATCAACTTCCTAACTCCAAACTGGTACTAAGAATTCCGTAACAAAAACAACTGAATAACCAAACTTGGTTTGACCCGGAAATCGAACCCACGAGCTCCGGATCTGTTGCCGTAAATACTAGCCATAGAATTTAATGTACACAGTCATTTTTTCCAAAAAAAGGTTCAAACGTGGTCTATTAATTAAAATAACACAAAGCCGGAGAATATCTTATGATATATATAAAACATTAACCTATTTTTCCAAGAGTTTTTAAAAGTTAATTATCAAAATTGGCTGCCAAATGTGAAAAGTTGGTAAATAAAGTTTTATGCACGGTTTAAGAGATGTAAATGGGTAAAGTTTTGTTTTGGAACGGGTTAAACGCTGTAAGATCAGAGATTGATGGCATTTCTATTTTAAACTGACTTCAGAATTTCGAAGTTCTCAATTAAATCGTTTCTTTAATCATTTTTAGATATTAAAATTAGTATGCCTTTAGTGTATTTGTTTGTTGAGTTATTTCCTCTGCCAACTTGTACTAATATTAAAGCTAAAAAATAAAGTGAGTGTATTTGTTTGTAAGGAATCTCTGGAACTTCTATCATAACTACCAAATTCTGTTCAATGAAAATTTTACTAGAACACCATATTTCTACCATATCTTATTTATCTATACTAATATTATAAAAAGGAAAGATTTGATTTTTTGTTTGTTTGTTTGTACCGAATAGGCCTCGAAACCAGTGAACCACTTTAGATGAAATTTAGTAGGAAAATAGTTTGAGACCCCGGAAAGAACATACAATAGTTTTTATCCCGGAGATCATCACTTAAGGGGTTGAAAATGGAGATGAAAGTTTGTATGAGGAAGCAAGCTAGGAACGAACCCGAGCGAAGCGAGAGTAAGTCGCTAGTCATATTATAAAAATAAAACATTTTAAATGTACATAGATATTGCTGTTATTCTAAACATTTTACTATTTCCATAGTAGTTATTATTAAAATTGACAAGTTGAATTTTAACCAATTCAATATCCCATGGGGCCTGTCATACCCCTAACTAAAACAAATATGTAAATTTCATTGAACACGAACATGATATAAAGCAATAAAGACCTTTCTACGACGACATAAAGTTTCTATTCAAATGTTTAACAGCCTGTCGAATGTCAATCAAAATTAGGGTTGTCTAGTCAGATAGTGGTTTAATATTAAAAGGAATTGGGACTACAGTAAAACAATTTGTTATATGATAACTGTCACCGGCATTTGTACATCTATACTAATATATAAATAAAGCTGAAGAGCTTTTTGTTTGTTTGAACGAGCTAATCTCTCGAACTATCAGTTCTATTTGGTTTTTTTTACATTTATAACTCATTTAATGAGGGAGGTTATACAAAGGATATCTAAAATCATGTTTTACCTGCATATATAAAGTTTATAGTGGTATCTATAACAGACGATGGGATGCATAAGCTATATTATATATCATCTACAGGCTATTGCGTAAATACATGGTCATTATAGGTTAAATAGATATACAAAATTTAGTTACAACTTACTAACGAGCCAGTAGTTAATGAGTGTTAATTAAAATAATTTAGTAAAATATATGTTACAATGAACCGTCAAAATAACGATAACATGTAATGCTGTCCAATGTACGTATCTGTCAATTTCAATTAGCAAAGCTATTAAAATACGAATGTATATTAACTGGCACCCCGCATTATAGGTTTAGTTTTGGTTTTGATGAAATCATTTTTATATTGAGGGAGATTTTATATATATATATATGTATATATATATATATAATGATAAATCTGTTTATGAACTAGTAATAATAATTCACTAAATATGCTACTGATAGTACCAATAAATAATTTAATTTCCCTTACATGAACTAAACCTGAGTAATAAGAAAGAAAAATCTAAGTATTACAATACATAAAGGTACTTCAACTCTATATGTATATTCATATAGATATTTTTTTGAAAATTGGAATCAAATTCTTTGGAAGTTTTTCGAAAACAGAAAAGCCACAATGCTAGCTCGTACGAGATTTAATATAAAACTACTAGTTTTACCTTGCGGCTTCAGTCGCATGGTTTGACTGGACGGTTCTAAAGATAGTCTCATCACATAGATGAGAAATTTCCAAATTTCATCGAAATCTATATAGCGGATTCAGTGTAAAATGGCAACACACAGCAGAGTTACTTTTATATTTAGTACCTAGGCGACCGAGGTTAGCTTGGCGTTTTTTCTTTTTTGATCAATCGTATTTTTGGAAGAAACACCTTATCTAAATAAAAAAAAATCAAATCATTGGAGCCGTTTTTGAGATATATGAAATTTTATATATAATATATTATATACAAAAATTGCTCATTTAATATTATAAGATTATATTAGTATAGATAACCTAAAACTTTAATATATAATAGATATTCCTCTCAAAGCTCTATAGGAGGTAAAGGCATCACACCGTGTAAATAAACAAAGCTAAAAAACCTAACTGAATATAAAACGGCCCATTGACGAGCTGTTTTAATTCAATCATTCACCGTTCATTCGTCCGTTCACCTCTGACCGCTTGTCTAATTTAATTTGTTCGTGGGATTAACCTGGTTTTCCACTTGATATATAGCTCTATGTCACGCTATTTTAATATATTTTCGTGTAATAATCTGTATAATTACGTGAATTATTGTCATAAACATTGAAACGCTAATTAAAATCAGAGTAAATTGCATATTAGGGTAGTTTTGTGTAAAACATTTTTGGAAATAAAGTTCATATAATAATTACAGGTACCATACTTACTATATATATACTTAACCTGTAGTTATTATAAATCTAGTACGTTTTTTAAAAGTTGCGAAATTATTTATTGGGGTTGTTATTGGTGTGGTTTGTTATACCTTTAGGTATATATGGTCTAGAAATAGATTCATTTTTGAAAATAGTAAAAATGAAAGTATTATATTTAAAAGCTTTTAATTTCATAAAATATAAAGTTTATTAGATATAATTTTAGTTTTTGAAAATTAAATCATCAAGACGTGCTTGGCGGTTAAGACACTCTTCCAAAACGGGTACCAATTTTTTTTAAAACCTTAGTAATAGTTTTTTTTTAAATTGCTTCCATTTCTTACCAAACATTCGGGATCAACTGCCGCAATGTTGTCGGATATATACCTTGCTTTTAAGGTACCCCTATAAATATAAGTTTGCTAGACTAAAATCCTCCTTAGAGGCCAGCATATTGGATTACATTTGAAAATCTTTCCTGGATTTGATAGTTCAATTGAGGAAGGTTTTAGGCTATCTATCATCACACTACAACCTTTAGAATCAAAATAGTTATACATACTCGTACATAAATAGACTAGGAGAGCTTCGGGAAAATCTAGTTTGTGATGAAATAGAAATAACAAATCCAGCTTTTGTAATCGAGAATTTCAATAGTATTTGGATTGATTGCGGATTAAATGAAAATTCTAGTGGTCAACGGATCTACGAGTATTATACATGTTAGCTAAAAATAGTATATACATATTAAGCCCCTTGCTAGCTAATAGAATACAAATCTCTGCTACTTTATTATACATCACTTTCTTTATCCAACTTTTGATGTTACGACATCTCAGTGCTTATTTTTCCAAACGACCAATTCACCGAAAGAGTTTTTAATACAGAATTATTGAATTTTTTATGTTAATTCTATTGATATAAAAAAAACATAATATATTACTTTAAAAAGGCCAAAAAATGTACTTTATCTATATGTATATGAATCTTATAAATAAAGCTTAGTTTTTAAAGAAGATAAAAAAGCTATTTACTGTTAAGTACAAAAACTATTTATTGGCTTGAACAAATAAGCCTCCTTAGGTACATAGACTAAATAAATAAATAATAATATATATAGGATCTTTAAAAGTCCTTATAGGTCTCCTTTTACCTCGTCTTCACTCTTACTCTATTTTTCTTGTATAACACCCAAAATTACGCATATATTTTAGCTCTATATGGAGCCATAACTTTATTTAATTTGCCAGCTCTGTTCATTGGATTAGCCGAAGCGTTATTGTAATATATGGCGATTTTACGCTAATCTTTATTGAGGTAGCCGTTTGAGGTAAATTGTGTAAATATTGTCCTCTCGGTATTGAGATTTGTATACAATATTTGGGAAACGCTGGTTTATCCTGCCTAAGTGAAATTTGTGAAAATTAAAACAAAAACGTAGTAAGATTGTTTTCGTATATCTTTATGTATGTTTTGAATTATTTATGTTTGTTTGTCTTCTTTAATATGATGCTAAAGCAATTTATTAGCATGACTTTACGTATAGCGATAGTTTATGGGTCGCAAAAGATAAAGTTATTTTTACACCGTTATATCATAAGATTTTTTTTAAATATATCTTATTCTTATTTTAAGACAAGAAAAGAAGATATTCTATGTTTATAAAACTAGTGATAAAAGTAGAAATAAAAACTAGTTTTTTTTTAAATCAAAGCAATATGGTAAAAAGTTAAAAATAAATTAATTATTACCGTTTGCAGGCTTTTCTTTCCAGGCTTTGGCGTAAGTATTTTTATAAGCAATTGAATAAAATGCACAGGATAAAATAAATGAAATAAATCAACTTTTTGACTTTTAAACTATCTTTTTATAATTTGACTAATAACCTCTCTGAAATATTTTCAAAAATATTATTCTTACTTGCAATATATTTTAATTTTTAATTATAAAATAAATTGAATAAAAATGTGAAATATGGCAACTCTGAACTTCTTCATTTTTTTTAATTTAAATATGATAATTTTGATTCATTAATAAAGCCGTACCTAATAAATTTAAATTTCGACGAGTAAAATGATTTACTTGCAAAATAAAACCTGTCTACGATAAAATATGCTACAGTTGTTATAATTTTCGCTTGGAGAATATTGATGGTAAGGCCAAAGCAGTGGTAGCCCAGTGGTAACACGCTCGCTTGATTGAAGCGGGTTTAAATCCCGGGTCCTGCACCTAGGATATTTTCATGTGCGTATCATTTACAACATGATTACCACTTCTCTTACGGTGAAGGTAAACATCGTGAGGAAACCTGCATGAGAGAACTTAGTAAGTTTTCGAAAGACATATTGTGAAGTCTGCCAATCCGCACGTGGTAAAGTAAAGTATGTCCCATGCCCAGCAGTGGGACGTTAACATGAAATGTATGGATGACGATTTCTCACAAGAATTTTGTTCAAGTATCGGTCGTGGGTTCGCTTCTTAATTAAGGCAAATTCAAATTAATTCTTAAATTTATATTACGTAATTTATAAAAGAAAAATACTCACTTAATTTTTTTCGTGTATCCGTTAAAATACAACATAAAACCATTTATTTGTCAAGAAAAAAATATTGATGCAATAATTTTATTTCAATTCGTCAAATAGGTTGGTAAAGTAAATATTAAGAAAAAATCCCGACATACTCGTATTTATCTTTTCTGCTAACAGAAATGTTAAATATTGGTGTTGAATGTCAACATTTACCTCTATATTTCTTATTTTCATTGACTTTTCCTAAAGAAGACTGTAATGGGAGAGCCATTAGGCCCGGTTTTGTGAGGTATGAATAGAATTGAATGGTGTCGCAAATTAACGAATGTTCTGGCTTTCTTTCTAATTAATTACTGTATTGAAAAGTATATAAGGTACGCATATACACCACAAGAATATATATATATATATATATATATGAATTATTTAGAATAATATAAGAATAACATATTATGTAGTAAAAATATTTATTTTTATATAAATAGGCAATTACAGTTCAGTATCTTTTTCTCCTGTTTGTCAACAAATTATTAATCCGAAAGTAATTCTGTCTATCAGTCTATTACATTTTCATGGCTAATTTCATTCCAAGGTTTCCTAAAGTAATACTTTCTTAGAATTACGCGAATATTGTAAATAAAACTATCTTTTTGGATTATTTCGCGGATTTATTTGGATTTTTGGTTCTCGACGTTTCGAATGCTTTATAGCAATCATGGTATATATATATATAGTCTATCTATTTCATCCTAACCGTTAAAACGTACCGTAATAGCATAATTATAATAATATGTGCAACAAAGTTATCTTAATCTCTGGGACGTGATTCTGATCCTGGTGTGAAAGTAAGAGCTGTTATTAAATCAACAAAAAAATTAATTATATCATAACAAGCAAAAATATTCCAACAAAAGCAATTAAAAAATATTTGTTTTAACTCAATTTTAATCCTTTTCTAATCTTTGTGAATATTTTATCCCTTCTGAAATTAATATAAGTCTAATAATAATACATCCTTCTAAGTTCAAATTTATCCGTAGACTATCAACAAATAAACATATCCTGTAAAACTAAACTCTAGAGACGTCTAAAACCTTTGTATCTCCCGTGACCATGATTGCTATAAAGCATTCGAAACGTCGGGAACCAAAAATCTAAATAAACCTGCGAAAAAATCCGAAAAGATATGTATTTAAAATGTCAAATATTCGCATAAATCTATGACAGTATCATTATTTTTTTTAGTTAAAGTAAAAATATATGAAATTTCACTTCTATGTACATAAATTCGTTTACAAATATGCCTCCTCGAAAGCGCCTTCATTATAAAACATAAACAATCGCACTATTTCAATACCGCTGATACAACAATTATATAAAAGGGTCCAAACCACCTTTGGTCAGCTTCAGAAGGGATCAAAGAGTGGATTGGGAAACACCTGACCAAGCCAAACCGAAAGTTGCTATTGTAGTTAAACCGATACTACAAGTAGTATTTTTATTTATAACGATGTGTATGTTTATTTAAAATATATATTATATTATATACATATAGTGTAGCGTGATTTTTTATCCGACTGTGACGAAACCCAAACGAGTGTATGTATGTATGTATGTATGTATGTCGGACCCTATGTTCCTCGTAATTACTAAGAGATTTAACCGATTTTAATGATTTATACGTCGTTAGATTTTATGGATATCTTTAAAAATCAAAATGGTGGATTTCGGGCACCAGTTCGTGTCTAAAAAAATTTCATTCACGCTGAAATGGCTGATTATATTTAGGTGAAATTTATAATACAGATAGACTAAGACATGGTATTACAAAGGCTACTATTTAGCTGTATCTAGGGATACGCTCGAGAAAAGCGAGAATAATTCGGTAGATAATATAAATAGATAAATCGATGTTCGTGTCATTTTCAAGAGGATTGCCATTTGCCTTACGGTGAAGGAAAACAGTATATGTGAGAGAAATTAGCAAGATTTCGAAAGACTTGTGGAGTCCGCTAACCCTCATTTAGCTAACGTAGTGGACTATGGCCTGATTCCCCTTGTATTTAAGGGTGACCCACCTCCAGCAGTGGGACGTTAAAAAGGGCTGAACACACACACACATGTATATGTTTACTTATCTATTTGTGTATATATATATATATATACAGATATACAAATAGATAAGTAATACATACAGAAGTATACAGGTGTAATTACGCCACTGAGTCTATCTCACAAAGTGAGCGCGGCTTCAACTAATCCTGGTTGTCTGTTTGTTTATCTTACCTCGGGTATTCAGAATTCGTCAAGTGCAGGAAGTTTACAATCTGGCTTACTGGAATTAGTTTTAAATGCCCCGTATATCAGCAGCAAGTAATGCAATGTAGTAAATTCTAATAAATTTTATGTATATAAACTAGTGACTTACCCAGGCTTCGCTCGATTGTGCTCTACGGGCTTTAAGCTCTATGTAACCTATGTGGTACTCTAGGCCATAGGCTATTTGTATACTAAACTTCATCTAAATCAGCCCAGCCGTTTCAGCGTAACGTGTTATGTGTAAAGAGTAACACACATACATACCTACATTTTCAAACGTAATTATAATAGTATTCCGAATCACATACGTTATTCAAACAGAGTTTTACAACTATTTAAAAAAAATATTGCTTGAAGAAGCTACTGTGGTCTCTTAAGGCAGTTCTGCTAAGAATACGAATCGAAAAACTCCACTTGGAAAAAAAAGTTTGTTGTTCTTTATTTCAGAAAACACATCAATACAGATAAAATTAAAAAGCAAAACCTTACATAAATACAAAATTAGATCCAAATCGTTACAACCGTTTCCAATATACACGAAATAAATTTATGTAATATATACAATATTATATATTTTACAAGAATTGCTCATTTAATATTATGAGATTTACTTATCGAATAAACATAATATGAAGTAATTATTTTAAAATAACCAACAGACAATTTAATTTTGTTTATAATCACATATAGTTTATATAATTAACATAATATGTTATAAATACATATTATGTATTTATACATACATATTATGTATTTATACAGTTAGTTTAAATATATTGGTTTTTCACTGCATAGATTCCAAAGCACACACAAGCTTTCCTGGTATTGAAGTATTCCTCGATAAATGTTCTATCTAGGAGTGAAAGGCAAAGGCAAACGTACGAAGTATTTAACTAAAACTACAAACTCTATAAAGTGTTTGCTTGTATGAGCATATAATTTTAAATCAGTTTAATGTTTAACTAAATTTTGTTATAAACTGTAAGTATAACTAAAGTAGTCTGATTGCAGTTTGGAGAAAATCAGAGTTAGATATAAGAATATTAAGTAAAAATGACGTTTTAAAACATTAATCGTATTTTAAAGTCATATTTAAAAATATCATACACACTCAAGTCGCAGTCAAAATTTTTACAAGCAATCAATTATTTTTTTTCAACCAAGTACATGCGTAGTATTACATGAGATTCCACCCTATATTGTAGCTAGATAGTAAAATACATAAAGCTAGTATTTAAATAACTGCAACATTAAGACAGCGTAACAGACGAACATGATAAAATTATAATAAAAGGATTCCGTGTAATTCCTTGTGGCAATGGAACCCTAAGAAGTACTTAAAATGGCGGAAACAGCTCTACATCGTTTTTATGTTATCTTCATCAATATATAAAAACGTAAAACTTGTTTATTTGTTCTCTAATTCTAAAATAGAACTATTAAAATATTTTGTATCAAAATACGCAAAAAAAGCCAAGGTCGAGACTAGTATTACGAGTATATTTTAAGTATTTTTTGATTATTATGTGACTCTTAAATTCCCAAAGCTGAAACAGTATATAATTTTATTCCAAGTAAACATTTAATATTTTAGTCATACATTCACAATGGAATGCCTCTACCGTGTGAGATATAGAGGCGAAGTACAGTGTCGTAGATAAGCGTAGCGGTGCTACGAAATATGGGCCTGTGATAAGAATAAGAGTTTTTACTAAATTTGCTTGAACAAATCGCAGGTATTTCTATTTTATATATAGCAAATGTGTAAAATATTATTTTTATGTATATGTTTTTATGTTCTTACTATGCTCTCAAACTATCTTCTTACCAAATTTCATCTAAATAGGTTTAGTACTTTCGGAACTTATTCGGTACAAACAACAAACAAAAAAAATATTTCCTCTTTAAAATTTATAATATATAGATAGATATTATGGTAACTGTTAAATTAACCAAGTTCATATTTAATAGTACTTGCTTTAATAAAAAGAGTATTCACTTATTCTACAAAATACAGGCAAATGCGGCAGATGGAAAGCTTGAAATGCTTTTTGAAGTAAAAATATTTAATCTATGTACTCAAGAAGGGTCAAATCACTCCATTGTATGTTTTTCGACTTTGAAAGGGAAAGAATTAAGTGTTATACGGTCTTATACATATTTTAGTAGAATAGAAACCTCTATATTTAATGAAAATAATAGTATTTCAAAATTTTAATTAAAATGATCTTTTTCGAATATATTTTTATATTTTGTTCCCAGTGTTTTAAATGCCTTTGAGAAAACTTGGTCATGGGAAAGATTAAGGTTTTTGTCATAGTCTTTGTAAAGGTAATCGCCGTTTGTAAATACATTAGCTTTTCAAATGTTTTTGTATAACATTTACTGATATAACAAATACCGATTTACATAAATGTTTTTTTTTTTTAAATAATAGGTTATATTTTTAGAGTAGACCGATATAAAGTTCAAGAAAAAAAAAGAAACCTTCATTCAAAAGAAGAATTGATTATTATAAACGATTGTGGAGTCGTTGTATTTAGTTTATTAATTAGAAATTATGCTCATAACTAAATATTATGAAAACAAAATAGCACCAATATATACTAAGTAAATATGAAACAAAATTATATTCAGATTTTGACCATATTTTGTTGGAAAATTTCATAACTACGTTTAAATGACTGTTTAATAAATAAATGTGAAAATAAGGATAAAACGTACTAGAAAAAGATCACATCTACACTAATATTATAAAGAGACGGAGTTTGTTTGTTTGTTTGAACGCGTTAACCTCTGAAACTACTAATCCGATTTGAAAAATTATTTTTGCATTAGATAACCCGTTTATGGAGGAAGGCTATAGGCTATATATCATCATGCCACAATCTAAGGAAGTGGAGTAGTAATCATAAATGTCAACAAATCGGGCAGACTTCCATACATTATTGTAAAACTGATGTTTATAATATGTTTAAGTGCTTTAAGCTCAGAAACTACTGGACCCATTTCAAAAATACATATGCATAGAACCAAAGAGAGTTTTTTGTAATTTTAGCGCAAGCGAAGCCGCGGTTTCTACTATGGAATAATAAAGAGGGTCAAGAACTTTAGTTATCTATATTCTAGAACTTAGAGGATGACGTGATTAATTGACCGGCTGACAGTACTCGGCCAGAAATACTAGACCTCTGTTTGACATTTGTATGGATTATTCTTTGAGTAATTTAGGGTGCTACTAAAAAGGGATATTTGAAAATTCAGCCTCTAGGGTTGCTACGTCTATGAGAGTACCTTTTTGTTTAATTAATAAATTTGGATTTTTACATATGTAGTATAAAACAAAGTCAACTATTTCTCTCTGTTTTGCCTCTGTCTGTTTCTCTGCTTACTTCTTCTAAGCTAAGGAACGGATTTTGATAGAGTTTTAACTAGTAGAAAGAGCGATAAAAAAGGAAGGGTTGTGTATATAATTTGTAAATATTTTGTACAAAATAGCTGAACCTAGACGGTGTTTTGTCATAAAAATTGTTTTGGCTAAACTTTTAGAGATATATCAAAAAAATGTACTAGAAAATTGTAGTTCTTAAAAAGGCCTACTGAAAAGTCTGCGACAGTAAATGCCTATCTCCTAAAACACGGCAACAATAACAACGAGCGAAGCGAGGATAAGTCTCTAGTATAATAAATTTAATATGCAAAATGTAAAAAAATGTTACATTTGAATTAAAAATAACTAATTTTTGCCACCAAAGTCTCTTGTTTGTTTTACCAGGATATAAGCTACATAGTTTTTTCCGAATCCCATTTAAATTCGCTGTCATTATAAGGATAACATACGCACTTATTTATTCGCTCAATCATAAATATTCGCATTTATAACATTATTAATAATCATCGATGACGAATATTGAATCCGATCTAAGAAATAAATAACTATCGATACGATGACAAAGTAAAAAAGCTTACACAATTACTGTAAAAGACAGCTAATCGAACATTTTCAATAAATAGAGTTTATTGTTAGAATCAATACATTTCCACACAAAAGAAGTCAGGAGCAGATGCTAGCTAGATCGTAAAATATTCTATTTGAATTTTGCTATTGCCGTTTTCAAATTTAAGCTTACCATTCTGCTTCACCCCAGTTGTTGCGTTGGTATTCATAATACATATCCTTTTCATTTCATTCCGACTCTTTAACTTATATTTGAAGGTATCATAAATATAGTCCAAGAGTCAACGGTTTGAATTATTTTTTTTATTGGAATCTAATATATTTTACAGATTAACTAAACTCTTCAAATAAGTTTTTTTAATTAATAATAATATATTTAGAACATATGAGACATTTGTTTTTAGATATCATAATTATATAATAATAAAATTAACTCAAAAGACAGAAAAAAAATATCCTCATTTGAATCTAGGTTACACTTAGTAATACAATTAGATAGTAATATGAAATAAATTTATTTACTCTTTGATAGTTTTAAGTGAAGATTTTCATCTCAAATACAAAAAAATAATCAACTTAATATTATAAGTAATTATTTTAATGATTATCTATATTTTAATTTCAAACAAATAAAGCCATATCAAAAACATCCTCTCTTAGACACACAATAATATACACAATTAAATTAACTTAATTATGAGATAAATTTGCAATAAAATTAAAGACTTGATCGTTAATACTCATCATTAATGATCTTTTCAAAATTGACGAAACGTTCGCTATAGAGCTAAGGTTGGTAGTGCCGGTAGAGTCGGCTAAAGGGACAAGATAAAACAGTTTTATTGTGGAAACTGCTATAAACATGATGTAGTGGAGCTGCCAAGCAGTTTATGACTGTTTTATGTGAGCGTATAAAATGCAATCGTAAACGCGTGTTGGATTAGTAAAGGCTATGTCACATTTAGGTATATATTATATGACTATATCTATTATCGTCTCTTGTACTACTTTTTGATCATGTCTTGTTTACAAACTTCATCGCCTAAGTGGAGAACTTTTTGATTGTTGTTTTGATAGAGAAATAGAGCAGTAGATGACGGAATTTTTTTCAGAGTCATAATTGTTTATATAACAATTATGTATGTGTATGCTACCTACATACTAATAAAGAAATAAATAAATATGTTGAGACATTGACACGCAGTACCATTTGGTTTCATGGGAAGCTACAAGGTTTGTGTTATAAATACCAGATAGTTGATACACTACACATATGGAACTTTTAAATATATACATATAAACATAAACACCCATGACTGGAGAACTAGCGTTTGTGCTTAGCGGGACTCGAACACGTGATTGCTGGCACAGCAAGTAGGGCCACTATAAACTGAGCTAAACGTGTCGTCAAATAAAACACTGGCAGCAGGCTTTTCTTAGTGCAAACGGTTCTTGGAGTCAACACCTAAAAAATCGATAACACTCATCAAAACTCATGAAAATCTTTATCACCATACTGGCACATCATGGGTTTGATAAATAATTATAATATTGAACCTGCTTCTATCTGCATTTTATTTCAGTAGGAAGCCAAAACTTAACGAGATATATGTACATACAACAATATTTATATATTATTACATTCCATTTTATTAATTTTGTGAAATGAACAACACAAGAATATTATGGCCATAAAATAAATAATTTTATTAAAAAGTCTTATGTATACCTTGCAGATCTTCTAATAAGATTTCAACTCGCCTGAACTTCATTTGATTGGATAGAACGTAATTTAGAAATAAGGTACACTATTCGATTCTAACTTTCGGCACACTTTTTCTAAGGTTTTATTGTAAGACATAAAACAAGACTGAAGGCTGACTTTTACGACATAGGTTTCACGAGTCCAACGGAACTCGATTGGACTTATTTTGTTAATTTATTAAGGAATATGCCTAAAGTAATACTGGCAATATTATTAAAAATGTTTTAATATAAAGTCGACAAAAAGTAGAGCTTGTGTTACTTAAGAAAAATTCCAAACTTCCATCAGAAATTAAGAGAACTATATTTTTATTCAGATTGAAAGTAATCTTATATAATAATTATATATAAATTTATTTCGTATATCTCGGAAAGGGCTCTCACGATTTCGATTTTAGATAAGGTTTTGCTTTTTAAGCTTAAAGTTTTGCCCTAAAAATTCCGAGGGAAGCTCGGTCGCCCAGGTACTATAATATAATATGAACATAAATTATTTACTTCACCCAAATATCTCACCTATGACTAGCCAATCCATAAGCAATGCTAAAAATAAATAAATAAATATGTTGGGACATTATCATACAGCATCATTGAGTTCCATGGTAAGGTACGAGGCTTGTGTTATGAACACCAGATAGTGATACACTACACATATATAACTTGAAAAATACCCATGACTCGAGTACAAACATTCGTGCTCATCACACAAATGAATGCTCCCAGCGGGACTCGAACCCGGCATCGCTGGCGCAGCAAATACAAAAAGCAACTACAAACTGAGCCCAACGTGTCGTTAAATATTATATTTATAAGCCATGTAAAATATTTTTATTCAGATTGAAAGGAATATAATATAGTTAACACAAATTGTTTAATTTACCTAAATATTATCGCACCTACGACGAGCGAAGCAATAAACAATGCTAGAAAGTCATATTTTGTTCAAATGAATACCAAGTTGTATGAAGACGTATTGTTGCTAATATATTTTTAATTTCTTTAATATTGTTACAATAGAATTTGTTTTGAAAGTAATTAAACGTGGAAGGAAATGAGTCAAAGGAAAGTACTATTTGGCATTCAGTTCCGACGTGCTCGAGACTAAACGAATTCGTAAGTGTTGTTTCGATTTTCTTCAAGCTACGACTTTTGTTAAAACTAGGTGAGATTAAAATGTTTTGTAATTACTTTGTAAGAGAAATGCAACATTCATAGAGATCTAATACTTTCTTAGATTTACGCGAATATTTCACATCTATAATATATTATTTTTTTTTTTTTGGAAAATCTTATTGAAATAGTCATTGTTATCATACAGAGGCCGAATCTATAGTTTTTAGAATTTTTGTCTGTCTATCTGTCTGTCGGGGAACGCATAACGAGAAGACCACTGAACAGATTTTGATGAAATTTAGTATAGTGATAGATGGTTACCCAGGACAACTTTAGGATACTTGTAATGTAATGTAAAGTGGACTCGTTTTCCGCACTTAGACTCGCTTTTGGTCCATTGTGCGTTGCAAATCCTGGCTATATTACCCAGCCAAGTTCCGCCCAGAAGCGCAGAATTTTCCTGGGTACTTCACAGGCTTCTCGGAGCGATCTTATTGGTCCGAAGATCTCATTACGTACCTTTACGCATTCCAGGACTACGTGGGCGACTGATTCTTCAGCGCCGTGGCACCCTCTGCATAGAGGGCTGTCCGTTGCGCCGATGTTAAATAAGTGTTTCAAGGGATTTTATATCAATGGCCCATTATTATCTCTATCATTATTTGAAGGTTTGTTCTATTGAGTCTAGTCTAGTAGTAGAGAAGTAGTGCAGTCTGCCGTTTCTGCAGCATCTGTTATTTTAAAATATCGTAAGTATAAAACTATAAGATACTTTTTAAAACGGGAAAATATCTCATTACTTAGAAATCTATACTAACCGTTAAAACTTAACTAAGGACGAACACGAACGGAGCAAAGATGAGTCGCTAGTTTTAAATAAAACTATCTTTTTGGATTTTTTCGCGGAATTATTTCAATTTTTGGTCCCCGAAATGCGAATGCTTTACAGCAATCACCAAATCTATATCGAATTTAACTTAAAAAGCCTTGAGATGAAAAATAATAAGTGTATAACAATTTTACAATTTCCCATCTCAGCGTAAACACGTAAATAAATACCATTTGAAAGACTAAAGTACTAACAATCCTTTGAAGTCTTACGTAAGTCTTGACCACTTCGTTAAGAACTTTGATATATCAACATTAGTAACGTGCACGAAGGATTGTAGAGCTCATTATAAAGTGGAATAACTTTCATCCACAATGTCTTGAGCTGTAGCAGACGAACTTTGCCTCTGATGCTGTGCAATTTACTAAGAAACGGGGAAGTGCAGGGGAGGTCTAGTTATGTTTGACGCTAGTAAATTGTTTTCAACTGAGTTAAAATGTGAAACAATCTTTGTACATTATTGTTAATGGTATAAAGCTTAAATTGAAATATGGTGTTTGAAGTTTTCTTATTATTTTTATTTAGACATATTTATTGTATTTTTGTGAGTAATCTTGATAATGACAGACAATGACTTGGCTTGGATTTTTATTTAAATAATGATATGGCGTTATTATTTTTGTTACATCTTATACGGTTGTTTCTATATGTGATACATAAAAATTCTTGTACACATAAAAAAGTTTGATATGAATAAAAAAGGAGGTTAGTTAAAAAAAAACAATATGCAGTTATCTAAGTAAAAACTAATAATATTGCATTAATAAGAAATCCAATTATAATGATTATGTATTGAGTCCTTTTTAACGACCCACTTCTACGCGCGGGTCGCCCTTCGATATGAGGGGGATAGTCCACTATGCCAGCCAAGTGCGAGCAAACTTTACATATCTTTGAAAACTTGCTAAGTTTTTTTAGTCATACAGGTTTCCTCCCGATGTTTTCAGCGTAAGATTAGTGAGTAGTAGTAGAGAGAGCCGGGTTGAACCCGCTTCACTCGGTTTTCCAAGCAAGCGCGTTAACACTGAGCTACCACTGCGTATATATAAATTACTATCTTATATTATATTATATCTTATATTATATAATAAAGGCAGACTAGGCACGTTATATTAAATGATAAATGGCTATTTTATATAAATAATTTCATAAAATGAATAAAAGTGTCGTCTACATAAAAGTATCAGCATTATTTGTATTTCAGACATTGAAACTTTGTTAGAACAAAGCCGTTTAAAGTGTTAACTTTTAACATAACTTACTAAAATGTATAATAACTTATAAAAATAAAACTGTTTTTATTATTTAAGCTTTTTCAGTGATTTTTTTCATGCTTTTGGATAATTTCACAAATAGTAACATTATAGCAATAGTAGCATATTGGTAACGTATTCGCTTGTAGAAGTAAGTGAAGCGAGTTCAAATCAGGGATTTTGTACCTCTGAGATTTTCTCGTTAGAAAACCTGTATGTCTGAGAAAACCCAAATTTGTGGTAAAACCTAACCATTAGACAGAAACTTCTGTGGAATCTATCAAGTTGAATTAGACCAGCGTGGTGGTCCTATTAAAGAAAGTGAAGTGTTGTCGTCGGACCTTATAAGGATTAGTTATCCAAAATCAAAAGATAAAGGATCAACGACATGTTTGGCTAAGTTTTTGGTGACCCTACTTGCTATGCCAGCGGTCGCGTGTTCGAGTCCCGCTGGGGGCATTCATTTATGTTATGAGCACGAATGTTTGTACTCCAATCATGGGTGTATATATTTATAATATATATGTATTTAAAGTTATATATGTGTAATATATCAACTATCTGGTATCCATAACACAAGCCTCGTAGCTGCTGTGTTAAAGATCTACTTGTGGCTTGTCAAAGCGGATTTCTTTTGAAACAAATTAAATTATTTATCAAAAGTGTTCTTACCTGTATTTAATGATATTTGTTAATAAATATGTCGTTTGTTTCAGTTTTATTTTTTTGTGGAAATTTGAAATACAGGGTGATGAATGACGTGTAGGTGTAAATAAATAATATTTCTTCTATATATTATTTATTTATGTATATTATAAAATTATATTATTGCCTCAGTGGTGTAGTGGCAAGCATGTACGGCTGCACACCCGGAGGTCCTGGGTTCGAGTCCCGGGTCGGGCCAAGTTTAGTTATTGAGTCTTTCTGTATAGTAAGTCTCAGTAACAGCCCGGAGTTGGGAAGTTGGCGGTGCTTCACCCCCGTGCCTCGGAGAGCACGTAAAGCCGTCGGCCCTGCGCCTTAACTCTCACCGGTCGTGTCGAGTGGTCGTCCCACCGGAGTATGAGAGTGATAGGAATAGAGAGTGCACTTGTGCCTGCGCGTACACTTGAGCAAAATATCTCCTGCGCAGTTGGCTAATCTCAATGAGATTGGCCGCCGTAGCCGGAATCGGCTAGGAGAACATCATCATCATCATCACGTATATATATATATCGTATCTATTATAAAATATTTATGCACATAATTTATAAAGGTTTTATGAGTAGTCAAAGAAAGAAATTACTTAATTAAAAGTGAAATACATTAATTTTTATTCCGAGAAAGTACACAAGCGAAACTTAATTTCAAATATTATGTACAATAATTTAACCCATTCAGACCTTATGACCTCTGAAGATATTTCTTTAGAAGATATTTTAAAAGTTTGCTTTTAATTATATGAAATAAAACCGCGACAAAATTCAAAAAGATAATTTTACTTTGTAAAATATTTGCGTAAATCTAAAAAGTTGGTATGCCTTAGAAGATATTTTATTAATTTATTGAAAATTTTCAGTCACTAATATTTCATATCTCTATACTAGCGACTTACCCTCACTCTCCGCGGGTTCATCCCTAGCAGTTTAGAAACCTAAATTCAATTTTCGTATAATCGTAATTTTAAGGATTTTACATTTTCGCACTGTAACCCTAAATACTTCTGGAATAAAAAAATACCCTATATGTAGCTCTACATACTCCTCTTTCTTTCAGTGAAAGCCCTATTACAATCGGTTGAGCCATTTCAAAAATTTCCCTGGACAAAGAAAAAGACAAACTTAAAAATTGCAACAAAATTAAAAAGGGTTGTACTATGGCATTGGGTATTACATAAATTACTACTATGTGCTTGAGAAAACATTTATTTTGAAATCACTGACAGACACTTATATATATATTTGTTAAGATTACGTCCAGCATTTTAACCCTATAAATGTATAAACAACTCATAATAATTAGTCATAAAAGAACCATATGTAATAAAGAACAGCGACCAAACCGCTTCACGAACAATTTGCCTTTTTAATTCGTACAGCGATCGTATAAAGTGAATTAGCCAAGCGTTAAAGGGAATAGAAATATGAAAAATATTAAGAAACGCCACAATTCACAAAGGTTTTTTATGTTTGATTTTACGGAAAATTTATTTTCTTTGACTTAGCATATGTATTCCTTGTAAAAGTGAAGTATTTGAAATTATAATATAATTAACCTACTGCACTGTATATAACTTGACTTACTGTGTCTAATGCTTGCCTCATTGGTCTAGTGGCTAACATGTACGTCTGTAGATTCAGATCTAATCCCGGGTTCGAATCCTAGGTTGGATTAAAAAAAAATGGATTTTTCTATCAAGCAAAATCCAAAAATCAGTTGTCACTGAGGACCGTCCTCCGGAATTTGGAAAATGGTGATACTTTACAACCTACCTTACCTCGAAAAACACGTAAAGCTGGATAGAGAATCAGCCTTATTTCTCACCGGAGTTATCATCCCACCGTAGTTTAATAGTGAAAGGAATGGAGAGTGCACGTTGTGTCTGCGCGTACACTTGTGCACTATAATATCTCCTGCGCAGTTGGCTAGTCTCAATGAGATGGTTCTGTGTGTGGCCGGAATCAGTTGGAAGGACATCACAATATAATATATTCTGCGCAGATAACCTGTCACAGTGAGATCGGCCATCAAGGCTGATATCAGTCACTATAACGTTAGCCGAAAGACTAACCACAACTATAATATCTAAATGCCAAAAAGTTATATCAATTTAAGGTTTACATTTATTTTGATTTCTAATAAGCAAAGTCGTTAAGAAATATTAGTTGCTAATGTATTATAGGTACTTATTCACAGACTACAATGAAGCTACAAACGTGGGAACGTCATTGTTCTATCGCCATTTTGTCTATTAAGGTCATATAGAGGGTATACTGTTTTGAGTCATTATATACTACTTTTAACTCGTGGTTTTACGCAACTTGTATTTCTACAAACAAACATACTAACAAAATGCTAAAATAGCGTTTGTGGAGCTATGACAGAAGTCGTGGTTCGTATACGAATTAATTCAAAATATTATCTATGGCTATTCTTGATAGAAATCAAGCTCTTATTAGATAATATCTAAACTAAAAAATAGATATCCTTATTATTAAATCCGTAAAAATATACAAACGTATGAATTACTAGCAATTTTCACCCAACTTCGCTCGGATCCCTTACGTGCTTAACAATAAGCTTATATGTGCTACTCCAGGTTATAGTCTTATCTGTCCACAAAATTTCATCCAAATCGGACCTGCCTTTTCATCATGAATAAATAACAAACATACACACAGACATATATACAAATTTTCATATTTATAGAAGTCTGATTAGACAAGAATCGCGTGTGTCGGTAAACATTACGGTATAAGCACGCACCTTTAGAAGTATTAATGACAAGTATAATGCCTAAGGTTTTTTTATGTAACAATATCTTGGGAACGTATTATCTACCAATTAACTTAGTGGTAATAATAGTTTAATTCTAAAAAAATATATTTGAACTTCCAATTTAAATAAAATATCACCGCGCCCCCTGAGACATCTTCTTATATTAAAATGCGAAAGTTTATGAAGATGTGCTAATGCTTTTGTAAAACAAAAGTAGCCTAAGTTATTTCTTATCATATTATCTATCTGCCAGTGAAAGTTCCGACAAAATCGATCTAGCCGTTGCGGAGTTAGCCGGAACAAACAGACAAATAGACAAACATTTTAAACATTATTTTTTCTTATAAGTACAGTGTATACATTCATATGCATTTAGTAAAAAGCTGTTATTTTGACATTACAAACAGACATTTTTTTAATTTGTAATGTAAATAATAGATTTGAATAAATGTAAATTTAAATCTTATTTTCAATTTCAGCACAATCTGTGAAGGAGCTACCAACAGAATGCAGTACGCATCGCCCAAGCAATGCATAACTTAGAGAAAGGAGGGCAAAATCTATCTGATTATATTATAATATGTCCTACTTTCCTTGGATGTTTCGCACACTGTACTTATTTTAAACGATCACTAGGAGTAACAAGGAAGATGTAGGTAGTCTTTACAAGTGACCTACCGTCGCTTCGCTCGCATAGGCTCCAAACAGTAGCCTTTGAGTTAGTCTAGGTCTAGGTCTATTTCACAGTGTATGTGTATACTAAATTCCATCCAATTTCGTCCAGCATTTTTAGTGTGGAATGGTGAGAAGCATACATAACACTCATTTACAAGGATTCAAAATAATTACATTATAATAATATATAATTAGTGTTTGCCGACTGGTTAAAATACAATCATAATCATTTATTTATTTCCTTTTATTTATTTATTAGACAAGCAGACACAAATCTATCCCACGGGTACCGTAAATTTTTCCAGGATAAAAAGTATCCTATTTGTTATTCTGATGTATGAACTAATACAGTTTCATTAAAATCCGATCAGTAGTTTTTGTGTACTAAGCTGTATAAGTTACTATAGATTTTTAACTATCTCACGGAATCTGTTTAATTTTCCGGGATGAAAAGTGGGTTTTAACCCATTTAATGTAAAATTTTAAAGCCATTTTTTATCCATTCATTTTAATAAATGGATAAAAAATGGGTTAAAATCAATTTTCAAGATTTGATTAGATAGTAATGTAAAATTAATGTATATACATAAAAAATACATATGTATGTACCTCTATGATTTTTCCGATTACGATGAAACTGTGTTTAATATTATCAATAATAAATTATGCAGTATGTTTCATGAATCGCTGGTTCACATGGACTGTAATAAAAGATACGTGGCTAGAATACTTATTAGGAAATTCGATGCCATTGTAAATAAAATGTTACATTGTGTTCACGACAAAGGAGATCAAAGAAAGTGTTTTTAAAGAATTGAATGCACGTGTCTGACAAATTAGATGTGGTTTGACTTTTTGTAATGAAAACAGATCGCAGGTTTAATTTCTGCACAGAAATATCCAGATAAGGTGCACTATATGTATAATATATACAAAACAACGTCGGTTTAGTTACAACATTTATAACTCAAGAACGGCTGGACCATTTTCTATGATCATTGGTTTGTTGAATTTGTCTCCTCCCCAAATAGCAGAACAACTATTCTGATGTTTTATCAGAAAAAAAATCACGGGAAAAAAATTATGTGTAATAACTATTTATATCTATTTTAAACGTACCGAGGGATGAACCCGAGCGAAGCGAGAGTGAGCCACTGGTTATAAAATAAAATCTCTTTATTGGTTCGAGTATAGCTATATATAATAATTTCTGAAATGAATGAGATAATTCTAAAATTTCGCTCATAGAGAGTTTTATCATTTATATAATATTTTATTGTATCCTTTTGAGTTAGTTCTTTTTTACTATTTTTTGTTTTTATTATTCTTCTCTTTATTTATTAACAGAGATGGGTTTTATTCTCTGATCAGTAATTTTACCAAACAGGAATATCTATATCACCTATGTATTACTAAAATATTTTTTTACTCTTGCATGGCATTCGAGCTCTTAATACTGGGCAATTTTAAAATACTTTTATATTTCTTATAAAACGTAATTTTCTTTTTAATAAAAAGTTATTTTATAATTAATCATTCCTTCCTTCCTCATGCTCATAGACTTCATGAAATTTATATTAGCCCTTGACCTATTCCTTAGAAAGCATCATGAAATTGATATAAGCGAAACACCCCAATTTACCACCCTACGTTACATACATCAAAAATATACATATAAAATTGAGAACATCCAAAAATTTAACAAATGATAACAAATGATATACCCATACTAATATTATAAATGTGAAAGTGTGTTTATTTGTTTGTTTGTCTGTTCTTCTTTCACGTCAAAAGAGAGTGACGGATTCCCGTGATTTTTGGTGTGGAGATAGATGAGTGACTATCTCATTCTCACAGGAAAACACCCACATACAACCCAAAAAAATATTTGTGATCAGAATTACGCGAAACTTGGTATTAATGATTTTCAATACAATTAAATAAATACATCATTTTTCGAAATTCATCCTATAAGGGGGTAAAATAGGGTATGAAATGGTAGGGTTTGTATGAAACCGACCATTTTAGAGTTTTTTTTTGTAGTTTTAACACGAGCGAAGCCGCGGGTTCTGCTAGTCTATATATAAATAGGCGAAGACAAAACAGTTTAGTACCTTTTTCTCCTCTGTTCATCAACGGATTCTTTTCTTTTATTTAGTATCTTTTGACTACCTCTAGTGTTAATAAAAAAAGTTTGAACACAAATAAATTCTATTCGTATATGTTTTCCTCAAATTTTCAATAATGATCATGGAACATTTCGACCTAGTAGTATAGAGTAGTAATAAAATATACATTTATTGACGAGTGAAACTGAAGTTCATGAAATTCAAAATAGAAAAACTAAGTAATGAGAAAATTCATTGAAAATTTTTCGCTAAAAGAAAAAATGTATTATTTGTATTCCATTTGAACATTTTATGGAGTTTTTTGGACACTGTTTGTTTATAAAATCGTGTACGAAATTACTTTTTTGATTATATTGAAATTCAAACGTATAAGTTTTTTCGTTTCTATAAAATATTGTATTATTTTTTACTCGATATCCTTTGCAGTAGGTACCTGTAACAAAAATATTTTTTTTAATTACTAACCAATTTATTATACACATCGCCATGAAAACATTATAAATTTGAGCGGTCTAAATAAATATATTGGGACATTAACACACAGCACAATTTAGTTCCACGATAAGCTACGAGGCTTGTGTTATGGATACCAGATAGTTGATACACTACAAAGTTATATAAACTTTAAATACATACATATTATAAATATAAACACCCATGACTGGAGTTCAAGCATTTGTACATATAATAAAATTCTGAGTCGAATCTATATATTAAACATTTTTTGGAAAATCTTATTGAAGTAGTCATTATTATCGATACAGAGGCCGAATCTATAGTTTAATATTATAAAGAGTCAGAGTTTATTTGTTTGTTTGTATATTCGTCTGTTTGTTTATTTGAGCGCGCTAATCTCAGGAACTACTAAACCAATTTAAAAAATTAGTTTCGCATTAGATAGCCCGTTTATTGAGGAAGGCTATTATAGGCAATATATCATAAAATATATAGTCTATCTATTCCATACTAACAAAAGGAAACTAGGGACGAACCCGAACGAAGCGAGGGTTAGTTTCTAGTTTAGACATATTTTACTGAGAACGATAAAATAGAGAATTAAAATAAAGATGGACATAAATAGATGATAGCTTACAAAATTCTGAAAGGGAATAACCAAGCTTCTTATGTATACCCAAAAGATTCCTGTTACTGTCAGACTGATTGATAGATAATACTTAGTCTACACCGCTGGGCCTAGGCTATATTTAAGACCGCATGTCGTTAGATACCCTTAAGTTTCATAGAAAAGACATTTGTTTAATGTCTTCGAACGAAATAATAGTAAAATTCTAATGCATGGGCTTTGTTAACTATTATTTTTTACATTTAATGAAAAAAAAAACTATAAATTCATTCGCATGTCTGTCTGTCACATCCTATTTTCTCCAAACAACATTTTTTTTTATTTTGCTAAATTAAAATATGATGTGAAGTTGGGTAGCAAATTACTATTTTTGGGTATTAATCAAAATATTACCAAGTAGGTATTATCAAATGCATATTGTAATATTTTAAATTATAGAGTTACCATAAATATATTCATTTATGTAATCATATAATTTAAAAAGTATCGTCTACAAAAATAATAAATATGATTTCTAAATGAAATAAATTTGTTTTATAAACATTTTCAAGAAACATTAATTTTTAGTGTAAGTGGCTTTGATTTTGAAAGTTACATTAGTACTTCTTAGTATGAAATATAAGAGTTAGTCGGAGTAAGGTCGCGAAAAAGATTTCTGTGATAGCAGTCGCGGTAATATATTAAAAAAGTCATTTTAGTGGTGAACAGGCTACGTATGTAGACTACATATATTGTGAGGTGAAACTTTTCGCATAAAAAGTCAGGAGAGTTTAAACAACTTTCTGATGTGTTTCATGAATAAGGGTGTTTTATAATCATTTTTAGGGTTATACATGCATGGAAAAGTGGTTGAAAGGGATTAAAACCAAAAAAGTGCGTGTTATGTGTGTGTGCAATTCACACATGGTAGAAGTGAAACTTAATATTATATATTTGTCAGACAATAACAACGGTTACCATAGCAACATGGCAATGTATTCTGTCTCATTCTCTCGCCGGCTTAATCCTATATATTTTTATGTTTGTCTCTTTTTAGTGTTGCATTTTAGTTTAAGTTCGAGTCAGTTCATCGAGTTTCAAATCAAAATAATTCTAAAAAAGTTTCACTTCAAAAATTAATTAAATCATACTGTTCATTAATTATAGAAATAAAATATTATGAGTATTCACAATCAGTTTTAGAAATAAACTAATATTTTATGAGACGTCGAATTGTTAAGTATTGGGTGAAGGGTAATAAGGGTTGTTACTCAAGGATATTTCTAGATCTATAAACTGTTTATGTAAATTAAAAAAAAACGTTTCTAACTAAAAATGTACACCAATTTTACCCCTAAAATTTCGTCATACTAGCATATTACACTCATGAACTGCGATGCCTTGCACTCCATGAAAAAATGACATCACTGCAGTATTATTGCCTTCTAATAGATATAATAAATAAAGAAAATGTATATTTGTACATAATATATAAAGTACTAAAGATGGATAATTTTTTAAACCTACTAGATGAATACAATTTCTACAGAGTATTATAACTTCGCCATATCAATATACATATTTACCTTAAAATTAACAAAATATTATTAAAAGCCGTGTACAAAGCTGAATGTTACCATAATGTTTCTTAAAAGTCCTGAAAGTTTTTTTTTAAAGAAATTTAAACTACGAAATGGGTCGCAACCTATAAAATAAGGCCAAACGTACAAATATACATTTGTACTGACACAGTTAAAATATTAAAATATTTTTGTATGAAATGCAGTTATATGCAAAATCCGCACTTTCAAAGAACATCTGGGCCAAGAGAGCATTGACTGTATCTCAATAGCTGAGCTTTATTATATACACGTAAAATTATTTTTTATTTGGCATCCCTGTTTCATTTTACTCCAAATGTATGTATATTTTGTTAGCGAAGTGGTGGTTATCCTTAGTCACGGTTTTACTGGATTTTATTTATATATTGTATTATACAGTGTAGATCAAAATAATAATAATTTAAATTAATATTTTTGATTTATAAAGGTAGTAATAGTGTCTATACATGTACAATAAAATTGTCACTGATTGCTGTCTGTACATGGAAGATATTTGAAAAAAACTATTATTGGGGGGTCCTTATTAAGGGACTAGAACCCAAAACAATGATTTTTAGAGTTTTTGTCTGTTGGCCTGTGCGTTTGTGCGTGCTAATCTCAAAAACGGCTTAACCGTTTTGGGTGCGGTTTTTACTAATGTATTGTAGTAGGTTTCATTTAACATTTAGTATTTGTTTTATTTCAATCAGTTTATAAATAAAAAAGTTGTGCTAATTTAAAAAATCACCTAAGAACGAACTCAAGCGAAGCGAGGGTGAGTCGCTTGTTGCTTAATATTATGATTTTAAATAATAGCAAGCGAATTTAAAGTTCTTAATAATAATAATCCTTAAATAATTAATATTTTTAATATTATGTTTATAAATATAATAATGGCAATTTTTAAATATAATAATTGCCATTATTATATATTTATATACATAAAAATGTTTATAAATATAATAAAGGCAACACTAAATATTCATAGATTACTAAACAATAAAGTTTTAAAAATATATATAATAATAACAGCTAAATTTAAATAAACAAGACTTTTTCTTTCAAATTAATACTTCATTTCTACTTCATACTGTAACCCGACTTGTTAGAGGGTAATTTGGAATAGAGACAGCTTAAAACCTGGATTATCACATAGATACTGTCTATCGACTTAAAGCTCTACATGAGAGAAACCACGTACAAAAATAGGTATATTTAAGCAAACCGATGTTTTCAGGGCCACTCTACACTTGCATTTAGTTAAAAGCGTATTTAACAGCATTTTCCAAAATTCTGTTTCATTTACACCATACATTCTGCAGGTGCTGTATTTTCTCATTTACAATTCAAGTAACGGCAGTAACAGATGGGGAGAACTAACGCTGTTGTTTCCACATTACCGTTTGCTAGCTTTAATAATAGAAAAATAATTGGAATCGATTGTGATGGATTGACTTACTTAATGTTTAACTAATTGTTACTTTAGTTATTACAAATTCAAAGACTTATTCGTTTGTTTGGTTTTTTTATAGCAACAAAAAATAAAAAAATGTAGTATCTTAACTACCAGATACGGGATATTTCTAAATTAGCAACATTTTCTGTTTTTTTGTTAGCCCAATTTAAATTAAATATTAGCGTAAACACAAACACATACTGTGCATGTGTGTGTGCACACACACATGCACAGAGAGAGAAAGAGAAAGAAAGAGAGAGAGAGGGTTGTGTGTGTCATATACACAAACGTAGTTTTAACTAACAAAAAATAAGTTGTATGTATTCAACCCTTTTAAACGTCCCACTGCTGGGCACGGGCCTCTCTTTAGTACGAAGAGAATCAGGCCAGAGTCCACCGCGCTGGCCAAGTGCGGGTTGGTGGACTTCACATGTCTTTTGAAAACTTGCTAGGTTGCCTCAGACATGTAGGTTTCCTCTCGATTTTTTCCTTCACCGTTAAGACAAGTGGTAATCATGTTGGAAAAAATAATTTATATAAATACAACCATAAAACTACTAAAAATATCAAATAACACCACTTAGTGTGTAGCAACCCTTATTTCAAATCCTATGCAATGCATATTACAGACGTTAAATGGATAAATAGTACATGATTAGGCCAAAATTGCGCCATAAATATAGTGCGGGTGTACCCTTATCCTAGGAAAGAATAGGTGAAGACGGTATCTTTTAAGCTATTACGTATAGTGTAAATTACGGGAATTACACTAAAACACGAATTTAAACATTTTACCGTAACTAAGAGAGCGCTCGCGATAAATTAAATTTTCAACGACTTAAATAGTTTGTTTTTTGCCATCGTGATCTTTTGTGTAAAGATTGCTCTAGTTTATACTGCGTTTATTTTGTACACATAAAGTGAAGCTGCATCACTAATAACCACTTCCATCGTATTTATTTAGATAGTTTATTGGTAGATATTAATAGATCTTTTTGAATATAAGTACAAAAATATCCTTTACTAGCGACTTACTCGCTTCGCGCGGGTTCGTTCCTAGTTGATTCTTTAAATTAACATTACTTTTTTATTTATGAACCGGTTAAAATAAAACAAATACTTACTTTTAAGTGAAGATTACCACAATATATTAGTTAAAACCGCACCCAAATCAGTTAAGCCAATTCTGAGATTAGCGCGCACAAACACACAGACAAACAGATAAAAATTCTAAAAATAATTATTTTGGGTTCCATTGCGTAAATAATAGTTTTTTCTCAAATATCTTCCATGTACAGACAGCGATCAGTTATAGTTTTATTATATGTATAGATTGCACGCGATTATTTTACATTATGTAATAGAAACAAAGGTGGAAATAGTACTACAAGCAGAAAAGAGAATTTTGCATCATTTATAAAATTTCGGAATTCCAGAAGATAATCCCACCACATCCAAAAACACGTCATCTAGTCTGTTAACGTCAGATAACGTTAACAGACTACATGTTATGTTTATTATAACCTATTTACCTAATTAAACATAAATATATTTGACGACATGTTTTGCTCAGTTTGTAGTGACCCTACTTGTTGTACCAGCGGTCGCGGGTTTGAGTCCCGCTGTGGGAATTCATTTGTGTGATGAGCACGAATGTTTACTCCAGTCATGGGTGTTCATATTTATAATATTTATGTATGTAAAGTGTATAACATAAGCCTCTTAGCCTCGTAACTGGTAAGTTCCATGGTAATGGAACTAGATGGTGCTGGGTGTTAATGCCCCAACATATCGGTTTATTATTTATTATAATATTAAAAATATTGTGATTATAGAAATTTGAACAAAAAAGACGCTCGGTCTCCATGAGTTTCGTTATAAAGAGTTTAATCTTTAAAATTAATAAACAAGATCTTTAAAAAATAAGGTTGCAAAAAATATGTTTCATGATGAAATTAAAAATAAAAACAATTTTTTTTCTGAAATTATTAAGTTTAAATTATTTATTTACCGTTCAAAGATGAATGCCAGAATGCTAAAAGATAAACGTTGTTAATTAAAGATAGATTTAATGAGAGCCATTCAAATCCAAACGAAGGCCGGTGTCGCATTAACCTGTGATTATGTGCCGATTTAATTCTACTCGTATATATTTGACGACATGTTTGGCTCAGTTTGTAGTGCCAGCAGTCACGGGTTTGAATCCCGCTGGCATTCATTTGTGAACAAAACAAAAAAAAGTTTTTGTGGTGGACCACCTTTATCACTTATGGGTATTAAAAATAGTTTACGTTCTATTCTTAGACCTACTGAATATACTCACAAAATTTCACAACAATCGGTCAAGCCGTTTCGGAGGATTTATATATTAGATGTGTACCAAATTTCAAATCCTTGGATAGGTATGGTTTTTTCGGAAGTTTATCTTGAAAGAGTGTCAATCGCACAAACACTAAAACTTGCGCGCGCTCACGCATGCACTTATTTATAATATATGTAATATTAATTATAACACATTGTTATTAGGTATAGGATAAACTTAGTTCAACGTCCGGTTTTTCCTAAACCATAATTAAACCGTAAGCTTAATTAGAGGTGGCGTTGACTTATGTTATTAACTCGGACAATGGTCTGGGCGTTCCGATACAACGTGACCTTACTCTTAACCTATCGGTTACATTAATGGGTTTTGACACTTATAATTTATTAGATAATGAGAAGTTTAAATTAAATAAAATTTAAAAAAAAAAAACAACAAGATTTTATATCATATAAATTGTGTAATGTAATGAATGGGTTCGATTTAATTTTAAGTTTTTTTTTATTTATTACGTATTTATTGCGTATTCTTTATTTTATTATTTACGCATTCTTCTCAGCAAACCCTTTCATCCACCATCGTTGGGAGTCTGCCATATTGGATTTGGAATGACGTCACTTATCTAACATTATCACCTAAACTAAACGTGTGTACAAAATTTCAGCTCAATCCGTTGAGGGTAACTGCTTTAAAATTCAGTTGCAAGATTTGACCCGAGTAAACAAACAAACATACATACATACAAATATTGAACTTTAACTTGGCAAAACCTACCTATGTATATAACTAATACATGTTCTCTATATTTTCTAATGGGGAAATACTTCTGAACTTAAAATATTACATGTAAGCTTGTTCAAATTTACAAGAAAATAGTGATTTATCCTCACTTTGCTTGAGTGTGTCGATCTGTACGTGGTATATGTCTAACAGTAGTCTATGTTACTCTAAATCATGGTCTATTTGTGTACTAATTTTTATCCAAATTTGCCAAGCCGTTTCGACGTAAAGGAGTAAGAATAAACTAACATACATACATGCAAATATATATTATTGTAATTCGATTATGTATTCAAACCTTATCTTCTCATGGGCTGAGAAACTGGAAAAGGGTTCCTTTTTAATTGAAATTGAATCTTCATATAACTTATGAAATAAATAAATAGTCATTAAAATTCGGTTCGCAATTTACGTATTCATCCATATCGTGTATCATTAACAAAAGACTTAAACCATTAGCATTTTTTATGTTTTTTTAGATGTCGATTTATATTACGTAAAATCTTTACAATATTTTATCTAAACTTTTGTTTTCTTTTGATATAATAAGACCATTTTTTGATTACTGAAAAATAATTTTGACTGGAATAAAAAAA
The DNA here is from genome assembly GCA_921882275.1 of Brenthis ino. NCBI lineage: Eukaryota > Metazoa > Arthropoda > Insecta > Lepidoptera > Nymphalidae > Brenthis > Brenthis ino. Next base: position 8,529,468 of record OV170233.1, read on the forward strand.
CATACTATTTTATTTACTTATCCAGAAAATTTGTTTGCTTTTTTAATTTTATCTTCCTTCCGAGCGACATTATATAGAAGATTTTAGTTGTATTTTCTTAGATTTTTAGGGTTCCGTACCCGAAGGGTGCCAACGGAACCCTATTATTAAGCCTCCGCTGTCCGTCCGGCTGTTCGTCCGTCTGTCAGAGGGCTATATCTCATGAACCCTAATAGGTGGAGTTGAAATTTTCACAGGGTATGTATTTTTATTGCTGCTATAACAATAAGTAATAAAAAAACAATAAACATTTTTTAACGTTCGTAATCGATCATCGAAGTTAATATACTACATACATAGAGTAAAAGTCATAATATTAATAAAAAGTACGATGGTTCGGAACCCTTCGTGTGTGTGAATAGATTCGCACATGACCGTTTTTTTTTCTTGCAATGTAGTATATATAGTAGTAATTTTTCTTGTATGTATGTGTGTGGAAATGGCTTATTTATATCATATATAAAATACTTTTTTTTAATATTATATTTAATATAATATTAAAAAAAAGTATTTTATATATGATAAAGTATTTTAATATTATATTTAATATAATATTAAAAAAAAGATATAAAATATTTGATTCATCTTCGAAAATATCGCATCATCATCATCTTATCTAAAATAAGTATCAATATGGTTACACCGTATTTTCAACACTTTGTTGAACGTGTCATTGATAATATAACTCATTTAACTAGCATACCAAGCAACATTTTCTAGGAAAATACTTATAAATAAAAAGGCTAACTTATAAAAAGGCGTATCAAATAAGCAGAAGTCGCTTCGAAACAGTCTCGAGCACCTGCAGCAAGTGTCACCAAACACCCATCCAGTTCTAAACCAAAGTATTATTATGTCAAGTATTTACTTAGACATTGTCTGATAATTAAGTCTATGTATACTTAGTTTAAATTTATTGCCTTACTTTGGCTTTATTCTCTAACAATTATATATACTAGTGTTCGCCCAGTGGTGGTACTTGTTTATATAAACTAGCGACTCTTGTTACGTTTTAACGTTTAGTATAGATTTCTTAGAGATGAAAAGTATCCTATTTATTGACCCGGATAACCAACTATCACCATATGAATTTTCATCAAAATCTGTTAAGTGGCTTTCTCGTGGTGCGTACCCAGACAGACAGAGAGACAAATGAAAATTCTAAAAACTATAGATTCGGCCTCTGATTATTTCAATAAGATTTTGAAAAAATATGTAATGTACAGATTCGGCTAATTTAGAATTTTATTATATGTACAGATATACAGAAAAATATCTATTTAAAAAAAATGTTGGTCGTCAATGGCTCGTCAATGGCTATTGAAAGCAAGAAAAGAAGAAATCGCTAGACAAACAGAGAACAAAAGGTATTGAACTGTTTTGTTTGTGCCTATTTACATATATATTTTGCATTAGTTATTCTGTAAATAATAATATCAAAAAGTCCTTAATAAACCCTCTAATATTTTGCGTCAAAAGTCACTAAATGTTTGTTTGTTAATTCTTCATGCTTAAAAGATATTCAAAATATGGAGACATATATCTATACTAATATTATAAATGTGAAAGTTTGTGTATGGATGTATATTTGTTACTCTTTCACGACAGAACGGCTGAACAGATCTGGATGAAATTTGGCACTAAGATAGATTATAGTCTGGAATAACACATAGGCTACTTTTTATCTCGGAAAAATACGCGGTTCCAGAGGGATAGATTTGTTTTGTTTTTCTAGAGGTGAACCCGAGCGAAACGAGGATGAGCCGCTAGTACTTCATACGTATGTAAAGTCGCTGACGAAAGCTAGCATTAGAAATGCAAAAATATATTATTTTGATTTGGTTTTTGCATAGAAATAGTTTATTTGAATAATTATCTTGCTTTATTAATTCCACCAAGATAAAATATTTTGTAAACATTTCCTCACATAGTGAGCTTATGTATATATATAATTTATATACATAAATTTACTATAGCAGTAGCTATAAAAAGCATAGAGATTTGCTGTTGTCAGAAAATAAGCAGATTTTTCCTTGAGATTTAAATGAAAATAAGAACTTTCTATACAATAAATAAATGTATTTTTCAAATAAAGTAATTTTTCAAATTAAATCAGCAACCTTTCAGGAAAAACTTAACAAATAATATTCTATAAAGCTCTCTTTGTAAAGCTTTTTCCACGTGTATGGGTACATTATAGTATAAAATGTATATAAACTTTTTTCAATGAATTTATTGAAACAAGGCAACAATAGGAGTTAACGATGATTCTTTCGGTTGGATGTTTAAAACGCTTAAAGCTTCAAAAACAAAAAATATCTAAAGCTTGTGACGGTAAACATATTTAGCTTTACGCATGTACAGAAAATATACTTTATAATTGTTTTTGGTTTATTCTTCTCAGGAATGAGACTTTTTTAAACTTTAAATTCTACGCTATCGCTAATAAATATGTTGGGACATTAACACACAGCAACATCTAGTCCCATGGCAAGCTACGAGGCTTGTGTTTATGGATACCAGATAGTTGATACACTATAAATATAAACGCCCATGACTAGAGTACAAAGATTCGTGCTCATCACACAAATGAATGCCCCCAGCGGGACTCAAACCCGCGACCGCTGGCACAGCAAGTATTCACTACAAACTGAGCCAAACGTATCGTCAACAAGTAAAAAGGTAAAAAGAAATATGAATATAACATAATATTATGTAGTATATCAGGTAGTTAGGATATGATAATCTTAATTTCTTATTCTTCTACTAGCATTTTCTCATGGCTCTGTCTGCGTCGTTTAATTTTGCAGAATTACTCCGCTCTCGTGAGTCTCAATAAATAGGCTATAAAGCGAAAAAAAACATGTACGATGCTAAAACATCAAAACATCGCGTTGTAAACACGAAAAAATCCAGTATCAATTTATTTACATCATATTTTTATCACTTTTTTAAACGTGTCATTGTTAATATAAGTCATTTAACTAGTGCATAGCAAGCAACATTTTTTAGGAAAATACTTATAAATAAAAAGTTTAACTTATATAAAGGCGTGGCAAATAAGCAAAAGTCCAATAACTCCAGAGATTAGCGCGTTTAAACAAACAGACGAACAAGTTCCATTTCCTCCTTTTATATTTGCATTGCATTTATGTAAAGCACACAAATAAACATACATTCGTACTGAGTTACTTCTTTTTTCAAAGTCGGTGAGAAAGCTTAAGGGAAATTGTAAAAATGTAATTTACATCGTCAGGAAATCTGCATGTTTGAGAAAAAAAATTGTATGTTCTCGAAAGATATATGAAGTCCGCCTCGCACTTGGCCAGCGTGGTGGACTATGGCCTGGTCCTCCTCGTATTGAAGGTAGGTCCACCTCCAGCAGTGGAACATTAAGAAGGAGAATAATAATAAAGTGGGAACATATTAATTATATAATTATACTTTTGTACATTCAATATTGTTGCAATTTAGTGGCTTTTGCGTGATTAACGGACAAACAAACGTAGATCGTTAATAGTTTTGTTTGCAATGTGATATAATAAATTTTATACGCAACCACAATGACACGTAACGAGATATTCAATTTGTTATGATGATAAATGCTTGAAAAATGTTATTATGTATTTATATGAGGACAGTGCAGTAGTAGTTGAACTGGTTAAAAAGGAAATCAAAACTCACGGGTTTGATTTCAGTATAAGGTAAATATTCCTGTCGGACACACACTGACCCACACATACACACTTACACACACATTTGTATTAGTACTAAGATATAAAGAAAGAGAATTTTCAATTTTCGTTAGCGTTAAATTATACATATTTCAATTACATTTACACTAATACAGATGTAACGAACAATCGTCCCGAAGACGGTAAAATAAGAATAACATGAAGCTTATTCCCGAATCTGCTATGCTAAGTGAAGAAGCATTTCGCTCTAAATGACTCTCAATACAAAATCAATGACTTTACTATATCCCTACTACTGCGACAAAAAATGTTTGGTGTAAGTTATTACCGTAAAGCGGTATATGACTAAATTTGTAAAATGATACATATGTATATGTGAAAAGATATATGTATATAGATAGAAAGAAAAAAAGATAAAATTTTTTTTTTGATCCCACTGAATTTCTTTCGCTAGTTCTCAGTACTGAGGTTTCTTCTTTCCGAACTGGTAGTAGACTCATGACGCTTAGTAAAAATTATAATAGTTTAACATTGCATTAAATATTTTTAAATTGAATTGACTTCATTTGAGACTATTTCTAATAATCTACACAGAAAGAACTACAAGTAATAAGACTGTTAGATGTAGATTTGGGATGTCAAAAACTTTTTTTTTAATTTCTATTTCGTGTCAAAAACCTTAGTCTCACCCGTGATTGATTATATTTGCAAAACATTCGACTTAGGGAATAAAGATCAAAATAAAATCGTTACTTTACGTTCACTCCGCTCACGTTAGAATTTTTTTTTCAATTTATCTTTACATATAATCCAAAAAAATGACAATTATATAATCTATACCGCTGACCCCAAAAAAAAAAATTTGAACAATTGAGTAAGCATCTCTTATTATTCGGAGTAAATCGAAAAAAATATGTTTAAGGACATCTTATTTATTCATTCATAAAAAAATATTTAAATGGCAGATTAAGAAAACTTATGCGAGATGCGTATAATCTATCAAAGACAAAACGGTTCAGAACCTATTACTTAGTAGCTATTGACTGGCTATAGTGTTATCAATAAAATGACTTTAAAAAATGTTATTTTTTTATATAGTTAGATAAAATATTTTTATTTATGTTTTTCTCAAATTTTTGATAACTACCATAATGATCGGATTTCGACTACTGGGTGAACACTGCTAAGTGTTAAGAGAAGAAAGTTAAATAAAATAATAATACTTAAAATTAATATTATAAGATACAAATACGAAGATATAAATTAAGATATTATGGAAATCGCTTATGGCTTACACCCTCCCCTACTTTTATTCAGCAAATAAGCGTTGTTCAGGCTCCTTACCAATGGCTCTATCTCAGTACAAGTAGTTCTATTTGATTAAATCATTCTTTTAGGATTTCTGGTATACTTTGCTGTTTTAAATGTATAAAATTGTCAAAGACTATTTTCATTTAGTCGTGTGTTGCTTTATAAATACTGACGACTCCTTTGCTTCTACACTTAGACTCTTAACTGCGATCTACTTTTGTTAATGTCACAATATACATATAATGAAATTGTAAGTAAGCCGAATCTGTACACTAAATATTTTTTGGAAAATCTTATTTTAATAAACATTGTTATCGATACAGAGGCCGAATCTATAGTTTTTAGAATTTTTGTCTGTCTGTCTGTTGCCGTATCACAGAAAAACCACTGGAGGAGAAACAATGAGTTTTAGAATTTTATCTGTCTGTGTGTTTGTGCGCACTAATCTCAGAAACGACTTAACTGTTTTGGGTGAGGTTTTCAAAATTATATTGTTATAAGCTTCACTTAATATTAAGTATTTGTTTTATTTCAATCGCTTCATAAATAAAAAAGTTATGCTAATTTAAACAATTACCTAGGGACGGAACCAAGTGAAGGGAGGGTGAGTCGTTAGTATTTAAATAAACATATATCTATATAAATAAAAATGAATGTTGCTAAGCGCAAAACTCAAGAACGGCTCGACCAATTTCCTTAGGAACACGGAAAGTTTTAGTAAAGAAAAAATATAAAAGACGGTAAATCTATACTAATAAATGGAGAGTCGATTTTTTTGTTCGATTATACTGCGATAACTACTGAACCGATCGGAATAATACTCATACCATAAGATGCAGCGTATTTCGGAGAAGTTTTAAGTATATGATATATGCGGGCGGGCCGCAGGAAAACGCTAGTAAATATATAAAACAAAGTAGTGTTAGTTACACCGTTTATAACTTAAGAACGGCTGAATTGATTTTTATGATATTTGATTTTTTGCATTTCTTTTAGTCCGGTATAGGATATTAAGTATTAAAACATCAAAAAAATTAACGAAAAAGAAAATTATATGGCTAGCGCTGGCTAATAACTATTTGTATTTATTTAAAACGTACCTAGCGACGAACCCGAGAGAAGCAATGGTGAGCTGCTAATATTTAAATAAAAATGGCAGGCAATGCAAGTGCTAATGGTCTTGTCATTAAACAACTTTGAGATTCATCTCACAGGTAAAGAAAACGGCGCTGCGTGAGAAGTTCATTTTGAAAGTAATTCTAGTGTTTGTGACGTCTTCTAACTTAAGAAAGTTAATATTTAAATAATACTTTCATAGATTTACGCGAATATTTGTAATTTTAAATAAAATTATTTTATTGGATTTTATCGCAGATTTATTTTAAGTTTTGATTTTCGACGACAAATGACTGTGCGAATGCTTTACAGCAATCATGGTCACGGAAGACTAAGGTTTTAGACAAAAATAACATTTAAAAAAAATAACATTTTAGTATTTTTCTTTTATTAATCATTTTATAATTTTGCGGTAAGGCACTGTCTGTATGACCTTTGAGACGTCTAAAACCTTAGTCTATCAAAAAAAAAATTAAAATCAAAATAATGCAATCTCGCTTTTTTGTTGTTATTTTTAATACTAAATTTAGGTGAAGGTAGGTTAAATTATACATTTGAATTGATATAGTAGTGCAAAAAACAAAACTGAGAATATCTTAAAATGAAGGTCGTGTAATATGACTCTTTTTATTTGAACAAAATTAAAACCGAATAATTTCGCGGTATTCACACTCATACATCCAGTTTTGTGAATCTATTGAGTAAGAAGGATTTTCACAAAATTTTGATAAAATCGGATATTTTATCCCCTCTTTAAATAAATTTATAAGTGAATTTTCCTTCCTTAGTGTTCCCTTTTGTTATCTATACATATAATAAAATTGTAACTAAGTCGAATCTGTACATTAAATATTTTTTGGAAAACTTATTGAAATAGACATTAATATCGATACAGAGTCTGAATCTATATTATTAAAATTTTTGTCTGTCTGTCTGTCTGTTACCGCATCACGAGAAAAGCACTGGACAGATTTTAATGAAATTTGGTATGATGATAGCTGGTTATCCGGGTCAACATATAGGATACTTTTTACCGCGGGAAAATATCTAATTTCTGAGAAAAAATACAAAAACTGCAATGTAAGAGTATACTAATATGTAAAACCTAAGAATTTGGTTTTTGGTCATCTGAACGCGGGCGGAGCCGCGGGCAGTGCTAGTAATACATATAAGGAAATGTTGTGAAAAACATGGTGCTCCTTCAGCAGTTTAGGTTGTACACTATCTATTAAACAGTTTGTTTTGGTTTTATTCACTAAGAACGTTACACAAGTATCTACTTATTTGTTTCGGCAGTTCTTTTTAGAAATGAGTTTTTGACAAACAAAAATGAAATTGAAGGCATTGAATTATAAACTATACTACCAGAACCCGCTGCTTCGCCCGTGTTCAAACTACAAAAAAAAACTCTTGCCTTGTGTTACATAGCGACTCAACCTCGCTTCACTCGGGTTTGTCCTTGTGTATTTATAATGTGATATGGAATTATTTGGATGTTGTTTATACAAAAATATTAAAATCGTGATTAATAAATAGGGGGTGGGCGTAAGAGGGTGAAAAATACTTTACGACCTATTCTCATACTCACCAAATATACAAAAAAAATCACTAAAATCGGCTGAGCCGTTTCGGAGGAGTGCAACCACAAACACCGTGAGACGAGAATTTTTTTATATAGATTAGATGAAACTGTAAAAACTAAAAAACATTAGAAACAAATAACATTCTTCTTACAGATAAAGGAATTGCTAGAAATCGGTGTATGAGAGCCATCCGTGAGACTTGGCCAGGGCAAAACGGTAACAGACTCCGAGATACAAGTAAAAACTCACATAAAATCTATTTCCGTATAGCAATTGTAATGTGCCTTCTCAAGTCAAAAGTAAAAATTTATTCCTCTATACGATGGGAATTTTTTTTGCCATTCAAATATTATCAAATGATAATGACCTTTATTGAAATGTAACGTAAGTTCAAAATCGTTTGAAAGTCAATATCAAATTGGTGTATTTGATTTTGTGTTTTATGATAAAGGAATAGAATCGTTATCGTTTTATATAATTTTGTTTATGTCTTAAGCAAGTTTCGTGGGAAAATACACTCCATTGTTTTCCTGTTCTGTGCAACCTTCGGCTTATTGCGGTTCAGTGAACTCAAAAATGATGTGATCATGTTGGTTTTAAAGACAAGTTTTAATAATATTATATTAAAATACTCAAAATTTGATATTGTATTTATCATACTAACAATAGCACAAACATAGTCTATCGTTTCTGGTGAAAAACAAACACATATCTATCCCACGGGAACCGTACATGTTTCCGGGATGAAGTAGTCTATGTGCTAGTCCAGACTTCTAACTCTGTGCTAAATTTCATCCAGATCCGTTCAGCCGTTCTGGCGTGACTAAGTAACGAACATCCATCCATCCAAACTTTCGCATTTAGGTATATAGTAGTAAGATAATGTGTTTCAAAGATATGGAGTCTTAAAATAATATATTTCATTGATAATTGGGTTTACTAATTAAGAAATAACTTTGGTTCGTAGCTAAAACTCGTTTGATGACAGTGTTTTTTTTAAATAAAATAAAGCCCTCCGGACCGAATTCGGTCACGGCGAACAATCTCACTAAAACTAACTATACATATAATAAAATTCTGAGTCGAATCTGTACATTAACATTTTTTGGAAAATCTTATTTAAATAATCATTATTATCGATACAGAGGCTTTTAGATTTTTTGTCTGTCTGTCTGTCTGTTACCACATCATGAGAAAACCACTAGACAGATTTTGATGAAATTTGGTATGGTGATAGCTGGTTATCCGGGTCAACATATAGGATACTTTTTATTGCGGGATAATATCTCATTTCTGTAAAAATAATACAAAAACTGCATTGTAAGCGTGTACTAATATGTAATGCCTAAGAATTTGGTTTTTGGTCTTCTGAACACGGGCGGAACCGCGGGCAATGCTAGTAATACATAAGTTTCTGCTTAAACATAATGCAACTGAAATAAGTGAATTCTCCATTCCTTTAACACTCATATCTCTCTCGTACTTTGTGGCCTGGTAAACAACAGCGTCAACACAGCTCCGGTTTGATTCTGAGCACTTTGCGACAAAACTTAGTAATTGTTTAGACCCGAATCGAGACTCGAACCCTCTCGTTCTACATATTAATCACTAGACTCTATAAAAAAGATATGATATTTCATAAGGAAAACACACCCGATTTAACTTCCTTTGTATTTATTTAAATGATAAATGAGATTAAGTTCTTTTGGTATTATTCATTTTTAGATAATTTTACCTTGTCATTTGGATAAATCTCGGAAACAAAATAAATAAATTGTAGCTATTTATTATAAAAAATATTAACCTATATTTTCATACCTCACCTAAATGGGTTAAACGGATTTTTAGTTTATCCATTACAAACAGACATATAAAAAAACTTTTTTTCTCTTTATATTATTAGTAACTCTTTATAATATTAGTATACATTTTCATAGCATAGACATTTTTAAAAATTAATTTAAAAATCATTAACTGAAACTATATATATTTAGATCTAGTTTCATAGATTAAGGCTTGCAATAACTACTCAGTCCTCGATGAGACGACGACGTTTAGTTTTCAATAAAGTGTATACATATGTCTTCTGTTCACATTCCCTAACACACTACCTATATAACCTTGCTTAAGCGCTTACAGCTCATACGCAAACACTTGTATGGGGAATCGTAATGATTTTCACTACTAAAGCTATAATATATGATGCTATGCGTTTTCATTACTTTATTACTTATTGTGAGCCTACTTACTGTGCCAACAGTCGCGGGTTCGAGTCCCTATGTATATTAATTTGTGTGATGAATAATATGTATGGATTTAAAGTTATACATATAATATGTATGTGTAGTGTATCATCTATCTGGTATCCATAACACAAGCCTCGTAGCTTACCATGGAATTAGATGGTGCTGTGTATTAATGTTCCAACATATTTATTATTATTTATTTATTTATGTACCACAAAAATAAATACATATATAACAGAAAACAAATACCTTGTCTACAAAGAATGACTTATCTTTTTAAGAGATCTCTACCAGAAACTTAGGAGTGTGAGAAAAAAAATGATTTGTTAGTTTGATAACTCTTGATGTGTTACCCTGATATGTGAAATCGACGAAAAAATAAGCAATATTAAAGGACAGACCACCTAAAATATTACAGAATCGATACTAACATTGTGTTATTGTGTTTGTTTGTTTGTCCTTCTTTCACGTCAAAACTAAGTGACGGATTGGCGTGATTTTTGTGTGGAGGTATTGGAGGGCTGGAGAGTGACATAGGCTACTTTTTTCAACGGGAAATTATCTAATTCCCACGGGAAAACACGCTATCATACAATAAAAAAAAATGATCAGAATTACTTGAAACTTGGTATTAATGCTCTTCAATACAATTAAATAAGTATGTGTTTTAGAATTTTTCGAAATTCTCCCCAAAGGGGGGTACCATAAGGGTTGAAAGTTTATATGAAACCTACCTTTTTAGTTTTGTTATAGTGTTAACGCGAGTGAAGCCGCGGGTTCTGCTAGTATTTTTATAAATTTATTTCAAGACAACGTACCTATAAAATATTAATTTATTTTTTCAGTACCATTCGAATATGTTTTTTATAATTTACATTTTACTTCAAATGCTTTACATTAACTCGTAGATGTATAACATTATTACCTTTTGTACAAAGCTTGAGTTGGATTACATAAAATAGAAAACTATTTGATAAAACATAATGTTATTTGTAGAGACGATTGTGGTGTAGTGGTTAGTTATTCTGATAGGACATTTATGTATGTAGAAATGGATTCAAACTTTTAGAAAGTACGTCGTAAATATGAGTTAGTTTATTACAACACGTGTTCGTCCAGTGATTGAAATTTGACCGTAATCGTTATAACAAATTTGAATAAGTCATATCGTGTATAGAATTTACCTATAAAAACCAACAATTTTTTAATAAATTTTTATTGATAGGTAACACTAAAGCTCATCAATAGCTACTAAACAAAAAAAAAAGGAAATCGGTTTTTCAGTTGACGAACAGAGAAAAAAAGGTACTGAATTGCCTTGAATTTACCTATTTATATATAAATTATTTCAATTAGGCCGTATTTGTTTTCGCATAGAAGAAAACTTATTTTTCATCGCTATCGCTACTCTTTCAATCTAGAACCGCCCTTTCCTTAAGCAATAACAAACATAAAGTTACGTTTTAGCGGCTTTACGTCTAAGACACAGTTTACACAGGACGTTTAAGAGCGTCATTTACGCGGATAAATCGAAAAGGTCGCTTTATGTCCGTGGAATAAGAGAAATGGGTACCAATTTTACTTAGTGACGTAAATATTAAAGCATAATAAATACCAGCTTTTACCTTCTTTTTATGTATAATTAAATGTATATCCATATAAATATTATAAATGTGAAAGTGTGTTTGTTTGTTTGTTCGTTTGTTTTTTTGTTTGTTTGTTTGTTTGTTTGTCCTTCTTTCATGTCGAAATGGAGTGACGGATTAGCGTAGTATTTTGTGTGGGAATAATTCGAGCGCTGGAGAGTGACATAGGCTACTTTTTACCGCGGGAGATTATCTATTTTCCACGGGAAAACACGTTATAATACAATCCAATAAAACATTTATGATCAGAATTACTTAAAACTTGTTATTCATGCTCTTCAATAAAATTAAATAAATAAATGTTTTAGCATTTTTCGAAATTCATCCTATAAGAGGGTAAAACAGGGGGTAAAAGTATGATACTACCTTTTTAGAGATTTTTATGTAGTGTTAGCGCGAGCGAAGCTGCGGGTTCTGCTAGTATTATATAAAATTACAAATCTTATCTGACTATACTTAGGTATAACAAAATCTCTTTGGCCTAGAATGCTAAAATTTTGATAATTTTTGCAATAACATGAACGATCTAAAGAATTTATTTTTGAAATTCAATCCCTAGTCTCACTGCAACAGTACAAAATGTGAAAATAAATAGCTTTCAACCAAAATACACGAAGAAATCTTAAAGCAGTATTATGAAAAAAAAACTGTAACTTTCATACAGTATATTACTGTATTTTCAAACATACTATTCTGAGTGAATTAAAAGAATAGCCAGTTCTTTCTTTTCTTCCTTTGCTTTCTTAGTGGGGAGAGCTTTTTCAAAATAAGCTTTTTAATTTTTTTCAAGTCCCTACCATTTTTGCAAACAAACGCACAACCTTCGTAGCTACTTTAGTAACGTTTGCAAAAGAGAAAGTTAAGGGAGCGTAGTACATTATAACCAAAGGCTCAAGCCTTTCAACTTTCAAAAGTTAATTCGTAATATAACTGTGCATGTTACATATACGTTAAATACATAAGTTAGATTTATGGACTAAAACACAGCACTATCTAGGTCCATGGTAAGCAACGAGGCTTGTGCTATGGATACTAGATAGTTGATACACTACACATATATAACTTTAATACATGCATATTATTTAAATACATACATATTATAAATATAGACACCCATGACTGGAGTACAAGCATTCGTGCTCATCACAAACATAGTATAGACGTATAGACAAAATTATCTATATAAAGGCAAAGCATTTCAAAGTCTCGATTGTCTTTATATAGAGATGTTTCCAAAAAAATCCGTATTCTTACGGTTGTATCACAAAATAATACTGGTACAAAATTACTAATTCGTAAAAGTACTTGGTAAATAAGCAAATTAGGAATAGAAATAAGCTTGTTTCGCCCAGATTTCGTCTCTAAAAAGTAAATAAATCCGTCATGGGCCTAAGTATTCACATATATAATAAAATTTCATCGTCTTAGATTTACCTTTTTCGTTATATTACCCTTAGTATAACTTACCATTATTTTTTATCATCACTTAATTTTGAGATATCTAAAACTTAGGCGCTCTTATCTCCGTATAAGCACGAATAGGATATAGAAATCTGTCTGCGTCATAAGGACTACTATAATAAATATATCATTAAAGCAAATCTAATACCCACATTTAATTATTTTAACTAAGCTAACACCAGAAGGTTACTTAACTTTGAAGTATAAACACACGATTCCTTTGATACAAAGAAATAAAAGGGTTTGCACCTTTTTCATTAGCATGAGTATACTCCCATATTGTAAGAAAAGCTAATTACTATGCCTTTAAAGTGTGAAGCTGAAACGGTCTCGTGGGTTTCTTTATAGCTTTGATGGTAAATGTGACATGCAAAAGTGGCATGGTGGGTTGATATTCCATTTTTTTTTCCTTAAACTTAGTTTTTTTTTAATATCTTTTATATTTGACTAACACAAGTAGATATAATTGTCAAGTTGTTTAAGTTAGTAAGCGATTATATCTTAGGCAGTGTAGAGTGCGATACGATGAGTTCAGCCTACTTTTTTGCAATCATATTTTACCCGACTAAAAAAAGTTTATATGTTTAAACCTGTATGTACAATGTACATATGTATGTACGTCGGATCCTATGTTCCCTCATAGTTACTAAACGCCTTAACCGAATATGATGATTTGCAGTCGGAGACATATACATATATGTACCCCACTCGCATTCGAGGGAGACCCATGCCCGGCAGCCCAGCAGTGGGCGTTTATTAGAACTGAATTATTTTCATATTTTATCAAACTTAATATGCATCTAGGTGATCGAGTTTCGCTCGGTGTTCTCCAAAAAAGGCATAAAAATTGCGTATGTTTTTTAGAAAAAACAGTTATCTAGATAAACTTAAAAAGTTGCTTACCTTATGGATTCAGGTGCGTAGATATTATGCGTTAGTATGAAAAATACACGTGTAAGAAGCCATAAACTAGAAAAAGTTCATCCCCTTTAAATAAAGTTAATAAATTAGTATGAACCCAAAACGTCTAGAACTAAAACGAACTACAATTTGTCGATCACGTTAAAACAAAACGTAAGAAATATAGCAAAACGATTTATCGACATTGCGTTTAGCTTGAATATTAAAGTGGTAATAAAATCTCATACATCCACACGCTCCTTCCAGGCACGTCTCATCGAAATGTCTAAATTTTAGCAGAAAACTGAAATATTGTCTGTACGTGATGCTTCGTACGATTCTATTGGTTTTTTTTTATTTCGTAATGATAGGTTATAACTTTCCGTATGTGGTAATGAAACTATAATTTTAGGTATAGATTTATTCATATTATTTGATATATTATAAGTATTCTAATATAGAATACTATTCAGTACATACTGGATTATCTTAGGTATTAGTATATCATGGAAATAGTTATTGCAGTTTGATTCACCGTCCTTTTCAGACTCGCGCTCTCTATCTTAATTACGAACGCGTGAAGCTCGCACGTTCGTATTTTAGTCAATACATTTACTTATAATAAATATTTTATCCGAAAACATAGTTGATATAATATTTAGTTAATATTTATTTTTAATATGTAATAATAAAAATAATTTGAAATGATTCGCACATGAAAATATCAGAGGTGAGAAACACGGGTGTTGAACCCGCTGCACTCTGCTTCTCAAGCGAGCGCGTTACCACTGGACTTCCATTGCCTTTTTGTGAGTGAATCATTTCTAGCATGATTACCACTTTTCTTGCGGTGAAGGAAAACATCGTGAGGAAACCTGCAGGTCTGAGAAGACCTATCAAGATTTCGAATGACATATGAAGTCTGCCAACCAGTACTTGATCAGTGTGGTGGACTATGGCCTGATGCCCGTATGCCTCGTATTGAAGAGAGGCTTACAGCAGTGGAACGTTAAAAAGGGCTGAATACAATAAAAATCATTAAATAAGATCCCATTTGTTTTATATTGAATAATTTATAATTTATTTGCAGCTTTTGAAAACATTTTAAATATAGACTACGTTAAAAAAAGTACTTGAAAACAACAAAATTCTACAAAAGCTCTTATATCGAGTTAAAAGCACCTCACTTATACACATGTATTTATTTTACCTATAAGTTTACCGCATAATTATTTATGCGTTAGGTTTTATGAATAATGAATATATTTCTATCAGATTCACTCAAAAAATCGATTTTTCTAACTGTCAATTCGATTCAACTTTTTTAAAATATGGGAATCGGAATTACAAAACAATTATTCGATTAATTCGTCGGTATCGAGTTTATCTGATTGAGCTTTCAGTTGATTGAAAAGCGTAATTTTTGAGCTTATATAACATTTAGAAGTCAAAATTCAAATCATTATTGAAAATGTGAGGAAAATATACAAATGTATACGAAGAGGCTTTGCCGACTTATATGAAAAACTAATTGTATCCTATTTTTTTAAACTAAACCAAAAAAAAGGAAATCGGTTAACAAGCAGAAAAGAATAAGGCACTGAACAGTTTTGTCTTTGCCTATTTATACATACATATTTTGAGATAATCTATACATATAATAAAATTTTAAGTCGAATCTGTACATTAAATATTTTTTTGGAAAATCTCATTGAAATAATTAATATTATCGATACAGAGGCCAAATATATAGTTTTTAGAAATTTTGTCTGTCTGTCTAGGAACGCATCATGGAAAAACTACTGAATAAATTTTGATGAAATTTTGCATGATGATAGCTGAATATGATGTTCTCCTAGCCGATTCCGGCCACGGCGGCCAATCTCAATGAGATTATCCAACTGCGCAAGAGATATTATAGTGCTCAAGTGTACGCGCAGACACAAGTGCACTCTCTATTCCTATCACTCTCATTTTCCGGTGGGACGACCACTCGACGCGACCGGTGAGAGTTAAGGCGCAGGACCGACGGCTTTACGTGCTCTCCGAGGCACGGGGTGAAACACCGCCAACTTCCCAACTCCGGGCTGTTACTGAGACTTACTATACAGGAAGACTCAATAACTAAACTTGGCCCGACCCGGGACTCGAAACTTCGGGAAAATATTTCATTTCTGAAAATTTTTACTAAACGCTAAAACGTAACTAGGGACGAACACGAGCGGAGCTAGAGTGAGTCCCTAATCTTTAATAAACTGTTATGTTCTAAAATAAAATGTTAACATCGATATAAATTCTATATATTATCTAATTAAAGTGCCCTTGTTATCATATTTCAAAGGAAATGATATTATTTAATTAATTAAATGTGCTTACTTGTTTAGGTTTCCAGTGAGTCGAGGGTTTTGATAATAGTCGATGAGATATTCGTACAACAGCTACGTTGGAATGCGCTAATGTGGATAGTTACCTGTTGGAACATTATTAGCTATGTAAATACTGTTCATACCCGTGGTATCTCATATTTCACATATTAGTAACTACTAACTAGTACCCGGGCGACCGAACTTCACGCGTGTGTTTTTTCGAAAAAGGTATAAAAATTGTTTTTTTTTATATTTTTATTACACGTGTACAGATCAACTTTAAAAGCCAACCCTCATATAAATGCAAAATTTAATTGAAATCGTTAGAGCTGTTTCCAAGATACACGAAATTTTAAATATACATTTTATGGTATAAAAGAATTGCTCATTTAATAGTATAAGATAGTCCATGGCTTAGACTTCTTCGCAATCTTCGATGCGAGGGAGGTTTGTGTCTATCAGTAGGATGAAAAGGGCTGGATGGGAAGGATAATTTAACTTATTTGACATATCTATACATATGATAAAATTGTAACTAAGCCGAATCTGTACATTAAATAATTATTGGAAAATCTTATTGAAATAAAAATTATAAATAAACATTATATATAAACATTATTATAGTATACAGAGATCGAATATATAGTTTTTAGAATTTCTGTCTGTCTGTCTGTCTATTACCGTATCACAGAAAAACCACTGGAGGGATTTTGATGAAATTTGGTACGGTGATAGCTGGTTATCCGGGTCCACATATAGGATTTTTCACCGCGGGAAAATGTCTCATTTCTGAGAAAAAATACAAAAACTACAATGTAAGAGTATACTAATATGTAAAACCTAAGAATTTGGTTTTTGAACATCTGAACGCGGACGGAGCCGCGGGCAATGCTAGTACATATATATGACTGATGATAATTTGAATTTGACACCATTGATTCACTTGATTAATTTGACGTGTACAGTTTAGTTATCTATCAGATTTAGACTTATTATGAATCATTTTTCTTGTATTTGAATTGTATTTATTAATTGTATATTAGGGATTTATTATAATTTAATGTATAATTTTGATTATGTAATTATAGTGAATGTTATGTATACTTATAAAGACATACATGTCTGATTACTTGTTATTGTCTTCTAAATGTATATAAATGTTTACATATGTGAGTTGTTAGTGTACTTTTTCTAAATAAATAAATATTTATTAGTAACGTAAAGTAGCCAAGTAGTCTACTTGCCTTGAATACCAAGGGGATCGAGTTGGATTCGAATCCTGAGTATCGCATCTCAGTTTCATGTAAGAATTAATTTTAACTCCATCACCATTATTAGCCTTTCGGTGAAGGAAAACATTGTAAAGAAACCTGCGTGTCTGAAAGAACTTAACTAGGTTTCAATAGACATTTGATGTGAGCTAACTGTTAGTGTTTATTAAATCACTCCAATTTTTTATTTCAATTATTTAGAAAATCAAATGGTTGGAATGGAAGAAGAATCTACAGCTTAAGCTACTTTTTCAACGTACACATGAAGTGGTTGCTAAATAAGAAAAAAAATACAAAAATAACAAACCCGTATATGTAAAAAGTAAACCAAAAAATATGAAAACAAGTTGGTGCAGAAACATAGTATTATGCAGTTGGAGACCTATGCAGCTAGTATAAACACGTGCATATGTTTTTGTGCAATTGCGAGGGAATAAAGGGTCAGACATACATACATATGTCTATACATACAGGTCAAACACATAACCCTGTTTTTGGCTTCGCCGCAGTCAAGTAAAAAAATAAATACGCTAGTAACACAAAATAAAATTATATCGATACTTTCTCTATTTTGTACATAAAAGTTGTATATAAAAATAAAAAAAACGCTGGCACTTGAATTCAGCAGACGCAATACAACCCAACATGCTGTACAAAAATATGAAAACGACTAAACAAAAACCGGTTTTCAATAATACCCAAATCGAAGCCATTACAAAGAACAACTCGCTAAATTCAATCAGTGATTTAGGAAATGAAGCCACGAGTGTTTTACGAGTGTCGCGCTAATATAAGTTCTATTGCATTGTATTAAAGCTCCCTTTGAATTAGTGGATTTTGGGGGTAGTTTATAAATATCGTATAAACAAAGGCGTGGTGCGATCGCGTGAATCAGATTTTTCAAAGCCCCTAAAAATAACAAAAAAAACATGGAAATATTAAATGGTCTAGAAAGGTATGGAGTGGTTTCCGTTTTAAATATAAAAAGCATTGTTGGAACACAGTGTATTGTAAAATGATAAAATCAACAAAAATATTTTGATAAATTAGTATTTGCGACTGTTATGTATTAAATATTCTGATACAAAGTTAAAATGTATCAAATTTTACATAAACTTATTAAGTTATAATAATAATTTATGTATGACTAACGACTCACCCTCGCTCCGCTCGGTTTTATCCCTGGTTCCATTATCATAATACCAAATTTCATCAAAATCTATCCAGTGGTTTTCTTTTGATCCGTTCCCAAACAGACAGACAGACAGACAGACAAAAATAAAAAAAAATGGCCTCTGTATGAATAATAATGACTATTTCAATAAGATTTTCCAAAATTCGAATTTACGTATCTAAGCTACTAGGGATGCACCTAATCAAAGCCAGGGTAAGCCGCTAGTGTTATATGCAATATATAGGTTTTGTACATACAAGCTCGCTTTTGCCACAATTCTATGATACTTATAGTAAGGTTTCTATGTTTTTAACTGAAATAAAGTTTCAGAAAAGCTCTCGACGAATATTTTTTATATTTTGTAAAATTCTACCGAAATTGTTTGCGTCACTTAATAGCCCGAACAGGATTTTTTAGGCTTTTTGTATATAATATGATGCAAAGATAACAGGAAGTACGCAAAAATAATAAACATCGTAGTGAAACGGTTTGGTTGTTTTGGAATACTTTGCAGATACAAATATGTGGAATTGACTTAAATGAAATAAAACTTAATTATATTTAATTTGGCTTTTATAAGAAATTTTTTAACGTTAATTTTATTAATAGAGTGTCATTATGATCTTTTGTTTTTGTTAAATTCTGACGCTTTTGTTAATACTCATCAACGATCAACATAAGAATGGAGTTATATTGCGTGCATATTGCGATACTTATTTTTATAGAAGCAGAAACGCAGGCATATTTATTGTTTGACCGAAATATTGGCTTGCGTCTTAGTTTATGAAGTAAATGTTAATGAAAATTTTAGATCATTAATATGAGATTATTGTGGATAATAAATGCAACATAAATAAAAAATAAATTTATATTGTGTTATAATACTTTCTTAGATTTATTTAGAATATTTGACATTTTATATCAAACTGTTTTTTCAGATTATGTCGCGATTTTTATTTTATATACATATAGTTCCCAACGTTTCCGGTTTCACATGTTGTTATTCTTTTAAACCTCTGAAACCTTAGTCTCTCCCGTGACCATGAATTCTGTAAATCATTCGAAACGTCGGGAACCAAAACTCAAAATTAATCCGCGAAAAATTCCGAAAAGATAGTTTTATTTTAATTATAGATACAGTTTGTTTTTAAAACACCCGTAATAGTACCGAGTCTTTCAGTAGTTCCGAACTACTGGTAAAGTTTTTGACAAATGATAAATTAATTTCAGAAATACTAACATTAAATAATACTTAAGAGTCAAATTGAAGTTCAGAATATTTTATTCAGCATTACATTTTTGTTACTAAACGAATCAACTAATTTGCAAAGATATTCAGTCTTGAGAACACTTGGCAAGATTAACTCAAAAAGAAAAACAAATTATATCCACCAACACTTCAATATAACTAAGCATTACAACTCAATAGATCATATCTCTAAAAATAAATAAAATTGAAGTGTCAGTTTGTAAATGCAAAAGAAAGTAAAATAAAAGGTACTATCATATGCATTTAGTAAAAACCTATGGTATAAGAAAAAAAAACAATTAAAATTATTGTCTATCTGTCTGTCTGTCTGTTTGCTCCGGCTAATCTTCGAAACGACTGGACCGATTTTAACAGAACTTTTACTGGCAGATAGCTGAGGTTGAGGTTATAAGGAGTAACTTAGGCTTACTTTATTTTAGAAAAAAAAGAGTTCTGCGCATCAAAATTAAAATCCTTTCAAATTGTGAACCAAATCCGGAAGCGAGGGTAAGTCGCTAATTAATAATAATATATTATATTATAAAACAAATAAATATACGTATTTTGTCTTTTCTTCTAAATTAACCTAAATTTCAGTTGAATTTGACAAATTATACAACATTTTCAAATACCTGCTGAAAAACATAATGGCCCTTATAAATTACACCTGTACATGAACCGATCTGCCTTCATTGTTTATCTGACATAGACGAGTGCCGTGTTTTTGATAAATATTTTAACGTAAATTGTTTTACGTCTATTTTATTTTCAGAAAGTAAGAGCTAAAAAATTAGTTTTTAGAAATCTCTCATCCATTTAAAACGTAATTTTATCATTCACTTATATACCGTTTGACATGGAGCCCTAGTGACGATGGCTAATATGCTACCGAAATTGATAAATTGAAGTAAAAAGTATCATAAAGTCCTCCGTGGCTCTTATAAAGTATCTTACTTTATAAATATTTACATAGCTGTATATTATTATAAGTATATCCCATAGACTAAAAAAACTATTTTAATCCACTTCAAAATATAGGGAGTTTTTATGTTGGTCTGTATGTATTTTTTTTAATCTATACATATAATAAAATTCTGTGTAGAATCTGTACAATAAATATTTTTTGGAAAAACTTATTGAAATAGTCATTGTTATCGATACAGAGGCCGAATCTATAGTTTTTAGAACTTTTGTCTGTCTGGCTGTCTGGGATCGCATCACGAGAAAACTACAGGACACATTTTGATTAAATTTGGCATGATGGTAGCTGGTTATCCGGGTCAACATATAGGATAATTTTTATTGCGAGAAAATATCTAATCTATGAGAAATCTATACCAAACATTAAAACGTTCCTAGGGACAAACCCGAGCCGAGTAAGGGCGAGTCGCTAGTACCTACTAAATGAAAAAATAGCGGCGTTTGGCGCTGTCGAAAGATTTCACTAAGTAACTAAAGATGTAGTGTAGATTACAAGTAAATGTAATTCATTCTTAAATAAAAAGGTACAACGACTTCAAAATTGCTTTATAAGTTTATTCCAACACTAGAACCAAATTTTTTAGTTAAGTGTTGCCACTCAAATTTAGGTGAGTATTTTTAGATCAGTATAGATGTATATTATACACCTATTTAATAAAGATCGTTTCAGACAGTTCACCATTGACGTAGATATCGTACGTGGGAGTTGAGTACTCCTTGAATGTTAAAGTCGATCAAATATTATTTAACAAGTCTTCAAGAACTGATGGAAATTCGACTTTAATCACTACCTTAAAAATCTATTTTTATTTTTTTTATTGACAGCACTAAAGCTTCTCAATAGCTACTAAATAAAAATAAGAACATCGCTTGACAAACAGGAAAAAAATATATAGAACTGTTTCGTTTTTGCCTATTTATATATAGTTTGAATATACGACCTCATTTAGCAGACATGTTTAGTTCTACACTAATAGTCGCCTATTTTAATTTCAGCATTACAGTAAGAAAAGAATGTCTTTAGAAATAAGAGCCTGTGTGTTAAAGCTTTGTGAAATTAAAGTAGGGCTCAGATGGGGTTTAAAACTCTTGTATATTATTAGTAAGGTTAAGAAGTACTTCACACTAATATAATATGTAAGAAATCTTTTGAGTCTGTGAGTATATATTAATGGAGTAAGCCATATACAGTTTTCTGGAATGTTACATACGAGCAGAACCACAGGCTAAAACAAGTATTTTCATAATGTATGCAGTAGCCTTGTAGTAGTATTATGATTATATCATATTAATAATTACACTTTGTATGACTACGCGTATAAGTTTATTTACAAAAAACATAGAAAACAAAATAATTTTAGTCCCGCTGAGTGTCTTTTGACAGCTCTATTTAGACATGTTCTTTCCCAACTGATGTAACTAAAAATAGGTCAACTTTTAGAAAAATTATAATAATTTATAAAAAAATAATATTTGAATATGTTATATGTGGCAGTGGTAGCCTAGTGGTAACGCGCTCACTTGGGTAACCGAGTGAAACGGGTTCAAATCCCGGGTCTCGCACTTCTGATATTTTCATGTGCGAATCATTTCCAACATAATTACCACTTGTCTTACGGTTAAGGTAAACAACGTGAGGAAACCTGCATGTCCGAGAGAACGTAGCAAGTTTTCAAAAGGCATGTGAAGAAGATCACCAACCCGTACTTGACTAGCGTGGTGGACTATGGCCTGATCACTCTCGTATGGAAGGGAAACCCGTTACCAGCAGTGTGAAGTCAAAAAGGACTGAATTCATGTTAGATGAAAAACTTAACTTAAACTAAAAACTTAAATTAAAAGCTAACATACATATATAGACTATACAAATGGAACCATCACTTTTAAATCGAATCCCAATATACGGAATAAATAACAATCACTAACCCATTTATTTTTATTGTTTAGATATATCGATGAGATTTTCCTATTTCCATTTTCATTGTTATCTATATATTATTTCAGGAATTACAAATGAAAATTTTAGTTTCAAAGTATGCACAATATCTTATTTTTAT
This sequence comes from Brenthis ino, assembly GCA_921882275.1. Classification (NCBI taxonomy): domain Eukaryota; kingdom Metazoa; phylum Arthropoda; class Insecta; order Lepidoptera; family Nymphalidae; genus Brenthis; species Brenthis ino. The sequence goes on from OV170233.1 coordinate 8,552,563, forward strand.
TTATAAAATCAAAAGATCGGAAGTAAGAAAACTAAAAAATACTAAAACTACTCTTGTTTTAGTCGTTTTAGTTAGACTCATTCCATTAATAGTCAACGAAGTTAAAAGTTAATTTATGCTTCGAGCAATTAATCGAAATATATTATATACAGATATATATTATATGCAGAAAACATAAGAGCTAAAAACCTGATGTCTTCTCCATTCTACGTGACTTTGGCGAAGTAGCCTATGCTCAACTTGCACGCTTTGAAGCAATTAACAAGACAATTGAATTGAAGAGGAAAAAAAATTACCCCCATTTCCATAAAAATGTAATAAATCACGATAAGCAAAACGCTTTACATTTTTTTCTAAATTACGTATTCCTAACAGAGTTGGACAAAGTGACCTACGTCACTGTCTCAAAATCAAGAAACCTGATAGATATCGAGAAAGATATCCGGAATGCTGTGAATGATTGAAAGGAAGCGTTCAAATCCCAAATCTGCTGATGTAGAAGTGTTTATTACAACAGCAACAAAGTCCATAATTGCTTAACTCAACGACAAATGTATCAGAGTGTGAAAGCAAGAAAACCTTCCCAAATCCTATACAATCGAATCAATCTTAATGCTAATAATAATAAAGTTGAATTTCTAATGGCCCAATTGAGTTTAGGTTCGCTATACCCAATCAAATTCGCCAAATTTTATTTGCAGTTTGACTGAACTCTAGTTTCTGAGTAGTCCGGTTGATTTTCCTCTAAAATACTGGTACGTTATTTAGTGGGGCGAAATAGCTTGTGTCTTGTGAATTAGGTCACGTCTCTAGACAAAGGCCGTTCAGGCTCTAAAGTAATTCGATATATTTACTATTTTTCGCCTTGATTTTATCCTTTATTGTTATCATTTTTTTTTAAGTTTAAGTTTGTTTTAAAATAAAAGTGAGTTACAGTAAGCAAAAAATTTAAGAATCTCACTTATAAGTAAAACGGATATTGCTTATAATAAAACTAATTAAATTCAGTATTTCATACATAAATCAAGAGAATCGAACCTGTGACCTTTAATTAAGTTGATCTGTGATCATTACATTAAGTTAAGTTGCTAAGCAGAGAAAAACTCAGCATATTGTACAAGTTGGTGTAAGGAATATTTCAGCATCCCCTTCGATAAAGTAATCACCGGACGAAACTACCCTCCATAAAAACCCGCTGACGTCATTTTATCTGCTATGATTCATTCCGACACGTTACGCGTAATCTCACCCCCATGTTTCTATACTGTGAACAATTTGATTCTATCGAATAGTTGTTATATGATTATTTTATATTTACATTATTTTTGTATAATGTGAGATGGTTGAGGAAGCCAGTTCAATTACCGTTTTAAGTAAAACAATGAAAATCTGTTCACTGATAGGTTTGCTTTTTACAATTAATGGGATTGTATTTAGCCCTCTTTAACGTCCCACTGCTGGACGCAGGCCTCCCTTCATTATGAGGGGAATCAGGCTATAATCCACTATGCTGGCGAACTCGCCAGGTTCTCACAGACATGCTGATTTCCTCACTATATTTTCTTCATCGTAAGACAAGTGGCAATAATGTTAAAAATTATTCGCATATCAAAATATCAGAATTGCGAGAGTCGATATTTGAAGCCGTTTCACTCGATTTCTCAAGCGAGCGCGTTACCATTGGACTGCCACATAATGAGATATTTAGCTAAAATATCAAGTATTAATTAGCATCTTAAGATAAGTTTACACATAAATCGTGATTTTTTCTAATTTTTCTTTATCTTGTAAGCTGTACAACCGAATCTAATCTCATTTTCAACTCACAGTGATATATTTTGTGTTTTATAAAAATATATTAGTTTATTATTATAATACAAAATACGTATACCTAGACACGTTCGAGCGAAGCGAACATAAGTTGCTAGAAGAAGACTAAAAACATAAGAAGTATCAGAAATTTCAAAATACTTTCTAAGTTGTTTCAAATTCTTGAATTACTATCAACATAAAAGTATCAAATAATACAAATGTAACACTATATGAGTGAAATTGTATACAAAAAGATATCATTCCAACATCCCCCATGGAGATAAACAACACTTAGTGTAACTGAACTCCCGACCCCTGCTAATAAATCTAGATGGCAACATTAAGCCTAAGGATCTATTTAAGTGTCATTTGGATCAAACCATCGAGGCTAAATAAAACGATCATCTTAGATACGGAGATGTTTTTGTATGGACCTCGCATCCTATTTGAGATGTACTAAAGAAAGCCTTAATAATCCTTATTGCTAATAAAATATATAAGTCAATTTGTCTGTTTGCTTGTTTCAAAGATAAGTTGCTGAACTGATTTCGATGAAGTTTGGTGCAGAAGTTTCAGTTTTATCTTGGAAACGAATAGGGACTATCCCGTGAGTAAGAGATATGTTCATATATTTGCAGGCATATAGTATGATTCGTCTTTCTGCAAAAGGCGACATTTGAAAACGGTCGCAGGATAGTCAAATGCTGGAGACAAATTATATATAACATATTACATACAAACATTCCATACATTACATATTAAAATCAACATTTTTTTATAACTGTATGTAGTTTCTATATCTATAAGTAAACGTAAAACGAGTGGACATTTTTAGCAAAGGACTTTTCAAGGATGCTACATATATGATGGTTAGTATTTTGTTTGCCACTTTCCTCCAGCTTTAATCTACTTAGAACTTTTATTTTATAAAAAGTTTGGACCTATTTAGAAGGAATAAGAATATAGTAAGTAAAATTGTTGACTAACTTTAATTAAAAGAAGTTTTCAAATCAGGTATATTTGTACATTTTTTAAATATATTATGTATATAACATTAAAAACTACTGAGGTTAATAGCTTCTTAGCTATATGGACCCAATAGGTAGCGCTGTTATCGAGATCCAATTTTTTTATCAACCAAGGTCTGTGGCCGGACAATGTATTTAATATAATAAAACTGTTTGTAACATAAATACAAATTTCATATAACGAATAAAATATATTATATGAGTGTTCAATATGTTAGAAGTATTTGTCAATTCCATAAAAATAATTTATTCCATACATTTACAATATCTAAAAGATTTGTAAGTAGGTACATTAGCACTCTCTCGAGACATTAAGCTCAATTCGGCGCGATATATAATTCAAATAAAGTAATGATGTAGTCATATACGTTTATATATATTTTCTTTCAGAAATTAAAAGAAATGCCTTGTCAAAGGTGTCACTATCTCATATTTTCATTCAATTTCTTCTCAAAACAGAAACATTTTATTATCGAGTTATATTTTGAAGTTTAGTAAAGATTTCTCAGAGATGAGATATTTTTCCGCACTAAAAAGTGATCATATATGTTGACCCGGATAACCAGCTATTCAAATTCTGTCAAGTGTTTTTCTCGTGATACGTTCCCAGATAGACAGACATACAGATAGACAAACAAAATTTTTAAGAACAATAGAGTCGGCCTGTGCATTGATAATAATGAATAATTCAATTAGATTTTCCAAAAAATATTTAATTTACAGATTCCATATTTATAATATATCCAGAATAACCACGTCTTCTTTTTGAGACGAATAATGAAAATAATTTTCATCGAACCAAAGCGTTCCTTCAAATGGGATAATAGTATATACTGTTCGCCAAAGTTCTAAGTCAATTCAGTTTTTTAAGCTATTCGAAATTTTGTTAAAAGCAAATATTTCCTAGTGTCCAAAGAATGGTCTTAAATAATTTCAGCACTCTTTACATTTAAAGACATGGATTTTTCTATAGATATCGTATTCAGCCCTTTTTAACATCCCACTGCTGGGGGCCCCGTTCAATACGACGGGAATCAGGCCATAGTCCACCACGCTGGCCAAGTGCGGGTTGACAGGCTGCACATGTCTTTCGAAAACTTTCTAGATCCTCGTAGACATGCAGGGTTCCTTCGCCATAAAGCAAGTGATAATCATGCTGGAAATGATTCGCACATTAAAATATCAGAGGTGCAAGAGCCGGGATTTGAACCCGCTTCACTCCGTTACTCAGCGCGTTATAACTGGGCTATCACTGCCTTTCCGTAGATATTATTAGATCTAATTACATAAATATTTTTCTTAAACTAGTAATAGTAATTGGGAGTAAGTTAAAAATAAGCTATTTTTTTATATTTTCCTTCGAGAAAATAGCTACAAAATATAAGATATAAATTAAAAATAATCTTTATCGTAACACAAACGCCATCTGAGCGTTTTCTAAGTAGAGCAAAGTTACAGTGTACTTCAAGTTGTCACTTCAACTTGATTTATATGTCTCGCTTCAAGGACTTACATAAATAACTTAAAATGTGTTTGAAACAATTTAATACGTTTCGAAAGTCATCTTTTCCCTGTAACACAATATTATTATGAAAATTTAATGAAAAAATATAGGTGTACAGGAAAATTACTAATTTTTAAGTGTTAGTACTAATTTTTATAATTTAGAAAACGTCTATTAGTTCCTATTTAGTGTAGAAATGGCTATTTTATTATTAATATTTATGTCTACAATGATGAATTCCTGGGTTCAAGTCCTGACTGAATCAAAATGATTTAGAGCATTGAAAAGGTAGTATTTATCGCTTGGGTTAGATTGCGAATACTTTATTCTTTATATCTTTAAGGATAACTAAATATACTCGTAGTATAGATAATATACATTATACATATTATATTCCATATTCCTTCCGATATTTCTAATAGTAATCGAAGTTATGATATCTGTCGCAGTAAAGCTAATTGGATACTATACCACTTTACTCGAGAAGTTCTTACTAAAGAAACTATCTACAAATTCGTACTCCTTAGAAATTGCTATATAAAGCTGTAAACACCATTTCAAAGATTAAACTGAAATCTTCATTTATTGGACTACTTTTATTAATACGAAGTGTATGTATATATGTGTATATTTTAACACATATTGACATATAGACTATTGGTAGGTAGCTAGGGATGTACCCGAGCGAAGCGATTGTAAATGATAGTAATGGCGCTAGAATAAAATGATAAAATATTTTTTCTATGAAATGAAATAAAATACAAGTTCTTAGCTTTATTCTTTAAAAGCAATTGTTAAAGCAGTCAAAATTTAAAATATAGAAAACATAAAAAAAGCGAGAAAGGAAGAGATACAAATAATTTTTTTTAGTCCAGCCTTTGATTGTCGATTTATACGTGTACACTGACTCTACGAGGGACGTATGGCTCCCCTGGGCTCTATAGGCCGAGTGACCCTTCTTGGGACGGTGCACTCCGCTGGGCAAATATTATGTACTATCATAATATTTATTATTATTATTATGTTGTTTTTTCTCAAGTTACTGCTATCTGATAGTAATTTTTGGTTTAGTATCTTTTGTTTTTAAGTCTAAAGGCCCTAAGTTGGTCTAAGTGCCCAACAGTGGGACGTTGAAAAGGGCTTAGTGCATAAGTCTAGTAGCTGGTATGTACATGATTGTAGATCTGGAGGTACTGGGTTCGAAACCAACGAGGGTTCAAGTATAGTTATTGGGTTCCAGTGTCAATAAATTCTCAGTAACATCTTGGGATTGTGAAGTTGACGATGTTTGAAACCCATGTCTTAAGGGCACTTCAAGTTGTCGATCCTACGCCTGATCTCTCACCCCGAGTGTTGATTTTCATCTCTCTAGATACTGACGCGTATTATAAATAGAGTTTATTACAAACACACAAACAAATAAAAGTTAAAAATGAATACACCCATACTAATTTTATAAATGCGAAAGTAACTTTGTCTGCCTGTTACCTTTTCAGGCTTAATCCGCTGAGCCGATTTAGATGAAATTTGGTATGGAGATAGTTTGAGACATTGAAGTCTGGAAAGGACATAGTTTTTATCCCGAAAATTATCTCATAAGGGGGTGAAACGGTTAGGTTTGTATAAGTAGGTGGAGGTTAGGAAGTTTGTATGGAAAATGAATACATCAACTATTTTTTAAATAAATATAAAACAAATTAAACTTGAACATATTAAATTATTATACGAATAGCGCACATCTTTCTTCCACAAAACAAAAGAACCTAACGTTTATTCCCGTTATTTCACATTTCGAAATCCTTATCGTGAAAATACAATAAAGTGTACCCACGTATCCGCCTTGGGATATTTTATGGCGAGGCATTATTTAAACATGGTGACGATCTTTTTATCACCCTCACAATACGTGACCCCACCATTTGTTTTTAACCGATTTTCTTAAAAAAGGATATTATAAATTACATAAAAGTCGCCTTAATTGCGATATTAACTATTGTAATTAATTTTCACAAAATAAAATATTAATGGCAGTGGTAGCCCAGTGGTAACGCGCTCGCTTGGGAAACCGAGTGAAGCGGTTTCAAATCCGGGTCTCGCGCCTCTGATCTATACATATAATAAAATTCTAACTGAGTCGAATCTGTACATTAAATACTTTTTGGAAAATCTTATTGAAATAGACATAATTATCGATACAAAGGCCGAATCTATAGTTTTTAGAATTTTTGTCTTATTTTTTATTTATTAATAACTTATTTTTGTTTATTAATAACCATCTTTATCAAAACCAATCTAGTACATATTATATACACTAAAGGCATTTTCCACATCAAAAAGCTATATTGGAATAAATAATTAATACACTGGCATTTGTATACAAGTTATTAAAATTGAAGCGAAATTATTGAATTGTGAATAATAAAGTTAAATATATGGACGTTGACAGTTATTACAAAATAACTTTTATCTGCGGTTTTATTTTAAAACTATAATCTCAAAGGAAAATGTTATAATAAATTATAAAAATTAACCACTATCACAAAGCTTATACTGTGGTTGATAAAATTATAAATTTTGTAACGAATTTTGTAAATAAAAGCACAATAATTGTTAGCTTTTTGTAATGGCTTTGCACGCATAAGTTATTTCATTTATTTCATACTAAGGGCTCACCCTCGCATCACTCGGGTTCGTCCTTAGGTAGGTTATAAAGGTAAGTATGGAATACATAGACTAATATTATATAACGTGTTTTCCCGTAGGAATGAGATAATCTCCCGCGGTAAAAAGTAGTCTACGTCACTCTCCAGCCCTTCAACTATTTCTACATAAAAAACGTGCTAATTCGTTACCCTGTTTCGACGTGAAAGAAGGACAAACAAACAAACACACTTTGGCATTTATAATCTTAGTATGAACTAGCATATTACCGGTTAAACAAACCTAACAATTTTTTTTTATTGAAATCACCACAGATTATATTCTAATACTATACTGTTAACACAAAAGCTCACCAATCAGCTACTAAACAAAAAAATCAGAGGAGGAATCGCTACCAAAGAGTTTTATCTTTGACTAATTATAATATAAAAACCTTAAAATCGATTCACGTACCATATACACAATATAAATATGAAATTCAGTACCTCATATTTGAAGTCGGTTAAAGTTAGTAAAACACAGCATATTTGCAGCTTCGACTCTAAGATAATAACAATTGTACTATATTCATTCATTAAAACGATAACAATAAAGTAAATTGTACTCCGTATAACAAGACTCAGGGCATTAGCACAATAACGGCCCCCAATTCGACTCCCGGATGAAGCAGACTGAGACAATTTGATTTGATCGACTAACACGTAATCTTTTAGGGGACGGTTAGGGTGAGCTTACATCAGTTTCATAATAAGTTTTAGATTTTTCTTCCTGACTGATGATAGTCTAGCCTTGCTAGAAGTTACAGGTTCGGTTCTCAGTTGAGACCTATCTTATTATATATTGTTCCTTATTAAGAATCAATTGCAAATTTGCTTCCTATCTTTTAAAAATGTCCTTAATACATTTTTTTTCACAATATTCTAACTAAAAAAAAAATATTTATTATCCTTACAATACAAGCGACTCACTCTTGATCTGCGCGTGTTCGTCCCAGGTACGTTTTGACAATTAGTATAGATTTCTTAAAGATGAGTATTTTCCCGCAGTAAAAAATATTCTATATAGTGACCCGGATGACCAGCTATCATTATACCAAATTTCACCAAAATCTGTCCAGTCGTTTTCTCATGATGCGTTCCCAGACAGACAGGCAGACAGATAAAAATTCTAAAAACTATAGATTCAGTATCTGGGTCGATAATAATGACTATTTCAATAAGATTTTTAAAAAAATGTACAGATTCGATTCAGAATTTTATTATATTATACTAGAACTGATTAAAATTTCCCTTTAACAATACCAATAGAAACTTAAAGACGTCAATTTCTATATTTAAATTAGTGAGGGACGTGTTCAAAATCGTTCTTTTTGCCTTCTTTACATGAGGTTTTCTTTGCGTTGTGGCAGAGATTTAAATATTTCTTTAAAATATAGTTTTACTTATTTTTTTTCTCTTAGAGGTGAATTTTTGTGAAATTTGTAATATGAAGGCTTGAGATATTTACAATTAGCGTTGATTTCGGTTAAAAAGTAATATTCTGACGAAGTTCTTATTCATTTTGAAGTAGGTTAAACAACGCATAAATTATGATTATAAGAAACTAGCGACTCATTCGTCCCTAGGTTGATTTCTCATACAAACTTTCATCCTCATTATCACCCCCTTCAGGGATTATTTCTGGGATGAAAACTATCCTTAGTCCTTCCCAGGGTATTATACTATCTTCTTACCAAATTTCATTTAAATCGGTTCAGTAGTTTTTGAGCCTATTCAATACAAACAAACAAAAAAATCAAATCTTTCTAATAACTATGAAAATTTTAAACAAACAAGTAAATTTCCGGTAACAAAACAAATGTTCTTTCTCTATGTAACAGTCAAATATGGAAACAACCTCGGCCCTACCCACTTGTACGTGTATATACGAGTAAAACCCAGAACACTTCAAGTGTAGGGGATTTAGAGTATCGCCTTTAATGGTTTCATTTATAACTAGATTGTGTTTGAAGGGGCACTGCGTTTTATTGGATCTGCATTCTATATAGAAGGTCATAGGTTCGATTAATATACGAGGCTAGTGACACAGTAGTACAGATAGTTTATTTTTACTAATAATATAATATAACTATTAACTTGTTAATGTGTAATGAAAATAATTGATAATTGTAAGACTAACACCGGAAATGAGATTGCAAGCCTGAAACTAAGTTAATTTTCGATGCTATAGTCAAGCAAGAGTCAACCAAGAGTCAAGTCGAAATTAATAGCAAAACGCCTTAATTAAGACTTCTCCTAGAAGTGAAAGATATTTGAATATTCAACAAATAATAAGCAAAACCGTACTTACTAATAACTCTACAGAGCTCTACATTTCCTAAATCAACAAATAAACTAAGAAAAACAATTTGAACTAATTCTGCGTCTCGCTTTAAACGCTTCTATAGTATTTATTATCTGACAGACATTAGTTAAGGCTTTTTGGATTTGGACGGGCGGAAAATTCGACGTCACGGCAGTTTTAGTGGCCTATTCATTTGGAGCCAGCCACTCGAAAAAGAGTTTTTAATGTTCATCCCCAAAATCTATTATATCAGAGTGAAGTCAGAACTCTTTGTGGCTTGGTTAATTTGACATTTTATGACTGAATTTGCTTCTTATTTCAATATGGATAAATGAAGTTCTTGAAAACACTTGTTATGGTGTTGTCAAGTTTTTTTTAACTCTACATAATATTATGGAATAAGGAATAGGTGTCGTTTTAACTTCCATAATTTAAAAAAAAACATGTAAATAAAAAAATTGTTCGTTGCTAAGTAAATTCATAGCGATTGTATCGATTTGGCTGTTTTTGGGGCAAAAATGACAAAAAGGTGACCAAAAATTTGAAAAAAATGAGCTTTTTTCTGTAGAATTTTATAGGAACTGCTTTAAGAAAATATGTCTAAATATATTTTCCAAATAGTTATACATATAAAATCGCAAAAGATCTAATCAAAGACAGTGTGACCTCATAGCGACGGTAATAAAAAAATCTATGTGTGTATTTCTATGAATAAATCACAAAATTAAAACATTGGAAGTCGCACCACGCAAACATAAAGCAGAGATGAATATGAAATAAGAAGTAATCGGTTCATATGAACTCAAACGCTGTATTACAGTTCAACCCATATAAGACGTGTTTTGTTTACAACATAACAAATTGTGCTCTCGCGTAGGTTTCTCTTACACGGCCACGTAACTGGGGTTTCGTTTACATAATTTAGTTTAATTAAACCTTTTTAATACTAAGGCATACTTTAATTTTTAAAGAAATTACCTTTTCGGTTTTTTTCGCGGATTTTTTGTAATTTTTGGTGTACCGACGTTTCAGTCTCTCCAATGATTGTTGTAAAGCATCCGAAAAGTATTTTTTATTCACGTAAATCTAAGAAAGTATCCTAATTTAATTATGTTAATGTGCCTTTTTTTGTTAAATAATTTTAAATTTAAAGGTAGCCTTACCAAGATGAGGATGACAGCATTAAAAGTGATTATTTCACCCTTCTATGACGTATGTATAGTTTTAATTAGATATATAAAAAGCTTTGGTATACATTTGCGCATAATTTTCTGACAAATTACCTAATTTTATGTCTTTTTCTCTCATCAGTTAAATAAAAAAAAACACAGATATCAACACAAAAAATTCATCACTTATATAAATACATACAAAACACACAATGCTTGTATACACTTTAGTACTTATTTCATAATGTATACATGCGTATATACATATTATAATAGATATTTATTATAATATATATGATTATATATACCGCTTATGTACAGAGCGTTCAAATAACACATCGCAGAAAGAACGACTGTACATTACCCATCAACTTATAAATAGTTTACCCACTGACTGAATTAAAAAATTTCAACAAGACATCATCAAGTTAGAAATACATATTATGTAACACTCTAGTAATAAATTTAGTACCTACTAATGTATCATTATACACAGCACACACACACAGTCACACACACAATACACTCACACACGCATCACAGACACATACATATATACATATAGCACCAAGCAACAGCTCAAAATGGCACACTCGCAAATTAAATAGATAATTTAATTCTGACAATATTTTGGGGGATTGGCACTGTCTGCTGTAATACAGGTCTCCTAGTACGGCAGCAGAGACAACCGTATTATTTGTATTGATAGTCTAAATTGTTTGTTTCAAAATGTACTATTCAATATGCTTTTTAACTACAATATGTATGTATTTTTGTGACATAAAGTATTATTATTATTATATAAGCCTCAGTGGTTTCTATTGTTAAATAAATTGAACAAAAAATATACAGCCGAATTGAGAACCTCCTCCTTTTTGAGGAAGTCGGTTGAAAAGGGATACCTTTTGTGTATACTAAAATAATAAAAGTGAAAGTGTGATTGTCTGGTTTGTCCTTCTTTCACGTCGAAACAAGTGACGAACTGACGTGATTTTTTGTATGGAGATAGTTAAAGGGGTGGAGAGTAACTTTTTATGGCGGGAGATTATCTTATCCCCACGGGAAAAGACGTTATAATACAACTCACAACAACTCACCCTACTTATGTATATGTATAATATATAGTTTATTTATAATATACTAATCGTCAAAATGTTCCTAGTGACGAATACGAGCGAAGCGAGGTTGAGTCGCTAGTTTGATAATAAATGTAAGAAAATTCACATATAAATATAGCAAACTAAGACTAAATGAGTGTACGATTACCTAACGGTGTAATACAACACTCTTTTCACGCCAAGGCCGCGTCTAAGAGCTATTGCTGTATGAAACTCGGCAATTTCATGACACCCTCACAACCCCTACTACGATTCGTTAGCATAGATTTCTCTCTAATTTCAATAGTATAATTTTACTTTTGAATTCATGTTTTATTTCATATATTTAAATATTCATAATTATCACGTAAACAGTTATATGTATGTACTATAGCTTGCTTCCCAATAAAAAAAAATTATCCCCATTTTCACTCCTTTAAGAGATGATTTCCAGGATAAAAAGTACCCTATGTCCTTCCCAGGGTCTCAAACTATCTTATTGCCAAATTTCATCTAAATCGGTTTAGTAGATCCAGAGATTACCCCCTACAACGTCACAAACTCACAATATCACAAACTTTACCTCTTTATAATATTAGTATAGATAAAATATTGAAAATAGTATTTTTTCGAGTTCCGTAACCAAAAGGAACCGTTATAATTAAGCCATATCCGCCTGTCCGTATGTCACAGCTATTACTCGAAGACTATTAGAGCTGTATTTTTATTTAGTACGTGTCTCTTGTAAGCCAATAGACAATTTTGCAGTAAAATTAAAAGAAAGTAAAAAAAAAGCATACCATAAATTAAGTGAGGGTTGAAACAAAATTAAGTATACCTAAACGTATGGGTACGATTGGTCACTGAATAGGTCTTTAAAATTCAGATAGATATTTATTTCTAAGTAACTTTTTGTTTAACCCACAGTTGAAGAAGTTTATGCTTCGTAAGTACTGAATATTATGTACTCGTTCCAATCTTACTTTAGAAGTAAGAAGTCTGAAAATTCAGAAAAATAATAATATATTTGGGAAATAAACAAAGGTAAGAAAATAATAAAACAAATAACCTGTCATAAAGGCAAGTGAAACCGCACCCAAACAACTAGTCTTTTTTATAAATAATTTATAAACTACAAAGAAAATTTCAAGATTATGATTTCAAGATGATTTGGTACTATATTATGCATTATGTACGAGTATAGAAATATGCTTTTAAATTTAGTTATTTTAGATATTATTAGTCTAATTATTCTAATGTCCTAAAGGGCAGTGGGTCCGATTTATATTTCGTAATTATAGTAACACTAGCGACTCACCCTCGCTTCATTCGGGTTCGTCCCTAGCTTGATTCCCCATACAAACTTTTATCCCCATTTTCACCCCCTTAAGGGATGATTTCCGGGACAAGAAGTACTCTATGTCCTTCCCAAGGTCTCAAACTATCTTTTTAACAAATTGTATCTAAATCGGTTTAGTAGATCCAGATATTACCCCCTACAACGTCACAAATTTACAAACTTTAACTCTTTATAATATTAGTATAGATACGGTAACTACAAAAAATGGTTTCATAGTTTTTTGCAAGTAAATTTTTATAGATCGAAATAAACAAAGAGATATAGAACATTTTGTGGCATTACTTTTGTGGTGTTTACTTATTTTTTGCTTATTGCACTCCACGGATTTATTTATTTACTAGCATTCCCCGCGGCTCCGCCCGTGATCAGATGACCAAAAACCAAAATCTTAGGTCTTATATATGGTCTCATATATGGTCTTAAATTGCTCTTAAATTGTAGTTTTTGTATTTTTTCTCAGAAATGAGCCATTTTCCCGCAGTAAAAGTATACTATCTGTTGGCCCGGATAATCAGCTATCACCATACCAAATTTCATCAAAATCCCTCCAGTGATTTTTCTGTGATGCGGTAACAGACAGACAGACAAAAATTCTAAATACTATAGACTCAGCTGCTGTATTGATAATAATTTTTATTTCAATAAAATTTTCCAAAAAAATATTTAATGTTCAGATTCGGCTTAGTTACAATTTTATTATATGTATAGATGTCTCAATATAATAATATTTATCGATATTTATATCTAGTGGGCAACAAGAGCTACGAAAAATAAATAGTTCATTAAAACTATTCGAAGAAATTAATATCATAATGTAATTCATCTTAATAATATTATCTATCGATCACTCTTTATCCCCATAACTCACCCTATTGTCGTAGCACTTGCAAAGTATTTATTAGGGGCTCTAATCCCAACTCAAGATTGATGTTGTTTTACACAGCATCCCTCCGAATTAAATGTTTCCTTTACAAGCTTTTGTACTAAAGTAATTACGTAGAATCCTTAAGATTAGTATGGGATGTATGTGAATTGTGGTGAAATGTCTTATTTTCATAGTTTTGTGAATAGATAGTTTTCACCCGCGGCTCCGCTCGTGTGGTTCGTTAACAACTATTTAGGAATAGCCTATTTGCTAATCAACGTTATGTTAAGTTATCTCCATTTCGAATTTCCTCCAAACACACACACACATATATATGTACATAATTATATATATATATATATATATATATATATGTAATTATGTGCATATATATATATATATATATATTAGTACATATATTTTTGGCATATAATAAATAAGTAGTATTTTTCTAATATATATTAATTCAAATTCAAAAACGCTTTTTATATGTCGCATTGTATGTACGTTCACAGTAACTTTATATTCTAATGGACGTAGTTTTAAAGAGCTTTGCACCTGAAGAACTTTTAGTTAGGATAGTTTTCATTTCAGTATTAGATCAATGCCACTATAAGTTACTTACTTGATGAAATGTTTTTACAACCAATGTGACGTATTTCGAGCTTTAACATTTTATTGTTAGCTTTATTCTGAACTAGTATTTACAGCGGTTCCACCTGCATAGTTAGCCCGTTTCTAGCAGCAAAAACATAGGACTTTCATTATTACTTAAGATGGCCTTCGCAATCTCTTTATTCGGTTCTGTAACAAAACTTGTTCTTAGCTGACGGCTCCTACCTATAAACTACTTACTGGTCAAATTTCAGCTTTATAGGTAAGTAGCCTTTGAGGTTTCATGTGTAGTCAGTGAGTGAATGAGTGATATTTAGCTTTCATATTATTTTGAATTTTAATACAAAAATTATGTCTTAATCAAAGTAGGATGAAGAAAATATTTTCAATAAACGGGTATTTATGGTATAAGAACAAACCAACAACCTTTTCCAATACTACCACTGTGCCACATGGTTTACAACCAAATTTCAAAGCCTACGTAGTAAAGACATTCCGTCCACTTCGTATGACAAAATAATCGACGTGTGGATTTTCTGTAGCGCTGTAGAGCTATCGAAGCTAATCGGTGGAAACGATTCGGACTATCCTCTCTATTGTCATCCAACACCGCACAAATCGCTTTTAGTTTACTACGAGTATTTACAGCTGGAGTTTTGAACGCTTGCTTTTACTATAAAGTTCTAACATTTCTTAAGAAATTATGCCATGTTTTTGCTCATGGGTTTGCTTATTATAGCGATAATATACTCAACTCCACCAATCAGAGTCCTGTTAAAATAGTAAAGCCAAAGTTAAACGTTACAGAAACCCTCTTTTCAGGATAAAAATAACTTATGTTTATTCAATTATGTATTTATTAGTATATTTATTGTTTGTCTGTTATATATTCGATCCGGATCGAATCATTATCCGAACGGGATGACGATGCACTGTGGACACCCTCTGCCTCATCTAGGGGATATAGGAACATAAGACGTAAGACGAAAAAACCAAGGTTTTCTATCAAAGATAACACATCATCATATTTAACAATAAGACCATCTTTTATTCATAATTGTGTAATTTTTTTATAGCATTATGTGTGTACAGTAAAGTTTTCGTTTAAAATCTGTCAATAAAAGTCAGATTAAAATCGCATCGCAATCGCAAAATTTAGCATGTTTGCAAACACATATTTAGTTTTACTGTTTGTTTGTATAATTTAGTGTTTGGACAAAAATATGAGCTCAATGTAGAGTAAATATTTTAAAATGGAAAGACGTCAGATATTTTTATTAGCAAAGCTATACTCGTATATTGTGTCGCAGGTAAATTGTAAAAACCGTGAGATTATAATTTTACGTTACTATGCTACTATTGACAATTTAACTAGGATAATTAAAGTGCCACTGAAGGTGCTTAGTGAAATTATAATATAACTAAAATTATCCCGTTACATTGTAAAAAAACAGATTGACTTTATAATTTTATGATTAAAATTATAATTTAACGGTTTTTACAATTTCTTTGCGACATATATACAAATTGTTATGTGATACTAATAAAGAAAATGCAGTACACTTTAGAGGTGACCGTTGTCCAGACTAATTCTTTATAGGCGACGACGTTGATTCATCTCGTTAGAGTAATTAGAATTGTAACACGGTTTCTTACTTACGTAGTAGTATTTTATTTAAAAGAAAGCAAATTCTTGTCACTGATGTGCTAAGTAGGAATCTTATCACATTAATATTTTAAATGATGCTTTTGGTTCAGTTTGTGGTGACCCTACTTGCTGTGCCAACGGTCGCACGTTCGAGCCCCACTGGGGGCATTCATTTGTGTGATGAGCACAAAATTATTTGTAAATACTTAAAGTTGTATATGTGTAGTGTATCTGTTATCTAGTATCCATAACACAGGCCTTGTAGCTTACCATGGATTTAGATGGTGCTGTGTGTTAATATATATTCCAACATATTATTATTAAAAAACGTGAAAATCCATCAGTGTGTATGTTTGTCGCTTATTCACTCTGTATCTTCCAAAAGGTTATCTTATAGGTAAAGTTGTAAATTACGGTGAAGACATTGTGAGGAAACCTGCATGTCTTAGAGAACCTATGAAGTTTTCGAAAGACATGTGAAGCCCACCAACCCGCACTTGTGTAGCGTGGTGGACTATGGCCTGATCCCCCTCGCATTGAAAGAAGGTCTGTGCCCAGTAGTAAGATATTAAAAAGGGATGAATACAAAGATAGCCATAAACTGTGTTTATTGAAATAAGTATAAAAAGTTATTATTTGAAATAAATTGATTTCCGAAAATATTTTGCAGGTTCTAAGAATATATAAATATTCATTCAGAATTAATTCGTTAAATTAATACGTAGGGAGGCGCTTAAATAAACAAAATGCAAATACTTTGAAATAACTGATCGCTAAAATCAGATATTAAAAAATACCAAAGTAGATAGAAAAACAGCTCTTAGATGGCAATAAAATGTCTTACCTCGTTCTCAAATAAAATGCGTCTTAACTACAATGCGGCACAATAAGCTACAATAATCTAGAATGTAAAGTCTAGATAGATTTTTTTTAATTTGATAAACCAAGATAAACAATAAATAAAATTACAAATGTACTTAATATATGCAAAACAAATGTACCTACACTTAGTTATTACTGTACAATTTCTGTTTTTTATTGTTTTTTTTAATATATTTTTTTATTCATTAATATCCATTTTCATATTATTTATATACATATTTTAGACATCTAGATAGCCTGGAATGAAATGCTATTAAATGCAAGAGTGGCTAAAAATAATAATTTTCATAGCGAATGGTTTCTAAATTAAAGCGCTATTGTATCATTTCGTGACAAGTTACAATTAGATCTATCAACCCTAAAATCGTTTCCCGAATGTCATAAAAAAATAAGTATGATAGTCGGTATCATGTCATTCGCATCTCCCCTCGCACGACGCATGACGCCATCTAGAGGAATTTGTTAGACGACTGTATGATTTAATAGACTGTGGTAATACAGTCCTTTTATATTTATAATTAGGTTAATATAAACATTTCACTTGCACGGAAATCAAACTCGCTCATACCACAGCTAACCAGTATTCCATAGGGAATTTCCTCTAATAAATCTTTTTGATTCACGTAAAAAGCAGAAAAATGCCCCAATTAATTAAGGATTAAGTCCATTAGTTGACTTTCTCGGTATCATTTGATTGTAAAAAGGACTTTCCCATTGGCAATAATTTCTAGCATTAATTCGACTGAGCAAGGACTCTAGGGATTTACCGGCCTGTAAGGACAGATAACACGCTGCTAGCTAGCGAAATATGGCAAGTTTAATATTAGGTTAGGTGTGAAATTATGAAGTTATTTCGTAATAACTATGATGAAAGCTCTTGTTTGTGTAATAGTATTATGGAAACTGATATTGAGGTTTGATTAGTGGGTAAGGAGTATGTTTGCTATACTTGAAATATGTTATATTGCTCGTCTTATCATATTTGCTTTATTAGTCTTGATCGAGTGGAATTATGGCGAGAACAGTACTAGTAATTCTCTTTTAATGTTCGTATAGGTGATATAACACCACATTTTTTTAATTTATAGGCTGTTTAGTATCTTGTTGCTGTATAAAAAGATTACGCCATTTTATATTAAAAAGTGTTTACTTATTGGCTGGAATTCAACAATAATCATAATAATAAGCAAAAATAGATGTTTTCAGTTTTTTTTTCTTGATAACACTAAGACTTGTCAATAGCTACTAAAAGAAGGAAAAGAAAATCGGTTGATAAACAGAGGAGGAAAAAGTATTAAACTATTTTGTCTTTGCGTATTTACTATATTTATGTAGATTTATACAAATACTAATTTTTACCGCGGATTTGCTCGTGTATAACGTCTATAAAGGTAGCCTTTCAATTAATATGTATATAACGTTATATCCATTAATAAAATCCGATGACTCGTTACAGCATGAAGAAGTAACAAACATACAAGCTTTTGCATTTATAATAAAATATGTTAGGACATTAACACACAGCTCCTTGTAAGCTACGAGGCTTGTGTTATGGAGACCAGATAGTTGATACACTACACATATATCGCTTTTAAATACATAATATATATAATAAATATAAATATAAGGACTCATGACTAAAGTACAAACATTTGTCCTCATCACAAAAATGAATGCCCCCAGCGGGACTCGAACCCGCGACCGCTGCCACAGCAACTAGGGTCACTACAAACTGAGCCAAACATATTGTGTATTTATAACATTTGTGGATTCTGACCAAAGCCAGGTATATAAAGGCAATTCTCAAACGATTGTTTCGAATATAAACTTCAATTGTTAGAGTATTCAGTTTTATTACCAGCAGTATTGACTTTAGGGTTGACATTTTGACGGTTTGTTTTTTCCTAAAAAAGAGAAACTTGATAAATAGCAAATATAAATGTGATCTTTTTCTTTATCCATCTGTTATGAGATCTCTTCAAAGACATTTTTGAAGTCTAAAAAGTATTTTAGTCGTCAATATTCCTATAGCTTATTTAAATATATTCCATCAAAAATACAAATATATATACAAAAGAAAATATTCTTTATTAGAAACGAAGCACAAAATTGACTTCATGATAAAAAAGTTATATCTAAAATGTTAAATGCCATTACTATTATAAATGTGAATGTTTGGATAGATGGATGTTTCTTACTCAATCACGCCAGAATGGCTGAACAGACCTAGATAGAATTTAGCACAGAGATAGATTATAGTTTGGAATAGTATATGAGTTACTTTTTATCCCCGAAAAATGTACGGTTCCCGTGGGATAGATTTTTTTTTATTTTTTACAAAACAAGGAAAACTATCTATTCCATACAAACCGTTAAAAGGTACCTAGATACAAACCTGAGCGAAGAGAGGATGAGCCGCTAGTGCTACAATAAATTTAATTATAACCAAATCTTATTATGTTATAACAAAATCATCTTAGTAAATAAAGTAAACTACATCGCCATGAATTAAACTACTATATTATACTAATAAACTAAAGTGACAAGATCATGTTATCACCAAGGAAATTATAATATACGCTTTTCAAGAACCTTTCACCGAAGTGACGTCTATGAAACTGATTGATGTAAATGAAAGCGCTCTTATTTCATAAAAAAACGTGCTAAATTATATTATCCATAATATACTTGAGTGGTAAATTATAGATATTGACGTTACAAATATTAACCGAATCTAATTAAAGAAATTAACCTAAGTCATAGTAATATAAAATTCAACTAAAACGCTACTATTAATGTGAAAGTTCGTATGACTGTACATATTTATATATGTGTTTCTTACTAGCTTAAACGGCTAAACAGATTTGGACGAAGTTTAGAACATATTTAGATTATAACCCGCAATAATAAATAAAGCTACTGTTAGAAATAATATTAGCTAAATAGTGGCGTTGATATATACACCGTACTATAAATGTATTATACGTATAGCGAAAAATCGATATTTTTTATCAAGTCCCTAAACGCATCCCCCAAGAGGTTAGTGAAGCGAAGGTAAATAATTAGTTTCATATAACTTTTAAGAGTAATTTTTTCAATTAGTGATCGTCTAGAGTTCAAGATTTGACAATAATCAAAGGAAAAAAAATATATGAATAGATAAAGCGACTCACCCTTGCTTCGATCGGGTTCGTCCCTAGTTACGCTTTAACGTTTACGAGTAGTACATATTTCTCAAGGATGAGATATTTTCCCGCAGTAAAAAGTATCCCGTATGTTGTCCCTAATAACTAGCTATCACCATATCAAATTTAGTCAAAATCTGTCCAGTGGTTTTCCCGTGATTCGTTCCCAGATAGACAGACAAACAGGCAGACAGATATTTAGACAAAAAATCTAAAAAGTATAGATTCGGCCTCTGTATAGATAATAATGACTATTTCAATAAGATTTTCCAAGAAATATTTAATGTACAGATTCGAGTTAGTTGGAATTTTATTATATGTATAGATTAACATATCTTTATATGTAGGGAAAGTTATTGTTTTTTTTATTGATATCACTAAAGCTCGTTAAAAGCTACTAAACAAAAAAATCGAATGTCAAAGAAGACAGAAAAAGGTACTGAACTGTTTTGTCTTTGCCTATTTATATATAGATTTTATTGGTAGATTTTTTGTTAAAATTCAAAGGAAAGCTTCAGGGATTAATTACTCTGATGACCTCCTCTTTGTACAGGATTAAGCGAAAGGGTATCGAGAGTTGTATCTGTAGATGACTTGATCGACTAATATTACCTAAATTTTTTATCGACTTCAAAGAGGAGGTGATAATTGTTTGGTGGAGTTGAATGTTTGTTTGTATGTATGTTATGCGATACCTTCGTATTTTTATAAAAATATTATATTTGGAATAATTACAACTTTTTACATATAAAATATTTAAGACGTCAGTGTGCTTTTTTACAAGTTTTATTTAGTTGCACCTGTCCGGGTCTGTGTAATGGAATCTTGCAAATAAAATTTGACCCACTTCCCAGGCTTCGATTGAGATGAAATTTGGCACACTAGTTTGGTTCTCGATACAATGCACGATTACTTAAATGCTGCAAATTTTAATTCAATATGGTGGAAGTTCTAAAATGGCGATTTATCATTTCCATATTGACCCTTATTATATGGGCATCAAATGAAAGAGCCTAATGAGTAAAACACAATAAGCAACGTGACGTCATTGTAAATTTAATATGGCGGCTGTCGTAAAATGGCGATTTATAATTTCCACATTAACCCCTATGATATACATACATATGTATATGAGTATCAAATGAAAGGGCTTGATAAGGAAAATTCGATGAGTAAATATAAAAGCTCGCGAGATTTACCTGTTTAGATAAACAAGAATATAATATTTAAAATACGTAAATCTCGCGACAAGCTTTTATATCATATAAATTGTGTAATGTAACAAATTGTTGGGTTTGATTTAATTTAAAGTTTATTTTCTTCTTTTTAAAGCATTTAAATGAAAGCTTGTTTTTCAAATTGTTTTATACTATAAATTTATTATTGTCTTTAGGTGTTAACTACATAAGAAAACCTAATTTAAATTTAGTTCGACAAACAGTCTAAAAATTGTAAGATGTATCAATTAAAATTCAAAATTTCAATTCAATTCAAAATTAAATTCTAAAATCAAATAACCCTATTTTATATTCAACACATAATATAACCCTTAGATTTTAACTAATTTTAACTATATTATAACCATATGAAGTCTAATAAAGTTACAACCCTTATTGAAAATTAGGTTCAAACATTGATGCCAGAGTTTTGTTGATAAACGACTCGATCGGATCCATCGTTATATATTTTAATAGGCAGAGCTTAAATGAGCATTACGCCTCACCGCCGTACGACCGCTGCTGTAAATAACTGGACGATATTATCACGATCACATATTTCTTATAATTGCCAACTTCGTATAACATTAATTTAAAAGTTATAATTAAGTTATATTTTATTAAAGATAAAATTGACTTTCGTTATGGGAATAATAATTTGTGAAACTTTGTTCTGTGAAATTACTAGGCCGATTGGGATAATGTTTCTGCATTTTATAGCTTATTTCATTGAGGAAGGCTATCTTCTAATATTACGCCGTATTAATACATTTAGGGGCGGCGCAATGATAGATAAATAACCTATGTAGGCAGGTTTTCCAGTGCGTATTTTCTTTTATTCTTATCACTTACACAAAGAAAATAGCATGGAAAAAAGTAAGACGGTGGTCTCAAATTATATTTGATGATGATTATGTCGGCGATGACGATGGAAGCGGGGATGATTAGGTTATTTCGGCCACGGTAGCCAATCTTACTGAGACTAGGCAATATCGTAGAAGATATTATAGTGCTTAAGTGTTCGCGCAGATCCAAGTGCACTTTCTATTCCTTTCACTCTGAAATTCTGGTGGTGCGATAATTCGACACGATCGGTGAGAGTTAAGCAGCATGGACGACGAGTTGCCAACTCCGGGTTGTTACTGAGAGTTTCTTAACCGAAAGACTCAATAACTAAACTTAGCCCTACCCAGGACTCGAACTAACTCACATACATGCAAGCCACTACGCCACCAAAGTAGCTCAGAACTTAGTAGCAAAGTAATCTTCCATGCTAGGTAGTAAATTTTCATAACAAAACTGTATTATTTATACAAGATGAATATCGAACCGAAAACCATCTAAAATCATTTCAATGACATCAACACAGTTATCTCCAATTTGAATATTAAAAACGTTATTTTCAGGATACAAAAGCTTAACTTAAATAAACTACTTTAATAAGCATTCAAACAAAATTGAATTACTCGAATGAAAGTTTATAGCAGTGTTTATTAACTGTTTTATTTGACTACAGTTAAAACAGTCCTACGTATATTGCAAGTATGACGAGCTTTATTCGTATGAAGAGTTGCATTTTCATTACAGTTTTTATTTTACTTATCTTAGAACTCGCTCGGGTTCGCTAGATACGTTTTAACGGTTAATATGAAATAGATATATTATAATGATATATAGACTATCGCCTTCTTCAATTAACGATCTATCTAATGCAAAAAGATTTTTTCAAATTGGATTAGTAGTTTCTATAACAAAAAAATAAAAACCGACTTCAAACAAAAGCACTAAAAAGTAAAAAATAACTGATTGGTAGTTTTCATTTACTATACATACCTAATCAAATATTTTCGAAGTCGGTGTGCTTTGGCTAAGTAATTAAAGCCTACTTATTAAATACATACCTAATCAAATATTTTCGAAATCGGTGCCAGCCCATATAAAGCAATATAACAAAAACAACTTCTCGATAATAACTGCATTAGTTTATAACCGTGTCGCAGTTATTAACGCCCGCCTCACAAGCGTCGTAACTAATAAGAAACTTAATGCTACACATATTATCAAAAGTAAGCACAGCAAAAAATCAAATATCTAATTAAATAAACAAAAACACTATGGCAAGAACAAAATTAAAAAAAAAACTAAAAAAGATGAAATGACATTGATGATGACATGATTAATGACATGATTAATAAAAATGTTTGTGTGTGTGTGTGTGTGTGTGTGTGTGTGTGTGTGTGTATGTGTGTGTGTGTGTATGTGTGTGTGTGTTTGTTTGTGTGTGTGTATGTGTGTGTGTGTTTGTGTGTGTGTGTGTGTGATTGTGTGTGTGTGTGATTGTGTGTGTGTGTATTCGACACTGACTCTTTTGAAATTGACAATTCACAAGTGATTGTAGCATTCTAATTGAAGTCTATTTCATTTTTATTACATTACAGCATATTTTTTTAATATTGATCAAATAGATTTACTTCCTTGAAATAGCGAAAATTGAGAAAAAATTGAAGCTGTATAACATATTTTCTTTTTTAGTACGAACCTTGTTTTATTTCCGCAATTTTTTGTAAATTTTATATACATTATTTAACTGAAGTACTTATTATATATTAAATTTACTATACTTTAAAATTATTACACCGTCCAATATACGAAGAGGTGAGTTCCACAAAAAATTTCATTATACATACAGCAATGTTGCTTTTCAATTAAACTGAACAAGTGCTCATTTGCTTCGATAGACCTTTTAAATTTTTTATTGGAATTTTATACAAATAAATCCCATGACGATATATCGTTGGTCGAAGGCAATAAAGACACAAATCGCTTCGTATCTACATTTGAACGAAACGTTTGGCTCAGTTTGTAGTGACCCTATTTGCTGCGCCAGCGGTCGCGGGTTCGAGTCCCGTTGGGGGCATTCGTTTGTGTGCTGAGCACGAATGTTTGTACTCCAGTCATGGGTGTTTTTATTTATAATATGTATGTATTTAAAAGTTATATATGTATAATGTATCAACTATCTGGTATCCATAACACAGGCCTCGTAGCTTACCATGGAACTACTCGTAGATGGTGTTGTGTGTTAATGTCCTGACATATTTTAATATCTGGTGTTTTTATTTGTTTACTGGTCATTCTATATCTAACGTGTCTTCTCAATTCTACGCGATATTGGCAAATTAAATGTGCCCAAATGGCACTCCTATAAAATATAGAACAAAAGAATTGAATTGAAGCAATAATGCAATAATAAGTCTTATCATATTATACCCCATTACTTTACCTTTTTTTTTTTTTTTTTTTTAACGTTGGGAAATGCATTTACGCACGACGTGTGGGACTCACCGGCGTAATACAGCCAGTACTACCCACTAAAACCCAACAAAACCTTCCCCCGTCTTAATGGGGCGTCGCAGGATCGCTTACGCATTCAACTACGACGCCCCGACGGCAGGTCTGCCAAAGCAGACCACCACAACCATGGGGTTGCTCCAAGGTCCACTCTGCTATCAGAGAAGTACCAGGAGCAACCCGTATGGTTCACCGCCCCCCGAAGAGGGCCACCTCCCACCGCCCACCGAAGTGGGCAACCTCCCTGTGCGTTTCTTAGCTTCGCTACTACTACTGAGCCCCCCACCACGACAAGGTGAACGCACGTACCCCATTACTTTACCTGAGTCAAGCTTCCATGACCAAAACCTAAATATCTTTTTTCTATCCAGAATTTATTTATCCTTATGCGCTTGATTATAACAGCTATTATAGAGATTCTATTACATAAATAAATAAATAAATATGTTGGAACATTAACACACAGCACCATCTACTTCCATAGTAAGCTACGAGGCTTATTTTATGGATACCAAGTAGGTTATACACTACACATATATAATTTTAAATACATACATATTACAAATATAAACACTCAAATTAAAATTATATGAAGTAACTCTGACCACGTGACTTAACGCGTAGATAAGTCATTTCTATGTTTTTAATTTGAGCTAGTTATTGTGGATTGAAAATTCGTCGAAAAAAAGGGCTATTTACTAGAAAAATACAGACGAGAAAAAGCGCGAGTACTTTCTATACTAATACTAATTTATATTAGTCCATACTTTAATATTATAAAAATGCTGAGTTTGCGTTTGTTTGTTTGAACGCGCTAATCTCAGGAGCTAATAATCCGATTTGAAAAATTCTTCTTACATTAGATTGGCCGTTTATTGAGAAAGGCTATAGGCTATATATTATATAATATTAGTCTTTATATTCCATACTAACTGTTAAAAAGTACCGAGAGACGAGCCCAAGCGAAATGAGGGTGAATCGCTAGTTATAAATGTATGGTAATATACTTGATAGCTTTGTCCATTAGTTTAATTTAAGATCTGTCAGGCTTTGACGGGACTCTTGTGGTCTCACTCCGGGTGGACGGCACCAATATGCCTTTAAAGTGGCTGAATTACTTAAAGGACCTTTTGATTTTAATGAAAATCCGTACAGAGTCTAAAATTTAAATATATTAATTTGAAATTGTTGCCAAATGTACAGAATATTATGGGTTTTATTTTTACACAGAGGATTGTATCTTGTTGAAGATAAAAAAGCGTATAAATAACTTGTGTAATAAGCGTAAATAAAGCGTAATGAGCGTAAGAAGCTTGGATCTATACATACATATCTCTGGGCTTCGTGAAGATAATAATCTAAAATCGTTGAAGAATAGAAATAAAAAATTTTGAGAATGATATAATTTAATTATGATTCTATATCATATTTTATCTACACTAATATTATAAAGAGAAAAAAAGTATTTTTGTTCGTAATGGATATAGTGAAAAATTACTAAACTGATTTATATGGGTATGAAGATAGTATAGTACCTTGTCAAGGACAAAGTATAGTTTTATCCCGAAAACCATCCCTGAAGGGGGTGAAAAGGTGGATGAAAGGTTGTATGGGGAATCAATCATTTCTTAAGTAAGGGATTTAAAACTCATCATATCTATATATATATGGTATATATATATATATATATATATATATATATATATATATATAGTCTATCTATTTTATACTAAGCATTGTAGAATAACACTTATTTAGTCCCCACTTTCTTCACATACTCTCGTAAGATAAATTTCTACATCACTCTCACACTCTCTGTAGTATAAATTTACTATAATAAGCGTACACAAAAAAGTATTATTAAATGTTAGTTCATTTCGTTAAAATTAAAATATAAAAATAAAAAATATTTTAATAAAAATATAATAATAGTATAATAAATAATAATATAATAATTTTACTTAAAAATGAAAAAAGTCGATATAAAAGATGTACAAGAATTATTGATTTAATAAAATCGATATTTTTTTCATTTTTTTATAATATTTTTCTTAGATTTGCATATTTGACATTTTAAATATAACTATCTTTTCAGATTTTTTTTCGCGGATTTATTTTGATTTTTGGTCCTCTTCTTTCGGGATATACCCGTGACGATGATTGCTGTAAAGCATTCGAAACGTCGGGAGCCAAAAACCAAAATAAATCCGCGAAAAAATCCGAAAAGATAGTTTTTTTTAGTACACCAGTTTTGTAAGAATGTTTATTATATTGTGTTATCTCGTAAATGCTTTAATAAAAACAATAATTAATTAAAAATATGTATTTATATATATATATATATATATATATATATATATATATATATATATATATATTTACGTCACATGCTTTATATGTGAATGTATCAAGATCATTTATCGTCCCATCGCTCACGAGACCAATATCTACAGTGACCGAATTAGCTTGATTAAGACGAAGCCTGAAATTCCTAAATGGATACAATGTAAGCGCACAGTATATATAGGTTTATTAGAGTACACTCCACCTTACTAAAGTTAGACTTGGTAAAATTTAAAACAGTGATACAGCACGCCGTCTCAGTGCTTATTTGTCCAAGCGACCAATTTAACGAAATCATTTTTAATACAGAATTATTGACTTTTAAATGTCAATTCTATCAGTATTAAATACACATTTTACTTTAATAAAAAAAACGAAAAGATTTTATCTATCTATCATATTTAAATTACAGAAAGTCTTGTTTTTAAAATAGATAAAAAACTGTTTACTTTAAAGAAACAAATATTAGTAGTTTTAATAATTAATAAGTACTAAAGTCAAGAGTGGTACAAAAATAATAAAAATATTAGCATCTGCTTACTTCAAACATGATCAGATTTTCTTTTCCTATAATATCCCCTTTTTCACTCCCTTAAGGGCTGATTTCCAGTGATTTCCAGTTCTTATCAAATTTCATCTGTATCGGTTCAGTACGGTTAGGAGTGATTTAAAAGTATTAAAAAAAGAAAATGTTGCCATACTCATAATAAATAATAAATAAATATGTTGGGACATTAACACACAGCAACATCTAGTTCCATGGTAAGCTACACATGTATAGCTTTCAATACATATGAAATTAATGCCCTAGCGGGACTCAAATCTGCGACCACTGGCGCTGCGAGTAGGGTTACTACTCTCTACTCACTGGTCCCTAATTTTACTTCTTTAATAGTATAAAATGAAGTCGCTTCCGCTGTCTGTTCGCTTAGATCTTTTAAACTATCAGCGGATTTTAATGCAGTTTTCAGCAATAAATAGAGTGATTCAAAAAAAACCGAGAAATTCAAAGATTTGTATTTCATAATAACCGTTACAACATACCTAGGAACGAACCCGAGCGAAGCGAGGATGAGTCGCTAGTTTCACAATAATTATGTAAATAGCATAGACAAGAAAAAGGTTATTTTTGAAACATATATATTTACCTTTTTTTGTAGTTATTTTCCTAACAAACATTATTTTTTTCGATATTATTATAAGAAGAAGAAGAAAGAAGATGAAAAAGAAGATTCAACGTAATATTTATTATTAAGAATAAACTATACCTACGAGTATAATATTACAAACTGTAAATCAAACAAAACCGGATACTAAATCTTGTAGATGTAAAATTCGCTGAACCACCCTCGTAAAGTTGTCGTGCTGTCTTATAAATTGAGGTCACACCAACGCCGGTGACTTATGTCGGGGGTGGGACATGTTGCAATGCTCAACTGACTTGGAGAGAAAGAGGGTTTTGAGGTAATAAACGTTATAATATATGAAATCTTTTTAGAACTGCTACATAAAATTAAAAAAAAAGTAAATTATCTGAAAAATTCTGATACAAAAATTGGAATTTAAAGTTGTTATAATATCAAGGTATGTTTTAGTTGTAGTGCTAGGCACAGACCTAAACTCGATATGAGTGGGATGAGGCTATAGTCCACCACGCTGGCCAAGTGCGGGCGGACTTCACATGTCTTTCGAAAACTTGCTATGTTCTCTCAGACATGCAGGTTTCCTCACCATGTTTTTCTTCGCCGTAAGGCAAGTGGTAATCATGTTGAAGATGAATTTTACATAAATGTACCAGATATATGAGATCTAAGATTTAGGCCCACTTTTTGCCTTTCCACTCTACCTGCATAGATTATCAATAACTAATTTCTATACAAACCTTTTAAAGTTAAAAGTTCTAAAAATTCTTTCTTAACAGACACTTTTTGTATGATAAAGCTACTTGCCATATTTTAAGTATGAAGCATTTAACTTTCAGAAATTTTCTGAATAATCAGTATATTAATAATCAGTGTAGTATATTAATAGACAAAAACAAAACCGCTCAGTGCCTTTTTCTCCTTTGTTTGTCAATCGATTTTCCTTTTGTTTAGTAGCTATTGACGAGTTTTAGTATTATTAATGACAAAAATTATTATAGTGAAATTTCGACCAGTCGTGAATACTAGTATAAATAAATGAATTCGACATTATAATAATACAAAGTTAAAATAATAAGCCAAAAGCTAATACAATTATACTATGAATTATACATGTTCCTACAATACAAATATGTGTAATTCATAGTATAATTGAAGTGTTCTTTATGTAATTGATAAAAGTTACTTTATGTAATTGAGCTCAAATAGGTATTTGTGGTCTTGAAAACCACATATAAACTTTAAATTATTTGGGTGTGTTGTTTCCCGCAATCTCTGTAACGGTTGAAGGATTGTCGATTAAGTCATTCTTCTATGTATTTTTATATATTCATTTCATGTATATAGAATATATGTACATAATATATAAAATAAATATTTTGAAACTAGTGACTGACTCTCTTCGTCTATCCGTGTACATAAATTTCATCCAAATTGGTTTAGTCGTTTCAGCATGACCGAGTAACATACATACACTACACACATACAAATTTTCACATTACATCTACATAATAATAACATAAGACGATAATTGAAGGCAGTGGTAGCCCAGTAGTAAGCGGGTTCAAATCCCGGGTCTTGCAATTTTTATATTTTCATGTACGAATCATCTCCAACATAATTATTACTTGTCTTACGGGGAACGAAAGTATTAGTATGAGTCTGAGAGAAAATAGCAAATTTTCGAAAGACATGTGAAGACCGTTAACCCGCATTTGGCCAACTTGGTGGACTATGGCCTGATCCACCTCGCATTGAAGGAAAGGCTGTGCCCAGCCGTGGGACATTAAAAAGGGCTGAATACGTACATACAGACATAGTAATCCGATATAACACATTTAAAAATCTTGGTACGCAAAAAGAGTAAAATGTAACGCAAAAATAATATTAAACTGCCATACATTTAAGTGAAATAGAATACTAAATTTGGCCTCTATTATAACTTGTTAGCTCTCAGTTACGAGCCTCATTTTGTACAATATATTTTTTAAACGAAAATGTTACCAAGTTTACCTTAAATTATAATAAAATTACATTTTTAGTGTATGCTCACGTATTTTATTTTGTTCATAATAATTATTTTAAAATGAAATTCACTTTTTTACGAGATATTGCTCTCGACTTTGCTAATAAAATTTCTAAAAATGCTATTTACAGAATTATTGTCATATTTTTTATGGTTATGGCATTTAATACTTTCTTAGATTTACGCAAATATTGACATTTTTAATGATTTTTTTGAGGATTTAATGTTTATTTTTGGTTTCCGACGTTACAAATTTATTATTAGAGATTTATTAAACATAATTTCACAAAACTAAATTATTTACAAAAATATTTTTTGTTTGTTTGATTGCTCTCATCTCTGAAACTATAACTTCGACTTGAATAAAAATTCTTATTGCCTATTTACTGAAAATCAGCCTATATAGTATCATGCAATAAACTAAAGTATACGAGTAGAACCGCGGGCGATAATTAGTTGTATAGGTATAATAAATATATTTTACATTTTTGCTCTGGCAATATTCTAACAAGGAAAAATAAACGTCTTCCCTTCGATAATACCAACAAGACGTGTTTCGAATATCCTAGAAGGTGTAACATTATTTTTCTTAAATGTAAATTAGGATGGGCTTTTAATGGTATTTTATGAAGTAAGTTTGTGAGAAATTAAAACAGTATTATAGGTTTACATTTTCTGTACTAGCATCGAAATCTATAATATAGAAGGTGACTTCAGGGAATTATTTAACAGTATTTAGGGTACCGTAACTAAGAAGAAAAAAAGTAGTCTTACTGCTTGTCAAGACCCTTTTTCCAACAATGCGTGGAGGTGTTAAGTAGAAATTAATATGAAATACTCATATCCACAATCCTTGGAACTGTGAAAAAAATCAACCTTCTAAGTCAACACAATCAAAAGATACGGCCGTATCAAAAGATATGCCGCATATTTTGATACTTGCAAGGAAATTAAAACCTATAAGACATTTCCCGTTGACTTAGAATATCATATAGTACAAACAAAGGGAAAATTCCAAAAAGAGTAAATTAGTAGTTTTGCGAAAACATTCATTTTTGCATTTATAAACGTGCGTAAAACTATCCTAAGGAGAACCGTAAATTTAACAGGGATAAAAGAAGGCAACCAGTGTGCATTACCAGACTATAATTTATCTCTGTGCCAAATTTCATCCAGATCCGTTCAGCCGTTCTCGAGTGATTGAGTAACGAACATCCATCCATCCAAACTTTCGTATTTATAATATTAATGGGATTGTAATTTCTCATGCTGCAGAACTCTTGGTGTGCGAGTCAGAGTCGCACTTGTCCTATTTTTATTTTTTTAATATATATTTTTAGGTTTTATTTTATAAAGTCATGGGACCATACTTTGTTGACCGCTTTTACTAAAGTTTAATAATAGTGAGGAAACGCAATCGTTTTATAAGTCTTTGTTTTACGTTACAACAAAGCTACACATTGTAGTGATTTTATTTTTCTCTTTTATATAGTTAATGAGCTGGAAAGTGACATAGAGTAAGTTTCATTGCAGTATATCTGGTGATTCCCATGAGAAAGATAACTCTGAAAATGCGTATGGGTTTTAGAAGCTTGGGACGAATTTCTTCTACATATATATTACATATATAAATATGTTGGGACATTAACACACGGCACCATCTAGTTCCATGGTAAGCTACTAGGCTCGTGTTATGGATACTCGTACCAGATAGTTGATACACTGAACAAATAAGACTTGAAATACATACATAAATAAACTTAAAAAGCAAAACTTTATCTAAATACAAAAATTGATCCAAATTGTTAGAGCCGTTATCGAGATACACGAATTAATCATACCTATATACATATATACAAGAATTGCTCATTTAATATCATAAAATAATCCATAACCTTTGGCGTAAGTAAACACAGCCAGATTACTCTACGAAGACTTAGCGGTACAATATAATATACATAATAATGTAGTAAACAGCTTCATTATTCTAAGTAACACATAATAATATACAATAAGCCAATTAATTCCACCTAATTGTGATCAAGATCTCTAGTAATAGACTAATCTATACATATAAAAATCAATTGCTGTTCGTTAGTTTCGCTAAAACTCAAAAACTGCTGGACCGGTTTGAATAATTCTTTTATTCTTTTCTCGGAAATGTGGTGGTTTAAGTATAAAAAAATAGTAAAAATTCAAAAAAAAAAAATGCTGGAAAATCGAAAAGTTACATAACATATTTTGTAGCTTGTAAACTTTATGAGTCATACTGTATACAAAGATTCAGTAGAAAAGCTGCATTCTAGTCCCCTTTAACTATTAGTTTCTGCGTAAGATTTACACTTTCTTGGAATTTGTTCTATTCATTTTTTAATATAAAGGAACTTTCAGCGCTTAACTTAATCTAAAAATGATAGCTACATTTGTTTCGATAAAAGCTCTTGGCTACAGCTAAGTCGAAAGCTTAATATGCAGAATATTTCGATGAAGATTTTATATTCTGTTAAAGAAAATACTGTAATAAATCTTTCATTTAAGTTATTTTTTTAAATATAATTTGCTTTATATAAGGAAAAGATTCTCTCCCGTGACCATGATTGCTATAAATGTTCGAAACGTAAGAAACCAAAAATCAAAATAAATCAGCGAAAAAATACGAATAAATAGTTTCATTTAAAATGTCAAATATTTCAAGTTTTATGTTAACCATAATCATTGAACTCCTCATGACTTTTATTTGCTAGTTTCATTTCCAACACCACTTGCTAATTCAAAAGGATGAATGCTAAAAGTTAGTTTGAAAGACATTTAAAGTCAGCCTACCCGCATTTGGTCAGCTTGGTAGACAGTGTTTATGCCTAATCTTCCATTCATATATTTTTAACAAGATCCGTACCCAACAGTGGGACTAAAAAGAACGGTATTTTATTTGTATAAAAATAAACTTACGTAAATCTAGTAGTATAGTTAATTACCACATCTAATTCTATCCCTACGTGGCAAATCGTCAGTTCGAGTCCCGCTCTTGAAAAATGAATGCAGCTCTCTTATTACTCATTAGTAGGTTTTCTCTTAGTTTCACTCGCGTGGTACACCATGAAAGATTTTGTATTCATACGGGATATGAAATATATTCAATTTGAAGAAGAAATAAATATACACACTTCCATGTTTATTACCATTGTGTAGGGCTGAATAGCCCTTTCAATACAAGAGGGAAAGAGTCCACCACGCTGGACAAGTGCGGGTTGGCGGACTACACGTGTCTTTCGAAAACATACTAGGTTATCCCAGACATGCAGGTTTCCTCACGATATTTTCTACCATCGTAAGACAAGTAACATGTTGGAAATGATTCGCACATGTAAGTATCAGAGATAAAAGACCCGGACTTTAAACCCACTTCACTGAGTTTCCCAATACTGAATTATTATTTCATTTATAACATTAGCTTGACTATTGTACCATGAAAGAGGAAATAAAGCACAATAGAGCAGTCATTTCCCAAATAGCATTTGACCCTCCCCGGAGATATTAAATTTGTGAATATTTTCGCATTAACACATCATGCTTGAAATTATTTAAACACGCGCAATCTTTCCAATCTTTCGCCTGACTTACTTTTATATGGACTCATTTGATTTCAGATTTGAGTATTATTTGCTATACAATGTTTAGGTAATATTTTTAAAACGTAAAAAAAATGTAATTTATCAGTAGAATAACGTGGTTAATAGCAGATTTGAATCTTGCTTTGAGCAAATAGTCTATTTAGGCTACGCATTGATCTCTAGAGCTTCTTCCATTGAAAACAATAAATAAAATAAAGCTCTCATTTGCCTTAGAAGTTTTTTTAATGTTCGCTGGTAATATTTTAACCAAATTGAGTAGAATGACAATTTGGGTGAATGTATTATTTTGTTATGCGCTGTCTTTGACTCTTATCAAGTTTGAGATTTTCAAGAAAAATAACTTTGACTTAATTGTTAATTAATTATTTTCAAATTATTTTATATTTTTTAGTCAAAAGTGATTATAAATTGCTTTGTATTCATATTAATCTTGGACTTGTATTAAAACGCGAAAGTTAGTGTGTTTTTATCCCTTCAAGTTTAAATGTCTTGACCTATTTGGATAAAATTTAACACAGATAGTAAGAACGTACCTACATATAATATTGCTTTAAATTCTCATACGCGCAGGAATTAATTCACACAAGAAAACGCTAAAAATAAATTATTTTCTATTATATATGAACAAATTTTATCTTATATATCAAAAAAATGGCACACAGTGTACGTATTTGTACTGTGTACGATACAATGCTTAGGACAATAAAAATACCCAAAAGCTTTTAAGCTCCTGTCACGATGGCTTCGGAACCACTGATTGGCAGATACACAGACGTGCGTTTTTTAGAAACTCAATTCGAACCAACGAAATATCATTATAAGCAGGACCCGCGGCTTTGCTCGCGCTAAAACCTCCTCTATTTTACCCCCTTATGGGATCAATTTCTAAAAATGCTTAAACATGTATTTAGCATGAACACCAAGTTTCAAGTAATTCTGATCATAAATATTATTTTTTTGGGTTGTATGTACGTATTTTCATTTGAAATTTTCAAATTTCAAGTTGAAATTTTTCATTTTTTGTAAAATAAAAAAATCATTTTTGATAACGCGAAGAAAAGTTTTTTCGCACCCTCAGAATTTTACAAATTTTGAAAAATTGACTGGCTATGTCTATTCTGAATTTCACTTTAATCCGTTAGTTCAGCCGTAATAGTGTGAATAACTAGCAAACAAACACCACCCCTTATAAACTTTCGCATTTACAAAATTAGTTTGAATACCTATTAATTTTACTCATCAAAATATTCATATAACTTATTTGTTAATCTAGCTAGTAGTTTTTACATTAGTAGATTACATAGTCCAAGATTTGAATCCTGAGTCATGCAAAAATATAGTTTAATTGGGGTCCAGAAATTCTGAAGCCCTTTGCTAGTAAAAATCAAAGTTTGTTAATTATATTTATTACATAAACATATTTATATCTTTAACTCAAGCAAAAATCAAACTTCAAACCACCTCCTAAAGTGAAATCGTTTAAAGCCAGCACACTCTCTCATTGCACTATTATCGCAACAGAGAATAAATAAAAACAATAGAAATGAAAAGCCGAAAATAACAAAATGATTAATGACATCTAACTTTTAACATTATCTATTATACTTCAACAAAGCGTGATTGATTGCTCTTATAAATATAACTTGGGCTAGTTTTTTACGTGGATAATAAAGGCAATATGGTTTTATTATGAATAGATGATAAAAAATTTAGATTCAAAAACAAGAGACGTAGTATTTAGTATGTGTATGTATTCAGCCCTTTTTAACGTCCCACTGCTGGGCACGGGCCTCCCTTCAGTACGAGGGGAATTTGGCCATAGTCCACCACGATGGCCAAGTGCGGGTTGGCGGACTTCACATGTCTTTTGAAAACTTGCTAAGTTGTCTCAGACATGCAGGTTTCCTCATGATGTTTTCCTTCACCGTTAAGACAACTAAGACAAGTAATTCTTTTGGAAATGATTCGCACATGAAAATATCAGAGGTGTGAGATCCGGGATTTGAACTCGCTTCACTCGGTTTCCCAAGCGAGCGCGTTACCACTGCGCTACCACTGCCTCGTCGTAGACGTAGTAGCAGATTCGATATCTGAACTGAACTCAGAACTTCCACTTCTACTATTTTTTTATAATTTTTCTATTAATAATAATTATACTTATCGGAAAACAAAAAAATATATGTATTTGTAAAACGTAAAATGTAAGTATGTATGTTACAAACATACATACTTACATTTTACGTTTACTCCATAACGCTAAATCGGCTGAATAAATTTGGATAAAACTTAGTATACATAATGACTAACCTATACCTGGAGTAACACATAGGCTACTGTTAGGCACTAGGGAAGCACCTTAGGGAAGGATGGGTGAGTCGCTATTAAAGTATAATTTATAAATATAAACTACGTGTCTACGAAACTACGAGCTATGACCTACGAAACCTTGTGTAAACCTTAATATTATCATCAACTGTATTAAAAAGAAGTTTAATTATTCGGTTACGAAACACTTTGCGGGTATTAATATGTGGGACTAATCCTAGTTGATATCACGCTTTATAAGTACACAATTATTGTATTAGTCTTTGTAAAACAATAATATTTTTTAAAATCAAATATCGAATTTCTCAATACAACTTCCATTTTAGAGCTTCCGCGGTACGGATGCCTTCTGCTTTCCAGTGATAGTTTTTCACAGACTAAGAATGCTTCTATAAGTAAAAAGCTTTACAATTAGATTTGTTTTTTTTACACAGCACCATCCAGTTCCATGGTAAGCTACGAGACTTGCATTATGGTTACCAGATAGTTGATACACTACACATATATAACTTAAAATACATACATATATTATTATAAACACCCATGATTGGAGTACAAATATTTGTGCTCATCATACAAATGAATGCCCCCAGCAAGACTCAAACCCGCGACCGCTGGCACATCAAGTAAGGTTACTAAAAACTGAGCCAAACGTATAGTCAAATGTTTAGATTTTATTCAATTTGAATTTTATTGTTATATTAGGAACAAAAGCTCAAACTAGTAGTGTACTTTGATCATTTGAAACAAAATCTATCTATAATTTTAATTTAGAGTAATAATAAATTAATCATATTAAATTAATTTCAACAATCAATAATTAAAATAACGTAATATTTTGAAAATATGTACGTAATGCTTGTGTTTATAGTCTTCAATCCCTCCACGACCGCGGACACGTCGGCGTGTCAGTCAACAATAGAATTCATAGAATTTTATTTAATTTATATTAAAGAGGTGTTAAGCGTTTTTTACCGGCGTTTTTCTAAAAACGCCCGTCTGCGTCAAACAAAAATAGTTTTAATAGACAGAGGCTGGATATCTCGAGCCATTTATATCCATTGTGCTTTCGAAATGAAAATCCTTTTTTATTTCATACGATTTTAATAAAAAAATGTCACAAAAACTACCAAATGGAATTCAGACTGAGATTTTGTGATTAACCCAAAAATATTTATTACAACTAGAGTTCCGCAATCGGATTAAATAAAATATACATTATTATTATTATATATAATATTTAGTAATTTTGTGTTTTAGGTTTAATTTCTGAAATTGAATAATATCGTTCTCCTCAACGCTATTGTGGCGAGTATTCTCACTAAGATAACGCATATAAGCAGAAAACTAGCTTGACTCGTAACTCGGACTCAGGACCTAATGCTATGAAAGCATAAGCAACGAACATTTTAGCCACTAGACTATCAGTCAATAATACGTGCCATAATAACACTTAGGTTTACTTTTATAGTTATAGTTATAATTATTTTTGCCATGTTTTGAAAACATTATGAGAGTAAAATTTTTACGATGCGCGCTCACACAGACAGCCAAAAACCAACATGATGAAGTTACCTGAGAGCGACATGATAAAGTTAGCTGTATTCCTTTTACAAACAGAAAATTGCGACATACGGGATGAAATCTTTAGCTATTTTTGTTCTGTTACGCCAAAGAAGTATAACTTCTTACGTACGTACATAAGTATACACACGTTTTTTTTTTGTTCTTAGGTTCATTTTAGACAGCAAGTCTCTGGTGACTATGATAGCTGTAAAGCTTTCGAAACGTCAAAAACTAATAATCAAAATAAATCCGCAAAAAAATCCGAAAAGATAGTTTTATTTAAAATGTACTAAAAATTGTAAAATATATTGTGGGAAATAAGTATATGAAATGTCTTATTACTTATATAAAACTTTTAATAGCCAAAGTCTTCGGAACCCTTAGTGGTAAAAAAACACCATGCACATATGAACCTTTCATGATTCATACTTTAAAAGCTCGTTTTAAAACAATATAAATAAATACAAAACGAATTATTTATTTGAAATAACTTTCGGAGTATAGAGTTTATTTTATAAAATGTGAACAGTGGTTTGGATTACTCGTATTGGTGGTACAGCTTTATACAGCTTTATGTAGAGTATAGCAAGTTTATTTTAATCCTACACCATTTTATTAATATATAACGGTAAGTATCAAATAGATAGACTATATATTATTATATACAGTACATAAATTATACATATATTATATGTATTGCGCAGACCCCAAGTAATTGGGAAATGGGCAGGGAGATGATGATATATTATACATATACGTATACAATTACATAGATATGATGAGTTTTATTCCCTTACTTGAGAAATGATTGATTCCCAATATAAACTTTCATACCCCTTTTTCATCCTCTTAGGAGATCATTTCCGGGATAAAAACTGTCTTTTGTCCTTCCTAGGGTCTCAAACTATCTTCACACCAAATTTTATCTAAATCTGTTAAGCGCATTTTTTGTTTATTCTTTATAAACGAAAATACTTTTTTTTCTTCTCTGCTTCACTCGCGCTAAAACTACAAAAAAAACCTCTTTGGATGCTATTAGTAATAATGTATGGAAGTCTGCTCCGCTCCCTTGAGTAGTAGTTTAGTGATATATAGCTTATAGGCTATAGCCTTACTTAAAAAACAGGCTATCTAATGCAAAAGGAATTTTTCAAAAGAGGTTCGGAGTTCTAGCGTGGTGAACATTAAATGGGATGTTAAAAATGACTGAATACACAATACAATACTTTTGATATTTGAAATTTATAACATAATCTATACATATAATAAAATTGTAACTGAGCCGAATCTGTACATTATTTTTTTTTTGGAAAATCTCTTTGAAAAAACATTATTATTGATACAGCGGCCGAATCTATAGTTTTTAGAATTTTTGTCTGTCTGTCTGTCTGTCTGTTACCGCATCACTGAAAAACCACTAGAGGGATTTTCATGAAATTTGGTATGGTGATAGCTGGTTATCCGGGTCAACATATAGAATACTTTTTACCGCGGGAAAATGTCTCATTTCTGAGAAAAAATACAAAAACTGCAATGTAAGAGTGTACGTATAAGTACGTGTGTGTACGTACGTGTAATACGTAAAACCTAAGAATTTGGTTTTTGGTCATCTGAACGCGGGCGGAGCCGCGGGCAATGCTAGTATTACATACGTATAACATCTATTGAAATATATTGAAACTTAAATATTAAAGTTATCATCATCAAATCAATGTTATATAAACATAAAACATTATGTTTCCATCTGAAATAATAAGCTACTATACATTTAGAATAATATTAACGTATATAATATGTGTATCTATGTATAGATGAAAATAAATATACATTTATATTGTATAATGTATCCATACATTAGTATATATATATTAATATAAATGCGAAAGTAGTTCTGTCTGTCTGTTACCTTTTCACGTTTAATCCGCTGAACCGATTTTGACTAAATTTGGTATGGAGATAATTTGAGACCCTGAGAAAGACAGGATAGCCCATTATTTTTACTTAAGGAGGTTTAAAGGGGGGTGGCACTTTGTATGGGGAATCAATCATTTCTCAAATAAGAAACCTTGAAAAACGTTTTCCAAGATGATTAATAATCAAAGATATGTTTTTTGTATGTACATACGTAAAATACATAATATATGTACATAATAAATAAAAAAACAAAAATAATAGGGATGGAAATCCCTATTATTGTGTTCTCCTCAACGGTCAGTCAAAATTTAGAGGCGCGTTTCAAAACGCTCAATCATTCACGTCAGTAGAGTATCGATAAACAAATAAACTTCGCAACTAATACAAATATTTGCGGTGTATTTCAAAGGTATTCATATATTTTCGACGTCTCTGATATATTTAAGTAAGAAACAAAGTACTAGGTATATAACATACAGAAAAATCTGACGAAATATATATATTTGTTGTATTGATATACAAAAACTCAATTAGCGTCTAAAAAGTATCCTCAAAAAAGGTGCACATAATATGCGCTTGTTTGAAATATCTTATTCATTGCTTTTTCG
The DNA here is from genome assembly GCA_921882275.1 of Brenthis ino. Taxonomy (NCBI): domain Eukaryota; kingdom Metazoa; phylum Arthropoda; class Insecta; order Lepidoptera; family Nymphalidae; genus Brenthis; species Brenthis ino. The sequence continues at coordinate 8,592,856 of OV170233.1, forward strand.
ATGACAAAATTAAAACTTTCACACTTTCTTTCGCTTAAAAATGTACTTTATGTGGTGTGTGTAAGTTCGAATTTGTATTTAGACAATTAGGACTGTTGATTTATGAATTTTATTCTTTGGTTTGACTTAACGTCACATGTCGACGCCACTTTTTGAAGATATTTGTTAGGAAATTGTATTTATGTTTTTATATATCAACTAGCATTACCCGCGGCTCCGCCCGCGTTTAGATGGCCAAAAACCAAATACTTAGGTTTTACATATTAGTAGACTCTTATATTGCAGTTTTTGTATTTTTTTCTCAGAAATGAGACATTTTCCTGCAGTAAAAAGTATCCTATATGTAGACCTGGATAACCAGCTTACCAAATTTCATCAAAATCCCTTCAGTGGTTTTTCTGTAATGCGGTAACAGACAGACAGACAGACAGACAGACAAAAATTCTGAATACATAGATTCGGCTTCTGTATCAATAATAATGTTTATTTCAATAAGATTTTTCAAAAAATATTTTATGTACAGATTTGGCTTAGTTACAATTTTATTATATGTATAGATGATTTGTTGCCTCATTCTTTACAGTTTGAATTACAAAAGTTAGGTACTTAAAAGTGTTACATGCATGTTTGTGATATTTACTATTTATTTAATTATTACTATTTTGTTATCAGAGCAAAATAATTTTCATCTCCTGCGCTTATTTAATTAGGTTTATTCTCACAAAAAATCATATGTTAAAATAATTAATAATATATAAACTAAAGAATAATATAGACAAAGTATCGTAGAACTAAAAATGACGCCTTTAAAATAATATATAAGGTTTTAAAACAAAGTACAGATATTAATAGAATATTTATTGCTGCTATAAGTAAATAAATAGCTAATGGATTTTATTATAATACCAATATAAATAAATAAGCTACAATTATGCTATCTTTCTTTCAAGCAAAAAAAACGAATGCTTAAAAATATAAAGTAATATTATTTTATTTTAATTATTCATATTTTATTTTCAAAAATTGTAAATCAACAAGTAATAAATATCTAAAATTTCCCTTATTATTAATTCAAGAAAGTAAGCGATCTGTATAATAGAATCAAGAATAGTAGCATAAACAGCAAATAACGCTACTATTTTTGACTTCGACATATATTGGCGGGTTCCGTCTATATAATTCTTTAGTCTGAGTTTATAAAAGATAAATTATCTATTTACCATATATGGATAATACTACAGATAATATAAAAGTATAGCGTACCTCTTTCAGCCGAGATGAAATGGAAGCCGAAGACTGCCAGGAACAAGATTTTCAACTTCATTTTAACCACTTTCACTGTCACTCTTACACATTAGAACTACACTACACTCGCACTTCAAATCACTTGAAGTTAAATTACTTCATGGCGTCATTTAGACCAAATACCTGGAACAAAAGCAAATTTATTAATATAAAATCTATGTGTAAAAAATTCAGTTGTAGCCAAAAATAGGCAGTGGTAGCCCAGTGATAACGCGTTCACTTAGGAAAGCGAGTGAAGTGGGTTTAAAACCCGTGTCTTGCAGCTCTGATATTCTCATGTGCAAATCATTTCCAACATGGTTATCACTTGTCTTAACGATGAAGGAAAACATCGTGAGGAAACCTGCATGTCAGAGAACCTAGCAAGTTTCAAAAGACATGTGATGTCCACCAACCCGCACTTGGCCAGCTTGGTGGACTATGGCCTGGTAACCCTCGTACAGCAGTGGGGTGTTAAAAAGGGCTTACGTATCGTATATTATATGTACATAATAGAGTATACTGTTGTAATATATTATGCTTTTTAAATACGTTATAATTTGTGGTTATTACGTGGGCTTTTTATCGAAAATTCTTCAAGCTACTAATAAAAACTAGCAAAAAAAAATAAGAGAAGAAAAGTAAGTCATTGCACGAATAAACACTTTAATTGACAAAAAAGCTTTATTATTTTAAAATACATCTCACTTTTAGTACCAACATCGGTATTTTCATACTTTTCTACATTTTGAAACGACAAAAGGCAGTCGTCAATTAGCGAAAGAATGATTCTTCCCATCGGAAGTTGTTAGACAGTCGCTTTGAAGTACTCGCTTTCACTTTGACTTCAAAAACTAATATACATTTATTTGAAAGATACAATTCTAATTTTACACTAATTAGATAATATAATTTTGTAGTATTTTAAAATACTTCTATTTTTATTATTAATATACAAACACCTAAGAAAGACACAGTGTTTCAAATGTGTCCTTAAAAAAGGGCGCACAGTTCAAATTTTTTCAATAAGCAATTTTTTCAAATAGTCTTGAATTGCGTGAGACCTAAATATCAGTGTTCGTTACAAAAATATAAAAATATTACATTTAGAACCTTAAAAAAGGAACAAATATTTTTTTTATTTGTAATATATTTTACTAACATTTAGTACACCAACAACAACACCTCGTCTTCAATCGTCATCAAAAATGTAATTCATAACTCAGTTATAAATATTTGCCTCGAAGTCGGCTTGAATCCGCGATCTCCAGATAATACCCAGACCACTGCGCCAGATGGTTGTGAATAGGAATGGCTCATATCTATTTTCAGTTTCTATCAGTTGCTATCAAACAATAGGTGTTATATCAGAGTTTCATAAAGATGCTAGAGCTTCTTTACCAGATTGTAGTAAACATATTATATATCAGGAAAATGTGAGTGAGTCAGTGAGTCAGTGAATGTTTAGTAAAAACATTTTGAGTTTTGAAAATAAATATTATAAACTAGCAAATTACGCTCGCTTCACTCGGGCGCGTCTTTAAATTCTCTTGAATTTATAATATTGTACATAATATCATAACCACTTTTTGGCAAATTTTATTACTAAAAATAGCCTATGTGTATATATGACGAGAAGAGTAATGGAAATGAATATAGGTGGATTTAGAGGTAGAGAAAGATGGAAGAAAAAATAGATAGATTGTGTGAACATGGCATAAAGGAGAAAGGGGTGAATGACGAGATGACGAGTAATTTGGGAAAGTGGAAGAAGAAGACTTACTGCGCCCCAAATAACTTGGGAAATAGGCAGGAAGAAGAAACAAAACCTACGTGTTACTCTAAATCAAAATCTATCTTTATATTAAATTTTATCCAAATCTGTTGAGCTATTTCAGCTTGAAGGAGTAACAACGATATATACACACATATATAAGTTTCGCATTTATAATACTCGTGATAGGATGTATAGTAAAACGTCAACAACATGGGATATACTTTATTTAATAAAAAAAACTTACATCCAAGACACTACTAGTGGGTTTGATTATGTCACGATACAAGTGTTTTAAATTAGTCTTATTATGATTCACACCTCGCATCATCAAAGTCACGGTAAAAAAGTAGATTTAGTCACTAGCTATGTATCTCTTCCTGTACATGTGGTATATAAATACATAAATATTATAAATATAAACACCCATGGCTGTAGTACAAACATTCGTGTTCATCACACAAATGAATGCCCCAGCGGAACTCGAACTCGCGACCGCTGGCACGGCAAGTAGGGCACTACAAATTGAGCTAAATGTGTCGTCAAATTTTAATTTTGTTTTGTACATAGGGCCAAATAAACTACTTTCTTAGATTAAATAACTCTGTATGAATAACTATATTTTAAAAATAACACAATATAGCAAAAAGGTCTTTTCAGACCATTTCATTTTTTTTTTTATTATTTAAAATGATAATATTTTAATTTTTATTCTAGGGAACACTCGATGTGCAAGTCAGACTCGAACTTGTCCAATTATTTTATATTAGTATATAAAGCCAGTCATATAACGAATTTGTTATAGTTTAACATTAAATCAAATATTGCTGCAGCGTTTGAAAGGAAATTGGTTTAAACAGTCTTACGAGTATTTATAACTTCCAGCATTCTACGATATATTTTTGGCTCTTTCGGTCTCGTAACTAGAAAATCTAATTTTATCGACAGTAACTACTAATACCGTTTTGAAATACAAAAGTTTCTCTGTCTGTCAATCTATGTTTATCTATAAATCAAGTCCCTAGTGCAGGAAGTGAGGAAATAGCACTGTGGAATGGCTTTACAAGCTGCCAAGTCTAAGGGGTTCAAATATTAGGAGATTTTTAGTATTAGCATATGGATTAATAAATATAATATCCATAAAAATTATTATATATTTTAAAATTTGTCCATCTGTTACCTTTTTGTAATTAAAACTCTGTACAACTTTCGATGAAATTTAGCCAGAACATAGATTGAATCCTAGTGTACATAGGCTAACTTAGTCCTCATCTTACTTACCTTGTGAATAAAACCACAGGCAATACAGAATTGGGTTAGGAATGAAAAATTTCCATTCTTAAAGTTGACTGAAACTTTTTAAATAATGTTCATTTAATACTTTATTAGATTTACACAAATATTTGATATTTTAAATAAAACTATCTTGTCAGATTATTTCACGCATTTATTTTGATTTTTGGGTCCCGACGTTTCGAATGCTTTACAGCAATTATGGTTACAGGGGAGACTGAGTTTGTCGACGTCTCAAAGGCGTTATATACTTGTTACAGACAGTGCCTACCCACTATTTTACCAAATTATATTTTTTTTTAAATAAAAATCCGCGAAATAATCCGAAAAGATAGTTTATATATTTTTAAATCATGAAAATGTGGACAAAAGTCTTGTATTTCTCAATTCAATGAAGCTTATTGGTTAGGAAGTCCAAGCTTTAATACGATAATAAGTTGACTTCGAATAAATCCTTTAAGCATATTACATTTACTAACATGAGGTTTTATATTTCCGTACATAAATATGTACGTTGATAAACTCCACGTTTTTTTAGTTTTGTTTAATGTTTACGTTCATTTAATAGCGAATTAAATTTTGCCTCTGGCTTCGCTCGTGTCATGAACGTAAAAATAGTGTGTGACTATACCTATATTTTTTAGGCATACTTTCTTATCTTTCAGCCGACTTTTAAAAAGGAGTACCTAAGCCCAATATAAGTGTGTATGTGAGCGCAGAACTACACGACCGAATTTTATTCTTCCCATTTTAATCTTTTTGTCTATATATGCCAGTACAAAAAAACCCTTTACAACTTGGCCACCACTTTGGCAAATTGTATAGTTATGTGTTATTTCTTTACTTTCTACCAAACTAGGGACTTCAAATAAAGATAAATAGGGACGGATGGACAAAGAAACTTTTGTATTTCAAACGGTATTAATAGTTATTAGTTACTGTCAATTAAAATTAGATTTTTATTACTCGATCCAAGCTACATTAGAACATTATTGTTATATTATATGTTTATAATATAACATAACTTGTATTGAATTCTAAAAAAATTTGCTATGATCAATTAAAACAACAAGTGTATTAAACATTTCCAGTGAAATGAACGCGCCATAATATTCCAATGAATAATTAATTAAGCATTTAAATATATTCTACATATTTTGCATAAAAATTTGAATGTATACAACAGAACTGAATGAATATCTGAACAACAAACAACTTATTTGTTACTAATAAATATTTTTGTTTTGATTAAAAGAGCAAAAGATAGAATACTAGTAAAGAAAGAAGATGACTCATTTGCATTATTTGCTAAGCGATATCGAAATAGCATCCATACTAATATTATAAATGCGAAAGTAACTCTGTCTGTCTGTCTGTTTATCTGTCTGTCTGTCCATTACTTTTTCACGCTTAATACGTTGAATCGATTTAGATGAAATTTGGTATAGAGATAGTTTGAGACCCTGGAAAGAACGGTAAGGGAGTAAAAAGTGGGGTGGAAGTCTTATGGGTAATCAATTATTTCTCAAGTAAGGAGTATAAAATTGATCAAACCAATGTACGAGTATTTATAGTGTGTCTCTTCCATACTAAGCGTTAAAACGCATCTACGTAAGGATGAGTTGTTAGTCTGTAACATACTGACAAAACAATTTTTACCTATTTTAATATAGTTTATACGTAGAAGATATTAAGATATTATTTTTAGATTATAATCCAAAAATCATCGAAAATTATATCCATGCGTAATAGCAAATGTGGTTCAGTGACGCGGCGCTCAAAATAAACGTCTCTAGCAACCGAGCTATTTGCATCAACGTTTCGCACTATTAGTTCACCAAGGAATCCGTTATACTATGCTATGGAAAGTATTGACCTAATTAATATATATGTATGTATGTAAATATTAATAAATAAATTTTGTGACATTAACACACAGCGCCATCTAGTTACCAATACCAGATAGTTGATACACTACAAATATACTATAACTTTAAATAACATATTATAAATATAAACACCCATGACTGGAGTACAAACATTCGTGCTCATCACACAAATGAATGCCCCCAACGGGACTCGAATCCGCGACCGCTGGGACAGCAAATAGGGTCACTACCAACTGAGCCAAACGTGTCATCATATTACTCGTATATACATAATTTTAAATAAAATGTTTGAAAAAATACCTTTTCGCAATTTTCGGATACTTATTGATTCTGAATATCCTTTAGATATATCAAAAGCCTCAATCTCCTCTGTAACCATCTTTGCTGTAAAACATGTATGCATGTAGGTATATATGTATGTTTGCATGTTTGTTTGTACGTATGTAATTAGGTTAGATGCACGATTTTGTATTAAAGGATATGCCTAAAACTATAAGATTTTATTTAATATAATTATTTATTTTATATTTAAAGAATTATATTTACATTAAAGCTACATATTAAGATTATTAGATTTTAAAATCCAAATAATAATTAAATTAATAAATAATTTCAAATCTGTTTAGTTTAATATTTAATTTTATTTATATATATATTTTTTGGTAGTGACTCTGAATATACAAGGCTTTAATGGCGTTTTTGAAAATCCAATAGTGTTATGTCAATTTTTTGTGTAATATTAGTAATTATTTTATTTCGATACAATTATTAGATAAAACACGTATTTCGATGGTTTAAAAATGTAGCCTCTAAGATACAAAGTTAGTTTTGGGAAGTAAAACGTGTGAAACCGGATTATTTTACTAGTTAAATATAAATTGCATTCAGCATCTACAAATAGTAAATATATGTATTTATATATTACGTACTTAAGCAAATTTCCTCCATATCAAGATCTATAAAAACGTCAATAATGAAATTCATCAAGATTCCTAAAAGCTCATAAGATATAATAAATTCTGCAATATCTGGCGCTTTGACCTGCATACACACGAAGCTGACAACCATGTTTACTAGTAGCTTAAAGACCTACTAGCCCAGGTTTTGTTTCTCATATAAATGTAGCTCTCATATAAATATGTAAAATGTGAAAGTGAAGTATTTAATATTTTGTTAGTTTTACTGTAAAGAATCAACAGATTTGTTTGAAATTTGGGATAGTTTCAGCTTTTTTTCTGGATCAACTCTTTTAATACATGTTTGATACGAGCAATGTACAATTAGTCTCAGAGTAAAATGGATATGACATACGGACAGACACTTGACGAAATTATAAGGATTTATAGGATTTTTGTTTTTTGGCTACTGTAGATATACGAAAAAATGGTGTATATTGTAGCGATACTATAATATTTACTCGTCCATCAAAAATAAACTGAAATAGTTACTTAAATGTATGTATATATCAATTCAGTCCTTTTTAACGTCCCACTGCTGGGCACGGGCTTCCCTTCAATACGAAGCCATAGTCCACCACGCTAGCCAAGTGCGGGGCGGACTTCACATGTCTTTCGAAAACTTGCTAAGTACTCTCAGACATACACGTTTCCTCACGATGTTTCCCTTCACCTTAAGACAAATGGTAATCATATTGGAAATGTTTTTCACATGAAAATTCCATAGGTGCAAGATTCGAGATTTGAACCCGCTTCACTTGTATTTCTAAGCGAGCGTTACCACTGGGTTATACAGCCTACGTCACCTAAATATTTGTATGAATTTAAAAATGAAAATATTTAATACAAGTTTCCATAGAATCATGTGTTACAGAATGGTAATAACGTGTGACCCATATACGGTGATATGCGGTCTGCTTAGACGGAAATCGGTTTTCGGACATCACGTTTACATTGTTACCTTTCGATTTGACCAAAATCACTATTTTCCACTTTACAAAATCTAAAATTTAAACTTATTATATCTTGACGACACGTTTGGTTCAGTTTGTAGTGATCATACTTGCTGTGCCAGCGGTCGCGGGTTCGAGTCCCACTGGGGGCATTCATTGGTCATGGGTGTTTATATTTATAATATGTATGTATTTAAAGTTATATATGTGTAGTGTATAAACTATCTGGTATCCATAATACAAGCCTCGTATATTACCATGGAACTAGATGGCGCTGTGTGTTAATGTTACATATTTACTACTGCCTGTACATACTAGTCATTATTTCTGTACCCATAATGCGATAATCTGCTTTACACAATATATTGAAAAAAAAATTTTTTGTAACAACAGTGTCGTCGAACCAAAATATGAACAGATACTTTGGAGCCATCACATTATACGAATACATTTGTCAAACGGCCCGTTATGTACGAATTTATTGATAATAGTGACGTTCTGCCGTGATTGCCGATATGAATAATGATTGCTTCACGCTAAATGTGTTTGGAAAGTCACGAAAATGACGTGTTTATGATAATACCACAACATAAATACAGTGTTACACGAATAAATTCACGGTCTTTGCAAGGGTAAGGAAAGTTGTTTATATGACTTTGTGTATGGACGTTATTATCTTGGAAGTAAATTGGCGAGTTGCTACTACTTTGGTTGAAACTAACTTTTTTTTAGGTTACGCTTACGTCTTATGAATTAAAAAATACTTCTCTATGTAACAGAAAAATCTTATTGAAATCGGTACAGATTTTTAAGGGATTATCAAATACAAATATTATATTTTAGTTAGGGAGCTTATGATATTATGCAAAAATATACTAATTAAAGACCCCTCTTGTCCTCCTGAGATTTCGCTAACGACGGTCTAGACAAATTATACAAGGATGATATTACAGTGAAGTAGGTATCTGCTTAAAGCACTCTATCATACATATATTTCACTCTCAAATTTCAATAAAACGACAATTTGACACAAAGAGTGAGAAGTCAAAAACCGCCTACTTCCTAACTTCTATCTGCTACTAAGATTTTGTTGTCAGAAAAACCCAATAGGTACACCTTAAATGGCCCAACTCGAAACTGGAACCCAGGACCTCGGAATCTCTCTCAGCCACACATGCTGACCAAAAACAATATCTTCAATTGAATCTATTTACATAACTATTAATGCTATATAACTTAAGATGAGTCATACGAAGACAACAGGAGACGGCTTAACCAAAATCCCTAATTAATTTAACAGTAGGTATACTTATTACAATACAATGTACACTGTGTTGCTTTAATTAGTTTGATTGTGTGACTTAATGACGTTTCAAATGTCAATAATTAATTAATTGTTTGTTTGTAATCCTATTTACTCAAGGAATATCTTTATATGTATATAAAACTGGTTTTCTCGGCCTAAATGGCTTGACCGATTTTGATGATTTTTGATGTACATATAAAGTCATTTGGATAGGTCTTAGTTACCTGTTAGGTGGTGCTGTTATCGAGATCTAGATTTTTAGGGTATCCGAAGGGCGCTAACTACTAACTTAATAAGCCTCAATCCGTCTCTCCGTCCGTCTGTCAGAGGTCTGTTTCTCATGAACCATAATAAGTAGAGAGTTGAAATTTTCACAGGGTAAGTATGTATTTCTATTGCCGGTATAGTAACAAAAATTGTAAAAATAAAAAATAAAAAAAAACAAGAAAAAATTGTTTAACGTTCAATCAAAATTCAATCAAGACAATCTTAATATTTAAGATAATAAACTCAAATTTCATAAGAATTTTTCAGAAAATGTATTTTTAATTTGAAAAAAAAAACATAGGCAAAGCCATAGTATGAATGACTAAAATAAACCTTTTAACCTATAAACTAATACTTCTTAGGGTTGGTATGTTGTATTTGTCATATTTGGCGTAAAAGCCAATACTTCACTCCACTCTATTGGTATGACGAGTCGACAAAAGCTTTATCTCGTTATTAACTCGCTTTGTGGCTTCTTCCGTACAAGGAATAAGGTTTAGCGACAATCGATATTTTTAATGTTTTTTTTATATAAAAAAATGTATATATTAATAATTTACGATTTTTTTGTTAGTTTATTATATTATCTAACTTTGTAGCTTAGCCCTTCAAAATTTCAGTTGCGTCATTCTAGATATTATATACTTTCGTTATATCAGGCAATTAGATCAAAATTGTAAAAACTATAGATAAGACTTAATATTGTACTACTATTGAAATATATAGATGTTACAAAATATGCAACTTCGGTCAATACTTTATTGTTCATCTATACTTAATATTGTAAAGGGGCAGAGTTTGTTTGTTTCAACGCGCTTATCTCAGGAACTATTAATCCGATTTGAAAAAAATTTTTTGCATTATTTCAAATCGTGCTTATTGAGGAAGGCTATAGGCTATATATCCTATAATATACGTATAGTCTATCTATTCCATACTAACCGTTAAAACATACCTAGGGACAAACAGAGCGAAACGAGTGAGTCGCTAATAATAATATATTTACATAGATATATTATATTTTAAGTACCTGGACGGCCGAGCTTAGCTCGAAAATTGCCTTTTTCAGAAAATACATCTATAATATAGATAAACCTAAAAAACAAAACCTTGTCTAAATACATATATAATTATAATTTCCCATTTAATATTATAAGATGTATAGATCTAGTCTAGCCTGTCTAAGAAATTTTGATTAAGTACTCTTTGAAGTTCAATCTTTCAACGAGCCATTATGTTTGTAGAAAGGTAATTTACGTAAAGGAAATACTACTTGTAGGGCAGGAAACGAGGGCTAATTTTGGAGAAAAGAATCTGTCCTACCATTTTTATCTTTTTAAAAAATAAAGAAAAAATGCTATCGCTCAACAAAATATTAGAAAGGGAGGCGAGATTAGATAACTGAACTCTTTTTCAAAAATCTAGAAAGGTTTCTAGGTTGGCTTCCCCACTAATATTATAAAGATGTATGTATGTTTGTTATTGTTTTTTTTATACTATTCTGAATTAGTGCTTGACTACGTTCCGCCTGATGGTAAGTGGTAACGCAGTCGTAGATGGTAAGTCGCACTAATTCAGTAGCCACCTATTCACTCTTGCCTTGAAGACACCCATGTTGTAATCGGACGGAAACACCGACGCCGGCAGGTTGTTCCAATCCTTAGCCGCACGTATAATGAATGACGTTGCGAAACGCTTCGTCCGGAGGGGTGGAATGTCCACGACATAAGGATGGAGACCAGCCGTTCGTCGGGTTGTCCGATGGTGGAAAGGGGATGGAGGAGTCAAGCCGTGTAGTTCCTGCGCACACTCTCCGAAATGTAATCTATAGAATACACAAAGGCTGGCAACCCTACGTCGGCACGATCGAGGCTTTGTAAGTTAGCTTTTACCAGCGTAGGGTCACCAATAAGCCTGCGAGCACGCCTCTCAATTGAATCTAAGGCTGACAGATGGCACTTCACAGCACCAGCCCAAATGTGACTACAGTATTCCACACACGACCGGACTTGACCTTTATATAAAACAAGAAGCTGTCCCGGTGAGAAATACTGTCGGACTTTGCTAGTATGCCAACTTTTCTCGCTGTAACATTAGCCTTAGACTTGATGAACCACCCGTAGTTCATATTGGGGCGAATGTCCATGCCCAACAACCGCAGACGGTCAGTGTATTCCAGAGGTACATTCCGGAAAGTAGGGGTCAAGGTAAAAGGACTCCGTTTTGTTGTGAACAGGCATGCCTGTGTTTTGGTGGCGTTGAAACTCACAAGATTGGCATCACCCCAAGTGGAGACTGTCCTGAGTGTGAGATTCAACCGCGCTACCATGGCCTCTCTTTCGGACTGAATTTGATCTCTACTGGCCCGAGGATTCGGCAGGTATCTCTCTACAATAGTGCTGTCGTCTGCATACCCATAGATACCGGGTATAAGCAGATCGTTGATATGCAGCAGGAATAAGGTTGCAGAGAGAACAGACCCCTGAGGAACTCAAAATTTAATGGTGTTACTAGTAATAATTACATTGAAACATTTTTAAATTAATTACACAATTTAACTTAATCCTAAATGCATCACCTTTTAAAGTGGATACAGCATGCATTAATTTAATTCGCAATTTTAAATTTCGATAAATTAAAATATAAATAATATTACAATAACATCACTACATATAAATAATCGGAATTAAAAAAAACACACACATACATTAAAGCTATTAAATAATATGGAAGCATTAAACTTCAATAAATAATTAAAAAAAATCAAATTTAATTTCAATTTAAACGAAACAACATGCGTTTTAATTTTGTTCTCCGAAAAGCGATGAACAAAATAGATTTGAAAAAAGCGCAAACTTTCGAATTTTGCGCTATTTTTTAGGGACACATTCGAGACGCTAATAATGTATGTCGAGTTTTTTGTATATTAATGTAGATGGCACAAGTAATAAAGTTCCGGCTGATCCTAAAAATAATAAAAATGTTTGCACCATACTCCAAAATAGAAAAGCAAGCCCACATATTCGTGTAAACGCAGGTGATGCTGCATTTACTCTCTAAAGCTTTTTTTCATTTACATTATTACTAGAACAGTCAGATATTTTAGAATTACCTATACATAATATCATAAAAGTGCTGAGAAAAATACGAATAAATACCTAAAAAATTAACTCTATATTAAATTAAGTTTATTTATTACATTACACAATTTATACGATATAAAAACTTGTTTTTAAATATATTTTTTAATATTAATTTAATTTACATTTCGAATGCTACAACAATCATGGTCGAGGACTACAGAGAGAGACTAATATCATATCATGACATAATATCATATCTTAGATAGCTTTTGGGTTTCCAAGTTTCTAGTAACCCAATTTCTCATTTAAATTTATTAATTTCATCGCCAAATAGGTTGCAGATATTAAATTGACAACATAACGGCAAGGTTCTGCCCCGAACCATTTCGAGGGTCTTATTGACTTTATTAATCGCTACCGACCCCATCTGCCAAATTAAATTCCTTACACATTTTCACTCACATCCTCCTCCAGAATGTAACATTATTTGTGCTGTGAATGGAAAGTGTGGCAAAACGAAAGCCTGGCCCTAAACTAGGATTATATCGATAGCTTCACTATTTCTAGTACTTAACCGACTTCATCAACGGATGAGGTGCTGTAATACATTTTGTAGTCCCGTATAAATTTCAATAAAAATATTTACGTTCAGGGCGGAATAGCAATTTTTAAAGTATTTTTCTATTATATCTGATACTAGCGACTTACCTCTGCTTCTTTTGGATGTGTTTCTAAGTGCCTAACTGTGTAGTCTACATAGCCAAACATATACAAACATCAGAGGTGCGAGACCCGGGATTTGAACCCGCTTCACTCGGTTTCCCAAGCGAACATTACCACTGAGCTACCACTACCGTTTATCAATAATTTGATTATGGTTTAATAAGTGTACGATACGTCTTAACGCACACGTTCACCCCACTCAAGACATTCGCAAACTAATCAAGAAGTCTTAACAGAGTGTTCAGGTAAATATGAAATGATTAATGAAATATTTCGCAACCTTTGATACTTCTGAAAACTCTTGCGAAAGATCAGAAGCAATTAAAAGTGATTGAATTGAACAAGACAGGCCAATATAGATTTTTTATCACTCTCTAAAAAAACTGCCGAATTTGTAGATTTCATATTTTTTGGAAAATCATATTGAAATAGACATTATTATCGATACAGAGGCTGAATCTATAGTTTTTCGATTTTTTGTCTATCTGTCTGTGTTCGCGTCACAGAAAAACTACTAGACATATTTTGATGAAATTTGGTATGATGATAGCTGGGTATCGTGTCAAAATATAGGATACTTTTTACTGCGGGAAAATATCTCTTTTCTGAGAAATATATACTAACTTTTAAAACGTATTTAGGGACGAACCCGAGCGGAGCGAGGCTGAGTCGCTAGTATTATATATGCATGTAGAAAGAAATACGCGGTAGTCTCAGGAGCTACCACTGAGCGAACACTAATGCTTACAGGTTTACTTCTTTGGATTTAAAGTATGTATTGGTATGTTTGTATTTTACAACGTAACGAAAGAATAAATTGAAGAAAATGCGTAGATATTCCATGGGAAAAAGGTTCGTAAAAAAGGCTACATTTAATCTCGATTATGGTTTCTGTGGGATTAATAGCCGTATACTAATAGGTAGTATATGGCTTACAATAACTGTAGAAGAGAAATGATCTATTTCTATTTATCAACCGATTTTCATGATTTTTTTCATAAAACCTTCAAAGATAGTTCCCTATAAAAAAATAATGGAAAAAGTCCTTTCCATAGTTGTAAAATATTTACAAGTGATTTTGTTCATTACAAATAATAAAAAATAATAATCAATGTAATATAATGCTAACTTGTTGCACATATTCTAACATAAATATTTATCAAAACTGCCTAATATAGCCAACTTTAGCCAAACAGATACACAGACCATATAAACAATTTTTATAATATCAAAATTATCAAGAAATAACAAAAATTATATTTTTATTCATGTTATATATTTGTAGTTTCTTCTTTAGACATGAATAAGGTAAGGGTTTTAGCAAAGTAGATGTCTAATAAATTTAAATGCGACGAGAGATATCTTAACTAATTTCACCAATTATGATTATTAAGCTACTTGCTTTCATTTGGCTCAATTTGCTTAATCAGCGTTTTCGTCTCAAATTATGACTTACTTAAGTAAACTCTAAATGTATGTACAATTAATGCATGATATATATAAAATATTAATAAAAACGTCTGTTTGTAAATTTTTACTAAATGATATTTTTGATAGATAATTTTGTAGTATAACTAGAGGTATAGTTTCTCTTGGAACTGCTGCTACATTATTTGAAAGTGGCTAGATTTATTTGATGTTACTTAAGAATAAGTAAAATAAATATGTGTTAATTACTTTTTTTTGAAACAAACACTTCCCTGGTACCCTTGAAGTATGTACATGGCACCATCCTTAAATACCAACATTTTTGAAGTGAAACTTCTTTAGAATCGTTGTGATTTGAAACTCGTTGAATTGAAAATGCGACACTAAAAAGAGACAAGCATATAAATATATAGGATTAAGCCGGCGAGAGAATGAGATAGAATACATTGCCATGTTGCCATAGTAACCGTTGTTATTATCAGACAAATAGAATATATTTATATTCTTTCCGTATATGATATTCTATAAATATATGATTGAAATATGTCTAATATGCCTTATTTAATTATTGATTTGTTTTAATTTAATTGCAATATAAGCAAATGAAGTTTTACTTCAACCGTGCGTAAAGGTTAAAAGTTTTTTTTTATAAAAAATCATGGAAATCGGTTCACATTCGAATATATTATGAAACTTGCCCTCTTTTTCATTGAAATTTTAGTTTCAAATATCATTGTATCAATGTAATATATTTTCTATATAATATACTCTCTCTAAAAACGCCTGATGTTTACGTTAGATAAGATATTAAAGTCGAACATGTTATGATACCTCACCAACTAGAGTAACACGCTTAAATTTCAAAGGCTCTTATACTATGACTCTTAACACTAAATCCTGCTCCGTTATAGGATTACATTCAGTGTCTTATTTTTAGAACTATTTTATATTTCCTGCACCTGCCAGTATTTGGTAATATTTTAGCTTATTTTTTCGTTGACATTTTGATCAACTTCAATGAAAAAATGAAAAAAAAAAATGAAATACCCCTTGTATTCACGTTAATAGTATATTTTTTTTTGTATGTATCAATATTTTTGCCAATTGTATTCGGGCCTTTTTAACTTCCTATGGCTGGGCACGGACCTCCCTTCAATGCGAGGGGGAACACACCATAATCCACCACGGCCAAAGTCAAAAGATGGCCAAGTGCGGGTTGGACTTAACATGTCTTTCGAAAACTTGCTAGGTTCTCTATGTAGACGCAATGTTTTTCTTCACCGTTAGACAAGTGGTAATCATGTTAGAAATGATTCGCACAAAAAATATCAGAGGTGCGAGACCCGGGATTTGAACCCGCTTCACTCGGATTCCCAAGCAAGAACGTTAACACTGGGGTACCACTGCCCTCGCCAATTATGAGTCGATTTTAGTCAGTATTCTTTAATAACTTATTATTTAAGATTTACGTGAATAGTTGACATCTATACATATAATAAAATTGTAAATAAGTCGAATTTGTACATTAAATATTTTTTGGAAAATCTAATTCAAATAGACATTATTATCGATACAGAGTCCGAATCTACAGTTTTTAGAATTTTTGTCTGTCTGTCTTTCTGTCTGTCTGTCTTTCTGTCTGTCTGTCTGTCTTTATGTCTGTTTGTCTGTCTGTCTGTCTGACTGACTGTCTGTCTGTCTGTTACCGCATCACGAGAAAATCACTGGACAGATTTTGATGAAATTTAATATGATGATAGCTGGTTATCCGGGTCAACATATAGGATACTTTTTACCGTGGTAAAATATCTCATTTCTGAGAAAAAATACAAAAACTGCACTGTAGGAGTATACTAATATGTAAAACCTAAGAATTTGATTTTTAGTCATCTGAACGCGGGCGGAGCCGCGGGCATTGCTAGTTTTAAATAAAACTATCTTTTCGCATTTTTTCGCGGATTTATTGTATCATGTTAAGCGTTTATATCATACATATGGCAAATGTGAACGAAGACTACGGCTACAAATAGGTTATATATGAAATTGTTAATTAAATTAATATATACTAAACGAAGCGGTTAATTAACTTCATCTGGCCCCAGCCTGAGAAGGTGGAAGCATTATTATAAATATTTGTTGTACAAACTTTGCAAATTTCATCGAAGTCGATCCAAACTTTGTGTCAAAACGAGAGACTCTTTACTTTTGCGTAAAGGTATGGTGTCACTGCAGCATTGTATGAAATGAGAAATGCTTTATATTTTTAACTAGCGACACACCCTCACTCTGCTCGGGTTCGTCTCACGTTTTAAAGTTTAGTATAGATTTCTCAGACATAAGATATTTTTCCACAGTTAAAAATGTCCTATATGTTAACCCACATAACCAGCTATCGTCATACCAAATTTCATCAAAATCTGTCCAATGGCTTTCTCGTGATGCGGTCACAGATAGGCAGACAGACAAAAAACTATAGATTCAGCCTCTGTATCGATAATAATGTCAATTGCAATGAGATTAAAAAAAAAACATTTAATGTACAGATTCAACTTACTTAGAATTTTATAATATGTATAGATTATTGTATTTTGTAGTTTATAAGCCATGAGTGGAGTAAAACTACAACTTACTTCAAAGTAGGCCATCAACAGTGTCGATGAAATGCCCTACTTGTATTATGGTAAAGCTTTTTATTTATACTAATTTACATTAATTTATTTTCACAAAACTTAATTATAAACCTTCTTTTTCAACTCCCTGAATTTAAAATGTCTAGATATTTTTAAGGCAGTTAATTGTGTATTTAATCAATTAATTACCTTTACTAAATGTATTTCAGCTCTTTTAATGTCTATAATTCTAAACACGGGCTCCTTTTAATCCTAAGTTTCATCCTTTTAATGTAAGGAATATCAGATCATAGTCACGTGAAAACGAAAATGGCATAGGTGATTTATATAAAATTCGGTGTATGACACTTTCGGCTCAGTTTGTAGTGCTTGTACTTGCTGTGCCAGCGGTCGCGGGTTCGAGTCCCGCTGGGGGCATTCATTTGTGTGATGATACGAATGTTTGTACTCCACTCATGGATGTTGTTTATATTTATGACATGTATATATTTAAAATTATATATGTGTAGTTTTTTTTTTTTTTAACGTTGGGAAATGCACGCATTTACGCACGACGTGTGGGACTCACCGGCGTAATACAGCCAGTACTACCCACTAAAACCCAACAAAACCTTCCCCCGTCTTAATGGGGCGTCGCAGGATCGCTTACGCATTCAACTACGACGCCCCGACGGCAGGTCTGCCAAAGCAGACCACCACAACCATGGGGTTGCTCCACAGTCCACTCTGCTATCAGAGAAGTACCAGGAGCAACCCGCATGGTAAACCGCCCCCCGAAGAGGGCCACCTCCCACCGCCCACCGAAGTGGGCAACCTCCCTGTGCGTTTCTTAGCTTCGCGCCCGGTTGGATTGCCGGGCACTACTGAGCCCCCCCACCACGACAAGGTGAACGCACGTTGGGGGGGTGTGTAGTGTATCAACTATCTGGTACCCATAATACAAGTCTCTTTGCTTACCATAGAACTGGATAGTGTTGTGTGTTAATGTCCCAACATATTTTTTTTATTTATTTATTCACTACTCCCATATTATATGTCTAAAAATAAACAAACACGCTCGCACTATGGCCACACTAATATCCCAAGTAAATGTCAAATGTAACAAGTTTTCAAATTAAAATTTCAAATTTAATATATTATCTAAAACTTTGGAATTTCATACTCTTTGATGTGTTCAATCGGTTAAGTGCCTTTTGTTAAGGTAAAGTATTATTTTCATCTCACAGTCCATATTGAAATTATATACATTTGCAACAATATTTTTGCTCGTTTATTTTTATTTCATGCAACAGTAATAAATTTATCTCGTTTCTTGCATATTATTATGCGGAGAGTAACATAGGCAATGATATAAACCTTTTATAAAAAACGAGCAAAGTCGGGGTAGTATCTAGTATTATACGTATTTTTTTTTATTTTCATACTATACGTCTTACTAGAGAGAGTGGTAGCCAGAGGCAGTGATAGCCCAGTAGTAACGCGCTCGCTTTTTAAACCGAGTGAAACATGTTCAAATCCCGAGTCTTACCATGAAGAATATAAAACGTGCATGTCTGAGAGAACTTATCAAGAGAACCTATCAACATACACTTGGCCAGCATGGTGGACTATTGCCTGATCCCCATGGTTATTGAAGGGAAGCCCACCAACAGCAGTGGGACGTTAAAAAAAACAAGGGCTGAATACACTACACTTTATGTGAGTAAGGAAAAAATATTCTATTCCACGTTAAACTAGAGTATAGAAAGCAAAAGTAAAACTTTGTTATGTAATGTAATGTTACTTTAACAAATAATGTGGCGTTATAATAAATTTGATGTCGCTAACGGGCTTTGGCAACTTTGGCCACGACAAATATACACAGTCTAAAATTACCTTTGATATTTCCGCGGTAATTTACGAATTGGAGTGTTTCTATGTAAAATGTGATTCATTTCGCTAGCATTGTTCAATTAGCCAGGTAGCTTTGTAAAGTGTTGCTTTTTTGTATGAATCAAGGTTTTTTCAAATACTCTACCTATCCCCATTAAAAGTTTTATTATATTTTGCTTAACAATTGATGTTTCTATACATTTACTGATTAGAAAAACCTTTTTTTTCACTTTTGAACCCGCTGCCTCTTATAATTTAAAATCTCGTGACCCAAAAAACATGTCACGTCATAAAAAAGCTGAAATATATTTTATATTAAATTTATCAATAAAACCCGGAAGCAAATGAGTCCATTAAAGTAAATCGGGCGAGAGATTGGGAAGATTGCGAGCGTTTAAATAATTTCAAACATGATGTGTTAATGCGAAAATATTCACAAATTTAATATCTCCGGGGAGGGTCAAATGCTATTTGCGAAATGACTGCTCAATTCAGCTACGCGTTTACCGGTTATACAATAATGTTACAGTTATATAAGTATGAGTGAGGAATTTGGGTGGCGGGAGATGCATACGTAAACATGATGCTTATTTATCACCGCTAAGTAGCTGAATCGATTTTGATAACATTTGTTATAAAGATATGGATAAAGATTAGAGAAAGACATACAGTCCATTAAATATACATAATAGAAATACGTACTCGTATATACGTACATACATAGTGTTCAATACTAGGAATAAAGCCACAGTCCACCACGCTAGCTAAGTGCGGGTTGGCGAACTTCACATGTCTTTCAAAAACATGCGGTTCTCTCAGATATGCAGATCCCTTGCGATGTTTTCTTTCACCGTAAGACAAGTGGTTGTCACGTTGGAAATGATCCGCACATGAAAATATCAGAGGTGCTAGACTCGGGATTTGAACCCGCTTCACTCGGTTTCTCAAGCGATTTCCCGGCTCGTATTAAAGGTACGCCCCTGCCCAGCAGTAGGACGTTAAAACAGGTTGAATAGGTGTATACATAGTGTTACTTATAAAACTTTGATCTTTGGTAGGAAATATATAGGGTAAATAAAAAATGTACTCGAGTGAAACCAAAGCGGGGTGCTAGTTATATTATAAAGGAACTCCCTTACACCCTTAAGTTAAGGATGGCATTAAATATATGATAGTACTGTAGAAGCCCACGTAATTGTTTAGTGGATTATAAATAAAACGGACGATTTAATTATGTAGACCCTTTACCAGCTGCGATTAGGGACTCCATCGGTTTGATTTATTTGGGACTATATAAAATTTAAAATAGCAGTGGCAGCCCAGTGGTAAGATCACTCGCTTGGAAAACCAAGTGAAGCGAGTTTAAATCCTTTAACTCGCACGTATGATATTCTTACGTGCGATTTATTTTATCATAATTAGCAATTGTCTTACGGTGAAGGCGGGACGCACGTGTGCTAATATCGTGATGAAACCTGCATTTCTAAGGTAATGTAGAAAGTTTTCGAAATACATATAAAGTTCACCGACCCGCACTTGGTTAACTTGGGAGGGTTATGGCCTAATCCTCCTTCACATTAAGAGAGACCCAAGCCTAGCAGTTGGGTGTTAAGAAAGGGCTGATCGCAATACAAAATTTTAATTATAGAATGACATCTTTTAGTTTGTAACTTTTACATTTCTAGCATGATTAGGTTTCTAAGCTTGAAAATTGATTAGTTTTATAGAAGTAACTAATGTTTTCGTAATAGCAAATAATGTGCTAATTATGTCGATATATAATAAATAATCGATATTATATGAGTACTAGTAATGTGCAACATAATATATGTATTTGTCAGTTCTAGAAATTCCTTACATACAAACAAAAGAAGTGGCTCCTAAAGCAGGTAGAATAAAATGTGCATTCTGTTAGACCTACATCTAACAGAATGCACATATTCTGACTTATATGTTGAATATAACTTCAAATATATTTTATTATATATAATATGTACATAATATTATTATTTAAAATATAAATAATATTCTTAACAAAAATGGTCCCCCTACAAATGAAGCAGTCACCTGTTTTCATTCAAGGGAAAATAACATTTATTACCAAAGTATTACGTTTGATAATCGTTTGTAAAATATAAATTTAACATTTCGCAGATGCTGGCTAATGTCAAGTAAGGCTTCTGGTCTTACTCTAATAATATGTATTGTTATTTGAATGTGTTTTGGTTATTTTGAATGCCACATTATTTTAGGAAAGGATTGTTTATAATTATTAGCCTAGTTCAAATAAGGTACCAAAAACGAGTTATTTCTTATAGTTTATATCTTTAACAAGACATTTCAACTTTTTTTAGGTTTATGCGAATACTGGACTTTATTTTTAACCGATTTCCGAAAGGGAGGAGATTCTCAATTCGTCGGAATCTTTTTTTTTATTTATGTTCATCGATTACTCGAAGACGCCTGAACTGATTTGGAAAATTTTTATTTTGTTTCAAAGGGTATACTTCCCAGGTGGTCCCATTAAATGTTTATTAAATTATATTAGTTACTACTTTTTGTGTGTGATTTCTCTCGCGTGTCAAAGTAGCGGTATCTACTACTGTAGATGTTCGGCCCTAGGATGTAGTCAATTCCCTTGCCAAATTTTGTGGAAATCTGTTTAGCGGATTAAGCGTGAAAACGACAGAAAAGTACTTTCACATTTAAAATATTTGTATTAATAACATTAGTTCCCGTTTTCTTCATAAGAAAATCAGCATAGAGCCAAACACTCAAGCTGAGTCCCAGCGAAGCTAATCGCCATTGTAAACCTTTAACCACGTCATTTAAATAACACTTGCCGCTGTTGCAATAAATGTCCACAAACGGCCAATCCAAAACCGTCGGGTTATATTTGAAATCGCGCCAAAAATTGATAGGCCAGGAGGTAAACACAGAAATGTATACGTTTGCTATACATGGAAAGGATTACGTAAGTACGAATTGGGTCAGTAAAATGAATTTGCGAACGATGAGTGCTTATAACACATATAAATGTCAACGGTTATATATAAGAAAGTGAGTGATTGTGTTTGTTACTCCTTCATGTACGGGCTGCATCGATTTGAGTGAAACTTTATTATTTTATAGATGCTAAGGTTTGTGGGTATGTTTGTAACAGCCCGCTGTAATGACTTAACAGATTTGAGGGAAATTCGGGATGGAAATAGCTTATATTTTATATTTTTGGTAATTTAAAAGTACTTTAAAGTACTAAAGTTATTTTAAATGAAAAGCACTAAAAAGTAAAAAATAACTGATTGGTAGTTTTCATTTACTATACATACCTAATCAAATATTTTCGAAGTCGGTGTGCTTTACTTTGTATGGGCTGGCATCGATTTCGAAAATATGTGATTAGGTATGTATTTAATAGGTAGGCTTTAATTACTTAGCCAAAGCACACCGACTTCGAAAATATTTTATTATGTATAGTAAATTAAAAGTACCAATCAGTTATTTTTTACTTTTTAGTGCTTTTGTTTGAAGTCGGTTTTTATTTTTTTGTTAATAAGTTTTTATTTTTTCGTTTTTAGTGTAGATTGTAGTAGCAAAGTAAGAATTCTAACGTGTTAGGCTTGTCAAATCAAACAAAATAAGCCCAAACTCAAAGTATCTACTATTAGCCGTTGAAGAGTTCCACCTATCCACCTTCTGGCCTTGCCATCAGATCAGGTCAACAATACCGAACCACTGTACTATCAACGGAAATAGAAACACTTGCAAAGTTTCAAGTCAATATGACGATTAGAAGTAAGTTAAATTCATCATTAGCTATTTTTCCACCCTTAGGGGTGGTATTTTTTTTTTTAAATTTAAATGGGACCAATCTGGAAGTATACACTTTCAAACAACACAAAAATTGTCCAAATCGGTTAATAAATGACGGAGTTCTGAGGTAACAAACATAAAAACAAAATACAGTCGAATTGAGAACCTCCTCCTTTTTGAAGTCGGTTGAAAATTATAAAAATTATATTTTATATTTGTACTATTAATAATTATATTCATTCACCAATTGTAATATTATGGTAAAGTTTTTTAAGAAGGTACATCATTATTATATTTAAACTTTCGTTAAACGATAGAAATTTGAGTTGAACGCACATATTACAACTTTAGTATTAATAATAAAGGGTTAGAAATATATTTCATTTATACGAAAATAAAATTTATTTTTATTTACTTCATTACAACTGTACAAGTCATGTCACATTAAGTGCATGTCCCGCAGAATCGCAATACCGATTATTTGATCTTTTATCACTCTTGTAGAGCTTAGACGAAGTTTTGTCACTTAAGATGAATTTAACTGACTTCATGAGACCAGAGTAAGCATTATGTACAAGAAAAAATCGAACCTATTACCCCTAGAGCCAAAACCACGATGCCGAACCACTAGGTCGTAGGTTCTACCACTAAATCCTTTTTATTCGTGGGAAAAAGCTTAGGAATTTTCATTCCTAACACAATGACCATAACAACTATTATTATATACGCAATAATCACGCAAAAGTTATAAAATTTTTCATTACTTCCCGAGCTCCATTTCGGTATTGCGCTCGCTTCATATTTCTCCAAGTTATAAGAGATTAATATGCTTATTTTGAATACTAGCACTTGTCAGTGGCTATTTATATGTTTTTATTTACTTCACTAGTGATTTACCCTTACTTTGCCCGGGAGCGTTATTAGGTACCTAATACGAGTAGTAGTGAATATGGTTTGCCACCTGTGCACAAAATGTCATCCAAATCCGTTGTAACCGTTGTAGAATACCTGATATAACACATAGCCTACTGTTAGGCACCAGAATGAAGCGAGGGTAAATCATTAGTATATATATATATATATATATATATATATATATATATATATATATATATATATATATATATATATATATATATATATATATATAATATGACTTCTGGAATAAAAACTATCTTATGTCCTTCGAAGGGACTCAAACTATTTTCTTAGCTTTAATCTAAATCGGTTCAGTTGTTCCAGAGATTATGCGGTACAAACAAACAAAGAAATAAACAAACAAAAAAGTCTTTCCTCTTTATAGCATTATTATAAATTATAACTATAATTATATATTAATATTATATCACTCAAGAAAAAAAATTACATGGCTACCGCTGGTTTATAACTATTTATATCTATTTAGTTCCTAGTATAATATAATTAAATGTCTTTAAACCTGAACTAAACGCTAACCAAGTATTGAAAAAACCCCATTGCAGATAATGTGCGCGATTAGTATAACGTCTAAAACGCCGATTTAATTTGTTTTTTATATCATGTACTCGTACAGTAAGGAAGGAAATTCTGCTATGAAAAGAAAATAACCTTGTGATTATACTTGATTAGATTTGTTTGTGGTATAATATTAAACCCACTTTCAAAAAAAGATATGGTACGCAATTTGGATGTGTTTTAGTTTTTACTAATCGGGAATTGTTTTTATTATTTGAAATATTTATTTAATTAATAAATTATTATATATCCTTTAAAAGTGACTTAATATACACATAATGATTATTGAAAATTTGAGAAAAATTTACCTATCTAAGTACATAAAAAAACTATTTTGTTTTAATTACTAAAGTTACTACTAAAGTTCATTAATATATAGTTACTAAACAAAATAAAAGAAAGGCTATCGGTTGACAAACAAAAGAGAAAAAGGGACTGATCTGTTTTGCCTTTGCCTATTTATATATATGTAGTTACGTTACGTTTTAAAGTTTAGTATAGATTTCTTAGAGATGAGATATTTCCCGCAGTAAAAAGTATCCTATATGTTAACCCGGTTTACCAGCTATCATCATACCGAATTTCGTCAAAATCTGTCTAGTGGTTTTCCTATGACGCGTTCCCAGACAGACAGACAGACGAAAATTCTAATAACAATAGATTCGGCCTCTGTATCGATAATAATGACTATTTCAATAAGATTTTCCAAAAAATATTTAATGTACAGATTCGACTTAGAATCATTTTGTTATAGGTATATCTATCTATAGATAGAAGATTATTATTACTTAGGTACTTTGATAACGCGTCGCCTAAATCAGTAAACTTAGGTTTTAAATCCTATTTTTCTCAGAGTAACCTTACCCTAGAGATGCGTTAAGTAGGGATTTATGTTATTCCATCCTAAAAGGGTGAAAAAGGGTGGTAAAGTTTGTAAGAAGAAGCGAAGTCGCCAACTACGTATTGATTCTGTACAAAATTAACATATACATGAAAATGTACACTTTGATAATAATATGTAACTAACAATATACTTACTTGGACTAACTCCTGAAACACAATTTTCTAGATTTGGAGTTAGGGCTGTGTGCATTTGTTACCTCTTTGTTATTTGAATAAAATCTGTTTTTTATAAGCAAATCATTTTTTCTTAGATTTATGCGAATATCTGACATCTATATAGATAAGTAAAATTGAAGTGTCGGTTTGTAATGTCAATCAAAATAACAGTTTTTTACTAAATGCCTATGAAATTAAATAAGAAAAACACATTTTTGGAATTTTTGTTTTTCTGTCTGTTTGTTCTGATTTGGACTGATTTTGACGGGCCTTTCACTGACAGATAGCTGATATTAAAAGGAGTAACTTGAGCTACTTTTATTTTTAAAAAAGAATTAGGTTTTCGCTCCGAAAATTAAAAGGTAAGGTGCGTAAGGTAATAGTTATAAGTATTAATAGTTTAAATAATACTTTTCTCGGACTTTTTCGTGGATTTATTTCGATTTTTGGTGCACGATGTTTCGGATGCTTTACAGCAATCATGGTCGCAAACTATTCAATTTTTTTTTTGAGTGACTACAATATATTAAAGATTAAAAAAAGTTTGTTAAAGTGTGTTTCATCAAGTATAATTATCATCTCAAAGCTGGGGGCTTTTCCTGAAGGCGAGAGAGAATTCAGCCATAAGTCGTTATGTTGGCCAAAACGACCAATCAGTTTTTACATGAACGTTAATAACTTACGATGGATTCTCTCTAACATGCATTTCTCACACTGTTATCATTTACTGTATTACCACGTGGTAATCATGTTGAAAATGATTCGCACATTAAAATATCAGAGGTGCGAGACCCGGACTTGAACCCGCTTCACTCGATTTTCCAAGCGAGCGCGTTACCACTGGGCTATCAGTGCCTGTTACTGTAATCTTTATTATAAATACTAATTTATGATTTTTAATGCTAATTTTAAACAAACTACAATCTATTTTCATTTTACAAGTAACACAAATCTAAAAAGATCGTCTAAATGAAGTCACACGAGATGAATTTTTTACTTACACCCGAGAAACCTTTCTGAGTCGAATAAATAAGTATAGTTAAATAATTATAATACCATTTTTTGTTTAATCATAGTAAAAAAGTTAAAATTTTCGCTTCAGTATATACTTTGGACGGCTCTCCTCTGAGGTCATTTCTGGAAGACCGCCAGAGCCGAGTGGCCGTCGCAGTGGCCTCTAGTATTATTTTCGCCGTTACTTTACTCCATTCATTACTCATTACTATTTCGGTGGCAATTTACTGGTTTACTTCGATCATATTTTCTTTGAGTTTTGTTTAATAATATGGGATTTAACGTTAAATGTAGTGTTTATGATCAATATTAAAAAAGTACAAAATATTTAATTCGAGTGTGTATTTTCGTGTATGTACGTCTTTTTTGTGGTCAAAAGTCAGACTAATCGTCGATTTGGCGTTTGCTGTTGAAGACAGATTGACAAAATTATTTTTATGTATGTATTATATTCATTTCCCAAGCAAGCGCGTTACCACTGGGCTACCACTGCCGAAAATGTTTATAATATTAATATAAAAAATGTATTATATCATTTAAAATATCAAGTAAGTCTTACATGTGAAAACAAACAACAAACAGTGTTGATAAAATAAGTAGTAGTTAAATTGTAAGTGGCATTGCTTTTAATGGTGGAAGACGTAAATAATATATAGTGAATGTGCTAAAATTAATGGAATAAAACAACGTAATACTCATAATTCTAGCCGTTTTGTAAGCTATGTATAATTAATTCTAAAATTTACTATATATAATAAAAGATTTTAGATAAGCATAATTTATATGTATGATTTGTAAAAATGTTACTACAGAACTATTATAATGCAAAATTGTATGTTTGTTACTCCTTACTGCTGAAACGACTTTGAGGGTTTGAATGAAAAGTATACACATAGACTATGACCTAGAGTCTAGACTAACATAATCTATACTAATATTATAAAGAGGCAGAGTTTGTTTGTTTGTGTTAACGCGCTAATCTCAGGAACTACAAATCCGATTTGAAAATTTTTTTTTGTATGTCATTCCGGAAAAATGTACGCTTCCCGTGGGAAAGATTTGTTTTTGCCTAGGACGAACCCGAAGCGAGGTTGAGTCGCTAGTATAGGCTACTGTTGATAATAAAAGTCAAAAGGCACATGTATGTATATAATACTAACGACTTACCCTAGCTTCGCTCGGTTGCGTCCCTAGGTACGTTTTAGTGGTAAGTATAGAATAGACTATATGTACATATGTATATGTATGTTCATATTTATATGTATATACATACATAGGTATAGAGAAGTAGGTAAGTAATTTAAAAAAAACTTGAAATAATCTCCTATTTTACCTTGATTGGTCAAAAACGCCATTACATTCTTTATTTCTTACCCAAATAATACCATATAAAGAATTCTTATGCCCTTGACTTGAGAAATAATTTGTTCCTAACACAAACTTTCAACTCCTATTTCACCTCCATTAAGATTCTCCAAGATTCCATCCATCTCTAAACCAAAATTCATCAAAATTGATTCAGCGGTTTATGCGTGAAATCGTAACAGAAAGACAGACAAAGTTACTTTCGCATTTATAATATTAGTATGGATTATAGATTCAAAAGGTATCTAAGTAAGCGCTCGAGCGAAGCAAGGCTAAATTTTTAGTGTTGAATAATAATTGATAACTCATATATTATGCTTTCTATAACATTAATTCAATTACGATGAAACTTTAGCGAGTTGACGAGTACAAGCGAGCATGAAGATTTATGACGCAATAGCTTTAAATACCACAGTCACTGTTTAGGTACACGCATGTAAGTGCGTGTATAGCAACATAACTTACACGTGGGTTTAGTATTTTATGTTTTAGTACAAACTGAAATTGTAATGGTGGGTTAAACTCCATAACCAACATAGCTGATGTCCAGTAAAATAATAATAGCATACTTTATTAGATTTTTAAAAGGCTCAGTCGTCACATCCTAAAGGTCAACTGTTTCTAGACGAAATTAGGTTTAAGAAGTATAGTCCAAGGTCGGGCATAAACATTCGTTATTAAATGTTTTATAGCGCATAAAGTTTTATTTTGGAAGTATGGTAAAATGGGGTTTTGTTGCTAATAGCTCTTAAGGTTATTGTGATATAAGCGATAAGGCGATGTGACAGATTTATGAGGTCTGGCTAAGTTATGATTGGTAGTGGGTTCAATTTTAAGTAGTTTTAAAAAAGGATTTTTTCACGACCTTGAACTATTAAAAGGACATAAAAAATATATATGGATATTTAAAGATATTTTTATGCCTAGCCTGCGTTGTTTTGAAGAAATTATATGAAAGGTAATTGAATGAAAGGAAAACGAAATATTTTTTCTAATTTCAAAAATTTGCGAAGAAACATATAAATGTCGATTAAAATCCTGTGTGTCCGGTTGATTCCATTTATATTTATTAGGATAGGATTATAATAATTTAACCCTTTTAAACTGTCCACTGCCGGCCACGGGCCTACCCTCAATGCTAGGCGAAACAGGCCATCCATCACGTTCCTCAAGTATTGGGGGACTAAACTTCTGAAAGTTAGGTTCTCTCAGGCAGTTAGGTATTTTTTTCCTGACGATGTTTTCCTTCACCGTACGTATATTAACTATTATTTACATGACATTGATATTTATCAAGCTACTATACCCGAGGTGTGAACTTGTTTCACTTGATTTTCAAAGCGAGCGTGTTACCACTGAATCACCACTGCCTACAAATAATAACACATTTTTTATCGATTTATTTACAGAATTTAAATTAGACTAGTGGTTTACCCTAGCTTCGCTCGGGTATCCCCACACCCACTTCCATTGATATTCATTCTAATATATCATTATTTATTTTTTGTTTAAATATAATATGCCAGAATATAGAAGTCATCATAATGTCTCTATCAGCAAAAATATAGTATCTTCGTACTTTTATTTCACCTTCTTCAATTTTTATTATCGCGACAAAAAATAACTTTTATTCTTCTTCAAGTTTCATCTATCCTTATATCATTATTCATCAAAATTGGTCCAGCCACTTAAGCGTAAAACGTTATAGATAGACAAACAGCCAAACAGTGTTACATTCGCATTTATAATAATAGTATGAATTGCTTAGTTACACTAGCTTTATGAGTGCTGGTAACTCCAAGCGTCTGAAACTGTCTAACGATGTAGGGTAGCGGTCAGAATCCCTATGTTATAAGTCATAGTCTAGGGTCCATTACGCAAATATTTAACGAATACTAATATATGTATATACTAATATAATATAGTAACTACAATGTGTCATGTCATTCATCTAACACACACAGTATATTGTTGCAATTAAAAAAAATGTAAAATATTTATTTGTTTTTTGGGTTATGTTATACCTCCTAATCTATCACGGTAAACATATACATCTAATTTATGGCAAAAAAAATGGCTGATTCAACTTTAATTAATTATTACATTGGTACTATTACCATTTCTTGGATACTTATGTTGAAAACGCCAAAACAAACTAAATGAGTTAAAGTGTGAGTAGGATTTAGTACCACTAAATGATATTTACGAGTATCTATATATATTTTAAAAAAGGCAGTGGTAGCCCAGTGGTAACGCGATCGCTTGGGAAACCGAGTGAAGCGGGTTCAAATCCCGGGTCTCGCACCTCTGATATTTTCATGTGCGAATCATTTCTAACATGATTACCACTTGCCTTACGGTGAAGGAAAACATCGTGAGGAAACCTGCATGTCTGAGAGAATTTAGCAAGTTTTCGAAAAACATGTGAAGTCCGCCAACCCGCACTTGGCCAGCGTGGTGGACTATGGCCTGATTCCCCTCGTACTGAAGGGAGGCCCGTGCCCAGCAGTGGGACGATAAAAAGGGCTAAATACAATATATATTTATATCTATTCATAAACAACAGTATTATTAAAACCCATCAAAAATTGGTTAAAATAAATAGTAGGTTACATACATGACGTTTGAAGACACGTTTGGCTCAGTTTGTAGTGAGCCTACTAGCTGTGGTATCAGCGGTCGCGGGTTCGAGTCCCGTTGGTGGCATTCATTTGTAGCACGAATGAATGAATTGAGCACGAATGTTTGCACTCCAGTCATGAGTGTTTAGATTTATAATATATATGTATTTAGAGTATTAAATATATGTATTTATGTACATAACACAAGCAGCCTCGTAGCTTACTATGGCAACAAGTTGGTACTCTGTGTTAATGTCCCAACATATTCATTATACACACACAAAAAAAATACACTCTATTACCTCCTCTTTTTAATGTCGGTTAAAATATACATATTTCATTTAATGCACATCATTCCCTTGTTTAAATTTTCAGCAATAACAAACTGTGCTACAAAGCGTTACATACAAATGTTAACTAAAATATAAATTAGTTCCTGAATGCAAGTGTATTATTTAGTTTTGATTACATATTTTGAATAGATGAATTTGATTAATAATAATTAGAATCATTGAATGTTATTTGCTTTTAAATTGTAAAGTACTTCGGTATCATTTCTGTTTCTCTTCAAATTGATATAGAATTTTATGCGTAGTTGCCGTCTATAGCAACTAAAAAAATATCTTTTGAGTGGACAAAGCTCTTAGTTTCTCCCGAGACTATAATTGCTGTAAAGCATTCTGTTAATATTATTATATGAGAGCAATAAAAATACATCTTTGCGTACCATAATTTTAATGAGAGGGACGAATAGACTATAAACTACAGATACATTATACTTAATAGATTATATATACTAAATATAAAAGTAGCACAGACTACAAACATAACACATTCAAAACCAAATCATCCAAAAATTCCAGAAATTAAAATAAATCTGCGAAAAAATCTGAAATAATTTTATTTCAAATGTCAAAGAATCTCGTAAATCTAACCAGGCCTGTTATTTTCTTACCAATTTAAATTATTAAGAAAATATATTATTATCCTCCGTAGTTATAAATATAATAACGTAACACCTATAAATTGACATTATTGAATTTTTAGTGCTACGCCTTATTCCTCCAGTATGGTAATTATTTATTTTGATAGCACTTACATTTTTTTTATATCAAACTAGTTGTTACCTGCGGTTTCACTCATACGTACATACATAAATAATATATATAATATATATTATGTACATATATAGCCCGTAAGCTATCTTCATTCACAATTTCGTTCAAATCCATTAAAACGTTACAGCGTGAAAAATGAAAAAAAATACACTAACAAATTTTCACATTTATAGATAACTAGTAACATACCATAGCTTCGCTTTCATTTTAATTTTCTTGCGCAAAAGCCTATTTTTTCTTTATAAAAGTGACCTAAATTACTCCTTATAACATCAGCTATCTGCCAGTGAAAGTTCCGTCAAAATCGGTCTAGACGTTATGGAGATTAGCCAGAACAAACAGACAGAGAAAAAATTTAAGAAGTGTATTTTTTCTTATTAATACCGATTATACTTTTATATGCACCTAGTAAAAAGCTATTAATTTGACATTGACACACAGACACATCAATTTTATTTATCTGTATAGATTTTAATATAAATTAGTGAAATAGATGCGAGGCCGAATTTATGCATTGAATAATTATGCACACAATTACATTTAAATTTAGTTCATAGCCACTAAATCTGACAACAACTTTGCATAAGAGTATACAAGTGGCCTACAGAATATTTATTGATATATCTAAAATAAATATTTTATTATCTGTAATAAACTATAATATTTATTTCGTTGCTGAGTTCTCAGAAACTTCGTCATATCGAAAAATGTTCGTCAATGTCCTAATAAATAATAGTTAATTCTTATTTATTAGGAAATAGGTGTGTTTTTTTATTACATTCACAAAAAATATTTAAATGTATTTATTTGATATCAAATACCAAGCGTTCCTAGTTACTGTTAGCAATATAATAATATTTACTTATTTATATATTAGGAGTTAAAAAGTATCCTATTACCTACATTTTCCAGCACATGAAGTATCTCTTTGTAAAACGTTCGCTTTTTAAATGGATATGTTTTCGAATTTATATTATTGGTATAACTATAATATGATAAGCTAATTCTAATAATAGAACTAATTAAACTATTAGTAATACAGATTTGTACTTAAAAAAAAACCGAAAATATGAATTTTATCGTATACAAATATATTCTTAATATTATAAAGAGGTAAAATTTGTTTTTTTGTATCTTTGTATCGAATAGGCACCGAAACTACTGAACCTAGAACCTAAAGGACCTAGGATAGTTTTTATCTCAGAAATCATTCCTTAAAGAGATAGGAGCAATCTAGGGACAAATCCGAGCGAAGCGAGAGTGAGTCGCTAGTGTTAAATAGAAAGGTGTATATTTAAAATAGAGGAAAAATCTCCTACTGTAACAACAAATATTTTTAGTTTGAACAAATAAGCACTAAAGTGACGTAATAACGAAAATAAAATTATAGATAGTAGATTCATCTCACGCACCGTCTCCTGTACTACACTGAAGTATTTATAGGCGCGCGGTTGACCCCGTTGCGGGCCGGCTGGACAGATTTCGGAAACATTGATTTTTGAATTTACCATGAAATCTAATGTTTAGAGCCAAAAAACGAAAATTTGCTCTTGAAGCTGTTTTCTATACTTACATATATATTTGCACTTAATATTATAATAGTACGGGAGCCCAAGAGTGGAGTTTTGCAGTTATCAAGCGCGCAGATTAACATATCTTGCACTCTGTTGAGTACCTCCACCATAATACAGTCTTCTATATAAGGGCACGCGTCTAGCTTTAAAAACGTTTTGATACGGTAGAAATACTTGAAACCGTAGATTAAGGTATGGTGGGCTAATTAAATCCTGGAAAGTGTGCAATTCAATAATCTCTTGGGCACCCCTACTATAAAGAAGTAATTTGTGAATTTCTAATGTAAGTTTAATTCTAATAAAAACATGTTTACTGTCAGTCATAATAACTAAAATTGAAATCAGAAAAAACCGTCAGTGGCTGGCTTTATATTTATTTATCTATGCATTAATGGTTTGAAATAAAGTAATAAAATGTATGGCAAAAAGACACCTGAGCAAAGCAAGGTTAAGAAGCAAGTGATCTTTAAAATAAAATAATATATTCATCAGGTTTTTAATAAACGAATATTTTTGTTAGGGACAAAAATATTTTAATACTGCATTTTTGATAAATTTTAGATATTCGCGCCCGTAATAGTATACTTTTGTATCATTTCATTGACTGTTGCAATAATGTTCTACGTATAGTTTCATTAGAACTACCTTTGACGCACGTATTATTATTCAGCCAGCATTTGAAACTCTGTTGTTCTCTGAAAATTCCAATTCAATACAGTAGTTTATAGATGTGCTAATAGAGTATTGTATTGATAAATACATATAATGCTTCAATGACGTCTGTAGACTTGAAAATTATTAAGCCAGCTCTACGCTGTTCTTACCACTATTAAATTTTTTATGTTTGTATGTGATGTTTATTTGCTCATTCACTTCGAAATGGCTGGATGAATTTAGATGAAATTTAATACCTTTAATAACAATAATAATATATAGGTTACTGCTAGTTATAAAATTTGTCAAAAGATAGCGTTACCAGTATATCTATATAATTATAATAATAAAATTCTGAGTCGAATCTGTATATTAAATATTTTTTGGAAAATTTATATAGTCATTTTTATCGATATAGAGGTCGAATCTACAGTTTAGAATTTTTATCTGTTTGTCTGTCTGGGGACGCATCATGAGAAAACCACAGGACAGATTTTGATGAAATTTGGTATGATGATAGCTGGTTATCCGAGTCAATATATAAGATGATTTTTAATGTGGAAAAATATCTCATCTTTAAAAAAACAATACTAATCGTTAAAACGTATCAAGGAACGAACACGACCGAAGCGAAGGTGAGTTGCTAGTTATATTATAAACACAAAAAACTCCTATATTCAATAAACATTGTAATTATATACTATAACAGCTAACGTTAAATACATAATATAGTAAGCCCATTGATATATAAAAACTCAAGATACACAATTATTGTTTAATGTTTTATTTTTCAAATCTCTTTTTTTGATGACAAAATTAAAACGGACGTTGTTTTATTAAAAAAGAATAGTTCGATTTTTTTTTAATTTTTTTTTTGGTTTGACTTAACGTCACATAACACATGTACAATTTAAAGAACCTAAAAGCCAAATAACAACGAATTGTATTGAATTGAATTAATTTAAAGAATATAAAATTAATTCTAAAATAACATAGAGAGACACGTGGAAGACCTAAGCAATAAATTTACAACGTCAGTAATAGCAACATGATATCACGACTCCAAAATACAACGAAATTAAATGAGTATATGAGCTATTCGAAGACGTCCCTTATGATGTCATGCACAACAAAATGTAGGTAAAATTCTTAGGTGGTGTAGTGGTTAACATGTACGGCTGCAGATCCAGAGGTCTCAAGTTCGAGTTCCGGTCGAGTTTGTCGGTCTGGAGGTCATTATTATAAATGCGAAATGTCGTGTCTGTTTGTTATTTATTCAATTTCAAATTAATTGATTTGAGTGGAATTCGTGATAAAAGCTTGTAGTATTGTCCTCAATTTAACGTATTGGTAGCATGTAGCTATTACTGTACCTACAACACAAGTAAAACCGCAGGAAAATTCAGTTTTTTCATAATTTTTACGTAAATTTCAAATATAAAAAGCTTCTTATTATAATATTTTATAATAACAATTTTTGCAACGAATCTAAGCAACATTTTTTACAAAATCTAAAACAAAGTTATATTTGACGGTTTCCCAAACGTAGTTTACGGTAAATACCTATAATAATTATTTGCTCTACGCGGGAATCAAATCTATAATCATCAATGAAGTTTGAACGTGCACTTTACAATATTCGTAAATAATAACATAAACATTTATTAATTAACAGAAATAAACGTTTTTTCAAATCAATGATGTGACGGAGCTCATACATCGCCACCTTATTGGCGAAAGTCCAAATATTTTAGCACATTACCAAAGTTTTTGTTCCTAAAAATATATTTTGTTTAAAAAACTCCTAGATCTAAATTTTAAATAAAACATAAAAGCGTAATAAAAAGCTAGTGTCAACGTTTCGTGGGGAAATAGTAAGATGAAACTCAATAATTGTATTTTTTTTTACTCTTTATATACCCTGACGACACGTTTGGCTCAGTTTGCTATGCCGACAGTTGCGGGTTCAAGTCCCGCTAGGGGCATTAATTTGTAGGATGAGCACGAATGTTTGTACCTACTCCAGTCATGGGTGTTTATATTTATAGTATGTATTTATTTAAAGTTATATACGAGTATGTGTAGTATATTAACTATCTGGTATCCATAACACAAGTTTAGTAGCTTAGCATGGACTAGACGGTGCTGTGTGGTACCGTCCAAACATATTTATATATTTACTTGATGTCTGAGAACTGCGCCTAGAGAATTATTGTGTGTTTGTTTGTCCTTTACGCTACTGTTTTAGCGTAAAGGTGAACCTATTTGGATGAAATAGGTGTAGTAGCATAAGCTATTGCTTTGCATCAAAAGACGCTTTTCTTTCGTAGGTCATAGTGATGTAAGATTTAAATAGCAAGGAATATATTTAGATCTCATTTAAGCCAAACGATTTTTGTTTTAAAATTTCTGTTAGTATTAACTAAAAATTCCAATGTCAGACTTATTTAAACGTTTGTTTGTACGTTCATCACACAAATAAAATGAAATTGCAAACAAATCGACGAAAATAAATCTATTTAAAGCTAAACCTAAACTTGCGGTAGAACGTGATATTGATTTCACTTTTTAATTCAAAGCTGAGCTTAGCTATTTTACAATAGTTATCATTAGTAAAAAAAATAACTACTATGAAATACTTCGTTTCGCTCGTATGCGTTCCTAATCTTAAATGGTTAAACGCGTTTTGTGTACGCATTATGGGTAGGTACTGTGTAACAAGTATATAACGCCTTTGAGACGTCTAAAACCTTAGTGTCTCCCGTGACCATGATTGCTTCAAAGCATTCGAAACGTTAGGAACCAAAAATCAAAATAAATCCGCTTAATAATCCGAAAAGATAATTTTATTTAAAATGTCAAATAATCGCGTAAATTTAAGAAAATATTATGTAAACGCATAAAAGAAAAACGTATAAAGAAAATTTCTTTTTTTACCAGGAACCTTCACATGTATACATACTCGTAATAACTCACCCACCAGAGTTTCATCAGAATCAGATCAATAGCTTACAATGGAGGACAAACATATGAACATATGTATATGTATATAGATATATAATGTATATTATTATAGCTATCTTGCGAGATATAAAAGATCTACGAATAAAATAAGCGCTACGATCTCTACACGTTTAGACAGTTTGTGGTAAAAATAAAGGTAAACCTCAAGTGAGAACAGCTTCTGGCCCTCAATGGGGTGAACAAGCCTAAACGAGGGTCGCGGGTACCAGAGTTCGTAGACATGACTTAATTGGTATTGCTATTGTTTCAAATACTATTTTTACACTAAGTTGTACGCAACTTCATTATATTTACATCGTAACTGTGGGGGCGAAGGCTTATTATAAACTTCAGCTATATTTATAAAGAACAACTGTTGACTTTCTCTTGGGCTGTTATTTAAGAATTGCATTTTGAGCTTGCATTTTTTTTATAAATAACGGTTGAAAGCTAAACGGTTAGCGTTGAGGAGACAATTTGACAATTTAATAACGTTAATAGAAAATTTCATTAATATAATATGCCAATCACATAATATTCAGAACACCAGCTGCTATGCTTAGATATATTATTTACATACATTTTTTTAGTTCCATTATAATATTTTGAATCAATTTTTGTAGTTTAAATATTAATAAAATATGCAGTACATTTTATTTATGTACAGGATGAGTCCGCCTTGATTTCATCTAGGTGTATATCATTCATCAATCAATCATCATTTGCATCTAACATTTTCTGATTTTATTTTCAAAGTAGGGACTCACCCTCACTTCGCTCAGGTTCGCCAATAGATCCCCCCCAACGTGCGTTCACCTTGTCGTGGTGGGGGGGCTCAGTAGTGCCCGGCAATCCAACCGGGCGCGAAGCTAAGAAACGCACAGGGAGGTTGCCCACTTCGGTGGGCGGTGGGAGGTGGCCCTCTTTGGGGGGCGGTGTACCTTGCGGGTTGCTCCTGGTACTTCTCTGATAGCAGAGTGGACCTTGGAGCAACCCCATGGTTGTGGTGGTCTGCTTTGGCAGAGCTGCCGTCGGGGCGTCGTAGTTGAATGCGTAAGCGATCCTGCGACGCCCCATTAAGACGGGGGAAGGTTTTGTTGGGTTTTAGTGGGTAGTACTGGCTGTATTACGCCGGTGAGTCCCACACTTCGTGCGTAAATGCATTTCCCAATGTTAAAAAAAATAAAATAAAAAAAAAATAAAAAAAAAAGGTTCGCCAATAGAAAAACAAAAATTATCCCGTGGGAATCGTATATTTCCGGAATAAAAAGTAGCCTATGTGTTATTCTAGACTAATATATCTCCGTGCCAAATTTCATTCAGATTTGTTCAGCTGTTCTGCCGTGAAAGATTAACAAACATCCATGCTCACAAACTTTCACATTTATAATATTAATATAGAAGTACAGATAAGACAATCTCAAACAATATCCCATACAATTCCTACTATGTATTAGGTATTATTAATATCATTATCTAATAAACCTTCACACCCTTTCACATAAAAAATCTCCAAGTTTCATCACAATCTAATGAACGCTAGATATAAGAACGCATGCGATTTAAGCCGTAACACATTTTTACGTATCATCCGCTAGTGATAAACTAGCTCCAGTTTAGTTGAAGAAAATGGTTTATTTTAGCATAAAATATTTAGTCACAAGGAGAAGTGACTGATATTAATGTAACTACTAAAAATAGAAATAAAAATATATATTAGAATACCATATAATGAGTCCATGATATAACGATCAAAGTAATTTCGATACAATTTTTAAACCATTCTTCATTGATTGTAGAAATCTTGTCTATGCTTCTTAGAGTACGTAAAATCGATCGAAAGAGAGAATCTTACTTCGTATTGGAGTGATTCGTATAACACAAATTTATTAAATTAATGATCTGGACATTGAAGATGTATAATATTGTAGTATGTTAATTCAGCCCTTTTTTTAACATCCCACTGCGAGGCACGGGCTACCCTTTAATATGAGGGGGATCAGGCCATAGTCCACCACACTCGCAATGTGCGGGTTGGCAGACTTCACAAATGTCTTTCGAAAACTTGCTGGGTTCCCCCAGATATGCAGCTTTTCTCACGTTGTTTTCCTTTACCTTAAGGCACCGCAAGTGGTAATATTGGAAATGATTATGGAACATGAAAATCACCAAAGAACACAAAAACAGAGGTGCGAGATCTGGAATTTGAACCTGCTTCACTCGGTTTCCTAAGCGAGTGTGTCACCTCTGGGCTACCACTGACTAATATAAATAATAATAAATAAATATTTTGGCACAATATTGCAGTATTTATACGGAAAGGCACTAAATATATAAAAAAATGGTACGTAAATGTAGTCAAAAATGATAGCTAGTTAAAAAACAACAATGCAAATTACACTCTTGAAACGGTCATCTTTGCATGAATTTTCATATAAACAGTAAAAACCACAAACTTTTATCAGAACATTTCAAACTGAAATTAACTCGCATATCCATTGTTTTACTTGGAATAAGAAGACGACTTTAAAAGCTCATATCTCGACTGCAAATGCCTCTAAAGTTATACCATTTTGAACTGGTCAGATATTAACTTGGAGTACACTTGACCTATATACGGATCTAAATTAATTCATTCAAAACTAACCCTTGTTTTGTAACAGCTTAAAGTGACTATTGAGTGAATGTTTTTGCAGTATTAAAATATTTAATGTTCATACATTTTTGATAATTAACCAAATAAGCGGTCTCATGCTAATGAATCTAGAAATTAATACTAAAAATTTAATGAAACATTTAGCCATCATAATATGAAGCCTCTTTAGAAATTATAAAAATGAATATTTAATTAAGAATACTTTTATAGCATAAATGGTATACAAATATGAAATGGAAATTTTCCATAATATAATTTATACAGCACTAGCGACTCATCCTCGCTTCGCTCGGGTTCGTCCCTAGGTTGCTTCCCCATACAAACTTTCACTCCTATTATCACCCCCTTAAGGGATGATTCCCGGAATAAAATCTATCTTATGTCCTTCCCAAGGTCTCAAACTATCTTCTTACCAAATTTCATCTAAATTGGTTTAGTAGTTTCGGAGCCTATTCGATACAAACAAACAAATAAAAAACAAATTTTTCCTCTTTCTAATATTTGAATAGATTATACTTCTTTAGGTTCACGCGAATATTTGACATTTTAAATAAAACAATCTCTTTTGGCGGATTTGTTTTGAGTTTTGGTTTTCGACGTTTCGAAAGCTTTACAGCAATCCGTTTCAGCATAAAGTAGTAACAAACATACATACATACAAACTTTCGCACTTATAATGGGTAGTAGTCAGATGAATATGATTTAACTAACAAAGTTATTTGATCGAAGTTTCAAAGCTTACCCTTTAACTAGAACAGTTAAAATAGCTTTACCGACTTTCATAAAACAGAATTAGATTGCAAAAGTTACAAATTGTCCTACGTTTCTTAAAGCTTAGAATGAAGCATCTCATATTTTCTATACCTGCTAGTAGATATTGAGACAAAAACATAAAGAGTACCGTACCTAGTAAACTACGTTCAAGGCCTACTAACATTGGCAATTTATGAAGGAAAAATTTCAAGATATTTATTATTTGCTTAAAATTTACCATGAAGCTATTACATTTTTTTTAGTATGTATTTAATCATTGAAATCTAGAGAAGCTTACAGTGATTGTGCTCTAGAAAGTACCTCGTATAGGTAGTACAGTGAAGCGGATTCCAACCCCTCGTCTTGCAACTCTATGATTTTAAACAAAATGTATGCATTTATTTTAATGCATTTATTTTAATGCATGTTTAACATATAGATTTATACTTGTATATTATGGTTAAGAAAAACAAAGAACCCAACTATTTCTCAAAAGACGCATGAAATTCGTCAACATGTATTTAGCCAGCGTGGTGGGCTATGACCTAATCCGTAAAAAAAACTGCCACAAGAAACTAATAATATCATTTATTCAGACATTTAAACAATGCCAAAGGGTAAATATTTAATTATTATTTTATATAATTCTAATTACTTTTAAAATAAATTATAATATAAATCAATTTTAAAAAGCCTCAACTCTAATGATTTCAACAACTTTTATTATAAATAATGAACTTATTACAATTTTAACACTATAAAATATATTTATGGTAAATAAAATTATATTATATCTACAAAATTAAAATGTAGAGAACGCATAAACATAAAAAATATGAAAAATTTACGAAGTTTTATCCTAAATCGAGTATCGAATCCACTACACTGTAGTGTCAAACCATCCCAATGAACTTTGAACAGACGCTCGCAGTAATTACAGTTCTACATTAACACACATGTACAAATATTCCCTGTCAATAGCAAATTTGAAACAAAACATTCATATTTTTCATTGGAAAATGAAACACTGAGTTCGAAACAGATATTTTGGTGAAAACAGAATTTTTAATTTAGAAAAGGAATTAGGTCAGCAGATTTATTCACATCCGATACGACTCACTGTAATATTCGTGTTTAAAATTAAATTTCCTATTGCCATGACCCATGATTGTGCACTGTTGTAGCTAAGGTTAGATATCTCTACATATTGGACTCTACATAGAACAAAAATATTAATTTTAAATACAGCTTTTTTAACATCTACTAAGGCAGTTGTAGCCCAATGGTAACCGAGTGAAGCGGGTTCTCATCCCGGATCACGCACCTCTGATATCACTTGCCTTACGGTGAAGGAAAATATCGTAAGGAAACCTGCATGTCTGAGAGAACTTAACAAGTTTTCGAAGGACATGTGCAGTCCTCCAACCCACACTTGGCCAGCGTGGTGGACTATGGCCTGATCCCCCTCGTATTGAAGGGAGGCCTGTGCTCAGTAGTGGGACATTAAAAAGGGGTGAATACATTCCATTACTGGGCATGGGTCTCTCCTTGGTTCTAAGAATGAATCATAGTCTACAACTGACAACGCTGACTTCATGCGAAGACAAACTTCATTATTTTTATCGAAAACTTATTAAGTTCTCTTAGAATAGCAGGTGTCCTTACTAAGTTTTCCTTCGCCGTATTAACAAATGGTAGGCATGTTGAAAATTATTACAGATAAATCTCAAAGCCCATTTACATAAATATTTATTTAATAAATTAAATAAAACACTAGTGTTTGTTAGAAATATGAAGGTCTATTTATTGGTTTAATTTCTACATAGCGATAACGTAACAAACCAACAATATGATTCTATTATACGC
This sequence comes from Brenthis ino, assembly GCA_921882275.1. Classification (NCBI taxonomy): domain Eukaryota; kingdom Metazoa; phylum Arthropoda; class Insecta; order Lepidoptera; family Nymphalidae; genus Brenthis; species Brenthis ino. The sequence goes on from OV170233.1 coordinate 8,635,304, forward strand.
ATGTATAATGTATATAAATAGTACATGAACCGAAGACTTGGCCACTTTTTATTCGCATATTTGGATTTACGAGTAAAAGTTATACATATTATACAGTTATGCATACATGAAACCTTTTTTTATTTATAAAAAAATATATAACATTATGTGGTTATTATATAATAATATAATAAAGCCTCAAAATGTAATTATTACTCATTATTCTTTTGTCATGGCTTAAATAAATTTTCTTTTATAAAACATTTAACAAAAGCGTTATTCATAATAAGTATAAGTAGTTATAATTTCTATATTAACATCAATAGCTTCAAGTTTATTTTTATCCATACAAATACAATGTTAATTTCCTTTTGTTATCTGTAAATCAATCAAAAAATACCATCCTAATAGTATTCTATTCAATACAATAGAACTAATTAAATCCTGGCAACACTACGTTGTTCGATCGCTTTATTATGATTAATGTTGGTAGCATTGGGTCGGATGATTTGCAATATTTTTTGCATTTAAACCTGGATTCATATCTTTTCAGCGTAAATCGGAACATGCTTTAAGAAAGGGAAAGAATAAACTATGTTATATTTACTCGAACATTTGATATTTTAAAAGAAAGAAGCCTATTATGTACATATAAAATTAATTAGTGCTACTATTTTCTTAGATTTACGCGAATATTTGACGTTTTAAATAAAACTATCTTTTTGGATTTTTTCGCTGATTTATTTTGTATTTTTGATTTCCGATGTTTCGAATGCTTAACAGCAATCATGGTCACGGGAGAGACTGATGTTGTAGACATCTCAAAGGTCATGATACATATATCCTTATATAACAATAATAATATACTTGTTACAGATAACCCACCCACAAAACAAAATGATTTTAAGAATACCAAAATGGCACCAAAGTACCATACAATATATATATTTGATAATTTTAATTTTAAGATTTTTAGTGTAAGCTTAAAGTAGTGTAGTTTAAAGTAAGATAAAAAAATTATGTATTTTCCATAGGACAGTAAAAGATTCAAGCGGAAATCGAAACTATATCCATCACCAAATATCAATATCAACGAAAAATCGTTACGCATATGATCTCACTCGGCTATTACAGGAAAGCATACATTCCACAAGACGTATATAAAAGCTGTTCCATTTGAGCTTATAAAAATACATTTTTACACTTGACCCCTTTACGAGCTTTCATATGTGTCAATATAATATAATGAAGCAGATGCATTACGAAATGAATACTCGTCTATAAATTGAAAACTAAATTTTATATTATTCAAGTTTTAATGCCATAAGTATCTACTAATGATATTATTTTTGTAGCTTCAACTACATTTATGGATAATATTTGCCATATTTTTAATTTTCTTTTTTAATTATCATATGTGTTTTAAGTTTGAAAGTAGCAGTAATATGTCGTATCTCATCATATATATAATAACAGTGTGACTCACTCTGTGAATACACCGTATTACTTTTTCGAGTTTTTGATTAGAGAAGCACTTTACCTACTGTAGGGTATTTTAATTTAGAAGATAAAATTTTGAAATGTTTTAGATGTTTTGTTGAAGTTTTTATATACATATAATCATATATTTTTATTTATTTATAGTATATTTTGATCAGTAATAAATTTATTTATTAGTATAATTCAAAAAATAACAATCAAATGTATTTTTGAACTATTTCTCAAGCTGCTATTTAAAATAGTTTGAAAATTTTAGTTCAACCCGGAATTTTAAATAATACTCTTTTCGGATTTTTTCGCGGATTTACTTGGCTTTACCGCAATCATGGTCACGGTAGACACTTCCCCGTGGCCATGATTGCTGTAAAGCATTCGAAACGTCGGGAATCAAAAATCCAAATAAATCCGCGAAAAAATCCGTTAAGATGTCAAATATTCGCGTAAATCTAAGAAAGTATTATGTTCAACCCGGAAGTCAAACCTAAAAGCCACTCTATCGAGATAGTTAAAGCAATGAAAATATAGTATATTAAAAAACTACTTTATTAAAGTATTGCGGTATGAATATTTTTCTGAAAAGATATGTATAACAGTGCACGTGAAAAGACTAACCAGTGACCTGATAAGGCCTACTTTTCTCAAATAGGTCGAATCTTTGCGCGTTTAATTAAAAGAACATAATGAATAAAACTACTTACACAGCTTATGTTGCTTATGTAGAGTCCTTTGTACGTACATTATATGCTCTTAGTTATTTTATACTCTACATTTATGTTTTGATTATAATGTAGCGCTATACTGAATCACCCTGACTTCATCTGACCATCTTGCATCTCGATGTTTATATGTGTACATATATATTTAGATTATTTACTGGTTTTACCTATAAACATACATTGTTAGTTACACACATACCCACTGCACAACAATCTATATTTATATATAGTTGAAATTGTTTGATTCTTTTATTTTCAAAAACACAATATTTATGGGAGCTGCTTTCTTATACTAACTTTAACTCCCACATTTAATTTCTTAAGATTTGGATTTCCAAATATCGCAATTAAGATGCGTATCTGAGGTACCTATATTGTATCGAAATTTCAAGTTTATAATTAACCGCTTGGCTACACGTTATTATTGTATTTAATCTATTTTACCGTCTATATTCTCTTATAATTATTGTAATAAAATAATGTCATATATATTTTTGTAAGCCTTTCATAGGTTCGTATAAAATATTTCTAATACTATTTGATCTCTACATTTCAATATAAGATAATATCGATGCATGTTTTACATAAGCTTTCAAAGTTTTTATTATAATATGTACATGTTACTTTGAATCAAACATATGTGGATATATTATTGGCGTATAAAAAAATTGATAGCATAAATAAATACTATGGTAAATGTACTAGTTTTTCCTTTAGCTCTATTCGCGTATTTTGTTTATGTATAAAATTTCTCGGCTTCTAAGACTCCTCGTAGTGTAACATTACTTAGAAAAAAATGTAAGATTTCTCAATGAATACCTAAATTGTCATATGCGGAGATTATTTTAAATCGGTCTTGCAGTTCCTGAGTATTCAAGCAAACTTCATAGCTCAATATTATTATACTAGATAACACTTTAAATAAACAACGGCTATCAAAATTATAGTAAAATATTTACAAGTAAATGTGGGCCATATTATTTCTATTTATTCTGATAAACTCGAATATTTATAGCTATGACATTTTGATGAGCAAATTTTACTGCAAAACATATTTTGTAATTTAATTTTTGCTAATAATAATTTTATTTATGACTCTAATCTCTATATAAAATGTTATACTCGTAGATGTATCAAAACACAGTAGGATTAAAATTAAATCACTATTTGTGTATATTCTCAAATGAATATCAATAACTACATGTTTTGAATAAAAAATAAGCGACAACGTTCAAAAATGTATACACTTTTGCTGATGGAAACGTAACGTGTGGTTTGACTAGGAATAGAGCACTTTTTATATATTCCTTTTATTTTACCATAAATGTAGAGCAAAAAACCACTAACAATTTTTAAAAATAGTTTGCTAATATTTATTTTGGACAAATCTATAATTTAAAATGAAATATGCCCGCAAATTTTTAAAATATTCACATATATTTTTAATTGCAAACACTTTTTTGATATTAGGTTTCAGAAATTTGAAAGCCTAAATACATAGTAATAAAATATAAAAATATTGGTACAAAATGTGTTTGTTCATCTTAAATTTTTTAAAAGGATTTTTATAAAATTTTACAGTTCTAAGCTTTTAAAGTGACATCTGTCAAATTCCCACGAGGCTAAAGACACTATGAATGATAAATTTATACTGAATACCACTTCCAGAATATTTCCTACAACGAAATTTCTTCAACATTATTACATTCATTGTTCTGTTTATATACAATGTAAATTTAAAATAATTAATATTTGTAAATTATAAGTTACAATGTATCATAATATTTATAGTTATAATGTATCGTACGTGTTGAAATATATTTATATTGTTGTTATAAATCGGTCTGTATGTGGAGATGACGCTCGGTTCGTTTAATTATAAACATACAGACATGATACGTGTGGAATAATGCTGATCTAATAATTTATTTTTAACAAACCTATTTACATTTACTGTGAATCAGGTTTTTTTTTCAATGAAATAATATAAACACTCTTTTAATATCACTAACATAAAATTATAACATAAAATAATTTTATAGTATTTCGGTATAAGATAATATTGTTAAGACTACATTTTAATTATTAGAATACATTAGTAATGAATACAATTAATTATTTAAAACATAGAGAAATCTAAAACCAATTCTTTTAACGTATTTCGTCCTATCAATTTCTAAATACGCGACACTCTACATTAACAAAATACATAAAAAAACACTAAACTTACGTTTTATCATCCAATAGGGCACAATACATTAACATAATATAACAGGTCACACAAAATTTTTAAGCACAAATCCATTCACGTAATATGAAATTTCCAAACACGCGATACGTCCTTACTCTACCACCGTTCCGCAAGTACTAAAGCTCTTAAGCTTTTACGCCGGGCTCAGGCCTGTACGTGTGTGTGCTCTCTCGCTCTGTGTGTGTGATCAGGTCAACAGAATTTGGTAAAGACAGCTTGAAGTACCATGCCCTACTTCTATTCCTTTAAGTTTTGTTTCTTGGGTTTTTTTATTGGTTATAGGTATATTTGATAATTTCATATGAAATCTTATGTACTATAAGCTGCGTATGAAATAAAGCCTATTGGCATACATTATTGTTAGCTTATTTTGTTATAGGTTTGGTCTTTGTAATATATTTGTATTTCTTTTATAAAGAAAATAGCGTAGCGATGGAAAATTAATTTAAAGAGCTCTACATAGAGTAGCGCGTGAAATTCAATATGGATAATTACTGTTAACTTTTAATGATATTAATATGTGGCTATTATGACTTCATTAAAAAAATATTAAGATTTTTATTTAAATGGCCACATATTATGTCTTATAATGAAGAAACAGTACCGATAATACACAATTTTTCATGTTTAATTCTCGATTATTAAGATCTTGTTAATAGTTAACTATAAAAGCTTTTTAGATGGTCATCGTGGGGAATATTTACCTCATACGCCGGAAGGAGTGGGTTTTATTCTGGACTAGTATTATGTACGTTTTGTAAAGAAAGGAAACTAGGGCTATGTTTAAGTTCGGTATTAAGCAACTATGTCAGAAATGATAGTCTAACGCTACATTTATCGTGATCATAATAATGATATACTTATTAACAAGTTAAATTGAGTATGGAAAATAAGTGAATAATATTATTAAATACATATATTTGTATATTTTTTAGTATTAATTTGATGTTAAATGTATATATTTTTTACTTTCTTAGATTTACGCGAATATTTGGTATTTTAAATAAAACTATCTTTTCGGATTTTTCCACGGATTTATATTGATTTTTGGTTCCCAACCATCAACTAACCACATTTTTGGGAAATTTTTTTTAATTAAATCCACGAAAAAAACCGAAAAGATAGTTTTATTTTAAATATATAGATATATATTTTTTTCTTAATTTTAAATATTTTTACTCATTTTCATTATTTCATTATCCAATGTATTTGTTTTGATATTATAACATGTATAAATAGCACCTTGCGCTAATTTCACTGAAAGCTAAAAAAAGAAAATAAACTAATTTACTACGTTTTAGTAAAACTTAAACTTTTTAAAAGTTTTAAAGTAATAAAAACTACGTATTTCTACAGTCATTTTCACTACCATGGTACCAAAGACCTATTTTTATAATTGCTACTATTGGATTGCAAGTAAAAATATATTTTTTAAATTTTGTCGGAATATGATAAGATTTTTAGTTCACTATAATGTATGAAGCGTATCATTTCTTTTTCATTCAGCATTCATTCTTAATAATATTATGTATGTATTTTTGTTGTATTGCATTTGGGTATTTTGGAGCAATGATTTGACGTTATTTTTAATGTAAGTTTTTAATTTTCGTAAGTTCTTGTCAATAATTAATTTCTCGGGTTCTCTCTACCGAATCTTTATAATTTTTCAATAAAGAAAGAAAATGATCGGGATAAAAACTATCGTATCTTTAAGGTTGTAACACACATTTAAAAAAATATTTAACTAAAAAAATATAAATCATTTCAATCAAATTGAAATAAAAATGGCAATTAGCAAAAATATCGCGTAAAATACACGAAAAAGCTTTCATCCTAAAAAAGTCACTCCTCTTTTTTGATGTTGGTCTTTAAAGTATTGAAGAACACTTTATGTAGTTATAGCCGTTTTTTTTTAACGTTGGGAAATGCATTTACGCACGACGTGTGGGACTCACCGGCGTAATACAGCCAGTACTACCCACTAAAACCTCCCTGTGCGTTTCTTAGCTTCGCTACTACTACTGAGCCCCCCACCACGACAAGGTGAACGCACGTTGGGGGGGATGTAGTTATAGCCTGGGCGAAGCAAAGGATAGACATTTGGTATAAGTTAAATATTTTTTATTAATGTTTAGATTTTTTCAAATGAATATCTCAAAAAGTTCACATTTCTATTCAATAAAATAAATAAATATAAAAATGTTGGGATTAACACACAGCACCATCTAGTCACATGGTAAGCTACGAGGCTTGTGTTATGGATACCAGATAGTTAATACACTACACATATTTACACATTTATTACAATTTTAAATACATACATATTATAAATATTTCTATATAATAAAAACTTGCTATATAATAAAAAGTTATTCAAAAATATCTGTTTTTGAAGTATTCTTTTGTACGAACGACATCGCATTTTTATGAAAACACATTATTATTCTAATTCTTGCTGAAATGAATCTATGTCATGAGGTAGCGAGTTCAAATACAATGATGGTTTTGTAAAGGCTCAAAAAGTTAGTTCGTGTTATTCACGTTATGATGAGCGCCGGCCTCTAGCCCAAGACTTTCAGTTTCGCCCAACTTTTTTTGTTGAATATACTTATTTTCTATGATAATTTACATCTACATTGTAAAATAGCTTTATATTTCTATTGTATATACTAGAGTGTAGTGGTTCTGTCCGCATATTTTATTAACAATTTACGCTTATACTCTTTATATTTATAATATTAGCGAGTTACCATTGTTTCGCTCGGTTATATTTCTGGGCATGTTTTATTTTTTTTGAGCAGAACCCTAATTCTTTTTCTAAAAAAAAGTAGCCTAAGTTATTCCTTACAATATAAACTATTCGCCAATAAAAGTCCCGTCATAATTAGTCCAGCCGTTTCGGAGATTAGGTGGAACAAACAGACAGACAATTTTTTTTTAAATTGTGTTTTTCTCATAAGTACCGTATATTTTATACATTATACTCGTTAATAGACACTTTAATTTTATTTATCTGTATAGATTATATACAGATAATGGTAGCCCAGTAGTTCCAGTGGTAGCGCGTTTATTTGGTAAATCGAGTGAAGTGGGTTCATTCATTCCGAATTTCGCACATCTGATGTTTTCATGTGCCAATCGTTTACAACATGATTGCCATTTGTTTTACTGTATATAACACATCGTGAGAAAACCTCCAAATTGTCCAGCAGTGGGACGTTTAAAAGGGCTGAATACGTATCCAATCAGCGCCACGTTGTAGCAAATTTTATTACTAACAGTAGCCTTTTGTTATATTTAAGACGGAAAAAGAAATGAAACAAAATTCCGTAATTATAACCATAGTGTGATTGCTACTAAAGAATTGTAGGTATCCTAATGTTAGATAGCCCATAAACGTCTCGAATAAATTTGCTGTAAGATACAAAAATATGACGACACGTTTGCAGTTATCTATAATTAATTATTGCATTTCTACTATTTACTGCAATGCATAGAAAAATAATAAAAAATGTAGTATTTAACAAAATAGAGGCTTGTGTTATGGATACCAGATACACTACACATATATAACTATAAATACATATATATTATAAATATAAACACCCATGACTGGAGTACAAACGTTCGTGCTCATCACACAAATATATCACCAGCGGGACTCGAACCCGCGACCTCTGGCACAGCAAGTAGGTTCACTACAAACTGAGCCAAACGTGTCGTTTTTCATTGTTTGTCGTTGTCAAGAATAATATCTGCCTTGTCTACTTAACAGTATTATTTCAATTATACTCGTAGTAAAAAGATTTGTACAAGATTCAAGCCCACGTATTCTGAGAGGCGTCATGACAAGCTTTTGAATCCCAGCATTTCATATACCTATTTTATAATATTAAATAAGCAATTCTTGTATAATATATGTATATAGATTTATTTCGTGCATTTCGAAAACAGCTTTAACAAATTTCAAATTAGATAAGGTTTTGCTTTTATTTAAATTTTATCGAAATCAGTCGAGCGGTTTTTAAAAAAATCAATAATAAATAGTTTTTTAAAATAAATAGTTTAATCGAATATGTTATAAAAAATTTCTTCTTACAAATTACCTGCACACCTAATCAAAATAGAATAGATACCTAATCAGATATTTTCGAAGTCGGTGCCAGCCGACAATATTTTTAGATATGAATATCTATGGTATCTATGGTGTCTTCTGAAAAAAATGCAATTTTTTATCTTTTCCGAAAACGCCGAATGAAGCACGGTCACCTAGGCACTAATACTAAAATAATCGATTATAACTATTGACATAAAAATAGCATGGTGGGTAAAACTTCAAAACTAACTTATTATTTTAATATTACATGATTCTATACAACATATTAAGATCCCATACAAAATCGTGTAAGAGATAAATATCTCACTTAATTTATTATTAATCATCCTCAGAGACTGACGAAAGGTAAAATGAAGACGTCTTCAAGTCACGTTATTTGAGCTCATTTCATTAGTAATACCATTGTGTTTTTATGAGAAGTGTCAATAGTCTACTTTATATTACAAGGGACTTTCGATTTGACTTAACGTATTTAAATTGTTATGATGTCATAAATGCATCTTAATGTTACGAATATTACTCAATTTCTCAGAGTTTATATAGATTTATATGAAAATTTAATTATATTACAACTAGCAGACCCGGCCACGCGTTGCTGTGGCACGTATATGAAAGTCGTTAATTTTTCAATAAATAAAGAAAATAATCAGGATGAAAACTATCCTAAATTTATTAAATACTTAGATTTACGCGAATATTCGACATTTTAAATAAAACTATCTTTTCGAACCAAAAGTCGAAATAAATCCGCGAAAAAATTTAAAAAGATAGTTTTATTTTTTATTTATTTAGTTAATAAATGTTTTATGAATATCATTGGTGGCTCGTTAGTAGCGCGCCCACTTGTAGAAGCGAGTTCAAACTCAGGATCTCCTAACTCTGATATTTTCCAAAATATGTAATATGTTGGGGCACTAACACACAACACCATTTAATGTTCAATAGTTATACTCCATCAATAGTTCCATGACAAGCTACAAGACTTCTGTTATAGATACCAGATAGTTGATACACTACACATATATAACTTTAAATACATACATACCATAAATATAAACACCTATGACTAGAGCACTGGGTCACTACAAACTGCCAAGCACAATACGATGAAGTATCACAAGGAAACCTACATGTCGGAACCTAACTATATCAAAAGACATGTGAAGCTTTCCCACCCACATTTGGCCAGCGTGTTACACTATGGCCTCATCCCCCTCCCATTCAGGAGAACTCAATGCCCAGCAGTGGGACGTTAAAGAGGGCTGAACTATTATTATTTGTATTTGAATATTTAACTCTACATAGCTATTTACAAATCTTAGCTCTTAACGACTTGTTTCAGTAAAAATAGGCTTGGACAGACAGACAAACACATAAGTGGTACAAAATGCTCCTCTTTTTATCCAATATATGGAATTTTAATAGGGAAAAAGTACCCGATAGGTATTTTCGATTGAAAGACAAATATAGTATGTAAAGCAAAGTCAACCTTACGTAGAGTCGACGCCAGTCACCTGACCACAATGCCTTTGGTCTGTAGGGACTTGTACGTATTTGGTGTACTTTGTAACATACACCGTCAGATATTAGTTCGGACGATCATAGCTTTGAATAGATGAAGGGAATATCCTTGTTTTGCTTATACTGATCGAAGGCTGAAATATGTTGTGCAGAGTTCTATTGTTGTAATACCGTGGGTTCGATACCCGACGGTTTAAAAGTTTAGTTTATATTATAATTGCGAAAGTTTTTTTGAGTGTAGTTAGGATTTGGCGTAGCAAGATATTATTGCAATAGTTTCGTAGGAATAATAAAATGTATGTTTATTGTATTAAGCAATTTCTAAAAGCATTTTTTTAATCTACGTTTAAAATTGACAGCTTTATTTGAGATTTTTATCTTTAAAAAACAACATTAAATGAAATATAACTTATATATTTGCAATTTTACTACAATATACCCTATATTTCACCAAAATCATCGTTTTCTTCTACAACGTCCAACTTTAATAGTATTTAGATGAACATTTTTTCTAACATTACTCATTCACACATCAGCGCACGCGCCCACCATCTGCCTGAACAGACTAAAAATATTCTATATTATAAACCAATAAATTATACGGTAGACTAACAAATACGTATAGTTTAAGCTTACGCTGTGGTGTTAACGGTCCTAGCCACCTGTTGTGACGTCATACGTCAGGTGCAGAAAGAGATAGATGTATCGCCCTCTCGTTTAAGGCACCTGTCTTTTGAACATTATTAGTAAAAATAACTATAAAAACCTTGAGCCCTACAATAAGTCTAGACTTTAATTCTGACTTTATAAGAATATATGACGAAAATATTTCTAATTATTATAGTGTAAGGTTTCATAAAAATTGTTTCTGAATATGGCTTTTTGGAGCGTGTATTAAGCATATTTTAAATGATTTAAATAATAAATAAATCTTTTTAAATTGATATTCATTACTATTATTGTATTATATTCAGCCCTTTTTAACGTCCCACTGCTGGGCACGGGCCTCCCTTCATATACGAGGGGGATCAGGCTATATTCCACCACGCTGGCCAAATGCGGGTTGGCGGATTTTACACGTTTTCGAAAACTTCCTAGGTTCTCTCACACATGCAATTTTCCTCACGACTTGCCTTACGGCGCGGTGAAGGAAAACTCATTCACCGTAAGGCAAGTGGTAATCACATTAGAAATGATTCGCACATGAAAATATCAGTGGTGAGAGACCCGGGATTTGAACCCGTTTCACTCGGTTTCCAAGCAAACGTGTTACCACTGGGCTACTATTGTAACAGAAATACAAACTCACAATGGGTTCTCCTTCAACAAATTTTAGCGCCACCGGTATAAGTAGCGTCAGATATAATAACTACATTCGAAGTAAATAATACAGGGGCCTACATAATATATTTCTTATCGTCTCAAGGTTACTGAACTATCCTTTTTCCATTTGCGATGTCACGTCCCGGCTTCTAAATATTGATATGATTTTAATACAAACTTACGGAGAGAATGCGATTGGATAAATATTATTTAATCTAGGTTTTGTCACCGACTTCGCTTGTGAGTAACAACGATAAAAAATAAACTATGATACCCGATAACATAAATTTCCAATCTACTAGTGAAAGTTTTATTAAAATCAATTCAGCCGTTTTCAAGCAGGTAAATACAAACGAACATATGAGTAATTATAAAATCATTTTCATCCCCTTAAGGGATGATTTCCGGGATAAAAATATCCTTCCCATGGTCTCAAACTATTTTCTTGCCTTTCATCTAAATCGGTCCAGTAGTTTCTGAGTACATTCGGTATAAACAAACAAATAAAAAATCTTTCCTCTTTATAATATTAGTATAGATATAGGCTATTGTTAGTAACAGTTGCCAAAATATATCGCTGATTGTTTCCCAAAAGATACATATTACATTATATTCAAAATTTTATATTCAAAATATGTCGATGTTTCTCTCTCAAGTGAAGCGAGAGCCTTTTTTTTTTTTTAACGTTGGGAAATGCATTTACGCACGACGTGTGGGACTCACCGGCGTAATACAGCCAGTACTACCCACTAAAACCCAACAAAACCTTCCCCCGTCTTAATGGGGCGTCGCAGGATCGCTTACGCATTCAACTACGACGCCCCGACGGCAGGTCTGCCAGAAACGCCCACAGATCAGAACTCAAAACTATTCTTGATTCTGAACAATTATTAGTAATAACAACTTTAAGGAAACCATACTGTTAGAGACCTTCTACACATAAATACACTGTGTATATTAATAAATGCTTAGTAAGATTGTTTGTTGAAATCCATTGATATTGCGTAACTGACTTCAAAGATTTTCAAGTATTTTAAACTGAATTCTGAATGTTCAATTAGACCAAAAACCAATAGAATTCTATCATTTCCATTTACTTTGGCAGAGTCATCACAGAATGATTGCCGATATTTTTATGATTTGAAATGCAATGCTATATATATAATCAATAAAGATATAATAAAAATAAAAAACCCGACTGCATAAAATCTACGAGTAACTAAAAAGATGAAAACACGTTGACGAAGCAATTAGTATTGTGCTGTTGGAGACATACATACATATTATGTACATCTCGCGGTAAGAATGAAACATGCAAGTCTCCGACTGCATAATACTAAATATATTCATTCGTCAACTTGTTTTCATCTTTTTAGTTAGCTTTTATGCAGTCGAGGTTTATTTTTATATGTAGTTTACTTTTTATTTGCAGCTTTTTAGTTTTTACCTATTAGACATTTGAACTTATATTTTTAGCAATTTTTTGTCCTAGATAGAGATCCTTTTGGTCTCAAGAACGCCACATACATACATACACACATTACCCTCCTTTGCATCGCACAGTCGGTAAAAAGTGTTTATATTTTAGTAAATAGGTATGTACTCCTATTTCTGACGATATGATAGTAACAACAGGCAGATAAACTAATTACATTTACTAATAAATAATAATGTAGGGTTAATAACTATCGAATTTTCAATGATAATGCTTGACAATTCTTGTTTAAGCACAAGTATTATTATCATAAGTTTGTTTTCCGGACAGCGAAAAAAATATATTATGAATTATCTTGTCATGCTCAAAATTACAAATTTTCCTGCCTTTGCATACATACTTATATTATTTTTGACATATTTTTCTATTTAAAAGACAATCTTGTGCCTCTTTCCCAATAATTCCTTGGTAAGAAGATCACTTCAAACTTTTAATAAAATTGAGTAATTAAAATAAAATTCCAGCTGCTTTTTAAGATTACAATAATAGAATATAAAATGTAATAAATTCTAAAGCTATATCATCCATTAATTGTCATTCGATACGGAACAAATTAGAGGAAATCGTACAGTGTTAATTAATCTAAATCTTTACATATAATAAAATTCTGAGTCGAATCTGTACAGTAAATATTTTTTGAAAAATCTTATTGAAATAGTCATTATTATCAATACAGATTACAAAGGCTGAATCTATAGTTTTTAGAACTTTTGTCAGTCTGTCTGACTGGGAATGCATTACGAGAAAACTACTAGACAGATTTTGATGAAATTTGGTATAATGATAGCTGGTTATCCTCATACCAAAATCTAGAATATTTTTTACCGCGGAAAAATATCTCATCTCTGAGAAATCTATACTAAACATTAAAACGTAACTAGGGACCAATCCGAGTGGAACGAAGGTATCCTCTATTTAAGCAAAACCTAAATGATAACTTTAGAAAAAATAATAAAAAAAATATGTAGGTATAAGGTTATTCATTATTAATTAACTAATCACTATATTATATCTACGGAAAAGTAAATATTTTAAAAGACAAACAACTAAAAATCATATTAAAATCGATCTATCCCTTGCGAGTTTTGATTCAAGCAAAGACAGCTTTAAGTGTAAAAATAATATAGTTTAGGGGTGAAAATATTTGTAATTAATAGATTCTCCTCGAAAATACTTTGTTATATAATAGTAAGAGTACGCGAAACCGCGGGCGAGAGACAGTATATTGTAAACATGAGAACGGGCTCTAAGGCCCACATAGAATATTCATAGCTCCCAAGCGTTGAATTAAACTATCCGACGTTACTAACTACATAAACGCGAATTAGCATTTTAAATAGCTTTCAATATTTCTTTTTTAAATTACAACTTTTAATCGAGAAGCTTAGTTAAAAGTTTTATGGTAATTGCAAGCTTTCACTTATTTTCCATGTAACAATATGAGAGGGAAAAAAATGTTTAGACGCTGAAAGTTTGAGTGAAATTAGTGGAACAGGGAAAGACTTATAGGGCTTTTTAAAGTAAAACTTATAACTATTTATTTATATTCAAGAAGTAAGGAATAAAAATTTCTAATGTATTCAACCATTTTTTAGCAACCCACTGCTGGGCAAGGGCCATCCTTCAATACGAAGGGGATCGTAGCCCACCGCGCTGATCAAGTGCAGGTTTGCGGACTTCACATGTCTTTCATAAACTTCCTTAGTTTTCTTTCACGGTAAGGTAAGGTCATGTTAAAAATGATTCGCACATAAAAATATCAGAGGTGCGAGACCAGGGATTTGAATCCGCTTCACTTGGTTGCCCAAGCAAGCGCTTTACCACTGGGCTACCATTACCTTAATACTACATAAAAAACAGTTTGTTTATAAATAGCGCTTGGTACTCTATTCTCTCTTACTCTCTCTCTCAGAGCTCTAACTCTACAAAATACGAGAGAAAATGGAAATCATTACATTATTAACCTTAAAAATATTACAATCGTGTAATTTTTACTCTAATGCTAAAATAAAGTTCAAAAAATGAAATTACGATTGCTTTGAGCAGAAAAAATATTGAAACAGAGTTATAATTTTGTGAATTTTAAAGCATATTTTGGCTTTTGCTAAAATCACTCCATATGAGACTGATCGAACGAGAGCCCAACGTGGAAATTGCTGTCAAAAACAGTGAAACAGTGACTGAAAATCCTTAGAATTCAACTACCGTTTCTACGCAATTAAAAACTCTACGGGCTTCGAGTAGCTTAGTACTGGTATATACAAGTACAGTGATAAGGTATTCAGGTCTTATATTCGATTTCCGATTGAGGAAAGATATATAATATACAATCAAAAATTTTATATTATCCTGAACTAAAGCCAGAAATTTTGTACGCGTTATTACTATTTACACTTAAACTAATAAAATGAATAAATGTCATTAAAATGCCATGATTATTATTTTTTTTATTTAGATTAAGAAAAAATGTGGTTCTTATAATTTCATATTTTCGTTATTATTTAATGTTTTATTAAATATTTTCCCCTCTGGCGTTGTTATTATGCGGATATAAAATTAATATATTTTGGAAAACGTCTCTCCTGCAACAATGTTTGCTGTCAATCAGTTGAAAATAAAATTGGAACCAAATGTTACAATAAACCTGCGAAAAATTCAGAAAAAAGTAGTTTTATTTTGGAATTAATAACAAAAGTATGCATAGCGCCATCTAGTAGCATAAAAACAAATTTAAAAAATGAATGTGATGATGTTCTCCTAGCTGATTTTCCGGCTACGGAGGCCAATCTCGTTGAGATTAACCAACTGCGCAGGAGATATTATAGTGCTCAAGTGTACGCGCAGACACAAGACACATTCCTATCACTCTCATACTCCGGTGGGACGATCACTCGACACGACCGGTGAGAGTTAAGGCGCAGGACCGACGGCTTTACATGCTCTCCGAGGCACGGGAGTGAGACACCGCCAACTTCCCAACTCCGGGCTGTTACTGAGACTTACTATACAGAAAGACTCGATGACTAAACTTGGCCCGACCCGGGACTCGAACCCAGGACCTCCGTACGGAGCAGCCGTACATGCTAGCCACTACACCACCGAGGCAGTCAATTCTTCGAGCCAGATTTGATGAGATGATGAGAAAGTTAAAAGTAATATATAAGTGGCTTAGAGACGGGGAGTCCCCATACAATTGATATAAATGTGCAATCTTATCTTGGAAGTCAGTTAAGCTCAAATACTACGTCGATTCTAACATTAGTAAGTCGAATGTGTCTCTACGTACATGCTCTATCATATTACGGAAACCCAAACCAAATTAACGTCGACCATTAATTAAATAGTTGTAGTATTATTGTTGGGTCTGGGTTATACGATACGTGCTTCAATATAATTATAATAACACTGGGTCCGAAGCTCTTCCTGCTGGATACAATAAGATATTACTTTATGAGATCTCTACTTTTAATATCAAGTCTGAATATTTGTTATCGATTATTCCGATAGCATTTACGCTTTGAATCTCGTGGTCGCTTTGGTTTTGTTTGTCATTAAAATCTGTGATTTTAATATTGAGTACTAGCGGCTCACCTTCGCATCACTCGGATTCGCTTCTAGGAAAACAAAAACAAACCTATCCCACGGGAATCGTACATTTTTCCGAGATAAAAAGTAGCTTACGTATTGTTCCAGACTATTATCTATCTCTGTATCAAATTACATCCAAATCCGTTAAGCCTCTTTGGCGTGAAAGAGTAACAAGCATCCATTCTCACAAACTTTCACATTTATAATATTATAATACGAAAAAATGAGTTGGATCCAATACAATTATTAAAATTTTGATTTTTTTTCTGTCCTTAAGCTAATTTCTATCTTTATTGAGCCAAATTTAATTAAACTCTTTGTTTAAGTTATTAAGAAACCAACAACATAACGCACAATATATTTTAAATTTATACTTAATTACAAGTTTTAATATTAGTTACTTACAGGTGTCCATAGCACAGAGTAACAAATTACTTACATGCACTGCTAATATAAAAAGAAAACAAAATGACTAAAAAAAACAAGGTTAAAAAAATATACAGGAAAAAAACAAGATTAATTAAAAAAATATTTTGGGTAATATAAAATAAACACTATGTATGAAATTAATAAATTTACGAAATTTAAGTGTAACATAAAAAAACCACTGAACCAGTGTTGCAAGCCCGCGAGACACATAATATAGTGACCCTCAAAGGTCAACACAGATTTTCAGTGACCGCTTTGAGTAACTTACGATAAATGGTTATACGTACTATGATAAATTGGAATAAATAAATTCTCAAAATAAAAAAAAGAACGTTCTCTGCCAAAACTGCCACTCAATTATTTAGATGAATGAGCTATATATTTTTTATATATAGGTACACTTCACATATTCCATAGTCCCATTAAGATAGTATGATGTGATGTAAGCAGATGGTATGCCTTGTAAATGCAATTTCCAACGTTAAAAAAAGGTAATATCTATTTGCGTACTAAAATATATTAGATGTTTTAGCGTTAAGAAATAACAAACATACACACATACTATATCACACAATACTACATACATATATACAACACTATTCCGATAAGTACGTACACTTTAATAGCACTAGCATAGTCAGAGACACAAACTAGTAGATTCTAATTATGACTATCATTTAGCAGTCATGCCTCCGGCGAAAATAAATGGTCTTTACAACATATGCACACATATTTCAACTCGACACAAACCTATAATCCCGTATGCTAATACAGGAAATGTTCGTGTGTTTGTTTGTTCACGTTAGAATACAATATCTTCTGATTTATGTGTCGTAACTTCGAAACAATTGCCATACAAATATCGTATTTTAATGTAAATAATGATTGTGAAAGTTGAAGAAAATTTTATTTATGAGTTAGAAATTTACATTGTTATTGATTTCCACTATTACTGCAAAAATGGTTTTCCAGATTTTGGAATAACAAAATTTTATTTTAAATAAAACTGTTTTCTTTGATTTTTGAACTTGAACTTGAACTTTTATTTGATTTTTGATTCCTGACGTTTCGAATGCTTTACAACAATCATGGTCACGGGAGAGACTAAGGTTATAGACTAAATATAGCTTACTAAGGTTTTAGTTTTATTTTAATAATAACAGCGAAAATTAAATAAATAATATTCCATATTCAATTATACAACTAATTAAAATTATAAAATAACAAATATTGTAAGATACTTTATTGCCATTTTTGTATTTTTTGAATTCATTTTATTATTCTATGGGTAGGCTGTCTATAATCCTTACTAATATTATAAATGTGAAAGTGTTTGTTTGTTTGTTTTATTTTCACGTCGAAACGGTGTGAGTTTTGTGTGGAGATATTTGGAGGGCTGTAGAGTGACATAGGCTACTTTCTACCGAGGGATATAATCTCATTCCCACGGAACAACACGTTATAATACAACCCAAAAATTATTTCTGATCAGAATTACTTGAAACTTGTTATTAATGCTGTTGAATACAGTTAAATAAATACGTGTTTTAGCTTTTTCGAAATCCATCCTATAAGAGAGTAAAATAGGGGATGAAAGTTTATATGAAACGTGCTTTTTTAGGGAGAGTTTTTCTGAAGTTTTAGTGCGAGCGAAGCCGTGGGTTCTGCTAGTAACTATATGCCTTTGAGACGTCTAATGTTAAAAAAATGTTGTAGATGGTAGGTTTGCCACTAACGCCATCTATTGAAAGTAATCCGTCGTAGTGATTCCCATACAAAATAAACCTTTCTGAACTTTTTGATTTAATAGCTTTTTTATAGGTTTTTCCTATTTTTTTATACTTACACCACCCCTAACATACTTCCAAGTCCCAACAAAATAAAAAAAAAACAATTATTCAAATCGGTCTAGCCGTTTTTGAGTTTGTACGTTACATAATATATAGATAATATCTATATAGTACTGTTTATTTATTTACAAAAAATATAAATATAAATATGCTCGCTTTTTTATATTCAAGTATCGTATTCGACTCTTGCGCACGCCCATTTTAGTTTGACCAATTACGTGAGAGTATTTAAGAGGCGGCAATGATGTCATTGGAGACTGGCTCGTACAATAGCTGTTACGTGATTGTATTGTGTGATTTATTTAATTTCTCAAAATATAGTATTGTGGGTATTACAGCTGGTGTTGTAAATAGTCCAATCAGAATGCGGTTTGGGAACCAAATATTGAAAACGTGAAGTTTTATGATTTTAAAATGTTAGCAGGTAAGTATATACCATTGGTTTTGTATTTTTTGCCGTAGAATCTATTTATATCATATTTGTTCAAATTTATCGATATTTTATTAGTTTTTGATATTGGAGTTCATTTTATTGATTTTTCTGAAAAAAAATATTTTAAGGTAATTTAAGAAAGAAATAAAATTTATTCATAGTCTAATCTTGTTTATTCAATAGTTAATAATATACTTAAAAAAATTAAATTGATATTTATAAAATTTAGTCATAGTTTTATTAAAAAATACAAAACTTTTTTTTTACAAAACTTTACGTGAATTCCAACTTTTATTATTTTCTCACGACTCGTCAAATTGCAAATTTGGAATATTTACAGCGACATTGTATAAATAATAATGTCACGAGACCATAAAATATACTTTTCTCGGAAATGGCTAAATATTTCAATTTCATTTTTTTAATTTATTATATGTATTTTAAATATTACATACCCTTAATTTCATGGAAACAAAAAGATTATTCTAGAAATAAAAAAAAATAAAAAGTTAAAACCCGAGTTTTTTTGCAAATATCTCGAAATCTTTGAGGTTATTGTAAAAAGTGTTATTTTTAAAAGCTGTAGATTTTTATTAGACCTACAACTTATGTAGAAAATATTTTTGATAGATCGTCACAGTACGCAGAAAATTAAAAAAAAACTATTTTTCAACGCTTTGCGTCCCCCCATTTCTCGGGGTTAGCTGGGCATAGGGGGCATTTTAGGACTTTCTATTCCATAAATACCTGCTAACATTTTAAAATCATAAAACTTCAGGTTTTCCAATTTTTTTTTCTCTTAAAAATAAACAGATTCCGATTGGTCTAAAAGTAGTTTTTAGTACACAAATACATATTATCAAATATTAATTAATTAAGATATCAAAGTAAAAGATTAACTTTTTGTTTACATTATTTTGTAGATATTCATTTTTATATTTTTACGAGTAGGTATGACTCTTTATTTTTTTTCCAAATATTTTTGATTTTTGAATCTCTTATAAATGTAGGTACTGTATAATAAAACTGTAAAATGTAAAACTGTAAAACGTACTGTAAAATGTAGCTTTATCTCGTGACTTCGTACGCATTGTTTATATATCACTGCTCCATTTCTAAGCGTAGAAGTGATCTCAATAAATCTATAGGTACATGTATGTACATAAAAGCGACATACCAATCACTGATTAATCACAAAATCTCAAATATAGATATAGTATACATGTTATGAATGCTATTTTTTGATATAAAAAAAGATCCCCTAGAAAGAATTTTTAAAATTTAACCCATAAACGAGTAAAAAAGGTTGAAAGTTTGTATGAAAATCCCTTATTCTTAAACAAGGCGGGCGGAGACGCTGACAAATATTAGTGATCTACAAAATTCAAATCAAACTTATAAGCTTAGAAATTGGCGCGTTCACACAAGCAAATAAAGACCCTTAAGTAAATATTTATTTAAATTATGTACTTACCTACAATCTACATATATTTTGAGATAAATAAACCTCTTTCTTATTTATAATTACGACTAAAAAAGGCAGTGGTAGCCCAATGGTGACGAGTTCGCTTGGGAAACCGAGTGAAGCTGGTTCAAATCCCGAGTCCCGCGCTCCTGATGTTTTCATGTGCGAATTATTTTCCAACAAAATTACTACTTGTCTTATACTGAAGGAAAATATTCTGAGGAAACTTGCCTAAGTTGCCGCCAACCCGCACTTGGCCAGCGTGGTGAACTATGGCCTGATCCCCCTCGTATTGAAGGGAAGTCCGTGCAGCAATGGATGTTAAAAAAGGCTGAATACAAAGAAGCCCATGAAAATTATATTAAAATGCTATTACTATGAACGATTGTAAACGCTCTTTTATATTGTTAATAAATACTCACCTGCCCATTTTCTAAGCAAAACATTAATTTTGCGACCCCGCGGGCGTAGTTGCTTTGGAGAATTATGATTCAGACGAACTTCAAACGATTTACATCAAAAGCCTTGATCTTTCCCACTACACTGAAAATTGAATTCTAAATAAATACATAATCAAAACAATCGGGGAACAAATAACTCGACTTTGGCATTTGCATTCAGATATCTTATTGTTGAAGTTTGGAAATGATTTGGGTATTTTCTGAACACAAACAAGTTATGCTGAGTATTTTGGTCTTTAACCGATTTGTGAGAATGAGGTTCTGATGTATATATGGTTTTAGTGACAATGGAATAGTATGTTGTTTATTCACTAGTTACATACTGATTACCTAGTTGGTCTAGCTAGCATTTACGGTTATAGATCCTAAGGTTCTGGGTTCAAACCATGAGTAGGATTAAGTTATATTTATGAGGTTTCCTGTCCAGTAGTTCTCAGGGCTGTTAGCCCGGAGTTAGAAAGCTAGCGGTTTCACACACAGCCCCAAGGCAGAAAACGTGTCACGTCGATCCTGTTCCTAATCTCAACGGTTGTCACGAATTGTCATTCCGCCAGAGTTTCTTATGAAAGAAATAGAAAATGCACGTTGTATTTGCGTAGATAATTGTACGCTATAATATCTCTTGCGCAGTTACCTAGTCTCAGTGAGATTGGCCGCCGTGGCCGAAGTAATTTAAGTACTAAGTAGACATTAATAGCATAAGTTACGTTTTCCGGCTTAAGTATATTATTTTGACTTCCCCCCAGTTTTATAAATTACCATTTCTTATTACGATACAATTTTCACAATTTACAAATAATTACAATTTGGTAACAAAAAGTTATAATAACATCAACTTTATGTATAAAAAATTTGAATGATCTTATAGTTAAAACACGCGTTATCTCTTTCTTACAGACACAACATCAAAGTGTAAGATAGAGATAATTGCTTTATTATCAATTTTTATCTGAAACAAAAATAAAATAAGTTATATTATATTATTTATAAAGTCATTTTAGACAAGCATCTAAATGAGGTGAGAATTTCACTTTTTTGAGCAACATATGAGCAAACGTAAAAACATTTTTTGTAGCACAATTTCTTGTATATTCCTAATTTAGTGGGCTCAACCTCTTCACTAATAAAATATATATATATATATATATATATATATATATATATATATATATAAACGAATACAAAAAAATAATATAAATTGTTTCAATTAACGTATCTACAAGGAAATAAATAATTTATTGCGAACCATTAATTGTATTTTACAATTTTACACCTAACGAACATACCCCGGAGCATTTCGGCGAAATTTCGAGCAAATTTAAAAATATAACAGGTGCATTGATCAATATTTAAATTACTCTGAATAAAATAAATTATATAATTAAAAATATAAACGTATGTATGTATTCAGTCAGCCCTTTTATTGTCCCACTGCTGGGCACGGGCCTCCTTCAATACGAAGGGGAAACGTATAATTAAATTTAAAATATGTAATAAAATATGTAATAAGCATTAGCTGTGAAGAAGGTGGTTAAAGATTCGGTTCTTATATTAATGCAAATTTCATTTGCCGCCCTAGAATCATCCTGGAACCACACAGTCAATGTTATAGAGCTTGTCTAGAGTAAAAATATACTAGTGACGGTATAATTTACAAGTGAATGTGAAAAATCTCTTCTGAGCAGAACTGCTTTTACAGCTAATGTTACCATCTGTTTTTTAAATATTTTGTTCAAATTATGTGACGATGTAGCGGAGCTAGTGCTTAAATTAAATTAAAATTTAACGAAAAAAGTGCACCGTTTACAAAATCATTAAAAACATTCCTTTAGGATTTCTAAATTTCAAAGAAAAAACAATTGTGATATTCATAGTTTGCAAAAAAATCGCATTTCAGTTTCCTCCTTATTTGAAATCGGTCAAAAAGGAACATTTATTGTTTCCGTAACTTAAGAAAATGTATAGCGCTCGCAAAATTCTGGAAGGAAAATAAAACATTTTAAAGCGAAACGTAAATATTTTAACAAAACCTAGCTTGTCTTAGCGAATTCGATTCGTACGTGTGATGCATTTCTATACGAACCAAGCTTTAAATTACAAATTGTTTTAGAAATGATCAATACAATGTTTATTTTGAATTTATATATTTTCATCATTCTCATTTGATTTTGATCTTATAAGTGTTTACAACAGTTTTATAACGAGTTTATTAGACGTTTTTCGATCTCTGGCCTATAGTCCAGTAATTTAAGACATAAAATGGGACTTTCGCTACAAAGAGTCAAGGAGTTTCTAATTTGGCAGAGTGTTAAAGTTTGTCGTCTTCTTCTTCACCCGGGGGCGTCCCAAGGCGCCTTTTATATTATCATATTATATGCAGATAATAATATGGTAACCTAGGCCTGATGCTGCAGAATCATTTGAAATCTGCAAGATTCTCAACAATTTACTAAAAAAGAGCAGAGATAAAAACATGTTTAGACTCATTGAAATGGCCTCAATTAATAGGTTATTGTATTGTTTTTTTTTTATTGTTTTAAAGATTATGAACAATGACCTATATCTATCAGTAATAGATTTACCAAACTATTCAATAGCTAAGGCATTAATGGATTCTCCATACAAGCCTAATACATGATAAGCTTTACAACAAAGCTTTCAACAAGTAAAACAAGGTGGTATTCACAGTCACGTCCGAGCTTTACCGTCTTCGGAAGTTACGTTTTACAGATCAATTCACTAGATTGCGAAATTTTGAAGGAATAAATATGTAACTAAAAGGCACAGTAACTTAAAAATTATCTTAAAGACATATGCTTGCCTTACAGTGATTTTTTTGTTTTAAATATAAATTGGGTCTATCGATAAAAAAATATGATGCTTGATAAATTGGTAAGGATATCGCGTAACATATTGTGTGGTAAGTTTTAGACTATCTCTTAGGAACTTCTTCATGACTGTGTGAATATGAAGGTACTTGATGTATCTCGAAAAATGAAATCATTCCATCGATAAACTTACAAACTGACATTACACATAATATGTAGTTGATGTCACGTTTTGCTAAATTTTTAGTGACCCTATTTACTGTGCCAGCGGTCGCGGGTTCAAGTCCCGCTGGGGGCATCCATTTGTGTGATGTGCACGAATGTTTATAGTCCAGTCATAGGTGCTCATATTTATAATATGTATGTATTTAAATTTATATATGTGTAGTGAATCAACTATCTGGTAAAATTGCAATAAACAGTAATTATGTAGACCATATAATTTAAATTATTATTAAGTAGGTATTCATGCTTATTGAAGAAAATCAAAAAGAGATTTTTTCAAGCTTTTATTTAACTTGCCATGTTTATTATTTGGTTAATTTGTAGGTCAAATCTTGCGTGAAGGGCTGGACCGATTTAACTATTTTTTTTGTTGTGTTTGTTATTGTTAGGAGAAGGTTCTTATGAAAGAAAAAAATAAAAAAATTTCGCGGAAAATTATAAAACTTAAGAATACTTAACAACCATATTAAAATTTATATGGCTAACGCTGGGTAATAGCTATTTATATATATTTAAAACGTACCTAGCGAGGAACCCGAGCGAAACGAGGATGAGCTGCTAGTTTCTTATAAATTACACAAGAAAATCTCGCGATAAACTTTTATAACAATTTAATTGAATTCGAATTATTGCAAAGTATATACTTTTATTATCTCTTTAAAATAAAAGCATGTTCAAAAAAATACTCTTAATTAAATTTTTATCAAGCTTTGCTTATAATGTATAACTATTATCTATCTATATAATTAATATAAAAAAACTTTGAACTTAATTTTTACTCTCTCACTCTCTCTCTCTCTCTCTCTCTCTCTCTCTCTCTTTCACTTCTAATTAATTTTATATATTAATTAGTAATAATCTATATCGAAGAATTAATTTTCCATAGGAACTATAATAACAATTTACGCCGTACAAACTTCGTAACAAATGCACGTACTCATACATGTTCGCCTCTCAATGATCAAAACACTCTTGTTATAAAAGCTGAGAGCTATTGTATAACAATATAACATACTTAGTTTGTTCTATAGTTGTTTTAAATAGGTAATTAAAAGGATTTTTATGCATATATGCAGATATCCGATTTCAATACATGTAATTATATGATGGAACTTAGTACACAGAAAGACTATGAGATCTAGCTCTTCTTAATGCCCTACTGCTGGACACGGGCTTACTTTCAATACGAGGGGGATCAGGCCATAGTCCACGTTGTCCAAGTGCGGGCGGACTTCATATGTCTTTTAAAAAACTTGCTAGGTCCTCTCAGATATGCACGTTTTCTTTCGATGTTTTCCTTCACCGTGAGACAAGTGCCAAGTGGTGATCATGTTGGAAATGTTTCGCACCTGAAAATACATAAACGAGAATATCAGAGTTGCAAGATCTGAGATTTGAACCCGCTTCACTCAGTTTCCCAAGAAAGTGTGTTACCATTGGACTACCGCTGCCTTTTATAGTGTAAATGTGTATAAAATTTCATATAAATTGATAAATTTAAACTTTCGCATTTATATTGGTACTCGTAGTCCGTTTACAACAAATAGCAAATACATTCAAATCAGTAGATTTCTCGTATAAAATTCTTCTGTTTGCTACGGGTCTATGCGGGGACATTCTTCCTAGAACGTAACATACATATAGTTAATTCAATAAACGACACATCAACTTCCGCGAATTTTGTTTTCCGATAATTTTCCATGTTATTAGAATATTCATATATACATAAATTTAACTCTGTTTGAAATACATATTTTTTATATTTAGATTTAAACAAATGGTTTGGTAATGTGATTCACATTCTGACAAAGGTAGCCGTAGTCTAGTGGTAACACGCATGACAAAATGATGAGTTCAAACCTTATATCTCTCAAATATTCATGTGTGAATCATTTTAAACATGATTACCTTGACTTAAAGTGAAGGAAATCATCTAAAAAACAAAAATAAAATTAAATCAATGTATAAAATTAAACAAAGCAATAATAAATAGAATAATTAAGTATATTTTATTTTAAATCTTAAAATTTTAAATAAATGACAAAAAATGTCAACCCAAAATAAATTGAAATTGTTGAAGAATAGAAAAAACAATTTTTTTTTTAATTGAAAGGTACTTCAGTGCCAATTCTCATTTTTCCAATTTAGCGTATAATTTTGAGCTGAAAAGCCTTAATTGAAATTTCGGGACCAAAAAATCTAAATAAATCCGCGAAAAAAAACCCCGAAAAAATGGTTTTATTAAAAAAAAATTATTCAATAATATCGCAAAAATATCGATACCACTACCTCTTATATACTAGTACTAGACAGTGACAGTCTAAGCAATGTACGGAAGCTGGCACGTGGCACTACTCTAGCAGCATAAAATTAAAAAATCTGCTTTTATTAAGCAATTTCACCTTAGAATCTTACCTAGATTTTCTATCCACAATAGAAATAAGAGCAAAAAATGCTCACCACTTGAAAGCGTAAAGTGGAACAGCTTCCAGCAGCTACAGCCTCGAATTACTATAAAACGTAGATTGCTTAATGAACTACTCAAATCTGAAATTATTTAAGTAAAATATTGCTTTAAAGAAATAACACTTTCTTAGATTTACGCAAATATTTTAAACCAAACTATCGACTAAAAAGGAACCAAAAATCAAAATAAATCCGCGAATAAAATCGAAAAGATTATAATTTTATTAAAATTACTTTAAAGATATATTTATGAATAGCGTCATTCGCTATTCACCTCCCTTCGCTCGGTTGCGTTCATAAGTACGTTCTCATTTTTTTTAATCGATACCCTGACACTTTTTTTTAAATAAAAATAGCCAAAGTTACTCCTTAAAAACCTATCTGCCAATGAAAGTCCCATTTAAATTAGTCCAGCCGTTTCGGAGACTAGGCGGAACAAACAGACAGACACACAAAAATTTTAAAAATCGTGTTGTTCTTTAGCGTATATAATTTCGTATGCATTTAGTAAAAAGCTGTTAAATTGACGTTACAAACAAACACTTTTATTTATCTGTATAAATCAGAAGTACAATTAAGTATAAATAAATATGACATTAGGAGGGCCATCATCAGAATTATCCATAGTGAGTGTTGACATATATTTTTTTTAATTAATCTGAACCTTTTTGGTGATTGTTTTGATCTTAATTTTAAAACATATGTGTGTACTGTGTATAATCTATACATGTAATAAAGTTCTGAGTCGAAACTGAACATTAAATATTTTTTTTGAAAATCTTATTGAAATAGTCATTATTAACAATACAGATGCCGAATCTATAGTTTTTAAAAATTTTGTCTATCTATCTGTCTGTATGTCGGTTTGTCTGAATGTCTGTCTATTTGACTATCTGGAACGCATCACGAGAAAACTATTGGATAGATTTTGACGAAATTTGGTATGGTGATAGCTGGGTATCCGGTCAACATATACTCGTAGGATACTTTTTACTGCAAAAAATATCTCATCTTTGAGAAATCTATACGAACCGTGAAAACGTTTCTAGAACGAACCGGAGCGGAGCGAGTGTGAGTTGCTAGTAAAATATATTTTTTTAAATTTAACTTCGCGTGACTCAGTTTTCATAGTCTAATGCTTCCGCTCGTATTAGTCGTAGCATAATGTTACATAGCCTTTATCTTTCGGTAGTTCCAGAGTTCTAAAAAACAGACAATCACTTTGGCTTAATAATAGAAGCAGGTTTATATTAGGATACGTATTTTTAAGAAGACTGTTCGTCTGTCATAACCTACTTTTTCTACCTACATAATGAAAACCTTTAGTTAAATGTGCAGCGTAGATCTAAAGACCCTTCACGAAATGCCCCATATAAATGAAATGAAATTTTTTTAGAGTTAATTTTAACGGATGATAAGCAATTAGAAAAGATTAGCGCAATAATCTAGTACTTATGTTCCAAAAAGGACTAAAATTTCACTAAAATATGCGAAAGTGTAACTATAAAATTAAAAATATCTTTTCGCCCTCAGAAGATCATAATCCCTTCAAATAATTAACTTCTAACCTTAAAATATGCAAATTCATAACAACTTTCAGAGGTCACTTGTAAATTTAATTAACTAAAATAACAACTAAGTTGAAGCACGTGATAATATTGCAATAACTGAGCCACCTTGACTCAACTCGAACGATTTATAGCTGTCTATTCGATCTATATTGTTAGCAAATATCTCTTCAGATGGAAAGATGTTAAAAAGCCCGATTTTGCGTTTTTATATATGCGGTTTTTTGTTATACATAATAATCGTTTTTCTGTGACAAAATCATACTGCTATCATATATATGTAAGTCTGTACTTGTGTGTATATTTGTTTGTTACCCTTCACTTTGAAACGGCTGGACCGATTTGGATGAAATTAAGTACACAGATATACTAAAACCTGGAATAGCACATAATGTAATATTAAGCGCTCAGATACGTATTCAAGTGAAGCGACGATAAGTTGCTAGTCATGTTATAAAATTAATTTTAACGGTTTTCCTTTATCTTTACTAAACTTTATACTAACAATATCTGTACGTCAACGGTAACGGAAGGAAAACTGTAAAAAAAGAAAAGTCTTATTGAAATCTGTTTTTATCTGCCTCTATATTGTCTCTATATTACGGAATGTCTTCTAAATTATGTAGAAAATAATTGATTTTACTTGTCCCGTATGACGACCATATTTATTATTATTTAATACGTTTATTATTTATTATTTTTGACAATATTTTAATAATTTAAGTAATTTATAAACCTATGGCTAGAATTAGAATAAATATAATTATAAATAGTTTTAGAACACCATATATATTTTAACGCTCGACAACCGTCACCAGTGTGAAACACTTTTACGTACCTAATGCCGTGTATACAGGACTCTGCCTGACTCTAATTGATCTCGAGACTGGAATTTGTGGCTTGCGATCTGAGAACAAACCTATTGTACTTAGTACTGCTATGGAAACTAATTGAATTAATTGTATGCCGAACGATAGCCACAGTACAACCTCGTAGCTTGTTTAGTGGGGATGTTATAGGGAAAGGGCACGGTTGAAAGTTATTTTTACCTGCTTAATTGTCTAATGATTACCATAGATGTGGAGGTCCTGAGGTCGAATCCCGGGTCGGTCCAAGTTTAATTACTGATTTTCTGTTAAAATATTCTCAGTAGTAACCCAGAGTCGGGAAGGTGGCGATGTTGCACCCCTGTTTCTCGGAAAGCACGTAAAGCCGTCGGTCATGCGCCTTCTCTCACCGATCGTGTCGAAATATCGTCTCATCGGACTCTCGGTCCTGCTACTAATCTCTTAAAAGTCTTTCTGAATTTTCATTTCACTGGAATTTTGTCATAATAAAGAATATATTATATAATATTGGCGAGGTGTGCTCAATTAGCACGCTTTGAAACCACTAACAAAAGAATTGAATTGAGGGTATATATTCAAAATAGTGACGCTATGTCTCAGTTTGAAAAGAACTTTGTTCGCACAATTCATTGATGTATAAAAAAGGAAGAGAGAGAGAATGTTTTGAAGTTGGGTTTCATTATGTTATTTTATATTACTATAGTTTGTTAATGTATTATACTTCCCTTAATACATGAATGATGATTATTATAAAGATGGAAAAAAGCCTACGTATAGAAATAAATATCCTTAATTACTGTAAAAGCTCGATTTGGGAAATTTACCAAATAGATTTTTTCTATTGGTGACAAAATAAATAATATCAAATCAGGTGAAAAGATGCTGAGGTTTTGATATAATATTAATTCTTAATAATTCTTAGGCATGGTATAATAAAAATACTCTCAGATAAATAAAATAAAAAAATAAAAATACCTTTAATTTTTATACTCTCAGATAAAGTTTTAATATCTCACTTTTAACATACTTAATATCTCTCTATCTATATGTCTATAATTAATATCAATTAAAACCTATAATATTTCTATAATGAACTAATAACTTACCCTGGCTTCATTCGGGTGTATACCTAAGTACTTGCACTTGCCGTTGTTAAAGTTTAATAAGAAGATCTTTTTAAGAGGAATAATTCTGTAATACATTGTTTTCATATCAATCACTCTATTACTTTACGCGGCGCTCGTCAATAAAGCTTTCAATCGGCATGATTTTTTCGACCTTAATGAATTATACACTTAAACCATACTCGTTACTCATTCCATCAATTGGTGAAAACCATATGAAAATTCGTTCAGTAGTTTTTGAGTTTATTGCGTTTAAACAGATAGACAAACGCGACGAGGAACTTTATTTTATAATGTGTAGTGATAAATGATGAATAAACGATGAATAAACATTGTATCCTACATTACACGTAGGTATGTTTGAGGAATAAACTTATTTATTTTTTAAAAGAATTTTTGCTAAAATTCTACCATCATATTGGATAAAAAAATATTTTTAATAAACATTCGCATAATATATATACATATAACTTTATTTTTTATGAAATAGACGTAGGGGGTATAAAGAAAACCTCATTCCAAGGGTATTTAAAAAACTAACTATGTAATATACATATAAATATATAGTACCTGGGCTACCGAGCTGCGCTCGAAGTTTTTGGCCTAAAGTACAATTTTCTTTTTTTTTAAACTAAAAACTTGAATAAATATTAAAAAAAAAACAAAAGTAAAAACTTTGTATGCGACCGAGTTTTGAACCTAGACACCTGTGATTATTGATCTTGCACAGTGGCCGCTTGATCACGATGCTTATGCCCGAGCGTACACATTACGACCATATTTTGCGTGACATAATGCAAAATAAAACTGCATGAAAACTCGAAAACACGCGTTTTCTCAGACATAAGACTAATCTAGATCGTTATATCGCCCCCGAAACTGCCTGTGTAATAAATTTCATGAAAATCATTGGAGCCGTTTCCGAGATTCAGATCATATATAACAAGAATTGCTCATTTAAAGATATAA
Source organism: Brenthis ino (assembly GCA_921882275.1). NCBI lineage: Eukaryota > Metazoa > Arthropoda > Insecta > Lepidoptera > Nymphalidae > Brenthis > Brenthis ino. The sequence continues at coordinate 8,666,460 of OV170233.1, forward strand.
GGCTAAGTCAATATTTTCATCCTGTAGGAAATTGGAATCGAATTCACTTCCCTCTTGGTATTATATACTCTTACGCCGGATTTATACCACACATTGCCATCAAATTAAAACAAGATTAATGAATTGAACATGTAAAAAACATTGGCAACTAGTAAAAAAGCGAGAAAATGCTCAAGAACTATAATATTATTTTACTTTTATGCACATAAATACGCGTTTGAATTGCAAATAGCTGCATGAGCCCACTTGGGGACACTTTGCAAAATTAAGGCGTGCAAAAATGCGATGTACCGCCACCTATGCATAATAAATGGTACTTATAAGGTAGTTTTGCTTAATTGGCGTTATTAATCACATTTTTATTATAGCACAACACGGCACGACATGTTATATATGCAGGTATATGAGACGACATGCTATGTTTGAATTTGAAACTTTTTAATTGGTTAAAATGTCCAGAAAAATGTATACATTTCACTTCATATTACAGTAATAGCATTCTCATAATAAAGGCTGTAAACAATCTGCGTCGCTTTTTTATATACGTAAACTAGTAACCCACCCACGCTTCGTCTGTCACATAATTATTCATGACTTTTAATTATTTCGTAACTAGCGCCTCAGCCCTGCTTTGCTCGGGTTTGCTTCTGGAAAAACAAAGACAAATCTATCCCACGGGACACAATTTTCCGTGACAAAAAGTAATGTATGTGCTTTTTGACGTATGAGCTACGAGTATATTAATTTAATGTTTCATTAAAATCCATTCAATAGTTTTTGCGTGAAAGAGTAAGAAACATCCATACATCTATACATAGACATCCAGATATCCACAAATCCTCACAAACTTTCGCATTTATAATATTAGTAGGATTAAATATTAAAAATATTATTTAATATTGGTAGCTACTACAATTTTATAGAATTACTAACAACTGTTGACGTTGATTCCCCATACAAACTTTCATCCCCATTTTTGCCCCCTTAAGGGATTATTTTTGGGATGAACACTAATCTGTGTTCTTGCCAGGTGTGTTCTTGCCAGGGTCTTAAACTATTTTCTTACCAAATTTTATCTAAATTGGTTCAATAGTTCCAAAGATAACTTCCTACAAACAAACTCACAAGCTTTACCTGTTTATAATATAAGAAGATTACAATTTGCAAAACTTTATTATAAATCATCTTACTTAGTGTTGCTACAAATATTAATATGTTTTAAACTTAACGAGTTTAAAATACAAATCAACGTTATTGCACTACGTATAATTAAAAAAGGTATCAAATATTATTCTGAATTTTAATTATTTAAAGATTAAGCATTTTTAAAATTAAATAAATAAATAAATATGTTAGGACATTAACACACAGCACCGGCTTGTTCCATGGTAAGCTACGAGGCTTATGTTATGGATACCAGGTAGTTGATACAATACACATACATATATAACTTTTAAACTTACATATATATTATAAATATAAACCCATGACTGGAGTACAAACATTCGTGCTCATCGCACAAATAAATGCCCCCAGTGGGACTTGAACCCACGACCAATTAAGCTAAATTATTACTATACCTACTTATTTCCTTTTACTTATTTCTAATGAAGATGAAATCAATTGGATGCGCTATGGTGCTATTACATGGCTACATATAATACAATAATATTATTAGTCATGCTTTGCAATAAATTGTAGAAGTCACAGCCAGAGGATGCAAAACAAATGTTATTTTATGTTTTAAAATACTTTATTATACTAAATTCAAAAAGTGAATAAATCCTTCATGGGCTTGAGTATACGCATATATAATGTTTCATAAAATGTCCTAGATTTACTTTTTTTAAAATTTAAACATAAAATTAAAAATATATTATTGAGCAAATCGTATTATACTGTTCAAGAGTTTCTTGTCGATGAAAATGTGTAGAATTGAGTGATATTGACTCATATGCGGGCTATCTATAATGTTATGTTAATAAAATAAATGTAACCTCGATATTTAAAAGAGCAACTGTTGAGTTTCTCGCCGGTTCTTCTCAGCAGAACTGCTTTCCGAGCCGGTGGTAGCTTCCTCACGGACTGGCTACACTGATGCTTTCATTAAACTGACGAATTAAAAGTACTTTTAATAAATCTAATCGAATATAGTTTATTTCATTTGATTTCATTAAATCTTACTTCTAATACTTTTACAAATTAATTATCCTAAAGGCGATTACGTGTTCGGAGTTTGATCAATGAATGAACTAATAAAACTTTTAAACATAAAATGTGCTCAATGGATGTCTCAATACAGTCGTAACATAAAAGCTATGCTGTAACACGAAAGTGACGCGGTGCAGGTGCTGGATGCGATGTTGATGGTCGCTGCAAGGTCAGTGGTCCCCATACATTAGGGTTGTGTAACAAATGTATGAACAAAAATGTTATGTCTCTTCATAAAAACTATGTCACATGTATAATATTAATACCAGTAGCCTAAACTAAGACGGTTTTCGAATTCATATCGTTATGGTATCGAGCACTCGATACGTTGACAGAGTACTAAGATTCTGTTATAGTGATGTTCTCCAAGCCGATTCCGGCTACGGCGGCCAATCTCATTGAGACTAGCCAACTGCGCAGGAGATATTATAGTGCTCTAGTGTACACGCAGACACAAGTGCACTCTCTATTCCTGTCACTCTCATACTCCAGTGGGACGAAATGCATTTCCCACACGTTAAAAAAAAAAAAAAAAAAGGCGCAGGACCGACGGCTTTGATGTGCTCTCCGAAGCACGGGGGTGAAACACCGCCAAACTTCCAACTCCGGTTGTGTAACTGTATGAACAAAAATGAGACTTACTATACAGAAAGTCTTAATAACTAAACTTGGCCCGACCCGGGACTTGAACCCAGGACCTCCGGGTGTGCAGCCGTACATGCTAGCCACTACACCACCGAAGCAGTTAAGTTCTGTTATAGTATCGGGGCCTCGATACTATAACATTAGTGACGTCATACTATTAAGCAAAATGTTAAATTAATGACATATTTTACAAAACTATATTAAAACTTATTTTAATTTTCTATTAATTAAATTGTAAATTTTATTTTATTTTGATTTTGATTTAATTAGAAGAAAAAAAACAATAGCAAATTATAGGAGCTTAAGATTATTAAATTTAAATCTATTTTATATTTTCATATAAATAAAAATGAACCGCTAAATTTGTTGCTAAGCGCAAAAACTCGAGGACAACTGGACTAATTGGCCTATTTTGTTACTCAAAGATCCGTTTAAGTCCGAGGAAATTTCTTATGACGAGAAAAAGTGGAAAAAATGCCCGGAAAAATGTAAAAACACAATTTTTCTAATCTGGCCATACTTGATTTGTCAGAACAAGAAGAATCATCAGAAGAAAAAGATTTGTCTGCCGGGTCAACTTATTAAATAATAAAAAAAAATCAATTACAAATCTTCTTAGAAACATTCCTGAAGTTCTAAAGTTCAAATCGATTTGATACCCGCTGATGATATTTACACGGCGATATAAAATATAGTATTTTTATTAGTCACACTTCAATGTGTCCAGTATAAATTATTTAGTTATTTCTATTTTAGTTGATATTTACTTTAGTGTGAATTATGAAGTCATTTTTTGTTTTTTGTGTCCTTTATTTTATAGCAGGTTCTTTAGTAAGTTTTTATCATTTTACAAGTGTTTATTAACCGATTTTCTTTTTTTTATAAACTTTTTTTGACCTTTAGTGTTATCATTAACAAAAACGTGTGAGTCTCACAGTAATCGCATATGATGTCTAACATCTGACATCTCACCTTATTATATTATTTTTACTCTAATTATTTAACTTCAATTTGCTATTATATTTCCTATTGTAATCTAATCAGACTGACTTGAATGATGTTAGAATTAGTGTGTAACAATAGATTTCTTAGAATTTAAATTAATTTCTTAGAAATTTACCTGGAGGTGTTAAAAATGAGAATTTTTGTTTGTATTTCATAAATAGTCTGAAAATATTACTAGACTAGAATTATGAAAATAAAGATAACCTGTTTTGAAAATATGAGCAAAATTGTGTAATAGAAATGTCAAAATCTGTATTATTTTAAGTTTATGCTCTAGAATTTTTTTAGTTATTGTAGTTATATAAAATATTGTTATTTTATATAAGAAAGGGATACATAAGGAAATACCTTTGATAAAAATAATAATCTCACGAAAATCTTAAGAAAATCTCAAAAATAACGCTCATCAAGCCTTTTCATTTGATATCCATATCATGGGGGTGCACAAACGAAAGAGTCCATCTGTGGCAGTGCACCAAATTGAATTTACACTTTTTATCACCTAACAGCAAACTCTACCAGCGCGCGCGCTCATTGGTCAAATCAAATGGCGCGCACTTCCCGGCTTCCTGTTATATACTTCCGTCCCTTTTTACGAAATCACCCCCACAGATTGCGTAAAGCGAGAGGAAAGGAAAGTACCATACACATCAAAAATTTAGAAATAGTTTATTTTATTATAGCTATGTAAATTCTGTTTATATATATTTTCTTCAAATTTTAGATACGAAAAACTTTAACTCAATCCAACCGGGAACTTTATTTAAGTTGGCTTAGAGAAAATCAAAAAAATAGTGTAACAACACAAAGTACTAATGACCATGTACCTGATTGTGTTTTAAAATTTATTTTAAATCAAAATAAAATATTCATTCATGATGGAGGAAGTCCGTTTCGAAAAATGGTGAGTATGGAATAATACATCATAATGATGAAATTTGAGTAATTAAAATAACGTTAAAATAAGTAGCTTAAAAGTACGCTTTATCTAATAAACGGTACTAGAAGGAATTTAAAGTATTTACATAGAAATGATTATGTTACAGACTTTGGTATGAACCCTTCAATACAGATACAGGTAATCGAATAATAATATTATGATGAATCGAATAATAATATCTCATCTAAAAAAATAAATGATAATCCTTATCTTTCTCAAGAAAGTGTTAGAGATAATGAAGTACGAATTGATTTAAGTAGATCTTGAAAATAATTTACAAGAACCTACAGTAAACTTTCGACGATACGTTTGGCTCAGTTTGTAGTGACCCTACTTGCTGTGCCAACGGTTGCGGGTTCGTGTCCCGCTAAGGGCATTTACGAGTATCTGTGTGATGAGCACGGATGATTGTACTCCAGTCATGGATGTTTACATTTATATTTATAATATGTATGTATTTAATGTTATATATGTATAGTGTATCAACTATCTGATATCTATAACACAAGCCTCGTAGCTTACCATGGAACTAGATGGTGCTGTGTGTTAATGTAAAAAAAATGGCAATACAGATGTAAATATTAATACCCGTGATAGTTACAATATTCAAAATATTCTAATGAACAGTAAATAGCAGAAATATGAGGCAAACATAGACAAGATGAACGCAATCTGAATTCGAACTCGCCATAGGACGAATATAAGACCACTTAAGCGAATGATGAATTATTTTTAATTTAATAACTTTCAAGTTAAAAATATGTAGACTCCATGCATTTAAAATTTACCCGTAATGTATGTAATTATTCCCCTATTTATGAAATAATTTTTGAAGTTAATTGAATTAATTTGAAATTACCTTTGACCATGTGTGTATTGGTGATAGTCATTATTATGTACTCAGCCCTTTTTGACGTCCCACTGCTGGGCACAGCCCTCCCTTCAGTACGAGGGGAATTTGGCCATAGTCCACTACGCTGGCCTAGAGCGGGTTGGCGGACTTCACATATCTTTTGAAAACTTGCTATGTTCTCTCAGACATGCAGGTTTCGTCACGATGTTTTCCTTTACCGTTAAGACAAGTGGTAATCATGTTAGAAATGATTCGCACATGAAAATATCAGTGCGGGACCTGGGATTTGAACTCGCTTCACTCAATTGAGCGCGTTACCACTGGGCTACCACTGGTCATTATTATATAATAAGTAAATTATCTTATTAGAATTTTACGTCACCTACCGTAAATTGAGGGTACTTTATCACACTGATGCACACACACTAAAGCACCAAACTATTCATACTCGTAGCTATGGGGGGTATCACGGACAAAATAAATTAAATATCGATAAATAACATACTTTTATGTAATTATTCCACACCCTAGGGTGGAATATTTTTATAAATATTATATTAGTGATATTATATAGTGAATATTAATGATCTTATATTCTTGAGGCAAGAGCTTTAAGCCACATATAATGGTCGGAAGAATAGCGCATAGTAATCATATTTTAAATTATATTACCCCGAAAACTTACATAAAAAATGCACAGCAGGAAATCGGAGAAAGTAGAAGAGCGGACGTGGAATTGACAGACAGCAAAGAGAAGAAAGAGAAATTCGTGCGCAAAATGATTGAGAATTTTGAATCCAAAGGTCTTTCCAAAGCAGAGATTTTAAAACTATTACAAGAATTACTTGCAAGTACACGTCATGAAGATTTGAAGGTAATATTTTTGACTATTATTAAGAAGCTTAACTAGCATTTTGATCTAATCTCTAGTGGTTAGCATATACGGCTCACGGTAATGGGTTCGAGTTCTATGTCGGACCAAGCAAAGTTATTGGGGTTTTCTGTAAAGAAATTCTTAATAAGAGAGTTGACACCGCTGTGTCTTAAAGAGCACGTTAAACATTCAGTCCTGCGTCTTAACTCTCACTGGTCGTGTCGAACCCATCTATCTATACATCTATACGTATTATAAAAATGTAACGGATCGCTGTCTGTACATGGAAAATATATGAGATAAATATTATTGGGACATTTACGAGTATCAACGAAAATGGCACCCAAAACTATAATTGTTAGAATTTTTGTCAGTCTGTTTGACTGTGCGTTTGTGCACGCTAATCTCAGAAACGGCTTATCCGATTTATATGTGGTTTTCATTAATATATTTTGGTAAGCTTCACTTAACATTTAGTGTTTGTTTCATGTCAATCGGTTCATAAATAAAAAGGTTATGCCAATTTAAAGAATCACGTCGAACATTTGTTACACTATCTATATCTATCTATCTATTCTTTCTCTGCTCGGTAGCATTGGCTGAAACTTTACTAAACACAATATAATAGCACATAGGCTACTTTCTATCCCGGAAAAATATACGGTTCCCGAGGGATAGATTTGTTCTTGTTTTTCGAAGGGCAAACCCGAGCGAAGCGAGGGTGAGCCGCTTGTTGGGTTATAAAAGTAATGCTATATAATAGATAGCTGAAATTGATTAGGATATCCTTATTATTATTAAGATACTTTAAAGATCAATGATGACAAATGACGACACGTTTGGCTCAGTTTATAGTGACCCTGTTTGCTGTGCCAGTGGTTGAGGGTTCGAGTCCCGCTGGAGGCATTCGTTTGTGTAATGAGCATGAACATAACACAATCCTCGCAGCTTACCATGGAACTAAGTGATGCTGTGTATTATGCCCCAACATATTTATTTAATTTAATGATACAATATAACAGTTTTGTAGAAATTACTCATTATTAACTTATACATATTTGTTTCAGGAAATTTACAAAGATTACATTAGTAAATATCAAAAATAATAACATTAAGAAGTACTGGAGACTGAAACGAGAAGAAATTTATTCAGATCCAAAAAATAATAATAAAGAAAATCATAACTCATGTAATTTTTAATATATATTTCTGAAGAAAATATTAAATTGATAAGGAAACGAACGAAATCAATTTAAATAGCACTAAAAAAATGGGTGCCTGTAATATATATATATATATATATATATATATATATATATATATATATATATATATATATGTGTGTGTGTGTATGTGTGTGTGTCTGCCTCTTTTTAGTGTCGCATTTTCGTTTCATCGAATTTCAAAACACATCAATTCTAAAAAAGTTTTACTTCAAAAATTATTTTGATATTATAAGGTATATAAGGTTCTATTTGCGCATACAAAAACATTAAACATCAACAAATAATTCAGTATGCCATTAAGACATACATATACATGTCAAATATTCTAGTTTCGTTAAAGCTATATTTTTTCGTTTCGAACCTGAAAAGGCGATTAACCGCTGTTCATACAACACCTGCTCGAGCCGCTTTGAGCTCTCTAATGATAGACTAATGGCCACTTACTCCAATGCAAACTTTACTGTGACATAGATCTAGATAGTTACTGAACTTTGTGGTATAAATAGAATGTAGATATAATACTAGAATCAACTAGTGTATTTAGATGTACTTGAGCCGAAAATAATAAATATATTGAATATATTTAAATTCGAAGGCCAAAATAATCTTCTAGACTACTATAAAAATATATTATAAAAAAAACTATTTTTATATTTTTTTTTTATTTACAGCTTTTTATTTTACATGAACTATTATCATTGTTATCGATTAGAATTTAGAATTTTTGTCGGTCTGTCTGTCTGTAAATCTGTCATCACAGAAAAACCACTGGAGGGATTTTGTTGAAATTTGGTATGATGGTAGCTGGTTGTCCGGGTCAACATATTGGATATTTTTACCGCGGGAAAATATCTCATTTCTGAGAAAAAATACAAAAACTGCATTGTAAGAGTATACTAATATGTTAAACCTAAGAATTTTCTTTTTGGTCATCTGAACGCGGGCAATGCTAGTATAGAATATGAAAACGTGTGCACTATATCTGCGCAGATGGCTAGTTTCAATGAGATCCCGCAGAGATCTGGCAGTGGCCAACATCAGACGGAAGGACATTAATATTATTAAAATCTGTTTAAAAATTCTGTTTCTATTTTTTTTAAAACAACAATACTAATATTATTATTACTGGACGAATATTATTAATTTTTCGTAAAAAACATAAATTTTAAATCACGCTGAAAAATGAATCTAATCTTAATAGATTATGTTATTGCATTTTTTATATTATTAATATACAAGACATTAGTATATAATACCAAATATACGTTTGTTTTTAACTTTGGATTGACGTGACTAAAGTTAGACTAAATAATTGGATACGTATGCTAATAACCAACCAAGTTCTGTACGCACGCTGGCGAGTAAATATTTAATAGGGTAAACTAACGAATTTAGAAACCACTATAACATTTTTGCTGTTAGGACTTACTATGCTTAAAAACTTTATTTTAAAGTACATCTTGTGTTAGTTAAAAGTGAGTTTTGACTTCAAATGAATTAATACGAATTGCACCCATCTACCATAAATTGATGACGATTTTCCCATTTTTTTTACATTTTATGTACATACTAGTGACTCACTCTCGCTTTGCTCGGGTTCGTCCGTAGATTGTTTCCCCATACAAACTTTCATTCCCATTTTCAACCCTTTAAGGGATGATTTCCGGGATAAAAAGTATCCTATGTCCTTTCCAGGGTTTCAAACTATTTTCTTACCAAATTTCATCTAAATCGGCTTAGTAAATCCAGAGATTACCCCCTACGTCACAAACTCACAATCCATAAATTTTACCTCTTTATAATATTAGTATATGTACATATAGGCTACGGATACATATGAGTAAGTACGGATACATTTCTATAAATAATAAAAAAAAACAATATATTACCTTTGTCGATACGAGTAATTCAAATTGCATCTTTGCATTTATTAAGCCGATTAATGTAAAGTAATATATTAAATAAGGAGAAACGGCATTATTTGGTAAAAGAAATTTTTAAAATACATTTTGTTTTCATCATCCTTGTCTTATAGCGCGTATTTCGTAGAGCACGAATTGATATTTATTGATATATATTTTTTTCAAAGGCTCAATTTTTTTTTCAATAGGTACTCGATGTTAAATTCTGAAAAAGCTTCGTTGCCCAATGGAATTGAAAAAATATCGTTTTCAAAATTCAAATTTTAATCAAATTCTTATATTATTTGAATTTTATTATTATTTCCAAACGAAAATGAATAAGCCTAGAATAAATTATAATTTTTTTTTTGCTGATATTATGCCCATTTATTATTTACTAGCATTGCCCGCAGCTCCGCCCGCGTTCAGATGACCATAAACCAAATTCTTAGGTTGTACATATTATACTCTAACATTGCAGTTTTTGTATTTTTTCTCAGAAATGAGAGATTTTTCCCCGGTAAGAAGTATCCTATATGTTGACCCGGATAACCAGCTATAACCACACTAAATTTCATCAAAATTCCTCCAGTGGTTTTTCTGTGATGCGGTAACAGACAAGACAGATAAAAATTAGAAAAAATATAGATTCGGCCTGTGTATCGATAATAATGTCTATTTCAATAAGATTTTCCAAAAAATATTTAATGTAAAGATCCGGCTTTGTTACAATTTTATTATATTTATAGATAAACGAATGGTGACACGTTTGCAAAAAAAAACGCCTTTATATTATATTTTATTAAACTAAACTTAAACACAATGCTTTCTTAGATTTACGAGGATATTTAGGACATCATTTTAAATGAAAGTATTTGTTCGGATTTTTTTACTCTCCCGTGATCATGTATGCTGCTAAGGACCCGAACATCGATAACCTAAAACGATAATAATACCACGAAAAAATAACTGTCATTCGTAGGACTGCACGTCAGAACTGAAAACTTCTTAAAATAATGTTTACAAGTTAGTGAATAACTTGTAAACATTATTTTTGGGATGTTAAGAAATATTTTTAGGAAGTATTTTTTAATAGAAATCATTTTTACTGACGTACACACATATCTGTACATATATATATATATATATATATATATCTGAGCGTGATGGTCACGCGAGTTCAGTGCTTTTTCCCGATTCCAAAAGTGTCCAACATGTATAAAGAAGTTTTCACTTCAAAATAAAAAATAGTTTTATCAAACATAAACAGCCTGTCATACAGACCTTTACTCTACACTAACCATACATACTCGTACTTTCTATTTAACACTCGTTAATTTATAACTATTCGTCTATTTTGATTCAACTCCTATTAGCTGATAATTATGTCAACTAAATTAAACTGATGTTTGGAAATGGCAAATTTAGAATTATTTACAATTGTATTTCGACAATCGGGGCTCTGATTGAATGCTTATAGGGTGGAAAATGCATGGGGGTCATTTGTTTAAATTTGGTTACAATGTACTGTCTATTCGTAATATATTATTAATGCGATAGCGAGTCTGTTTGTCAATTTATCTGTCAATTTTGCTATATAATTCTGTTTGTTTAAACGTCTATGGATTTTTTCATAATATACATTCAGAATTTAATATGGACACACAGATCTTAATTAAGACATATTGGAAATATAAATATTGATCGAACCCGCAACCTCCTAGAGGATGTACATAATATATACTTCGACCATAATGTGAAGGGTGAGACAGTCCTTATACGAGAAATCTAAAAGGCCCTAATCGATCGATGTCTAAGGTCCTCATACATCGATCATACATCGATCATATATTACACATCGATCTGCCCTTATTGCCTATACAGTATACATGCGCTATAATTTATTTAAGCTGCTCAAAAAAAATTCAAATCTAACTGGTCGTATCAGAGGTTAGCGATATTCCATACTAAATAAAAGATGAACTATTTAGGAGCTTTTCTCATAAAAAATTAAAAAAAATATTGTACTTGACAGAAATTAAAATCGCATTTAACTGAACCGATTAATGAACCTACTATTATTTCCACATGAATATGTTTTATATTACTTCATCATATAAATTTATGTCTCAACTGAAATAGAAGTTCCACAATCGATCAAATGTACCACAAGTGTATCTTCAACAAGTCGCTGAAATCAATTAGCGGCGGACAGAGTGTCCAATTAAAACATCACTTCGATAGATGAGAGCTGGCGTACTATTGTTTACTCTACAGTGTGCGGTACGGTTCGAGCGTCTGATAGGGCGAGCTTTTTTAATTATATCTAACATTCTATTGAAAGTTATAGATATTTAATTGTATGTACGTGTAGTATTGTATGGGTGAAGCGGATGAGCAAAAAATATAATGAAAGCAACCCTCCATCTCTAGTAGTAGGCATTATTGGGCTTCTGTGTATCTTTTCACCAACATTTCAAGTGACCTAACATGACTATACCACATCATCTCGAAAAATATTATGTTGCGTGATATTGCCCTCAATGCGACTTTCAAAAGTCGTCAGGTCATTAACATATCTACCAACAAAAAATACTTGTACATATATTATAAAAATACTAGCAACTTAATCCCGCTTCGCTCGGGTGCGATCCTATTAACTTTAATGGTTTATGGAAGCATAAAAAGCGTCCAAAGAATTTTTTTTTTTTGGGCCAGTAACTCACCAGAGTTTCCTCACAATTAGATTAATGGCTTAGGAACATATAGAGAACAAACATACGAACATTCATTTTTATTTATAATTTTCGGTTTTATAAACAGGCTACTTTGTGGAATTCAAAAAATAATTTTGATAAATGTGTATTTCATACTGTTCTAAATAACCTTCACAAAAAGTTCTTTCGAACAATTTTCCACTCAAATATCTCTATACTACAGGTATAATATACTAAAACAAAATAGTTCTTCAGACAAACAATTAAATTGTATTTATAATAAAATACTTAAGTTATAAATATGTACATAAAGTTTAATGAAAACATCGCAGCATTTGTCTTGGAATTTTTCATTTCCCCGCAGGCTTTGTGCGGCCAAAGCCTCTTCAAACGACTACTTAAAATATGAACTTAATAATATTAAAGGAATATTGTAATATACAGAATCCATAGTCCAAAGTAGATATATTATAAAGATATTATAATTGGTAAGTATATCGGTAAATTAATTTTCTTATTTTGAAAATATATAATGAGTCTCGATCATTTATTTCATTTTTAAGGAATTCTAACATTTTAAAGTAACATAATTAAGTAACTGAAATCATACTAAATAGTAGAAACCTGGAAAAGAAAATATCCCACGGGATACAATATGGAAACGCCTGTTCAATTACTATGGTTGCTATAGACAAAATTGCGTTGGGCTATGATGATAGGTGGTATTTTGTAAATGTAAAAAACAATGCTTCAATATAGTCCAAAAAGCACAACATAATATATCTCTCCCTCTCACTCTTTCCCTATATCCCTCTCTTTATTTCCCTTTCTTTCCCCTCTCGCTCTCTTTCTTTTCTCTCTCTGTTTTTCTCTTTGACAGCACACTAACAAGAGATACGTCAAGGCAAACTATATTTTAGACAGTTCACTTAACTCTAAAGTCACTACTCCAGCAAGCTGCAAACAGTGCTTACCCGGCCATTACTCAATTTCCGATTTTCCACTCCGATCACAATAAAACTGCACAATCAAATATTTCACTCAGCGCACTCAATAAGGAAATTATTTTATTTTTTCATTATATTTTTTCACGTATTCCCGCGCGTGACTTGCTTAGACACGTTCGCGGTATAATGTGTTTGTGTAGGAACGGATGTGGACCAGTCCATGAAATACTCAAATACACTTAATTTCTTTCATGACATTGGTTTTTTCTTATTTGTCCTTATAATTCCAGCTATCTCATATTAATTTTATATGGTTGTTATAGCAGAACCGAAATAACTATCAAAAATATTTGTCTTGCTACTTCTTATTATAAACAAGAAAAAAGTAATGGCTTGAGGATAGAAGGAGAACTTCTTAACTCGTCATGTTTGATGGGTTGATCATTTAAATAACAGTAATAAATTAGGTTTATTTCTTGAGCTCATAACTTTTATCTGCCTGTAAATGTCCTGTCTAAATTAATTTAGCCGTTCAGGAGATTAAACAGAGATATAGACAGACAATTTTTTTTCAAGTAATTTTTGTTGTGTGGGTAATGGGGCTTTTCATGCAATAATATAAGCTCACTATTTTAAAACAAATAAACACGCCCGTTTCATTTATTCATAAGTTAGTTGTAAATTCATGAGGTTATTTCAAATCTATACATATAATAAAATTGTAACTAAGCCAAATCTGTGCATTAAATATTTTTTGGAAAATCTTATTAAAATAGAAATTATTATCGATACAGAGGCCGAATCTATAGTTTTTAGAATTTTTGTCTGTCTGTCTGTCTATCTGTTACCGCATCACAGAAAAACCACTGGAGGGATTTTGATGAAATTTGGTATGATGATAGCTGGTTATCCGGGTCAACATATAGGATACTTTTTACCGCGGGAAAATATCTCATTTCTAAGAAAAAATATAAAAACTGCAATGTAAGAGTATACTAATATGTAAAACCTAAGAATTTGGCTTTTGGTCACTTGAACGCGAGCGAAGCCGCGGGCAATGCTAGTAAAACTATATGTTTTTGGATTTTTTCACGGATTTATTTTGATTTTTGGTTCTCGATATTGCGAAAGTTTTACAGCAATCATTCTCTTCCTTTCAGAAAATATTCGTGTAAATCAAAGGAAGTATTTTGCTTAATTTCATTTATAAGTTTTGAAAGCGTAAAAATCGTAGTTCTTAGATCAAACCTTGTGTAAGACAATCAGCGTCCACAACTGATGAAGACATGTAGAAGTTGCAAACTTATAACTTTACCATAACATACATTATATTTATTAGCTGCCCGTCGCCTGCGTATACTTACATTATACCTCTTGTATATATCTCAGTTCTGTACTTCTAATTTTGTGTTCACAACGCTATTTTTTTTGTTTCCGACGTTTCATTTCAAATGTTTTACAAAAAATATAGTCACGGGAGAATTGATAGACTTAAAATGTTAAATACTCCCGTCAATCTAAGAAGTTTTCTCCATGTTACGTGATATTATTATTAATGAATTAAATTCAAAATTAATTCTTTAGTAAATCATATTACTCAAAAGTTTATGTTTAAACTATATACATATTTCTTATTTTTAAATTTCTTTTCTTTCCCATTGATAATATAGGTTTTCTTAAATGTAGCACAAAATTCATATTTACAGTTATCTTACTAGTGAAAGTCTTTGTCAAATCAGCTGTAAGTCATTGTAGAAACTAACAGGTAAAAACGTAAGGACAGACAAAATCACATATTTATCACTATAGATAGAGATCGTTGTTTTAGCAATAACCGCCTCTTGTACATAGCTCTTTTTATAGTTTTCTTGGACATTTTTCTTTTTTTCTCTTGTGGATGTACAATCTCTCTGGGGTCGGTCCCTCATGTCTGAGGATCGTGGCCAGTGTTAGGGTTGCATCTGGAGCGGATGATCTGCCTCCACCGGTTTCTGTCCAGCGCGTCTCTTACCACCGTGTGGAATTTCGATGACGAGCCTTTAATTTGGTCAGTCCATCTTATTGAAGCACGACCGCGCGATCTTTTGCCTTCGGTATTTCCAACTACAATGAGTTTGTCCAGACTTTCGTCGCCTCTGCGCATTGTGTGGCCAAAATGCGAAAGAATACGTTGTCGGCATAAGGTGGATAAGCGCGTTTTTATACGGAGCTGGTTCAGGATCGATGTATTGGTGCGTTTCGCTGATGTACAATAGATGTACAATAGAGAGTATTTATTATTATTTATTCTTATTTATTTTATTATTATTTATTAGATCAAGGAACAATTTTGTATCAGTTAATGCTAATGATTGAAGGTAGACAAATAGCAGGTAGTTATACTTGAGTGGTATTCCTAAGCGAATCACTGAATTTCGAAACTTCGTCTAAAGCTAATAGAAATTGGCTGACCTTATATTACTATGTTCACACTAAGGAAAACACCTTGCATATCTTAGCCCTTCTGTCCTTCTGTTATTTTTGTAGAATATTGAATGCTTATATTAATCTCAAAAACTAGCATCTACAGCTCAAATTTATTAAATACGTCTAATTAATAATGGCTTAGGACTAGTAATTACGACCTAATTCACAAATTACTTCAATTTAAATCATCATATTAGATATATATCCTATACTGGCGATATATTATTAAACTACCGACTCACCCTCGCTTCGCTCGGGTTCGTCCCTAGGTATGTTTTATAGTTAGTATGGAATAAATAGACTATATGTATATAAGTAGGTATAGAAAAGTAGGTAAGTACTTAAAGGAAAAATAAAAAACTTATATCCCGTACTAGAGAAATTCCCCATACAACTCCCCATTTCATTTCCTTAAGGGGTAGTTTCCGAGATAAAACTATCCTATGTTCTAACAAAGGATAGTTTTTATCCCGGAAAATTCTGAAAAGGCCAAAGGTCTCAAGCCACCTCCATACCGAATTTCATCTAAATCGGTTCAGCGGATTAAGCGTGAAAAGGAGACAACAGAGTTATTTTCGCATTATTATAATATTATAGTATGGATGAACTTTCTAGATAATTCATTCCATTAGTTAAAACCATATGAAAATCCATGCATTAGTTCCTGAGATTAGACCGAACGAACACAAATTGAGCGCGGCGGGAGCTATGCTTTATAATGTATAATGATAATGTAATAATATATATTTTTATTAGTATATAGTATTTACTTACTTTATTTTTATAAAATAGTAGCGACTAACCCTCGCTTGGCTCAGCTTCCGCTAGATAAAACTAATTAAATAATAAAAATATACTATTCAATTGTTATTTGATTCAGATTTTGTTCACAATTTAATGGGTTTTCATTTTTTACGCGGAACTCTAATTATTTTTTCTAAAATGAAAGTAGCCTAATTTATAACATCAGCTATCTACCAGAAAAATTCCCATCAAAATCGTTTAAGCAGTTTTGGACATTAGCCGAAACAAACAGACAGACAAACATTTTTGAAACTTTTTTTCTTATAAGTACGGTATATATTTTCATTTAAAAGCTGTTATTTTGTCATTACGAGCAGACACTTCAAATTTAATTTAATTGTATTGATATTAGTTTCTGCCCGTAACTCCACTCATATGGTACATTTTGCTCAAAAATAACAGCGTGTAGATGGTGCAAGCACACGACAAATAATATATTAATTGATAATTTATTTATTTAATATAATAATAAAGAAACATACATGCGATTAAATTATAATGTAGCCATTGTACAAAAAAATCGAAAATAAAGTTGAGCTGCTGTTTCCCAAACTAAGCTAGAACTTCTTATTTATATTAAGGTAAACTAAACACATAGTTTAATTTTAATTAATCGAGTCTAAAAAGTTTTTCTTGAGCTCCCAATCGACGAGATTATATATAAAGGAGGGGTCATCGATAGTGGTTTCGAACTAAATCGAATTACAAACACGAGGGAATTTGGTCTCGAAACTATGTCTAGCAAGCAAAAGATCGATACTAGTGAATATATATTCATTTAATTGAACCACCGAAGCAAGCTTCAATCAACAAAGCAAACAGTCCTCTTGAATATGTGACGTTCCGGGAATAAATATGTGAAATAAAAGCTTTGGTAATAACCGCTGTTCTATTATTATTTATTCAATTCCATTCAATTTTCTAGTTAATAGCGTCAAAGCATTATTGTTTTATGCATAATTTAATAATTTTGATTCATGTTTATAAGTATTTTTCAGATATTAGAATTTAGTTTTGATGTTTACTTATTTATTTAAATTTATTATCTTAGTTAACTTACGGCTTTAAGAAAACCTAAAAAAATACGCTTTCAACAGAAAAGTTTGTATTTTTATTATTTGATCAGTAGCCATGTCTCATTCCAGGTCGTAGTCTATATGTGCACTTATCCAAATCCGTCCAGCTGTTTTAACGTGAAGGAGTAACAAACATACACTCACATAAAAACTTTCATTTAAATAGTAGATGGCCAAATCTACAGTTTTAGAATTTTTGTCTGTCTGTCTGTCTGTGACCGCATCACAAGAAGACCACAGGTTTTGATGAAATTTGGTATGGAATTATTTTGCATTGTATTTATGAAAAAAAATGTATGATAGCTGGTTATCCAGGTCAACATATATGATACTTTTTATATATAGGAACGAACCCGAACGTAGCGTATTTATTGTATAATAAAATTGTTAATCAAATCAATCAATCATTCATCAATTCACTGATTGATTCAAATACGTGAAGAAGTCACAAAAATTCTTGGGTAAAATATCACGCTTAAGCGATTATACAAATCAAATCAAAATATTTTATTCAGCATTAAATTATTACAATTTTTTGCTGAACGAAAGAAAAAGCCTCAGACCTGAAAAGAACTGGCGAAAGAAACTCAGCGGGGCCAATATCTTTTCTTAAAGTATAATGTTTTTTTAAAGTAAAATTATAATTAACAATATTTCTATCAAGTTGAAGTAGCCTGGAGGCGATCATTTCATTCCCAAGGTGTGTCATCTTCTATAAAATCATTTATTGTATAATAACCTTTAGCACACAAACATTCTTTAACATTTTTTTTGAATTTGGCGATAGAAGCCTTTTGAACATTTTCATTGTCCATAAAAAGAATTACTGACTCTGTGTAAACGAGTCACAGGCATTACAAGTTTGTGTTAGTGTAAATATTGTGCAGAGCGAAAATCGGACTCCTCATTATTATGAAATAACAAAAAAAAGCTATAAAGAAAGTCAAATTTTGATATAGGCGCGATAATACAAGGCCGATGTTACAATGACGGTAAATCGTGATGTATTTTGAGGTGTCGGCAATATTTTAAATATTCACCCCAAGCGATTCAGAGACAAAGGGCGCTTATTTTTCGTTTGACTTTGTATGTGATTTATATCCTAAAAATATATATAATTTAATTATCCGACTATGAAAATCGGAGGTTCACAATAAGGTTTTATTTATTGATTGCATTCCTTCTGTTTGTTTTCGTTAGAAACTAAGCTACATATTATATTGTCGCCAGTTCCGGTTTTTTTAAAACCTCTATTATATCCTATACATCAATCTGTCTCACAGAAAAAAAAAATATTTTTAAGTAAAGTAGGTGTACTACTTTGTTAACCGACTTCAAAAAAAAGAGGTTATCAATTCGACACGTATGTATATAATATTATTGTAACTGCAAAATTTTCACATATGATAAACTATAAGTATATGTATATTATATAATAATAAATAAATATGTTGGGATATTAACGCGCAGCAAATATATGTATGTTCGTCCACAAATTTCTCCAAAACTAATCATCAAATCATGATTACTCTTTTTTATTTGTTTACGTTCATTTTAACTTAGGAAATAATAAAGATTTCATTGAAATCGGTCCAGTCGTTTTTATGATATGAACTAAAGCATGTAGCTAAAATTGAAAAAGTTTTTGTAATCAATATTTATTACAAAAACTATTTCAGTTTTTACTATAATCCCTCCACGACCGCGGACACCCCGAGATGTCAGTTAACAATAGATTTCTTAGAATTTTAATTAATTTCTTAGAAATTTACCTGGAGAGATTAAACCTAAAAATTACGCAATGAAAAAGTAATTAAAAAAATTAAATAGACTTCAAAAAAAAGTAGTAAAAAGTAAAAAATTACTGAGCGGTGGTTTTCATTTACTATAGATACCTAATCATATATTGTCGAAGTCGGGTTAGTATGTTTTTGCAGTCGGTTTATTTTATTTTTAATTATTTAAAAATAATGATTCGTATGCATATTCTACTAATGTAATTAAATATGTTGTTTTATTTTAAGTTAAATGTAAATCTTTAGTTTCGAGTCGTTGATCTGCAGAAATATTATAATTTGCTTTTATTATTTAGAACTTCATCTTATTCACACAAAAAATCCCAAAAGGAAATGGCCATCCCATTTTAAGGAAACCTAGAGTTAGATACTAACAAGTTTTCGAAAGACATGTAAAGTCCATCCGCCCTTGGCCAGCGTGGCTTGGCTATGGCCTGATCTCCCTCGTATTGAAGGGAGGTCCATGCCCAGCAGTGGGACGTTCAAAAAGGGTTGAATAAATCCTACAAAACACTTTAAAGAAGTTAAGTTGTTATTTAAAAATCATTGTCTTATTTCATCAATTTATTATTCAACAATATCGAAACTATAATAGGAGGCTTAGTGGTTTACATAACGTGTTTATTTCGAGTTAAATCCGTAAATATTTGCAATGTATTGAGCACAACAAATTGAATAAAATTGTAGGGCAATATTTGATTTTACTGATCAATGGGAGCGCTGTTTGCTAACTTAAGTCATAAATAAATCTGTTCGAAACTCCGCCATGAAATTGGTTTCAATTTGTTTCGGAGAAATTAAAAAATATATATTAATAAAAATTTTCGTCTGTCGCAGTGGTTTAGCAAAATGTATGCTAAACTAGCGAGCAATCAAGATTGTGTTTTAGAGACTCCTTTAAATCTAATAAGGAAAAGATGACTGGAGAATCTTTGAATGTTAATTTTAGAAAAAATAAAAATTCGGACTACTATTCCATCTCTGTATCGATAACAATGACTATTTCAATAAAGTTTTCCAAAAAGTATTTAATGTACAGATTTGAAACAGAATTTTATTATATGTATATATAGATATGTAGATATTTTCAAACAAAAATCAAGTGTACGCTAAACAAAAACAAAGTTTTTACTGAGTTCATAAACTGCAATAAGCTCTTGATACGAATATGAATCAAAATCAGGGCACCTGCTAGTTGCTACCGATGCCATACTTTTGCCATTCTAAATATTTTTAATGATGCAATACAGTTGTAGAGGGCTGTTGAGAAGTATTCAACTTATAACAACTAGTTCCATGTTGTAAATTTGTTTACCATATCTTTTATTTTTTCTTAATTTCTATTTTTTTATAAAAAACTAGTAGAACCCGCGGCTTCGCTCGCGCTAAAAGTACAAAAAATCTCTAAAAAGGTATTTTGCGAAAATTCATCCCCTATTTTATATAGGAGATGAATTTTCGCAAAATGCTAAAACACGAATTTGTTTAATTGTATTGAAGAGCATAAATACCGCGATTCAAGTAATTTTAAACATAAATATTTTTTATGAGATTAGGCCACAGACCACCACCTTGGTCAAGTGCGGGTTGGCAAACTTACTTAAGGCAATTGGTAATCATATTAGAAATAATTCGCACATGAAAATATCAGATGTGCGAGACCCGGGATTTGAATCCACTCTACTCGGTTTTCCAAGAAAGCGCGTTACCACTTGGATATCACTGCCTCAAGTACTTGTAACATACTGTATTTTATTAAATTTAGTATCTATTCTCATATATTTTGTCGTAAGTTGGAAAGCAGTAAATTTAATAATTGAGTAAGAACGGTTCCGAGAAGAGCCGGCTATTTATTCCAAGAAGCTCTTGCACTTACTCGTGGACTATTGTTTGGAAGTTGGGCGATTCTTTAAATTTGAATGCACCTTCCGTTTACACCGCGCCTTGACCTGAATGTCACTTTATTGTTCATTTTGCATCAACTCGTCTTATTTTTCTGTGAATTTTTTCTTATTTTATAATGCCTACTGAAAAATATTTAACTTTTATTCTTATTCAGTGCAAGATACAGATCTGAGAGTAATTTATGACAGTTTTCTTTTTAATTGAAATTGTAATATAAAATTTACTCGATAGATTATTTAAATAAATGAGTTAATTCCTAAACTACAAAAATAAGGTTATAAACATAATATGCTAATAGGGCAGTAATAGCCCAGTGGTAAAGCGCTCGCTTGGAACATTGAGAAGAGCAGGTTCAAACCCCGTGTCGCGTACCTCGAAGATTCAGAAGATTCAGAAGGAAAATGCTGTGAGAAAAAGCATTTCTAAGATAATCTAACTATTTTTGGAAAGACATGTAAAGTCTGAACCCGAATAATGATAACATAGTGGGCTCTAGTATGATCCCCTTGCATTGAAGGGAGGCTAGCACCGACCAGTGGGACGTTGAAAGGGCTGAATATTCTATAATATATTTAAGAGATGTTTTATTCATGAAATCTGAAAGTGTAAATGCTACAAGTTTGAAATGAGTAGTTTGCTCATAAAAAGTTGTTCTACATATATCACTATACTAGCGGTTTACCCTCGCTGCGCTCGGGTTCGAATAACAATAACAATCCCACGGGAACCGTACATTTTTTTCAAAGTACCCTATCTGCTATTCCAGACTATAGCCTATCTCTGTACCAAATTTCATCCAGATCCGTTTACCCGTTCTGGCGTGATTGAGTAACAAGCATCCAAACATAAGCTTTCACATAACATTAGTAAAATTAATAAAATAATCTTACGTCATTAAATCCAAATTAAATTTAAATAAAAAAAAGCCAAAACAAGAACCTATTCATTGAGGCCATGTAATAGAATACCAAGTTTCGAATAGATCAGATGTGTGGAAGTCTGTAAATGACGAACGGGTTTACTTTATATAGATCAAGAAAACCCGTTCAGTAGTAGAGCTAAAAACTCTTTCGATCAAGTCACCTTTCAAAAAAAACCGGTTCATACTTTTAGACGCCACGATGTCACAGACATACACAAACACAGACACACACGTTAAATTTAAGCACCCCTCTTTTCGTCGGGGGTTAATTATTAAAACTGTTTTAGCTTTTTAATAACATATAGTACTTAATCAAAAACCTAATTCTAAGTTAAATTATCATCGCGAACACTTAGGACGAGATTCACAAATCGCACATAAAGAGTATGTGCCTCTCGTCCTTCTTCTTCTTTACAACAAAGTTCTACTTTTAACGAAAGAAATATTTTAGCCTTGTCAAACGTTTACGTTACTTTAGAAAACCGTACTTTGCTAAGTAAAGGACAGAGCGTAATTTATACATTACTTTATAAGGAAAGTAAACTTTGAATCGACTATAAGAATAAGTTACATAAGTTAGCATATAACAATATCTCGTTATGGCTGAGTCATTTGAATTTATTTCAGTTTTTAAGC
Organism: Brenthis ino; assembly: GCA_921882275.1. Taxonomy (NCBI): domain Eukaryota; kingdom Metazoa; phylum Arthropoda; class Insecta; order Lepidoptera; family Nymphalidae; genus Brenthis; species Brenthis ino. Next base: position 8,689,384 of record OV170233.1, read on the forward strand.
TTAAAAATATATATGTACTGTGTATATTGTAATATCAACTACATATACATATCATTGTTCATAATCTATACTAATACTAATATACTAATAATATTATAAAGAGGTAAAGTTTGTGAGTTTGTGACGTTGTAGGGGGTGATCTCTGGATCTACTGAACAAATTTAAATGAAATTTGGTAAAAAGATAGTTTGAGACCCTGGGAAGGACATAGAATACTTTTCATCCCGGAAATCATCCTTTAAGGGAGTAAAAATGGGGATGAAAGTTTGTATTATGAAACAAGCCAGGGATGAACCCGAGCGAAGCGAGGGTGAGTCGCTAGTACACATAATATGTATAAAAATACGACTGAGAAATCCAAGGTACTTTAAGTAAAGTTTGGTATGTAAAGTTCACTTTACAAAAACGACTTTTACTTAAAGTAAAATTATGACTATGATCTAACCCTTAAGCAGTAAACCCCTACTAATAAGCTTAACCCCTAATACATAGCACAAGATTGACTCGCATAAGATCACTCGTAAAGGGTAGTCGGGACACTTCATTAGGTCAAATTAATCTGAGTAATATCCTTTACGTATTTCCCTTGCTCCATTGCTCGAAGATAAGCTACTATCGGTTCTCAGTTCGACTACTAATGCGAGTAGGCCGTTACTACGTTTTTGAATTATAAAAATAAAAAAATATTCCTGTAATTTGCTAGTTTTTAGTGAATATTACATATGAGTATCTTACCGATTTATCGATACTACTAGATAGTGTTCGCTCAGTGGTCGAAATTCAACGAGAATCGTTGTTGAAAATTTGAGAAAACACACATTCACACGCACGCACGCACGCATAAACACACATGAATTAAAACACAACTCTCCTTTTGGGCAGTTGTGAAATAAAGCTTTGTTTTACCGGTTTTAATTTTAATATGTTTTAAAATTTCACCTCATATCTACAGTAATTATGCCTTAACTGATCGGAACGCGCGTTGCTTAATATTATGACATTTTAAATCGTACCACAAAATGTTATCAAAATTACCATCAATACGTAGTGGTACTGATTTTTATGGAGAATGCCTGCTACAATGGAGGATAAACTTAAAGCTTTGATCCCTATACTAATTCTTTAATTTCTTATTTTATGAAATATACAATATCTTTAAAATATAATGCACTTATATGTATTTGTCAAGACTGTACACTAATAGTTTATTTATGTATATTATTTTTGAAAAACATGTAGATAACCCAGTATTCTTCAGAAAATGATATTTTAAATTGTACTGATAGCTCTAGAAGTTAAAAGAAACAAACTGCAGTATTGTACCGTATAGTGTAAATACACATATATATTTGTATTAGTGTTAAACGTTACTTATACACGTTTTATCTTTCCAAATTTTAATGACCATATAGATTGATTTATTTTAAAACCATCATTTACCTAAAAATACAAGACATGAGCCCATAACATCAAATAGAATAAACCTTTGCATACTTGGTAAATTTGACTTATTCTAGATTCATTGAATTTCTTTTCTAATAAAACTTATAAATCAACAATTTTATCAACAATTTTATGAATGCATACCTACTACAAATCAAAGTAGAAAAAGATAGACCAAAAAATTAAGTTTGATCATACATTTAATTTTTATGGTGGTTTTGAATGCAGTACGATACGAAGGTATGTATGTACGAGTATGTGTGTATAATTTTTGTTAGTTTTCGGTGGAATTTAAGTCACAGATAGACTATGGCCTAAAGTAGCCCATAGGAGCTTATGGAAACGCAAAGTAGGGTTAAGTCGCTAGTATAAATATAAATGGAGAAACTTGACATCAATGGTAGGGTATTACTGCCAATAATACAAATGGGTAAGGAGGCACGCTATCTTATCGGTCGAAGGCTCGTGAAGGATTTTTTACTGTCGTGACTCCGAATAGAAGATTTTATTTGTTTTTTTATTTTTTTGCTTACGTTAGATTTCTCTTGAAACATATTTAAAAATTTAAAAAAAAAATTTAGTATTGAACATTTTTGTTGATAATTGAAACTATTTGAATGTATTTATACTTATTACGAGTATACACAATGAATAATAAATATCGTGAGAGTAGGTATCTAATAATATACATCTTGTAATTTTATACATACATATATTTAAATGATGTAAATTACTTTTCTTTTATATCTACACATATAATAAAATTGTAACTAAGCTGAATCTGTACATCAAATATTTTTTGGAATATATTTGTTACGTAATCTTAATTTAGTATAAAATAACTATACTAGCTTTACAACAAAAAAAAACAAGAAATTCATATTCGTGGGGTTCACAAATTAGCCTACAATATTTTAACATATGAATATCTAATAGGTAAATATGTATTTTACGTATCGAAATATATTAGATCTACTTTGCATCGGCTGGCACCGACTTCGAAAATATCTGATTAGGTATCTATTCTAAATGAAAACCTCCGATTAGTTATTTTTTACATTTTAGTGCCTGGAAGTCGGTTTTTATTTTTTGTTAAAAAGTTTTTGAGTGTTTGTTTACTTCAAACATGGTAAAGAGACTAATGCTTTTGAGGTCTTAAAAGTTATTATAATTACAGTTGTCCCACGATATTATATATAATTTGGCATTGAATTGTAATTTTTTGTGACATAATCCAAAAAAATAGTTTTTTTTTTAATATTAGAAAGTATGTGTACAGAAAACTCTAACTAATCACATCGTTACATATTGGTCCTGCAAAGCCAGCTAGCTATATACTGCTTCAATTATAATATTGTTCTATTCAATCTGGAACTAAGCCATTAAGTCACTTGAGTGGTTGCCGGATTGACTTACATCGGCTTACGTGTCTAATGTCGCATTACATGTACTAACCACCCGTGATTGGGTTTCAAGGTATTTGTGTATTTTGGAAGTTTAGTACTTTGACGAAATCTTATTAATTTTTGTTTTTTTAATTTGATTATTGATGTTTTCTTTTCTGGGATTCGCTGACATAAAGAAATATTTTACGACTATTTAACCGTCCTCGCTTCTTACAGGAATTCGATGTCTATTCACCTTGTCGCGATATTGGGGGAAGGGGAGGGGAGGGGGCGGGGGAGGGTCTCATTAGCATCCGGCAATTCACCTGGGCGTGAAGCCAAGAGTCACACTGGAAAGAGGTCCACTTCCACTCACCGAAGTTGAAGTTGTGGTTGCGGTTGCTCCTGGTACTTTTCTGGTAGCAGTGTAGACCATTGGAGCAACCCCATGGTTATTGTGGTCTGCTTGTGCAAACCTGCCATCGGTTTATTTAAAATGTCTGTCAAATATTCGCTTAAATCAAAGGAAGTATTAATTAAGCTCAGTTTAACACCTCCAGGTAAATTTCTAAGAAATTAATTAAAATTCTAAGAAATCTATTGTTAACTGACAGGCCGGCGTGTCCGCGGTTGTGGATGGATTATATTACAAATTATATTAGTCTCATATATTTTTCTATAGCCTAATCGTTTGTAGAAATCCTCTTGTCTGTTTATAAATCACAGGCAGAAAAAAATATTTATAGACATATACGTGACCGCATTACAGAACTTAATTGTATTATAAGTAGGTAGGTATATTCATATTTCCCTCAAAAGCCCTTAAAATATTTAATACAGCAATACACTTGTGAAAGTGCAAATATTTAACGGTTGACCCACTTCTGTGATAGGGCCTTTCGGGAATTTAGGTTTACATTTTATAATTACGTTACGAGTATATATGCCTCTCATTTTATATAACGAGAGCTAAATCAAAAGTAGTTTGATTAAGGTTTCGATATAATAATGATATATTTTCATATACTAGTATTTGCCCACGGCTCTGCCTTTGTATTTAGTGTTTATTTAAATAACTTTACATAGACTATGCATCATTAGGAATAATGTCATTAGTCGCTTGTCGAGGCAATAATAATTACTCACTAAATTAAACGACCTTTAATCATAAATTTAACATATTTTACAACTTTTTTTTATTGTATCTTAAAAAAGAATTCTAGATCTATATTTTAATTTAATGTAAATAATATTTTACTTACCGACTTAGAAAAATGTCGTAGTGTGATTACTTAATGAAAAATCTGTGAAATGTCGATTTGTTCCGAATCGATGTAGTAGTTTCAAAGATTAGCGCATTTTAACAAAAAAATATACTTGAGCCTTATATATAAAATGTATCCATTTTTGTAACTATCTCCTGCCTGCGGTTCTATTTGCATGAACTTATTTAATGTATTGCCACTTAATGACCTCCGGCTTAAATGAATATTTCTACGAAATGGAAGATGCTCAAGGTTCGTTATGAAGACATATCTAAATAATATATGTATCCATACTAATATTATAAATGTGAAAGTGTGTTTGTTTGTTTGTCCTTCTTTTACGTCAAAACGGAGTGACGGAATGGCGTGATTTTTTGTGTGGAAATATTAGAAGGCTGGAGAATGACATAGGCTACTTTTTACCGCGGGAGATCATGTAATTCCCACGGGAAAATACGTTGTAATACAATACAAAAAGATATTTATGGTCAGTGTTATTTGAATCTTGGTATTAATACTCTTCAATAATATTAAATAAATACGTTTTTTGGTATTTTTCGAAGTTCATCCTCTAAGGGGGTAAAATAGGGGATGAAAGTTTGTATGAAACTACCTTTTTAGATATTTTTTTTGTAGTTTTAGCGCGAGCGAAGCCGCGGATTCTACTAGTAATGTATATAAATCACAACGTTACAGCCATAGTTGTGGTAATCACTGGATGCAAAAGGCTCGACAAAGACATGTTTGGAAAGGTTTGGGAGGGGGCCTACGCTGCATTTTATATAACATATAAATATAGATAGATAAATATAGATTTACAAAAGTTAGTACATATAAAGTTAGATAGACATATAGATAGTCATATAGATTTATATAGATAAGTAAACTCGTTTGTAAATACACATACAGAAAGACCCAAAGATTTGTGATAGTAGTTATGTTTAAAGAAAGAGAAATGTTAACAAAAGAAGTAAGTTAATAAAGGTTATTTTTATTTAATAATATAAATCAGAAACCATTATTTTTTTTCACGACAAGATATAAAATAATATACATAAAAAATCATGTTCTGTACCCTATGCCCTACTTGCAAGTGACTCTGACTAACTTAAAAAAAAGGAGGTTTTAATTCGGTTTACACTATATCTTCGCCAATTGAGAAGCAATTTTCATTTTTTTTATCTTTTATGTATAGCGTATACATCAAGGGTAATTTCATAATAAATATTATAAGAAATTCATACACTAAGGACAAATTTTTCTTAGTCATAAAATACTTTATTATTAAAGACATCCCAAATAAGATTTTTTACAACATTTCCTACAACATGGATACTTTGTGTTTCTAGATGGTTCAGTTCTTCTTGGTTTATCATCCTTTTTGTTATTTTTGTCATTATTATTCGTGCAATTATTAGGACCTTCTTCAAAATCAGTATCAGAAATCTTTTTCTTGCAGTTTAGTCTCTTGACACTATAAACAATTTCTTTATTCTTATTGCCTTTATAACCAAATTCTGGGCATTTCTCGTAAACTCCAGACATTAACATTTTATGCTTCTTCTTTAACTTATATTGCTTCAGTCGGTCTTTTTCTTTTTCCCTTTCTAGTATCCATTGTTCTAATTGTTTTTGCATTTTTCGTCTATTTTCCAGAGTTTCTCTCCTTTCGGTTACTGAAACCTTTTTAGGTTTCAAAACAGCTTCAAAATCAATTATATCTTTGTGTGGCGTTCGATTTGTATAAAATTTGGATGGATTGAATATTTTTTTAAGCTTCCTTCTATTTTCCAGATCATCCGCAAACCTTTTATCCTTAACTGTATGATTTATATTCGTAGCAGTTACATTAACTCGTATCATATGTTCTTTCAAATCTTTCATATATTTGAGGCCTATTAAAGAGTCACTATCGTTGGCTTTCTGCAGAGATTTTACACTGTCACCTATAGCTTCATTGATTTGCTTAAAAAGATCATTCTTTTCTTTTTCGAGCTCTTCTATACCTTTATAGCTTTTTTGCTCAGTAGCAATAACAATTTCACTAATAAAATATATAGCAATCGTACTTAATAACATTTTTGTGTATTGGTTAAAAATAAAACATATTTGAATAAAAATACATGAGCAATATTTATAATCTTACACATAAAAAGAACATAAAATATTTCGTGATAAAGTGGAAATAGCTGCACTAAAGATTTATACGACTGGAAATTTTATATGAAAATAGTTTATATAATATTCATTTGAAATATCAACTTTATATAGTTTGGTTACAGTTTACGCTTTCATATTTTGAGTGAAATTTAAAGCCAAGAATTTATAATTTAAATGTATTTATTATATTTCTTTATTTATTTTTTACTAATAACATGCGACAATTAGGTATCTCTAACTTTTATCAATATATGTAAGTACAATGTAGTACTTACATAAGGAGAGCCTATAGTAGCTTAGCTTAGTGGTGGCGCTCAATTAGAAACCCGAGTGAAACGGGTTCAAATCTAGGGTCTCGCACCTCTCATATTCTCATGTGTGAATCATCAACGTAACTACCACTTGCCTTACTATAAAGAAAAACATTGTAATAAAATCTGCATGTCTGAGAGAACTTAGCAAATTCTCGAAAAATATGTTAAGTCCGCCAAATGGCTTGGCCAGCGAGGTGTTCGGTGTCCTAGATACTTTGGATTGGCTAAACACAATACAATCTATGTTATGTAATATAACACGATAAATATGTAGGGAGCTAAAAGAATCCTAACACATAAACCTCTCTGGCTCATGAACTGACAACATCTATGTAGATATTGTCAGTTCATGAGTATGAGAATATATGTATATTCTCAGCAGAACTGCCTTCCGAGTCGGTGGTAGATTCCTCACGGATTGACCACACTAACATTTAATTTAATATAAATTTAAAATGTAAAATTTACGATTCAAAAGAGCTTGTAAAAGTCTATTTGAATAAAGTATATTTTGATTAGATTTAATTAAAAATTAAAATCGGCTGCTTTGTTGAATTTGTGTTTGGTTGAGCAGATCTCAAAAACTACTGAACGGATTTTCATATATTTTTATTAATGAAAAGAAGAATTATCTAGAAAAGTTACAGGCCATAACTTATGGACATTAAGCGAGTATAACCTACCACTATAATAATATACATATTATTTGAATTAAGTCGAAAAAATGTTATTTGTGAGAGTTAAATTAATATTATAAATCCTAGAAGAATCAGAAGTGGTCCACTAAAAAAATTATAATATTTGTTATAAAACATAACAGCTGCATATCAACTAGTCAACTTTACCTCAGACATTTCGCATTCATATCCATAAAGGCCTATACCACATACTTAAAAAGGATAATATAATTTAAAATTTAAAAACATAATATTTATCTAGCCCAAAAACGTGAATATTTTACGTTTCTGCAGAACATCAGATATAACAGTCCCTTTTTTAATTCCAGGCATCATAAACAGGGTCGGATGTAGCATTAAACTAATCAGAATCACTTCGCTCGGGAGTGTTTTTTATATTTTTATCTCTAACGACTGTCTTTTGAGCTCTACCATTTGTTTCGTTATTGTAACGTATTTTTCAGTCTGTATAAAAGATAGGTTTTCTGTGATTTCGAGTTGTCTTATAAATCTGAAAATTCGAGTTATCTTAACCTTTCTTGATCAAAGTTATGTTATTTCTAGTCATGATTATAAAATAATAAATAGATAGTAATTAGTTAATCATTTCATACTAAAATGTTGTTGTTTCCATGTTTATATAAAAAAAAATTGGTAATATGCACAATTCAAGAAACAAAAGAACTTCGTATTCTGAGATTTTCATGTGCGAATCTCATTTTAGAAATGATTTCTACTAATATATTGAAGAAATAATTCTCAGGAATTCTGCATATCTAAAAGAACTGAACTAGATCTCTAAAGACGTGAACGACAACCTGTAATTGGCCAGCAAGGTGGCCTATGGTCTAAAAAAACTTGGGTATTATTATTATTGGTAATATTTACCTTTAATTGATTTATTTTCATTTAAAGGATAACTACGCATTAAATGTTTATGAAATACGTAAGTGAAAAAAAAAACAAAAATGTAAGTTGCTATCATTAGCTTATATTATTATTAAAGTTTTTTTCTACGATACAAAGTCATTTTAATTCCGTTTCCAAATCTCAGACCCATAGTAGTGGCAGCGAGAGCCATTACATTGATGACCGCGCTTATCAGCACCAAGCCTTAATGCCTGTCCTTTACTTCATGCTATTGTCGATGTTTCAATCAGCGGAAAGATCGCGCTTTGTTAATTAGTGGATGGACTTAGTGTCTACTTTACAACAAGATCTTACAAGAAGATCTAATAGTTTTTCTCGGTTTTTGTTCTAGTTTTAGTATATTTCTTAGTATTAGATGTTCTTTTAATTATTTTTTTATTAAAAAAATATTTCGTTGGTTCTTAAAGAAGGGGTGAGTCTAAAGTATTATAGTTTAGTACTAAAGTACCGTAAGTAAGTAACTGCTATTAATAATAAGAAAATGTTTTATTTATACTTAGAATGCTCAGTTCTCTCATATGAATTGTTATTTCTGAGATTACTACTGATTATACATAACAGCGTTATGTATTATGATCATAATTTTTTTTGACATTATAATTAATAATCGTGTTTATTTAAAATAATTATTATAAATAAATCGTGCAAAAAATTAAAATCATTAAAATTAAAAAAAAAACACTTTGATTTTGAACAAATCTTCTAAGTATGTATATGGGGTTTAAATGAGTGTTAACAAAAAAGTAAGTAACAGAAAAAACCGTGCTAGAAGAAGAACAAGAAGAAGCAGTCTTGATGAGATGGTTATACTAATAACCAATGATAAGTTCCACTATCCACCTACTATCTTCATCATCAGATCATTTCGATGGTATCGCATTGTAAAAAAAATCAAAATTACAAATAGAATAAAATGAACTTCCAATTTGATTACAAGATTACAAATTTATCTCCTTCTTTGCTAATTCATTTACTTTCCATAATTCTCGATTTTTTCATTTGCCCAATTAATATAAGCATTGATCACTTTTAATTAATTTTCTTTCTTGATAAGCTCCAATAATTCTTTTAAAGCCCTCGTCCTTCATAAATATTATTTTCGGTACATTTTAAGAATTATTCTGATTAATACGAACGTATTTACTGACTTGGAAATTAAATTGTAATGAATATACATCCGTGTTAATTGATAGTACTCATATTCGGTCAGTTGTCGAAATTTGACCATAATCATTATTAATAATTTGAGGAAAATATATATACAATAAAACCTGTGTGTCTGCAAATTTTTTATTGTTAGCTAAAGCTCGCCAATAGTTACTAAACAAAAAAAATGGTTGACAAACAAAAATGAGGAGAAAAAGGTACTGACTGCTTTGTCTTAGCCTATTTATAATATGTATATATGTATTTAAATGACTCGCCCTAATTTTGGTACTTATTATTATAGAAATATTATGAACAATAATTTTAATTTTAAAGTCAATAAATTAAACATTGTAGAGAATAAATATTTGTTTTTTCTTTTCATGTAGCAAATTATGTTACTAAATCATAATAAAAATTTAATGTCTCATGCTACGGAACTCTTGGTGAGCGATTCGGACTCGCACTTGCTTGATTCTTTGCCTATATTTTCGAAAGTATAAAAACCATTTTGATTCTTGTGCCATATAAATAACATTTTGAATATTTATATTAAAATCACAGGAAAAAGTATTATTAGTTTAATTACTTTAACCACTCTAATTTTTGTACTAAAACACTAACATATTATAAGGGTAAATAGCATGAAACTGTAAAAGTTTAGCATATTTATATTTCAAGGAAAGCCAAAAGGGTGTTCCAAACAACTTATCGCATACTCTTACTTATTTACTTAGTGTTTAAAATATATTTTCTAGGGCATGTAAAAAATCTTTTATATTTGCGAGCTTAAGAATATGGCTTTGAAACTTTATGCAGCGCTTCGTTAGGAAATTTTATTCTTAAAATCCTAAGAATCTTAAGAAGTGAAGTATGGCCATTAAAGCTAGTAATAAATAAAATTTCCTTTTTTTTCGATATCTGAACCATTCACTAGTTACCTATAACTACTTATCCACTTCATTAGTATATGTCCCTAGGTGTCTAACATTTTTTGCTATTTTCAGAAAAAATAGACTTACATTTTTACCAACTGAATCTTATTATTAAGCTTCCGCTGTACGTCCGTCTGTCCGCCCGTCTGTCTTTACCAGGGGACTGTATCTCTAGAACCGTTATAGGTAATATGTATTTCTATTGCCGCTATAACAGTATAATAAAAAAAATACAAAAAAAATACAAGACACTTTTTTTAACGTTCGTGATCGATCATCGAAGTTAACATACTCATATACTAAGTAAAAATCATATCAATAAAAAGTATAATACTTTCTTAGATTTACGCGAATGTTTGACATTATTAAATAAAACTATCTTTTCGGATTATTTCGCGGATTTATTTTGATACGATGATAAGAAACTCTTCATGTACGATTTCGACTCGCACTTGACCTATTGTATAAGTAACAATTTAAAATTTTATATCTCTAACAAAAGAATAATGTTTTAAAAAGAAATTTACATTCATTTTTTTCTTAAGTAAAAACTAAATATATCAACAAAAATTAAAGCGTGTAATATAATTAAAAAACACAAATAAATTATACTTTTTTACATTATTATTAGAATTAATGTTTAACTTTTCTTTATAAATTTTCGGCTTTCATTCCTCTGAGCTTTTCACGTGCGATCCATTCTCAACCTGATTACCACTTGTTGATATAGTGAAAGAAAAACATGATCAGAAACCTGCACATCAGGTGTAACATAACTAGCTTTCGACTGCTAAAAGACATGTATGACTTGATTTGATAAGAGTCATGCAGTATTCCCTAATTCACTCTCGAATTCAGTTATTACTTTTGTTCACTAGCAACTTACCTTTGCTATGTTTGCTTTTGTTCTGCCTTGTCCCTAAGTACTTAAATAACATTAACCTTTACTCCACTCCATATCAAAATCTTACTGTGTACTAAATTTCATCAAAATCTGTCGAGCCGTTTCAGTATTAAAACAAAATAACACACGCACACGAAAACGCACACAAACAAACATACACGCATGCACACACACATTCAACTTTAAATAATAAAGGCATAAATAAAATACAAAATAATTTATTACACAAACTTCTCTCATTCTGCACCGTACATTCTCTGGCCGCAAACCTTCTCCGAAGTAACAATCGCCCTCGATTACGTCAATCCTCACAAAATTATTGGTAACGAAACGTCGATGGAGATGCAGAGTACCAATAGTGACGTCCAATTATCATCTAAAAACATCGAGGTTTTATCTTTAAAATACATTGTAAAATGTAATTACGCTTCAAACAAACGCTTTATTACTTTGTGTAATAATATTCAGTTTCATTACAAAGGAATTCCTTTCCAAGACACCTACAAAATGTAATAATAAAAGTCCTTTACGTCATGTATAGAAAGAATCTCCTGATGTGATTAATAAGGATTTTTAAATGACTCAGTTTAAAAAAAACAGTTGATGCGACACCCAGACTGCATAACAATATTTTTATTTATCTGTATTATGTATATTATGTAAATAGAAATATATGTATAATGTATATATATATATATATATATATATATATAGCCATATTGTATATTTCTTAAGACTACCTAAAAATTTCATCAAAATCGCTCCAGCTCTGACAGCAGCGCCACCTACTGGGTTCAATTGTGTTTTCAAACCATCCAGAAACCCATTGAAATATACACACAAAAGTTCTTTCTAATCGATCCAGCCGCTTAGGAGGAGTTAGGTGACTAACACACGTACAGAAGAATTATATATACTAAGATTTACCAGTAAAATCAAACTTTATGGCCGTAAAATTTACCCTTGTAGAGTTGTGTAAAGTTATTATAGCAATAACACTATGTTTGAGTTGCACATATCAATAATTATGGTTGAAGAAAAATAAAAAAATAAATAAAATAAAAGATTTTATATGTGTTGACCGAACTTTTATTATTTTATTAGATTTGCGCGAATACTACACATTTTAAATTGAGTTTTGTATTGGTTTTAGAAATTAATAAATTAAAATACATCCGCAAAAAGTCCTAAAAGATTTGTTTATATTATTTTTATTTTATTACTAAGAAATCCGCATGAGAACGCCATATTCATTCATATTCTGTAGCTTTCAAAGTTGATAAAGCCTATGATAGCTTTAATATAATTTTTAACAAATTTATTCGCTTCATCTGTAACCATGTAATGAAATTAACATACATGGTCAATTAATTATTACTTTTGCCAATTTTTAATTTTACTAACAATTTGAATTCAAACTTCTCAAAACGCTAACACTTTTTAGTATAAGCGAAACTCATACTTTGATTCGTCTTTATGAGTTATATTATGGATATTATTTTATTTATTTATTTTTTAAATATTTTTTCTAGATTATAAAGTAAGCAATGACAGTTAGTTTTTTTCAATAGTGTAGATTATTAAGTCGAAAAATATATTCTTGGATATAACTTTCTACAAGAATACCTAGTTTAGTTCGACAGCGTCTTGTTGTCGCTGCACCGCAAGAATAATTGCATTCTTCTTCCTCGTTAAGGTATAATTGACTTGGTACCATTCTTTTTCTACTGATGCTAGAATAATTGCGCTCTTTGAAACCATTCAAACTCTCTATCACAAAGTTAGTTTAATCTAACACCTTTAGTGAAATACCATTTTATTATTCAGATATCGTAATGCTCACAGGTTTTAAATTTTTGCTTGTTTTAATATCTTTGTATAAATACTATCACAGTATAAATGTTATATTTTTTAAGAGAAGTATTATATAATATGAAAAAAGGGAAAAAAATGTATTGTTTGGCATATTTTAGGTATATATATTTGATCTACTTATGTTTCATTTCTCTTCCGGTTACCGGAGAGTTAAGGGTGTTAACCGCCGACTTTCCAACTCGGGGCTGTTACAGGGACTTTCTTAACAGAAAGACTTAATAACAAAATTTGGCCCGACCCGGGACTCGACAAGACTTCCAGATGTGCAGCCCTAAACTCTAACCACTACACCTTTAAGGCAGTCATGTGTACAAGTATCTTTACATAGTAGAAAATGAAATCCCTTCCGCTGTCTGTTAGCTTAGATCTTTTAACCTTCTCAACGGATTTTAATGCAATTTTCAGCAATAGATAGAGTGAATCAAGAAAAATGTTTATATATATAATACATGCATATTATAGTACAGAAAGTTCAAAGATTTGTATTTTATGATTTATATATTGTAATCGTTAAACCCTAACTAATATAATAAACAAGATAAGATAGACATGCTCCTGTCGAATTGACAAGTATGCATTATTTAATATCAAAAGTAGTCCAACCCCACGTCGGGCGCCATTAATTTAATACACACCTGTGTTGCATATAATTAATTTTAATATTGTATATATATATATATATATATATATATATTTGAATATAATTATAATTTATATATATTATACTCTTAATAATATTTTTTTTCATATTCTAATGAATAAAAAAATCTAATTGACTGATTCAATATTACTCAAACAGTTTAAATGCAGGAAGCTGAAATTTGAAAAGTTTTTGATAAATCTTTCAAATTCCAACTTTAAAAGGGGTGAAAAGAAGCGGCTAAAGTTTTTTATGAAATTTCTGTATCTCGGCAGCGCAAGGTGTCGGTCGTATAAATTGGTATTAAAATATTCCTTACAAATAGATGGGCTCGTGTTTTATGAATATTTTCGAATTTGTAGCGAATTTCGAAAGGTTTAAGGAAATCAAAGATTTTGTAAAGCTTTTAACTTATTAATATTCAGACGCTGTTGAAAATAACAATGTTATATATTTTCCGTAAAGCTCAATAAAGCTATATTATTCCGATAACTTCGTTAGCGTGGCCGTCTGTGAAACCATAGTGGTTTAAGCCATTTTACATTTTCATTTTTTTTGATATAGTTAGTTATTTTATTTTTCGTGTTTATATTTGTTATTTATTTTTCGTTTTGTAGAAAAAACGTAGGATGAGGATAGTTTTGTTAAAACGTATTGTATTGGTGAAATTTTCATTTTTGTATATTTACTTTAATTATAGCTAGAGGAAAAATATATTGTATCCTTACTTCAGTGAGTAAATAAAACAATAACAATAGCTCAAGCTAAAATATAACAAGACGTATGACGCACGATATAGGCGAAGATGGAGTTTAATAATCGTAAAGGATAGTATTTCGCAGGTACGTAACAGCTGTTTGTAAATCACTGCTCCCACTATCGCCGCCTATGAAACGTTTCATAACCTCTTAACTTTGTGTACTCCGTTTACACTATATCGTTTTGTTTTGCTGTTGTATCCTAAATATTATATTTTTTATCTACTGTCTTACATTGAATTGCATGTAAGGATGTTAAAGTATATGCTTTTTTACTTCTAGGAACTATTTTTGCACAAATCTAGCATAACCGAACCTCTTTCCGCCAATGAAGGTGGTTTAACGTACACGCAATACCCCACTAAAACTCAGTGTCTCTCTTATCTTTTTAATCTCAACATGTGACAGATCCGGTAGCAATGGTGTGAATTTTCACATCACTTTAAGATCACCAATATAATAAAACATGGTATAGATTATGCTGCTCTATATCTATACTTAATTATCCTTTCTAGAAATATAAAATAACTTGTGTTCTCACCACTCTTTCTTCCTTTAAAAACAGACAGATTTGTGGATACAACGACAGATACGCAGATATTTTTTATGAATTGTTTGTGCGTTTGGATTACGCGATTTGAATATTATGAGCTCAATTGGCATTTACAACTATTTAAGAGATAATAATTTAATTTAAAACTAGCATTATTATCTTTAATTAAATACAATTTTCTTTTTAATGACTTCAATCCCATTATTTTTTAATAGTAAATGTACAAAAATAACACGTTAACATCGAATTTATTATACAATTTTAATATGACATGTAAGAGTAAAATAATATGTAGAATTTTCCCTTAAGGTACCAGGTAAATTAAAGGAAACATGCACTAATGATTTCCTGATACAAACGCCGCTAGCTATGTGATGGACACAAATGGTTGGAATTCGATAACAAATAATAACGACACCTTTGGCTCAGTTTGTAGTGACCCTACTTGGTGTGCTAACGGTCGTGGATTTGAACCCCGCTGGGTGCATTCATTTGTGTAATAAGCATGAATGTTTGTACTCCAGTCATGGGTGCTTATATTTATAATATGTATGTATTTAAAGTTATATGTATATGTGTAGTGTATCAACTATCTGGTATCCATAACACAAGCCTCATAGCTAACCATGGAACTACATGGTGTTGTGTGTTAATGTCCCAACATATTTATTATTATTTGAATAATAGAAATATTATAAAGACTAGTGACCTACCCTCACTTAGGTTGGGTGCGTCCTTAGGTAATAATCCCGTAATACATTGTCTTCATGTAGTTTTATTGGTTTACGCGGCGCGCGCCAATAGAACTCCTGGTTGGCATAATTTTTACCGACATCTTCAACAATTATCCTGATATTTCAGGCAATTTACACAAAACCTTAATGAATCATACATTTAAACCTTCCTCATAATCACTCCGTCTATTAGTGGAAACCGTATGACAATCCGTTGGGTAGTTTTTGAGTTTATCAAAGAGACGCTGCTTGAGAGCTGTGTTTTATAAAAAACTACGTATAAAAATATTATAAAGTGATGAATCTAATTTGTTTCACACTAGTCATATTTAAAAAATGAATTTGATGAGGACTATGCGAAGATTTTTTCCTCAACTTGATGTTACAAATATTTTTTTTATATTTAAAATAAATTTAAACGAAAACAAATATTTTTAAGTAAATTACAACAAAAATAACATTACATTTAAATACAGTATGCATTAGCGGTTGCTTGGAAAGTAAGTAGAAATTAACTAAAACAAATATTTTATCTGGGTGTCTGTTTGATCGCATTCGAAAATGTCTAGAAACAATTCATCTGAAAATAGAAAGAAAGGATAAACAAAAAATACTAGTATCGTCCAAATAATCTGACAACTTAAAACGCAAACTTTTTTTATGTAGATGTAAACGGGCTCCTCATTTAATATTCATACTTTGTTTCTTACATTGTACGACAGTCGCTAACAGCTTACGAGGTTTCAGTGCTCGTTAACCCTTCATAACTCCACCAGCGATATATCGACTGAATAATTAAACATTTTGTATCAGTAATTAGTGCGGCGTGATGTTGTAAAATGCTTTGTAATTATATATAACTCATATACAGGGAATAGGAATATTTGATATAATAGCTAGGTCTTGATTGTTTTTAATTGAGAATAATTTCTCTATAAAAAAAAATCTTAAAGAAAGCTACACTTCATCTGAATTATTATGCTGATTTAAACAAAACATGCGTAAAACAACAGAAAAAAAATATAAAATTTATTCAGTACTTTCCTTTCCTTTATAATAGCGTAGTTATATCAGAACAATAATATTTGCATACGTACATTGTATTTGGTAAACTTTTCTTCAACATTTGGTTAAGATTCTAGAACATTTACCAAACCCTAATATATCAAGTTGGTCGCGATTTAAAATTTTATAATATTATTTTACAATTTTATTTATCCGAGCTATTGACAAAGACGAGATTCAGCACAAAATAACAAAACAACTAAAAAATTGCAGAGTTCGTCCTCAAACTGGTGGCTTTTATACTGCGAACAGTTGAAGCTAAATAAAGAAATTGTAAACTTGTTTCAAATTGAAGTGCATTTCCGCATAAAAAGTTAGAAGATCGGACTTATTCGAAAAATAAAGTTGGGGTAAACATACAATAAAGAAGAAAATAATTTGTCCTTCCATTCATTTATGATATCAATGATATTTGATTGATGTTCTATTATTTTTGCTCTATGATACAGTTTTACCTATAAACAACAAACTTGGTATTATTAAACCGTTTATTGAAAAATAAAATAACAAATATGTAATTTAGGGCCATTCCCATGACACAAAACTGAGTTCGATCTTAATACTCAACCCTTACAAATCTCTTTACGTTTATCGTCACACCTTCTAGCTGAAAAGCGTTCTACACTCTTTAAGTCTACAATATCAGTTTTCAAATTATCTTGAGAAATATAAAACAGATCACTGATCTACTATCACTAAGGCTTGCTAATTCTTTTATTAAGATAATTTAGAAAAAAGATGGACTAGAATGGCTGATTCGGACATACTCCAAGCAGTGTACATTTTCAAATTCTTCGTTTAGCAAGTTGTTTAGCACCTCAACACTCTTAGCAGTCAACAAATTGTTATATGAAAGTTTAGATCATCGGTAAAATTTAGAACTTTTAGAATAGCCTATGACAAATACATGAGACAAATACTCGTATATTCCGTAATGGTAACAGGTCATTTTTCCCTTGATTTGAAAGTAACACTCGAACTTAACCGACTTTATAATTCATATTATTCATATATTGATTTTAAGACGACAAAGAAAAATAGCTGTATGCATTTATATAAGTCATATTTTATTTGAAGAACTGATTTAAAGTAAAGCCATCTAACTAAACACCTCTACAAAACAGAAAAATACTCAAAACTAGCGATATATGCAAATTGGCCTATTACTATAACTATCTCTACGTATATTCCTGTAAAGGAAGCTCACAATAGAATCGTCACAATTTAAAACTGGGTACAGACTGAACTGATGTTAAGGCAGAAACAAATCGAAAAATTTTCAAAGCAAAATTTGAAAATTTACAAATATTTAAATAAAGGACGTTATAAGATATGGAATATTTGATAGTCTAGATACTAGTATTTGTTTATTCGTCGATTTGCTCGGGCATGTGCGTTCTAATTAAATTTATTTGTTACCAGCAACTCACCCTCTTCGCTCGGTTTCGTCCCTAGTAAAGAACAAAACAATGTATCCCACAAAAAACATATATTTTTCCGGTAGAAAAAGTAACCTATATGTTATTAGACATAATCTATCTCTGTGCCAAACAGTGATCAAATATCCATACGTACTACAAACTTTCACATTTATAATATTTATATACGGATATAGAGATAATAATGGGATTCAGTTAAATTATCTCCCTTACATTATTACAGTTATACTTTACTAAATACATGACTATACTAAAAGAATATGTTAATAATCAATGAATTTATAGAGCAATTAATTCAAAGTTAAAGAGTTTAAACTCTCCGTAATATAAATAGTAAATATAAATTCAAAAATGCATTTTTGGTCGCGCCTTGCCAAAAATAAAACAGGTCTATAATCTATACATATAATAAAATTCTGACTGAGAAGAATCTGTGCATTAAGGCCGAATCTATAGTTTTTAGAATTTTTGTCTATCTGTCTGTCTGGGAACGAATTACAAGAAAACAGATTTTGATGAAATTTGGTATGCTGCTATTTGGATCTCCGGTTCAATATATACGATAATTTTTACTGCGGGAAAATATCTCATCTCTGAGAAATCTATACTAAACCTTAAAACTTGACGAAAAAAAATAGATACGTTACTTTAAAATATTTATAGTTTATTATTTGAATAGTGACTCTACTCTCTACTTTCTTCGTTTACTATCAGTACCTAACAAAAAGTTCCCTTCATTGTGCTCAGCTATCACTAGTCCCATAAAAATGATGGGTCACAATTATCTGGTATATCATCACATTGAAGTGGCAGACAGAAGCTAGTAAATAAATAAAGCGAAAGCCACACGAGCTCGTCTCTACTTTTCCATGCACCACAGACATGCTTTTTCGCTCTGCTATTATGCAACAGCTCTTTGTTCTGCGGACGAATGTCATTTTTACGGCTCTTCTAAAACGGAAGTTGTAAAAGCGTGTTTTAACGCAAACCACTATTGAAAAAAATAAATCCTATAATATCCTGTATATTTGTAAAGAATATGGTCTTCAATATTTCTGCAATTTTCTCAGTATATTTTAAGAAGAGATAAAAATATGCCTCACTATAGTAATAATATCTTAGTAATGTTAAAGTTATTAAAATTTTATTTCACTTTTAAGCTACGCATTTACGCAATTTAAATGACTAAAACTAGGTATTAAAACTAAGGTCATGAAATTGGGTCAGTTTATAATTTGTGTATTGCTTGATAAGATAAGAATTTTTACATAAGGAAAGAAGTAAGGGGAATGTATCGAACATTGCGAGGTTATCAATTCTCAAAGAGGTAAAGTCGCGGGTACAGCTACTATTTAATATATTATCGTTGAAAATATTACAGAAGCCAAGACATGATAAAATATGAGCTGAATTGAGGCTAGGTTAATGAAAAATGTAATTTGAATCCAAAAACAAAAAAAAAGATTTGCTTCAACTTTACCAGCTTATAATTAGTCTTTTATCATTCAAATATTTCTGTATAAAAACCTCATATTATTTTATATGTTATAATGAAATGTACGTTTATTTTACTTCCACCTTAATCCTTGCATTCTACTGACTCGTGACAATACTAAAAGCATTCCAGAAAAACTACCAACTCACTTTGTAAAGGGGTCAACTGTCCATGGAAAAGTTCCTTTGTCTCCACTTTGAGACCTTGTCAAAGTGTTTAAATAGCTTTATTTACTTGAAAATAAAATTAAAATACTCAAAAACTTCCACGAGTTTTGTGCGGGTATTTAATTACTCACAATTAGTATCTTTCAATTTTTTTTAAATAGAAAAAATACAAATTTTTTTTGTCCAAAGAAGTTGTGATGAAAAAGACTTTAAAAAAGATTTGTTAATAAATGAAAGATAATTAATTAAATTTTAAATTATTTATCTTTTATTAATTTTATTAAGATTTACTACCTGATATCGACTAACTGTTATTAGTTTACCTGTTACTTCGCGGCCTGGACGACAATTCGGCATGACCGGTGAGAGACTTTCTTAAAAGAATGGCTCAATAACTAAACTTGGCCCGACACTGAACTTGGACCCAGGAGCTCCAGAACTGCAGCCGTATATATTAGCTACTACCGAGGCAGCTTACAACAGATGTACAGGCAGATGCAAATATCAGGAGATAAAAGCGTAAAGATAGATAAACTTAAGAAACATAAACGTAGAATTGTTGAACTTGAGTCCAGGGAATTAAAAATCAAATAGATCAAAACCTTCATTTTTATTACTGGCAACAGACTTCTAAATATCTGAATGCTTTAAAATGAACTTAGCAAGTTTAGCTTTTTTTTGAAAATACTATACAGTCGTCGACATACTCGTATAAGCGAGTTATGGAAAAAAGTGTAGCATTGTTTGTGGATGTGCCAAAATTGAAATACAAATCGTGAAAGATGTGACGCCGACGGAAATATGAACAAAGGCTTTATAAGATAGAGATGGCTCTATGTCGATACTGTTGTCGACATTTTTTTTTTTCATCTTATCATCCTCCGCATTTTTTCCGTAGGAAGATAGTAGTTTTCTATAAATATCATCTTCCTTATTTTAGTCCTAGATAATATTGTCGCCTAAACGATTCATAAAAATTCAAAATTCTTTCCTACCGCGTTACTAATACAACGTACGTATGTCGTTCTTATGTTTATGAAAAATTTCTAAAATATGCAACTTTTTTTTATTCTTACAACTACAAACATACACACGTATAGACTAGGGCATGTAGTGTACCAGAGATGCCAGGGCAAGTCGCTAGTCTTATTATAAATCAAGGAGAAATTATATATGTAAATATCGATAGATTTGAATATTCAACACTTCTTTCTAACCAGTTTAGCGACACAGGTAGTGCGTCCACAAAGCCTCGCTTGAGGAAATCAAACAATCGCACGGTTTGTTATATTGCTACTGCTGTCCTTTTTTAACAAAGATTTAACATATTAGTGAGAAAGAGATGGATGAAATAGGGGAGGATTGACTGGGGATAAAAGTTGTTAGTGATAATTGTTGTCTTACCTACTCGTCTCGTATATAAGTTGCAGTTAAGTTGGGAAATAGTTGTTTAACTAAAATGTCTAGCATGTGTCAAAACAGACTAAATGCCTTTGATGACGAATAAATATCACGTATGTATATTACTAATTTATATAGTATTTATGTAATATATATTTTGATTATTATCTATCATAATCAATCTAGAAAGTATAATTTATTTAATTTATAAATTATGTAAGCGATAGCCTGTCATATTCATTTTATCCAGTTCATAAATTAACGCAAGTTATGGCGTAAACGTTGACAGTTCTATTTTCTCTAACCATTTGTTTATTAGTGGTGCATTTTTCCGGAGTAGTAGGAGTGATTTTCCTTTTTTTAATACACATATTTACGCATATCACTTGCGTAAATGCATATCCACTAGTAAATAACTCACTGGCTAATTGCAACTCACTAAACCCCAACGGAACCCTATGGTCATTTACACACTCAAGTCTCAACCACAATCCCCTGATAGGTAGCCTATCGAAGCAGATCTCCTCCCGTCCTACTCATGAACCAGGGGTGAGTTGAGCCGCTAAGCACTCTGCTATTAGAGATGTACCAAGAGTAACGCAACGCCTCCTGTTCGGGGGGTAGGACTTTTGATCTGCAAGTAAGAGAAAGTAAATTGAAAAAATTGCATACGATATTTTGTTACAGTTTAAATATTTGTACTCTATTCATACAAATTTCTAAATCTATTCCATAAAAATATTATTCAATAAAAAAAAGTTACATATTTTATTTGTGATCATTCGTCAAGGCTTATTAATGAAAATAAATACCCAAACTGGCAAAAAAACTAAGCGGGAATATCATTTTTTACATAACCTTACAGTTATAATATATTTATATTTAAAAATAAGTGAAATATTTAGTCCCGATCACATCATTCTCAAGATATAGTATATTCTATGGAATCATATATTATTATGTAATAATTTTTAACACAGATGCGCTCTTCCATTTTTAATCCAGTGCTAGAAGCTCTTTGAGTATTCCGAGATATTATTCTAAAAACACTACTGAAATATTAATACTGACATATTAATTCCATGTTAGGTATTTAACCAATTTTCTAATATTTTAGTTAACCTGTAACACACAAAACACTAACGCAAATTCGCGGTTGTAATTGAAGTACAATGGCGCCAGATTCAATTGTCTGGGAGAGTGACTTTGGCTTATTTTTTTAATTTGCTTGAGATTGGGAGGAAATCACTTAATTTATAGATTGTTAGAAATTGAGGAGTCTTGTTGAAAATATCGCATAAGTTATATATTTTTGTACTAGTGTCTGCCTACGACTTCACTCGTGTGGTAGATAGAAAGTAGCGTGTTAGAGTGGCATGGGTGCTGAAACTACATTTCGCTCCTTCTTCAGTAACTACAATGATTTTGTACCCTATATCACTCTTATTGTAAAACCAAGCAAACTTTAACATATGAGTAGTGATAAGCGTTATGAAATTATCTATAAATAATGAAAATAAATGGTTACTGTACTCCCAACCAAGTTAACTATTCCCATTTAATATCGCTAATAGAGAATAAAAAATATAAAAATCACATATTTTGCGTTATTTACTTGCCGCTTAAACATGTCTTGTTCATATATTTTTAAGGGTTATATTAGTGATAGAATGTCAACTGGACAGCACGGTGCGAATCGAAGCAAGTTTAATACTTTTTGGACGAATCATACGTTCTTCTGGCATGAAGTTCCTATTTATTATGCGCACATAGAACAATTTATAGCGTCAGTCAGATCAAGTGACGACTAAAGCAATTCTAGAAGTAAAATATTTTATCCAAGTCAAAACTTACGACAGCAACAAATATCTCGTCTCAGCAGAATAATATCAAACATCAAACAGTGCATGCAAAGTGCAGATAATAAATGAAGGCGTTATCCTCTTACTAATGTTTTAAAATTCGAACCCTCAAAATAATTTAATTTTAGTCTTAATACTAAAGAAAAGAGTCAAAGTTTGCGTAGATCATTCCAGCAGGTCACGTCTAGACGTTGCTGCTATAACTTTATCAGTAAATAATATCTTCGATCATTCTTTCAAGCACAAAGAAAAATATAAAAGCTATCCAATTAACGAAACGCTTTACGTTATAATTTATAATACATAATGCTTAGCATTTAAGTAGTTAGGTAGATATAAGATGGCAGACAGTGGTCAGATAACGATGATGTTACGTTTAGCTCTTTTAGGATTTGAAATTTTAAGCACACCTTCTTTAATGAAGGGATAAGTATCGATCAGACATGTGTGGCACGTCACACATGGTGCCTCAAAATTAAGCTCAAGATAATCCAAAAAAGGAATGAAAAGGAACAAGGCTTGATGAAATAAAAAAGACAGAAGAACAGACAAAGTTTTCTGACATCAACCGCCGAATCTTTTGAGTGATGTGGCAATGGTCAGGGCACAACCCTTATAGAATGAATGGTCGATGGTACCAAGGAACTATCTACTGGCGACCAAGTTCCAAAAGGTGTACCGCAGGTACGTAGGCTGCCTACAGTATGGACTAACGAATTGTCGAAGCTTTGGTAAAACCCAATTGAAGCTAATAAATAGCAGGGATAGCCACACGAGAGATTCGACGCTTGTTCGATACGCAATGTAGCAGGCCGTAAGCATTTAATATTTTTTATGTGTCATTTATCGGGTGGTCGTCTATTGACTCGTCTATTGACTTGGTCGAATATTGATGAATGACACATACGTTATAAAACAATTAATGTAAAATGATTTTGAAAACCAACAAAAAGGAGACTTCCCTTGACAACTTTGTCAATTCACATATTGAAAAATTGTGCTGATTGTGTTGATTTTCTTTCATAATTCAAAAAGCAGAGACCACAAGTTTTAATCTGCTACAATATAATTATAAAGATATTTTCCAGTATTCTCATGCATTCACAGCACTGATAATACATACTGCCGTACGTTTAAATTAAGAAAATATTCAAAATCGTTTTAAAAGTCTATAAATAAGTATACATTTTGATATATCTACATAAATAGTCCAAAGCTTTGTATTAAGAATTACCCTAGAACTCTATATAGAGTTCTACGGTAGTAGTTAGTGTATAAATTATTATTATTATATTTCTTTCTATCTACCAAGAGTACTAATGATTTTATCAGGAAACAAACTACTTCAAGGATGGAATTCAAATGGATGGAAAAAAATCTAATCAAAAACTTCTCCATATTTTAACTTGAAAAAAACCACCCACAGACAAAGACACTTTTGCTAACATACTATCGGTAAAATAACTGATTTGATTCGTAATACTCAACATTTATGACAAGATACATAAATCATCCCATTTCCTCAACAGTAGTGGAAGCGAAGTGCAGATAATAAATGAAGAAGTTATACTTCCACTAATGCATTAAATTTATTCTCTAAAACTTTATTCCTGTTAGAAATTCCACCCTAAATTTAAGAGTATATGGTACAAAGTTGTATAAGAAATAGCATTTTGTCACGCGGATCATCGGGATAGGTCACGTCTGGCGGTATTAGGTACTATACATTTAGTAACGAACTCCCTTCACTCAACTGCGTAGTGCATCTAAAGAATACCATCGTACATACAAGAAATTGTCTATGGTTTCACCTAAGTGACGACTCACGACATTGACGGAGAATGACTTGAGCCTTTATGCTGTACGATCCAAAAATTTTGCATTAAGATTTTAAATATAATTTGATCTAGGAATAATAAAAATAGCATTTTTTTATTTCACATGAAGAACTAAAAATACAAATGTATCTAAAAAAATTATAAATGAGCTGGTTTTATAAAGAAAAAAATACTCCGTTTCTTACAAAATTTTTGAATTTTTGTAGTCCCTTGTACAAAAATTCATGCTTTATAAGTTAAACCTAGAAGTTAAGGCAGTGCGTTGTCTATATATCAGTAAATTGAACAAAAAATGAATTTATATAGTACTTGCCCAAGTAAGGATCATTTTGACGACTACATAGTACCTACATAGCTAAGATAATATAATTGTCTTAATACTCTACCCTATTACGATAAATGTAAAACAATTATTACTTCCCAACCCCTTTTCAACCCTCACATTACCTCGCAGATTTATTTTACTCTCAATTTAACTTCTCTTATTAATATGACTGTACTTTATGAACGTGTCTCGAACGTCATTTCTGACTTCTTTCAGGGGATCTTTTCAAATATTGTATCGTTTTACTGTGTTAATTGAAAATGGACTCTAGTAACCGGTGATAGAGTCAAAAATTGATTCAAATGATTAGTTCAGTGTCAGTAGGAAAATGGGAAAGGTCGTGTGTTCAGGAATCCTGATAAGAATTTAGTGTTATGGGACATAATAAAGTATTTGTATGTGCGTAGTTATGTAAATGTACGAGTGTTTGATAGCAGGATGGGGTACCGCTGCGTTATTGATAACAGATTTTCCTTTAGTTTTATTAATGTTTCAGGTCTTTATAGTTTTTGTAGAAATGTGACTATGGTTTTGGCTAAGTCTGGTTTAGGCTCTCATGATTCAGTCAGTATATAATATTACTACAAACCCCATAAACCCGAAAGTGAAAAAATATCTTAGAATAAGTAAGTTATCTTTACTCAGTAAAAGATAAATCAAACATAAAGCTATTTTAAGTTATATCATTATAACGTGTAATATAAGACGTCTCCAATTTCCGTGGCTTACACGATAATAAGATTTTTGATAAGAACACAGGAGGAATATAATTATGTCAGCAAATTAAATATTTTATATCTAAAGCACGATATCGCATGACACATTCGGTATACGATCATACAAAGTGGAATGATTAATAATAATTAATTTAATTTTATTAGGGTTCAGTAGGCAAAAGCCAATAACGGAATCCTTATAGCTAACATCCGCTTTAACGCATGTCCGTCAGTCTGTATGTCACATTTTACTGGAAAACTTGGCATAACAAAGATGAAAGGAGTAGGTATTTCATGTGAAAGGCGAGATAATGTTGTAGTGAAACTATGAAAAATAAAGTACCACCCCTAGCATTCCATTCACGTAACTTAGTGGTTAAAAAAACTAAGTGCAAACGTTTGTGGGGTATCTGTCTATAAGCCTTTCAATTTTTTTTAATTTAAGATATTGATAATAATAGTTGTCGAGATGTCGGCTTCCAAGATCGTATCGTATACATTATGTACTAATGATACTCATTTATTACAAGCTTTTATTTAACTTGCAATGTTTATATGAACGTTTGTGCAGCTCAAATCTTGCAACAGAATTTTAAAACTTTATCCTCAACCGGTTAAGTTACAATTTTGCATACATGCTTAGTTTAGATGACAATGCATGGTTAGATAAGTGACGACATTCTAAATGCAACATGGTGGACCCCCGGCTACGGTGAAATATTTTTTTATACACCCCATGATATGTATATCATATGAAAGGACTTGCTAAAAAGAATACGAATAAATACCTAAAAAATAATATTTAATTTAAATTAAGCCCATTTATTACATTACACAATTTAAATGATATAAAAGCCTTTTTTTAAATGTTTTTTTAATATTTATTTACTATCATAATTTTACCCATACTCAGTCAGTACAGTTAGTCAAAAGTATATGTTTTATTGTTTTAAAACATTAATTATTAGGATCTTTAGAAAATCGATAGATAGATAGTTTCCACAGATATAAGATATCTGTAGAAACTTGTTTGGTTTATTATTACTTTTATGTGTTTATAATGTAATTATTTATTGTACTGTTTGGTTCTCGTGTAAAGCTAATAAATAAACAAATAAATAAATCGAAGGTTCTGTGGAATATTACTCCGCTTCAAAAAAATACTAAGGCCTGACTAGTTAAGCCTATTTAATCATAAGTCACTATAGACGACCCTCGATTTTTATGGGGTCGCGTAGAACACAGAAATCTATTTAACTGATTATAATGAAACTAGCTATTACGTCTACAATAAAAATACGTATCATTGAATCTGTCGAGCTGAAATCGAAGTTTTAAAAAGTAAGAACACTAAGACCGATGAAATTGTTAGAATTTTATCACATTGCAAATATCGTCCAAACACAAATAAATAATAATATGTATTTAAAAATAGATGTGTGTATATATGTTTCCTATTGACACCAAAACGGCTAGAGCGATTTTGATGAAATTTTTCGGCAATCTTCAAATTAGCGCAGCGGGTGATTATGTGAAGCTTGGTAGTGATCGGAGGGTTGAACGCGGGCGAAGCAGCGGTTACAGCTAGTACTAACTATAGTATAGTACTAACTATAGACTTTATTACATGTTTAACAAACGCTTCGTAGATTTTATTATTTCAAAAAGTAGATTACAGACTGTGATGTTTATAATTAAGTATCTTTCTAATACCATATTACTAAGTTCTTTTTCTATAATACCCTAATATTTACTTTTTAATTTAATAAAAAACAGTTAGCATATACGAGTACGTGAACAGCACTTTATCTATAGTGAATACTGAAAGCTTTTAGTTAATTTTTATTAACGTATGAATCTTCAAATATCTCTAATTTTTGGTTATTATCTTACATAAGTAAGTGTTTAAGCCTGGCTAATCTGTCAAATTTAAGTGATCCAACCAAAATTCACCCTTATTTACAACATAATAAGGCTCTATGTACATATAAAACAATATCGATCTGATCTCCGTGGTCGCCTGTACTTAGCTAATGACATGATAAACTTCAATTAACATGATTACCTAATTAAGAGAATTTGGGGACTTATTAATAATAGCTCCTTTCATCTTACTTGGTGTCTCTGAAATGTAATAGACAGTACACACGGGCTTCGACGAACGAAAATGTACTCACTATCTATCTATACATATAATAAAATTGTAACTAAGTCGGATCTGTACATTAAATATTTTTTAGAAAATCTTATTGAAATAAACATTATTATCGATACAGTTTTTGGAAGTTTTGTCTGTCTGTCTGGGAACGCATCCCGAGAAAACCACTAGACACTAGACATATTGATAAAATTTGGTATGATGATAGCTGGTTATCCGGGTCAACATATAGGATACTTTTTATTACAGGAAAATATCTCATCTCTGAGAAATATATACTAATCGTTAAAATGTACTTAGGGAAGAACCCGAGCGGAGCAAAGGTGAGTCGCTAGTACCCTAAGAATATAGACGTACAGCAAGCAATAAAATGAAATGAAACTTTATTTAAGTAGACTTATACAAGCACTTTTGAATCGTCAATTTAATTTAAAGAGCGTCAGTGTAGTCAGTCCATGAGTCAGTCAATTAATAAAAGGACAGGAGGCAGGAGGGAGAAAGCAACAGTTTCCCATTAATTGTTAGAATAGGTATTATAATTTATTTTTACTCTTTTTTATTTTGCTTTATTTTATAATTGTTATTTTAACTCATCGTGACTATAGTGAAATTTTTATTTCATTTCATAGTATTTATTAAAACTTTTGTTTTGTCTTCGGTGCAGCTTGTTCGGTAGGCACTTGTAATGCACCTCAAGTAAAAAGTAGCCTATCATATGAGCTGATTAGTTAAGCCGGTACAGTGTAAGAAGTGACAATAAACAAACACACTATATTCATATATTATAATCTATAAAATGAATACAACGCCCGTGTGTAGTTTGTCATAGATAAAAGCTCGTCCCAAATGTACGACCTCCTTAATGAAGTCTTTTATTCATATTTCCTTGATAATTGTGAAGAAAAATTATTTCAAAAGAAATTAATTCTGATATAAAAAATTATACCACGAACTAAAATGTGCTCGAAACGTCCAATTAAAAATTATTCATTAAACATTTTTTCTAGTTTATTTTGACAAATAAATCTCTATAGAGCAAAATAAAGTAAAATAATATTTTTAGTATAGATTATTAATTAATCTATACATATAAAAAAATTCTGAGTCGAATCTGTACATTAAATGCTTTTTGGAAAATCATCAAAATCAATAATTTACCTTTTACATGATAGTTTACAAACACTGGCTAATAGCGTGGGCAGTTCCCGCAATTTGAGATAACTATTCAAATATTAATGCATGACGTATGCGTGGTACATGCTCACTTAGAAATTAAAATAACATTCATGAATACTCATTTTCATTAATCTTCACACATAAAAAATTGCTTATTACGTTCGTTTTATCATTCATTTTAACCAAAAAAGTTGCTTGAAAATCATTATATTTATAATATATTTTTCACCCTACACAAAAAACATATATGAATTAAGTACTTATTTCTTCTCTTTTGAGGTCGGTTTTTTACTGAATAACTAGAGGGTTATAGCAAAAATATCAGATTCGATAGATGCATATCACTGAGTATGGATTTGCTCGATGGAAGCTATTTTCGAGGATAAAAAGTACTTTATGTTAATCCAAGACATAATTTACATGTGTAAAAAGTCGTCCAAAAAGGTTCCATTCACGCGAAGTAAGAAAATCTCTACATAAGCTTTTGCATTTATAAGTGCCATAGTAAGAAACACCAAAACATATATCTTATTCATTTGTAGATTAATATCCGATTTCATACCATATACAAATACATACATACTGTTAAAATAAATCCATCTCGTTGCAATCTGTACAGTCTCTATTGATCTATACATATAATAATATTCTGAGTCGAATCTGTACATTAAATATTTATTGGAAAATCTTATTGAAATAGGTATTATTATCGATACAGAGGCCGAATCTATAATTTTTAGAATTTTTGTCTGTCTGTCTGTCTGGGAATGCATTACGACAAAACCAATAAACAGATTTTGATGAAATTTGCTATGATGATAGCTGGTTGTCCGTGTCAACATATAGGATACTTTTTACTGCGGGAAAATATCTCATCTCTGAGAAATCTATACTAAACGTTAAAACGTAACTAAAGTCGAACCCGAGTGGAGCGTGGGAAAGTCACTAGATTATAATAATTTTCATAGATATTTCTTAATCTTAAAATTTATTTTTCACTTCAATTAAATATTTTATCTATCTTCTATATAAATAAAAACGCTGTTTGTGTGTTTGTTCTCCATGTATTCCTAAGCTATTTATCCGATTTTGATGAAACGCTGTTGGGTTTTTCTGTATACGCGTGTGAACGTTCCTGGTGCAATACGAAAACGAATTTTCTTTGAACGTTTGTCTTTTGTACAATCCTAAACTATAAGCTTAGAACGAAGCGAGGGTAAATCGCGAGTACTCAATAAAATCTTACACTGTTGTTGGCTATGTACATGAATTGCTCGTATATTACACATTTTCTACTAATTAAATCTTTTCAAACAATATTTAAATGCATTGAAAGTAGTCAAACAATCTTAGCGAGTTAGTTAAAGTATTTTTTATTATAAATTTAGAGCTATTCTTAGACAGCGACCTATTTTCCATCACCATACTTCATCGAGATAAAGTCTCATTATACGAAATGAGGGTGTTTAAAACGTATTTCACCGTTACCACTCTCTTTCACGCTCGCTAATGTTATACTAAGTGAAAGGAGACAAAGGTTTTCCTTTCAAAGAAATAACTGCGATTTTTTGTATCTAGATATTAATAGAGTTAGGAATATTTAATGTCAGTTTTGTAGCGATGATAATGTTTTAATATAGTTGTTGATACTTTATTTTATGTTAAAAATACTAAATACTTGAATGAATGAAGAATGTAGTACGATACAACATTTACGCGAATATTTGTTATCTATACTAATATTATAAAGATGTAAAGTTTGTGAGTTTGTGACATTGTAGGGGGTAATCTCTAGATCTACTGAACCGATTCAGATCAAATTTGCTAAGAAGATAGTTTGAGACCCTGAGAATGATATAGGATTTTTATCCCGAAAATCATCCCTCAAGAGGGTGGAAATGGGGATGAAATTTTGTATGGGGAATCAACCCATTTTAAATAAAACTATATTTTTGGATTTTTTCAAGAGTCTCTCCCGTGATCATGATTACTGTAAAGTATTCGAAACATCGGGATGGAAATATTAAAATAAATCCGCGAAAAAATTCGTAAAGATAGTTTTATTTCAAATAGTTTGAGGTGTCAAGTATTAGGTCAAACATATGTATGTACATGTGTTTATAATATGTAGACTAGGTGACTTGATAGATGTTGTGTGCAAATATCAATTTTCTTTGTGATCTTTAAGTTTATACAAAAGCTCTACATAAAAAGAGCTTACGTGTTTATATGAATATCCCTATCTTGAGGAACTTTTAGAATTTTTATCAAAAACCTTATTCAAATTATTACAAATATTTTAAAAATCAATTCTAAAAACCTTTATCTCTGAAGGGAGTATATACTCATGTGTTAATAGAGACAAATATGTCAGTGAATCAAGGTGGTTGAATAAGTTCCGTACAGAGTTTGAGCAAAAGCACTGTAAAAGTTTCAAGTGTTACTTTTACCTAACTGTCCCAAAGGTGGGTAACGCTTTGTGAATGTAATATGTATAAATGTATCGTGAGATTAGCTTATCTTATATTAAATGAGCAATTCTTGTATATATATATAAATTTATTTCGTGTATCTTGGAAACGGCTGTAACGATTTAGATGAAATTTTGTATTTAGATAAGGTTTTGTTTTTAAGTTTATAGTTTAGTCTATAGGTATAGGTTTCTGAAAAAAAAGACTTGGAAAAAAAACGGCTAGCGAAGCTTGCTCGTCCTGGTAGTACTTTAAAAATGGTATCTGCAAATAAAATATTTTGTATTCGTAAGTAATAACATGAGTATTACTTTAACTTAATTTGAATCTTGGTAAAAAAAACAGTATATCTTTAACATAAAAGGTTTTTTCTTTAAAAATTACGAATGTATATAACAAACTAGCATCGCCCGCGGCTTCGCCCGCGTTGAGATGACCAAAAACGAAATTCTTAGGTTATACATATTAGTATACTCTAACATTGCAGTTTTTGTATTTTTTCTCAGATATGAGATATTTTCTTGCAATAAAAAGTATCCTATATGTTGACCCGGATAACCAGCTATCACCATCCAAATTTCATCAAAATCCCTCAAGTGGTTTTTCTGTGATGCGATAACAGACAGACAGACATAAATTCTAAAAACTGTAGATTCGGCCTCTGTATCGATAATAATGTCTATTTCAATAAGATTTTCCAAAAAATATTTAATGTACAGATTCGGCTGAGTTACAATTTTATTATATGTATAATTTATTGATATATTCTTCTATACATATAATAAAATTGTAACTAGGTAACTTTTTACCGCGGAAAAATGTCTAATTTCTGAGAAAAAATACAAAAACTGCAATGTATACTAATATGTAAAACCTAAGGATTTAGTTTTTGATCATCTGAACGCGGGTGGAGCCGCGGGCAATGCTAGTTTTAAATAAAAATAACATAGACCGAGCGAACGACAGCCAATTTCATTATTACTTACAGATAGAACAAACCAATACAATTTCCAAACAAAGCGAATCCAATTGCTTAACTTCGAAAGGGCACCAATAAATTTATATCACTACTGTCTGTAAATAATAATAGTCTAAAACCTTTTCTGGTTTCTTGTACTTGTATCATAAACTAACTTTTACTCATGGCTTCGTCTTTTTTTAAATTTTCACATCTTGAAGTTGTTATATTAGTTTACGACGTATTAAAATAATCAAACATCAGTTTCCTCTAATTTCTCTATCGGCAAGAGAAAGTTACGTTAAAATCGATTTAGTTGCTTTGGAAATTAAATGGTAAAAATAAACAGACACACAAACAATTTTACATGATATAGCTTTTATTTCATATTAATAACTTTATGATCTCATTAAGGGGACCTCATTAGGTCCTTACTAACTATTATTGGTTAACTTATATGGATACAGAAATAAACATTATAAATAATTTTAGATTTCATGGGGTTTTTACTTATCATATAATTTTTGAAGTAAGTTTCCATTTTTAATTATTTTGATAGTTTCACAACACTTTTTGTGAAAACATAGATTTTGGTCCAAACTGAATCAAATGTTTTATAATTATAGTAGATTTACTATATAAATAGCTGCATATAGTTTTTTATATATAATAGTTTTTTTATTGTGTAAATGTAATACTTTTTTATTTTCAATTTTTTAACCTTTTTAAATAATATTATTTAAAATAGTACAAACATTAGACGCGAGATGAACGTTACCACCTTTTTCTTTTATAAGCACAGAACCCAAATAAATAATTAACAATCAGGTCGATTGATTAAATATAATCACATTGCATCACAATATTTAAAAAAAATCTATCTTAAAAGATAGCGTCAAAATACAATGTTTTTCAGTAAATTACATCGTTAAATAAGTACTATATACACAATTCAATGCAAAAGTTCTCTTAGAACTGTCACTAATTATGTTCAAGTAATTATTCTAGTTGAAATCAATATACAACAATATAAATTGAACCTAAAATGTAATGCTTAAAGTTGTTTTCACAAAAAAAATTTTACTTAAAAGCGCGCTCAAATATTCAAATGAGCACTTATTCGGTGAGGGCAGTTCTTGTCGCTGATTGTGTATCTAGTACTTTTTTGATCGTTGGTAAATTAGGAGAAAATAGGATGTGACAGACGGATAGATAGACTAGAGTTATCCTGTACAAGATTCGTTTTATCCTTCTAAAGATCTGAACCCTGATATATTTCTTAATTATAAAGTATTTATAAATATTTTTTTATTATTTTCAAATTCTAGTTCAAACACCCAGAACTTGTTAAATAAAACAATCATATACAGCAATACTTTATTATTCTATTTTATATATGTACATTTCCTATTGTCGATAGATATTCATCTGGTATACGGCTTTGTGTGATCTCGATAAAGGCCTTCATGAAGCCCGCATAAATAAGGTTTGTTACTTTTTATATTTTTGTCACTTATAAGGATAAGTTATTCTGACAATATCCCTTTCTTAAATAGTATTTTAGTTACGAGATCCTGACAGCGTAACTAAACTTTATTTTTATATAAATCTACTATATATACGATACTATTATAAATAACAAAGTTTATATGTGTGTTGTTACTTCTTTATACTGAAAGAGCTTGACAGATTTTGATTAAATTTAGAACACAGATAGACTATGTAAAATATATTCTGTTAATAAATTTCCTAGTAAAATGTATCGTGTATAAAAGTCAATTAAATACCTACTAAAAGTTCGTTGAATCACTCATTAAAAACTTTCATTCCAATTTCTGTAACTATTAAAGTTTCATCATCAGATGATAGTTTGTACTATGTTTAGGCTATGAAATTATTTTCAAAAATTTACTTTTTAACACTTTTGGTTCACTTGTGGTAACAAAAAACTACACGACTGACTTATCTTGACAGCGTTTAATAGTAGGGGAGCCCAAGAGGGGGTTTTCTGTAGTTACTCGAGCGCGGCAGATTAACATAAAAAAGGTTACCTTGCACTCTATTGAGTACTTTTACCACAATATAAGTCTTCTATATAAATGGGCGCGTCTAGGGAAGCCGATTAAAATATTTAAAAAATGTTTTGATACGGTAGAAATACTTGAAACCGTCAGATTAAGGTGTGGTAGGCTAGTCACATCCTGAAAAGTGTCCAATTTAATAATCTGCCGATTTGCACAAGCCTAAGAGGCAAAAATCATCATAAACTTTATAGTCGATTTTTGCCTCTTCGGCTAGTGCAAATCGGCAGATTATTGAATTGGACACTTTTCAGGATGTGACTAGCCTACCACACCTTAATCTGACGGTTTCAAGTATTTCTACCTTATCAAAACATTTTTTAAATATTTTAATCGGCTTCCCTAGACGCGCCCCTTTATATAGAAGACTTATATTATGGTGAAAGTACTCAATAGAGTGCAAGGTAACCTCTTTTATGTTAATCTGCCGCGCTCGAGTAACTACAGAAAATCCCCTCTTGGGCTCCCCTACGATAATCTTATCGACGCTAGCTTTCTACGCGGGAGATATTTTGTTTACAATGAAGAAAATGACAAATATACTTAATTATATAAACAAAATAAATAAATTTATTTAAAAATATAAGATATTTTATAAAAAGTTATGTAAGTACTCAAATACCTATAAATTCTCTCTATTTTACCGTCATCCGGTGGGACGACAATCCAGCACTACCCGAAAGAGATGAAGGTGTACAACCGACGACTTTACGTGCTCTCCGAGGTATGACATTGTCTTTTTTTTCGAACTCCTATTTTCTATCTTTGTGTTGTACTGACAATTTATTTTACTGAAAAAAAGCTTAAGAATCCATGGCTTCATTATTTACCACCACATCGTACATATATTATAAATAAAAGTCCTGTACAGATTTTCCCACGGTTTTCACCAATAGAAAGACCGTATTACGAAAATAAGCTACCAGTATTATAATTTATGGTTAAGTCGAAAAAATGGTCCACCGAAAAGTTTCATAAATATTTAAAATGACAGGGGATCTAGAGACGTTAAGTCACTAATAACAGTATAAAATACACACTCGATTGAAAAGAAAATGAAAAAATAAATAGTTCCTATCTAAAATTGAGTAAATAGCCGGTCTATCTATGAAACCTTCAGTTCAGCACTCATCCCACTGCCCTGATTCACAAGATACAAGTAAGACGCGGCGTGAATGAGAACGCGTGTTAATCACTCGCGCGGTTACCTCGCAACGATTGCGGACGCGACACGCATTACAAATCATCTACTTGGAAAGAAAAAGGGGAAAAACCGATATATTTACCCACGTAATTAGATGAATAAACTTTTGTCATTGTTCAAATGGCTTTGGCTTATAGTTTCTGGGGATTCCTCGAAAAATAAAATCTTATCTAACTAAATTTATAGACTAATAGTAAATACATTACTTTAGCATTTGACATTTCTTCTTGACATTTATTTTAAGACACAACTATTCCTGTCTACTGGGCAAAGATCAGTGTCAGAGAAAGAGAGAGAGAGAGAGAGAGAGAGAGAGAGTGGACTTACTGTGTGAATGTGGCCTTGACGAAGGCACCTTTTCCCATATCCTTTTCAGCTGCCCCAAACTTCAGTATCCCATCTACGACTTCCTTCCTTCTAAAGTCCCCATCCCATTAATGTTAGTTGTTGATGTTTGTATAATAGGTACATTCTTTGATTTACGCGAATGTGTGACATTTTAAATAAAACTATCTTATCAGATTTTTTCGCGCATTTTGATTTTTGGGCCCCCGAAAAAAATAGGTTTTAGGGAACCAAAAATCAAAATAAGTCCGTGAAAAAATCCGAAAAGATAGTTTTATTTAAAATGTTGATGTTTGTGTTTAGTCCATTATGTACATTTTTGAGTAAGCACCTATATAAAAAGTAATTAAATTCTATTGGAGTTATATGTAAGATGTGTGATTATTAGTACTGGCAATAATTGTAATTTTTATTTTATCTCCTTGTTTTTGTATATGTTGTGTTGTTTTTTACCGGTCGTTCTATTTATAATGTATCTTCTCCAGTCTACGCGAGATTGGTGAAGTGAATTGTGCGCAAATAGCAAGCATAGAAACCACGAAACGAAAAATAGTTGAATTGGAATCATTTCATCATATTATTTGTACCGAATTAGTAATATATAAATGTGACAAAGTTACTTTTACAATATTTCATGTAATTCTATAAAGTTGTTATTGAATGCTATTGAGATAAATTGTAGACATATTGACTCATACTGATCCTTTTGTTATATATTCAAAAGAATAATATCTTTGGTTTTGCTGACATTATAAATAATACTTTCTTAGATTTACGCGAATATTTGACATTTTGTTAATTGTGGGTAGGCTGTCTGTAACAACTATGCATTCGAGACAGTCTCATGCCTATGCCTCAGTCTCTCCCGTGACCATGATTGCTGTAAAGCATTCGAAACGTCGGGAACCAAAAATCAAAATAAATCCGCGAAATAATCCGAAAAGATAGTTTTATTTTACAAAGACATTATAAATTTTACTATAGAACAGTTATTTTGATTATAATACGTAGTTTCTTTAATATTGTGTTTTCTTGTTATAACGTAGTAATAAATAAATAAAATAAAATTATAGTAAACATATACTAATATTATAAAGATTCAAAGTTTGTTGTTTTTTTTTTGTTTGGTTTATTTGTTTCTTTGGTTATTTGTTTGTTTGTATGAACGCGCTGATCTCAGGAACTACCCATTTATAAAATTCTTTTTGCATTAGATAGCCCGCTTATTGAGGAAGGATATACAAATATCATATAATAAATATAATATAATCTATCTATTCCGTACTAACGGATAAAACGTACCTAAAAGGACGAACCCGAGCGAAGCAAGGATGAGTCGCTAGTCTTTAATAAGTTTCATTGTATAATTATTTCGTACAAGATACAAGCGATGTCTGATGAATGAAAATGTTAATTACCGCGCGGGTGTACCTCGACAGTCGACCGACTGTGAACGCGCCTCGAATATTTAATGCTGTAGTGTCTTCTTGTATTTGAAAAGAAAATCCTTGAACAAAACATATTATGCTAAGCTTAAGTTGTTTGTAAGAGATTATAATAATATTTTTGTATAAGGAGACTTCTGAAAACTTTCAGAAGAAGTCAAATAAAGCTCGGAATTATATTTATTCTTAGCTTTAAATATAGTTTAAAAATATCATTAGAAAGGTCTCATTCTAGCAAAGATACCTAACTTTACGAACTTTCGAGAGAATCAACTCCGGAATTCAACTAACAATTATTTCTTGACAAATTAGCTAGGACCTTTTCTTTTTATTCAAATAAGGTAAATGAAATCAACAAATTATATACGTAGATATAAGGAATGTTTTATACGTATCATTGGATATATGTACATACATACATCTATATCTAGAATTTTATCAGACAACTGCGATAATTTATATGTGTGTACGTGTGTATATTTTCGTATATTATGGTGTACGAATACCTATAATTAATGTAAAAGTTCGTATGTTTATTACTCTTCACGCTTAAATGGTTTAAATGAATTTGGATGTTTAGTACATTGATAGACTGATTGGGGTTATACATTAAGTCCTGATAGTAATAATATTTTCCACAAGGTGGCGCTGCCTGTATATCTTCTATACATATAATAAAATTCTAATTGAGTCGAATCTGTACATTAAATATTTTTTGGAAAATCTTATTGAAATAGTCATTATCATTGACAGATTTTGATGAGGTATGATCATAGCTGGTTATCCGGGTGAAAATATCTCATCTCTAAGAAATCTATACTAAACTTTAAAACGTAACTACGGACGAACCCGAGCGGAGCGAGGATGAGTCGCTAGTAATATTATAAATACAAAAGATTGGCAAGCAGTGGTAACGCGCTTCTCCTCCGCCCCATACCCAGAGATGCCTCTTAGCGTTTGTAGCTAGAATCTTAGTTAGAATAATATGTAAATACATAATATTTAAAAATAAATTACTACCTTCTGACATCCAAATATTCCTAACAACTTCAACCCAAACTTTATATATGTAAGTCTTGAAGAACTAAAAAGGATACAGAGTTCGCAATAAAGTATAATCCCAAAGAAACAAGAGGTAAGTCGGGACGTGAATGGACGCGTGTTAATTACCCACGCTACTCGCTTCTATTGGCGTCATGGGTTGAATTCTTAATTAGTTGTTGTCTTGAAAGCGAAAGTATTGCATAAATACTTGCTCTAGTTTGTCTTTAATAAGAGAGATATCTTATATCTTAAAACTGAGGACAGATTTGGTATTCGTTTCAAGCAAGTTAAGACTCTGTGATAAAATTGTAATGAATAAACCCAAAATAACCAGTAAGAATCGTAGAGTGATGTTATCCTATAGTTTGCCTCAATATATAGGATAAAATGAACCAAAAAAATGCAAAAAAAATATTCTTCACTTATACATTAGTAGGTATCATAGATTTGCCATTGTACAATACAGCATTATCTATTTACTCGACTGCAGCGAAGCCCAATGGAGGGTTATGTGTTTGACCTGTATGCAAGTATTATTCGTCGTATTTAATAAAAGGCTTAATTTATTTTGATAATATTGAAATTAAAAAGTCAAAATGGCGGGTTGCAGGCATCAATTGGAGTCTTAATTTTTTTCTTCCAGATCATACGAGTGAGGTATGAAAATAAATAATATAATATCTTATATTACTATATTATTCAATAAATACACATAGAATTGTAGCAATGTAACTTATAGATATAGAAATTAAATAACTGGAAGATAGGAGATTCATTTTCATTGTGTATGATTGTATTTGAATTGCATTGGTATACCATATAAGGTCACATGGCTATCTCTACGCTAGCTCACAACTAGAATTGAATAGCGAATGAAGTGAGGAGTACTTTAAATTAAGCTAATGTTTTATTCTTACATTTCTTACTCGTAATTTATAAAGAAACACCATGGGATATAATCTATTTATTAAACAAACATTAAATTGGTCAGCACACACAAACACACATCCAAAAGTCCATAACATTTTTATAGTCTTTTAAAAAATACTGCTGTGTCTACACATGCTTTTTTATGAAGGAGTATTGTCATATAAATTAAATTATTTATTAAAAATTATTTTATTTATTATAAATAAATAATTATTTATTTATTATTATTTATTAATATTAATAATTATTTATTATAAATAAATAAATAACTAAATATAACTTCAATCTCTCTCTTCTTCCTCCTTTGACACAACATTATACGTACGTAAGCAAAACAAAGGTCATGCTAAAAGAATAAAGTGTGTCATATACACTATTTAAAATTAAGTTAGGAATACAGTTAAGTACAAAAGCGCTGTAAGGTGCTATGTGTATTGTTCGATGAAACAATCCCGCCTGCACGCAGCAGTGCAAAGCGCTGCAAAGTTTAAAGTTAGCGCGCTGATACCGACTTATCGTTGAGAGATCTGAACATACAGTTTAGTTACCGTCCCTATTTTAAACTTTCTTTACTTCACGGGAATATTCTGGAATGACGACATTTTATTTGATAAATTGAGTACTTATTTCGAGAAGAATAGAGTAAGTAGTCACATAATACTTTCTCAGATTTATGACATTTTGAATAATTATAATCTATGTATTGTAAT
The DNA here is from genome assembly GCA_921882275.1 of Brenthis ino. Classification (NCBI taxonomy): domain Eukaryota; kingdom Metazoa; phylum Arthropoda; class Insecta; order Lepidoptera; family Nymphalidae; genus Brenthis; species Brenthis ino. The sequence continues at coordinate 8,729,933 of OV170233.1, forward strand.
ATTTTTTACGCGGTTTTTTTTAAATCATTATACAATTTTGTGAGTAGGCACTGTCTATAAAAATGACTTAATGAATTTTGAGAGGTCTAAAACCTTCGTCTCTCCCATGACGATTATTGCTGTAAAGCATTCGAAACGTAGGAAACCAAAAATCAAAATAAAACCGCGAGAAACCGGAAATCCGAGAAAAGATAGTTTTATTTAAAAACTATCTATGTATTTAAATTTTGTCACCAAAAGTGATAAATAAGCATTTTCCTGCCTAATGTAGCAGAACCATATTAGTGGCATCAATGGGTCTAGTTGACAAAGAACCTACCAACATATACCTATTGCATACAGGGTGGATTTTTGAGACGGACAGTACGGGCAGGTACCTTAACTGCTATAGTTGCAGGAAAACGTTCTTAGGAGACCATCCATAAATTTTTGAGATATTCTCAACTGCATTTACAGATTTTTGGAAAAAAATGTACAGTTAGCGAAAAAATGCTATATATACACATACATACATACAAACATATATACCTACATGTATACCTATATATATACTTACATATATATACTTACATATGTATACTTACATATACGTACATACTTGTATACTATAATTTATATCTGATTTGATAAATAGTGCTGTTTAATTTTAAATTTAAATGTTGTGAGTGAGGGATCATCTTTGAAAATATAATCAGGCAGTGAGTTCCACAATCTTGCTGTCATAACAGAAAAAGATTTTTCATATACATTTCATAATGGATGACAAACCCCCTTATAATCTTTACTTTATAGTGTAAAATGAAGTCGCTTGCACTGTCTGTTCGCTTCGATATTTTAAACTACTTAACGGATTTTAATGCAGTTTTCAGCAATACGTAGAGTGATTCAAGAGGAAGGTTTGTATATATAATACATGCATATTATAGTACAGAAAAGCTGAAAAATTCGTATGTCATACTAACCTTTATAACGTACCTAGGGACGAACCCGAGCGAAACGAGGGTGAGTCGCTAGTTAAAGTATAATATAGACAGTATGAAACTATTGTTTGGCATTTTTGAAGATATTTTTGTACATTAAACTTTACATAACTATTATAAATACGAAGCACAATTTAGTAGCTTTCTGAAGTGACCTATAAATTATTGTTATTAAGCTTAGAATTTTCTTCAATAAATAAGTAAACATTTCCCAGAATAATACCGCGAGAGAACCACTTCCTTTCAATTTGCGTTTGTCACAACTTAATTGAATTCTTCTCAGTGTTGGAAAAACACACTTCGTGAAATAAAGCTTTACAAGTCTAATTAAATGCTAAGACTAAGAAATAAATGAAATTATAAATATTGTTATTGAAATAATTTTAGTTTATTATTGTAGATATTTTATAAATTAAAAATGTCTCTCTTAGACTAAAATCCCAATCTATGTGGGGGACCTTTCACTCTTTTTCCATTCGAAATATATTTTTTTTAACAACAAAACATATTAACCCTCCAGTTGACCCCACATGAAAAAAATCTCAAAATCTGTAGCTATTGAGGAGAAGAAGAATTATATGAGACTAGCGGCTCACCCTCGCTTCGCTCGGATTCGCCTCTAGAAAAACACTAATAGAAATCTATTAGTTCCCACGGGAACCGTTCATTTTTCCGGGATGAAAAGTAACCTGTTATTTGACCGGAAATGTAAGGTTTTACTATATTATTACTATATGCCAAATTTTACTAAATTAGGTGCATAAGTTGTTGTGTACTAAGCTGTATAAGTTACTATAGTTTTTTAACTATCCCAAGGGAACTCTTTAATTTTCCGGAATGAAAAGAATCTTACATGTAGACCGGGGATATAAGGTACGACCATGCAAAATTTCATTTAAATCGGTCCAATAGTTTCGGAGATTAGCCGGTACAAACAGACAAACAGACAAAGAAACAAAAAAAATGAAACAAAAACTGGATTTGTTCTATTTGTCTTCTTACATCCCCCTGACTCGATTTTTAGCATTTTTTTGCTATGTACAGACATTCGACCTCTACTGTTTTATTCTATATTAATCAATTCACTACTCGAAACAAAACTCGAGTCAAGGCAAGATAAATGTATTGCTTCCTGCAAGTATGTACGACTACAAGTAGGTACCTACGCTGGTAGTTGGAATTTCCTTTTAATTCGCAATCGACATGGCGTTTAATTAAATTTTCCGCCTCCCCGAGACACACGTACTGGCGACCTATTAAAAGTTATCAACTCAAACAAAGTTTTTAAGATAATAAAAATTAATTTATATTACTACTTTAAAAATCTTACAAAATTGGACTACTACGAGTATTAATTAAAATAGAATAGTATGTATGTATGTATGTTTGTTTGTAACTTCTTTACGTTGAAATGCCTGAACAGATTTAGATGAAATTAGTATATAGATTAATGATAGACTATGGTGTAGCACATAATATTTTCTAATGATTAAAATGAATTACGTTCATTTACATCTCAAGGGCGGTCCCATACAAATTTCTAGAAAAAATCTACCCCGATTGATATATTTTTCAATCTTTTAAAGATATTTTCAAGTCATAATACCCATTTTAATTGAGATTAGTTGCCGTATTTTAATTTTAATTGGTAGTTTTGGGAGCACAAGATGGAGATCGGTAATATTGGAATGCAAATTTTTACTCAATATTGCGAAATATTACTGGTTTTACTTATTACGACCTTTTCATGTTAATCTTGTTTCAGGACAGGTTTGTACTGTGGTTCTCACGGTATATATACAGGATTATAAAATTATTACATAAGCTAACATATAGTCACAAAAATCTTCCGGGGAAGTAGTTTTTATTAAAAAATTTGAATATCCACAAAAAGCAGTATTAATAGAAACCTACGAAACACTTATTCAATTCGACTTCGTTGCAATATTTAATTGAATTGTTTTTCCTTCACTCGCACCCAGTGCAGAACATGGAAAAGAAAACTGCAAACCATTCTACTGCTATTAAAAGTTATGAAGTCGAAAGCAGTAAAGTTTTAAAGAGCATCTAAAGGTGGCGTGTCTTCAAATATCCTTTGTGAGATGAAAATTCTGCAGAGTAATTATAACTATTACCTGCAGTGGGACTTCGATCAAGTATGTACTGTATTACCATAAAAGCAGTGTAGCTTATTTTAAACATCCCACTGTCCCACCGTTGGGCAAAGGTTTACGTATCTTTCGAAAAGTAATTAAATTCTCTCAGATATGCATATTTCATCATAATGTTTTCCTTCACCGTAAAGTGAGCGGTAATCATGTTGAAAATAAAAAGAATGTGTAATATGCTTAATCGAATTACTAAAGTTAATAAAGATACAACCGACTTCAAATTAAAACTTTTTTTAGTGTCGATAAAATCTAGGCTATATAGACGGACAAACAGACAAACACAAAAATGATGTTTTTTAACAGCCAATGTAAGAAAACCTAAAAACTATTATTATAAAATTGCCTTATATCATTTATCTATTAAAAGTGAACATCTAGACAGGTTGTATAATCTGTCGTAAAATCTAAGGTTTGTATCAATAAAACCTACGACGACGTGGACGACACGTTTGGTTCAGTTTGTAGTGACCCTACTTGCTATGCCAGCGCTCGTGGGTTCGAGTCCTTGGGGTAATCGTTTGTGTGATGAGTCATTTAGTATAATACTCAAGTCATGGGTGTTTATATTTATAACATGTATGTATTTAAATTTATATATATGTAGTGTATCAACTATCTGGTATCCATAACACAAGCCTCGTAGCTTACATGGTACTAGATGGTGCTGTGTGTTAATGTTCCAACATATTTATTTATTATAATCGCTTAAGAAAACTCAAAATGTTATAATGTGAACTCTGTCTTCTATATAGCTCCATACGAAATATAAGTCAATCTTACTGGTCACATAATTGAAATAAGCACCGCGCTCGCGCACGCCATTGGCAAAAGCCAAGAGGAATATAAAATATCTTCATACATATGTATGTAGTATATGCGTAGTCCACTTTGCTTTATTGTCCACTACATTTGCAAGTCAAGTAGTAACAATGATAGAAGACGAAAATACACTATGAAACATTAGATACTTTGTTTTATTAACGTGCAAGTTGTATTGAATCGGTATCTTTAATCTTTACACATACATCACAGAAAAATCATTTATATCTTATAATTTTTATAATAAATGAAGAATATTAAGTTGTTTATGACTAATCAAGGTATTATAAAAATAAAAAACCCGACTGAATAAAAGTAAAAATATAGTATTATATAGTCGGAGACATACACTTTTCATCCTTACCGCGAGATGCACATAATATGTGTGGCTAAACATCTATATGTATTCTATACATATAATAAAATTTTGAATGAGCAGAATCTGTATATAATATACTAGTATTGCCCGCGGCTCCGCCTGCGTTCAGATGACCAAAAAACAAATTCTTAGGTTTTACATATTAGTATACTCTTACATTGCAATTTTTGTATTTTTTCTCAGAAATGAGATATTTTCCAGCGGTGAATAGTATCCTATATGTTGACTCGGATAACCAGCTATCATCATACCAAATTTCATCAAAATCCCTCCAGTGGTTTTTCTGTGATGCGGTAACAGACAGACAGACAAAAATTCTAAAAGCTATAGATTGGGCCTCTGTATCGATAATAATGTTTATTTCAATAAGATTTTTAAAAAAATATTTAATGTACAGATTCGGCTTGGCTCACAGGAAAATCACTGGACGGATATTGATGAAATTTAGTATGGTGATATTTAATTATCCGAATCAATATTATATAATATTTTTAACTGCGGGAAAATATCTTATTTAGTAGAAAAATGCAAAAACAAACTAGTTCTGTAAATAACGCTAATGTTGGTAAATTTTTAAACATAAAAATCCAATATCGAGGGTGCCAAACAAGTAAATACTGTATTGGTTTTACTTATGTTTAGGTACGTAATTCGTGGTTAACACTGTAATAGAATACCAATATTTACGTTTTTACAATTAAATATTATTGTTAAACTGTCAAAGTGGGTAGCTCGAAAATTGGTATATACGAATGTGTAAAAAAGTTTGGATTTCGGTCGTTTGAAACCGGTCGGAGCCGCGGGTAGATTTACTTTAATTCATAAGATAATTGGTATTTAATATTCAGCTCCATCAAACTTGCTGTTATATTGCATATAAAAAGTTTGTCTGTTTTTTTTTTTTAACCTTCGGAACGGCTAAACCGATTTTAGCGATACTTTTACATTTAGATAAGCCCTTAAGTTTTAGTTTAGATTCATGTTCAAAAAAGCCGGGCGAAGTTGCGAACAAAAGCTACACATTTACACGTAAATCTCACAATAAAGTCTAATTTTCATAGAAACACCCACACAAATAAAGACACCTACGTCCCACACTCTCGCATCTACACGTGTTTATGCTCAGTAATAGCATAAGATTCACGTAGAAAGCATTAATGGGGTGACACGAAGGGAATGCACACACTTAATCAGCGAATTAGTTCCTAGTCGGTTTATTCGGGAAATTTGGGAAATTAGACGTTCTATGTAATTCAGCAATACAATGAAATATTGTAGTATTATCTCACACTAGAGGCTTATATCTCATAGGTGCGTTTTGTATTTATAATATTAATATATTCAGGCAGCGCCACCTTTTGGTACATTTTATAACTAACAGAATCATATGTGATAGACCAGATCATAGTATATCTGTGTACTGAATTACATCCAAATAAATCCAATCTGAGAGAACCTAACAAGTTTTTGAAAGACATGTGAAGTCCGCCAACCCGCACTTGTGGTGGTGGTGGACTATGGCCTGATCCTCCTCGTATTGAAGGGAGGCAAGTGGGATATTAAAAAGTCAGCTAGGTGTATTTTACCCGACTAAGCACAAAGGAGGGTTATGTATTTAACTATATCCATATGTATGTATGTATGTACGTGTATGTACATTGTACATACAGGACTCTGTAACAGAGCTCCCGCTGGTATAAAACATATCCATACATATTATATCTCCAGCTGCATAGTACTATGTTCCGTCGTAAAATTGTTTTTATATTTTTAATTTGCTTTATACGCCGACTGCGTAAAACCCCGATTTTGTTTGTTTATAAATTATTTGTCATTTTGGTTATTATAAAATGTATTATATATACATCGTAAAAATTTTACTCTCGTATTTTTTTATAACCTCAAAAAATATTTTCGAAATAATATTATATACAACAATATTGTATAAAAGGTATAGTTCCTCCCGCAGTAATACATTGGAGGTCGCGCGTAATCATTTAGTTGCATTCGTGACGCTCCGAGTGCACTCTGTATAGCTTTAAACGACGGGAAAGACGTATTTTTTTTATTTTAATCTCAGTAAATGGTATTATGTAATTGCATTATACGAGGTCTGGTTCTGACGAAATAACGTATGGGTTTTTGTATTAATTTAAAATGTCATTTGCTTTTAGAATATCTGATTTATCATTTTTTGTTATGGTTGTTTTATACTTCAGAAATAACAGAATAACTTACATGCAACATTATAAGTAACAGTATGTGTATTTTTTATGAATCTTTTGTAGAATTTATTTTTGATATAATAGCTATAGGCCATATTAAAAAAATTGACAAGTACGAATTGCATGTAGGATTTACATTAAGGAGTAAATTTTTACATAAACCTCGTCTGTCTTTAAAACTTAGAGTTTGAAATAAGTTTTGCTATATTTTTTAAATCTATCTTTTATATTATTTTTATTAACCGACTTCAAAAAAAGGAGGTCATCAAATCGACACGTATGTATCTAATATTATTTATTGGAACTGCAAATATTCACATATGATGCTTTAAGATATGAATATGTTATTATACGTATCGAAATACGTTTTCTTTGCTTTGCATCGGCTGGCACCGACTTTTAAAATATCTAATTAGGTATCTATAGTAAATGAGAACCCTCGTTTAGTTATTTTTTCTTTTAAGTATTTTTAAGGTGGTTTAATTTTTTTTTAATTCTTTCTTATCATTCAGAAGTTATATATAAAGTCATATTTGAACAATTAAATATATGTAATTGATGACAACATGAGGACCGTTTTTTACTCGAATGTAAAGAACTCTAAAAATAATAAAAAATACAAAGTATTATAATATCTCTTTCCTACTAGTATCTAACAAGTACTACAATAAACGTCTCACAATGTATCGTTAAGGCTGTTAATATTATGAACGTATTCATTCGAGCATGACCTAGAAATAGCGAATGCAAAACTTCTGAATACACTCCACCACATCAAGTCTCTTGACAATTAACTCGCGTGGAACATTTTTCTATACCCTGGTTATTGGAAAAAATGTCCGAGAACAAATACTAAACTTAATTAAGTAAAAACGTAGAAAAACTCAAGTAGTTTTTCACGGGAACAGTACTTCATATAAATTAATGTATCTCCTCGGAATGTTTTTTGTGGTTATTTATATCTACAAATAAATAAAATTGAAATGTTATTAAGTTTATAATGTCTAAATAACAGCTTTTACCAAATTAATATGTTATTATACATGGTAATATTATAATAAAAAAAATTGACGGGACTTTCTCTGGCAGATATTTGATGTTATTAGGAGTAACTGAGGCTACTTTTATTTAAAAGGATTAAGGTTCCGCGCAAATTAAGCCCCATGAAATTGCCAAAATCCGCGCGCGTACCCAGGAATGGACCCGAGCTCTGATTTTCATTAAAAATTGAATATAGTATGTGTGTGTGTGTATACATATATATATATATATATATATATATATATATATATATAATACATATATATATATATATATATATATATATATATATGTGTGTGTGTGTGTGTGTGTGTATGTGTGCATGTTTATTATTCCTTCACGCTGAAACGGCTGGAAGAATTTGAATGAAATTTAGTACACATTACTGCTAGTAGGTACTGTAGGTACGTAGGGACGGACCAAAACTCTATCTGCCAATAAAAGTCCCATCAAAAGCAATTCAGCCGTTTCGGCAGACAGACAGACAAAAATGTTACAAATTGTGTTTTTCTTATAAGAACCGTATATGATTTCATATGCATTTAGTAAAAAGCTGTTAGTATTTTGACATTACAAATAGACGCTCAATTTTATATATCTATATAGATAAACACAGACATAAAATACATAATTACTGCAAATAGCTACCACGGAACTATTACATGCACTCAGTTATGGCATCTCAATATAGGCACGCATACCAAAATTCCGCTAGTATGTACATATATCAAATATAATAATATTTAATCTATAACTATGAATGAAATCTAATATACATACAGACAGTATGAGCTGTGAAAATTAATTAAGATATTCCTTATCATATTTCTACGCGTATAACGACTTAACTTTTTTTGTTATATAATATTATGCTCTGTAATAAAAAGACAGAGATAGCCCAGTGGTAACGCGCTCGTTTGGGAATCCAAATAAAGCGGGTTCAATTACCGGTTCTCGCGCCGCTGATATTTTCATGTGCGAATCATCTCCAACATAATTACCACTTGTCTTACGCTGAAGGAAAATATAGTCCTATAAATTAATAATAAACCTGCATGTCTGAGAGAACCTAACAAGGTTTCGAAATATATGTGAAGTCTGTCAACCCGCACTTGGCCGGCGTGGTATTGCAAGTTTCATTTTTTATTACAAAAAGTACAACATCAACAAAAAGTGAAAACGTAAGAGACAGGCAGATTTACTTTATTATTATATATTATCGTATTTATAATATCATATATTGTAATATTGTATATTATTAGTAAGGATGTACACATGTATGTTTGTTTAGATATCTATTATTTTTAAGTATATAAACAATACATTAATTATTATGCACCTGTGTATTTTTTAACAAACAAAAATTTAGTATCGCTTGCCTGCAATAAATCGCTTTTCATTATAAAGCCGCCTTTACACGCCAAAAAAGCATTATAAATAATTTACTACTTTCATAGATAGAAGAGACGGAATGAGAAGAACAAACTCACAACCAGACACTCTAAGAATGACAGAGAAGCTATCAAATTAATATTGAAACTGTTTATTCTTGAATTAATTACCATTTACACGTTCAATAGTCTATTCAAATTGAAGTCAAACTTAATTTACTTACTCATTTATGTGTATAACTTGCTTAAGTCAATACTATTCTTTACAAAGATAGTTTTACTGGTTGTTCACTTCACTCTACTCGTAATAAAGGTGGCTTTTCTTGTTACATATAATATAAAAGTTCGTAAATCTAACTAATGCCAGTGGTTTTATCGTGTATTATAAGATTTAATTGTATACAGCCCTGTTTGATGTCCATTGCTGGGCATGGGTCACCCTTCGATACGAGGGGGATGAGGGATCAGGTCATATCCTCAGTCCACCATGATGGTCAAGTGCGGATTGGTGGACTTCACATGTTTTTCGAAAACGTTCACAGTTGTAGTGATATCAGATAATTATTTGTATCTAGATATGCACGCGTACAATGTAATTAATTTCAAATAATTATAAAGGATTACTCGATGGATTCAGTTGTGTATCATTGAGTTAATTCCCGTTACCACAACGTAAGACAAATAAATCCTGTTCACTCATTTAGTGCGAGTCCCGGGATTTGAACCCGTTTCACTCGGTCTCCCAAGCGAACGCGTTACCACTGGGCTATCACTACCTTTAGGATTTAAAAGGTATAACATTTCTTTCACAGCCTCTATAATCCGTAATCCCAACTCCATCTGGTAGTGCAGATGGTATGTAAGTACATTTATGTATGAACAATGCGCCACAATATTTACTTATAGGCCCAATCATGATTGCAATAAGTTTCGGAATCAATCGTACGTCCTAGACAAATATTTTAATAAGCTTGTAGATGTAGAATAGAAAATTAGTTTGTAGATTTAATTAAAAGTTACTATGAAAATAATATTAAAAAAAACAAATATGACTTGTAAAATAAAGAGTTCTGTTAATTTATCAATTAATTATTATTTTTTCTATCATTTCAAATTAAATTGATAACGTAAGTTGTTGAAAACCAGCAGTCCTAACCGTATTTAACGAAGAATCAAATATAAACAATATTTGGTATCACTAACAGAGCTGGAAGTACCCATGAGAAATCCTGCGAGAATTGTTTTTTGTTCCTACAAAAGAATCCTGGCATAGAGTAAGTAAGGTCTACTTCGGTACGAGCCGAATAAAAACTCAAAAGCCATTCTAAAGAGCGTTAAGATGGTTGGATTCCTGTGGGTAGTACTAGCTTTTTTGCATGGATGAAAATCACGAATGATAATTTCCCGTTAATGTTAATATAAATATATTAAAATTTTATTAAAAAATCATTGTATATAAAAAGCCTACGAATAAATAGACTTATTATTTATTCGTAGTAAAAAGCAAATATTTGCCTCATTCAATAATAGAAACCGCGACATCTAACCTTATATGCACTACCCACTATTCTATCAACTCCACTCTCTATAACATTTCCCATACAAACGCCATTCAAAGTTTACTTAGTTCCAACCGTCCACGTCACTTACAGGTACTAATCTATACAAGACATTGAGTATTGTAGGATTGTAGCCTCTATTGTTAGAACGTAAAGGTTGTAATACTATAAAAGGTATTGACAGCGATTGACAGGTGAACTGACCTTTACCAGTTAAATATTGCAGTCAAAAATAGATCTAATTACAGAGTATTTAAAGGTGATTATAGAATAAAAGTGTTAGTTCCCATGGTACATTGTATTCATGGTGCTTGACTTGCCACGCCATGTTATCGGCTGAAATTCCATGGTGATGCATTTGTACATGGTGTTTGGTCTAAAAATATTAATCTTTTACTCAAGCATGAGGTTTTCTTATTTTTTACTATATTTGTGATCTGTATTTTAATACAAATATTTCACATGGAATTCGTTTACATGATAAGATGTTTTCCAAAAATCTTATTAAGTACTATTCCTGCAACATAACGAACCGGACAGCTAGAGTAGAAAAAATGTATAAAAATACATGACGCGTTTCTCCATTATTATTTTTATAATGTAATATAGTTATTTTCATACTCTACCTACTTGGTATTGAAAGATATATCAAACTAAGATAAACCATTTTAAATATTTTTTTAAATAAAGTTTTATTTAAAATGTCAAATATTTATGTAAATCTAAGAAAGTATGAATAATTGATCAACTGTATTAAATTATGAGTTAAATTATGAATGAAATGTTTTTCTTTAATGAAGGTGGCACTTTGAACCTTCACTTTGGGAGCCGCAACATTACAGACATACTTAATAAAAAAATAGGAAAAAATCGCCAGATAATAAATACTAACCATTTCCATTTTGATTCCCACAACTTATTCCTTAAAACAAGATATTCCCTGTAGTAATCAACTTCTTTGATTACTACATATACTATAAGTACGAGTGTATGTAATGTACTTGCTACAGATCTAAAGATCTATTTGTGTAGACTGGCTCAAGGTCACGAGCGAGCTACATAATGAAATTACCAATCAAAGCAAGAAATCTTACATTAAATAAATCGGTATACTAATTGTTTATTTTAACTCTAACGACTTAGCCCCGCTTCGCTCGAGATTTAACTTCGCTTCGCCTCGTTGCATCTCTAGAAGTCTTTTGTATTTATAATCTCACTATCCCATAATCTCATAAATGTTATAAATGCGATAGTTTGAATGGATGTTTGCTACTCAATCACACCAGATCACCTAAAAGGATCTGGGTGTTTGGAATAGAGATAAATTGTAGTCTGGAACGGCACATAGGTTAGTTTTCATCCCGAAAATGAACCTTAAATTTTTGAAATGAAAGTTCAAATTAACTTCAACAAAAAGCAGCTACTCTGTACTGTGCCCATATGATTATCTGCAAGATAAAGTTTAATAATTAATAAAACTGTATAATATGTATCTCTGAAACTATACGATTACCTTCATAACTGAAAATCCGATTTTCAGGGAAATTTCAAAAGCAGTAATGTCAGTTTTCTTCATATAAATAAATAAAAATGTTGGGACATTTCTAGTTCGATGGATTTCATCTTGTGTTATGGATTCCACATAGTTGATACACTATACATATACTGTAACTTTAAATACATACACATTATAAATATAAACACTCATGACTGGAGCACAAACATTCGTGCTCATCACACATATTAACGCCTCCAGCGGAACTCCAACCCGTGACCACTTGCATAACAAAATAACCTACAAACTGAGCCAAACGTGTCGTCTATGATCTATTTTAGACCTAAAGTAACAGGATTCTCACGGGATAGGATCAACGTGAATACTGATCGTAGTTAATAAATATACTTGAAGTATAATAAATCTCTTCTTTATTCTAAAGTTACAATATTTCATAAAAATGTATATTTCAAAGAGATCTCCGAAGACATCCAATTACCGGCAAGCGAGGACCGAAGTAAAGCAATGCATTCTCAATTAACAAAGCGACTGATTTACATTCTTAACTATTCCGATTTAGCTACAATTTGCAATCGAGAAAACTTTATAAGTTCTACGAGTAGCTTGTGCTTTGTATGACCCTACTTGTGATTACATGAAATCTAAAATTGAGCTTTTTACCTCTTTATTAATGGGGTTATTATTATAAATGCAAAACTTAGAATGTAAGAGTATATGTGTGTGCGTGTGTACGTGTGCGTGTGTGTATGTGTGCGTGTGTGTTTGCGCATGTGTATTTGTGTGTGTGCATGCGTCCGTGTGTTGTGTGTGTATGACACACATTTATTGCAAATAGACCTTGAATAACACTAGAGTACTGTTCGTAATAAAATTTGTTAAAATGTAACCTGTATATAATATTCAAAGTACATAAGACACCGAGGGACGCTCATTTACCTAATCGTTATTTTATATTTAAACGTAAAATTTTGAACTACTACAATCATTAAATAGAAAAAAATACTATATAACATTGTGAATGTAGCATTATCAAATATAAATTTTTTGAATTCTTCTGATATAATGAGTTGGAACGATATCTCGGTAACATCAGTAATTTCATTAGCTCGTTACCCGAAACATGATTCTTAACTCTTTATTTTTATTATATTTTACGAGAAGGAATTCAGAACAAATGAATTATTTACAGTATTATGAAATTATACGAAGTTGATCATTAGGGACCTTCGAATTTTCATAGAAAATGATAATTATTAGCAAATGAAATATATCATTTTCCTTTATGTAAAAGGTTTTAGTTATTATCTTCTTGAAATTTGATTAAAATTATGGGTTTTATTCGGTACTTGCACAACTTTTACAAACACATAAACAAAAAAAAAACATTTTACTGAAAATAATCCCGCAATTTTTTCATTTGCTTCAGTAAATCCAAAAATAGATCCTTAAATCTCGTTACTTACGCGACTGTATGAAGTGAGGCTCACGTTTAATGGCTCCTACACTGTGTTAGACCGCCTGCACATTGCAGACTATTTATTGACTAATTAGAATTTAAGTTTTGTTAAGAAGTGTCGGCGAAAAACTTAACAGTTGTTTTTATAAAACAATATTTGTTTACAATCTACACTCATAATATAAAGAGGTAAAGTTTGTAAGTTTGTGAGTTTGTTTGTAATGGATGAACTACAAATCCGCTGAACCGATTTAGATGAAACCGATTGGTATGAAGATAGTTTGAGAACCAGGAAAGGACATAGGATAATTTTATCCTGGAAATCATCCCTTAAGGGGGTTGAAAAGGTGGATGAAAATTTGTATGGCGAACCAATTATTTCTCGAATAAGGGATATAAAACTTTTAATACCTATCTATTCCCTATTAACCGTTAAAATGTACCTAGGGACGAATCCAAGCGAATCGAGGGTTAATAGCTAGCAATATTTATTTACTTATCCTACGATTTGCCCTACACTTAGACATCTATGTATTGGTATAATAAGCTTTATTCAATACTAGCAGAACTCTTATGGGTTGAATATTGAAAAACGCTAAAACACGTATTTATTTATTTGTATTGAAGGGCATTAATAAATACAAGTTTCAAGTAATTCTGACCATGAATATTTTTTTGGATTGTATTAGAACGTGTTTTCCCGTAGGAATTCGATAATTTCCCGCGTTGAAAAGTATCCTATGTCACTCTTCAGCCCTCCAACTATATCTACACAAAAAATCACGCCAATCTGTCACTCCGTTTCGACGTGAAAGAAGGGCAAACCAACAAACAAACACACTTTCACATTTATAATATTAGTATGGATATCTTTTAATTTTAGACTTCAATTGAATGTTTAAATGGAAAGCTCGATATCGATTGCGGTATTTTATTATACATGCATATGCCTTGGTATAACGATTCGATGTCAGCCGAAAAAAATATATATACACATCGTCATGCCGATTACAAATCAGTTTAACCTATTGATTGCTACAAAGTGTACAGTGTGCAAAAACTTTTAAGGTCTAAGCACAGCGCTAATGCAATTATAATAAACTTCTTTTGGTAGAAATTAATCAAGTTTCCTGGCGTGAACATTGACCACCGCTGAAGTTATTTAAAAGCAAGTTTAATTCACAAATACAGAGTGTTTTAAGTTTGTATAGAAAGTAAGTGACGAGCAATTAAATTTAGTATTAGATGGGATTACAATTATTTTTATATTAAGGAAACTTGGCACTTTTTACACCATGATTTTTGTGTCTGGATATTAGGCACGAGTATTTATTTAAATTTTTTGAACTTATTTTTAACGTTAAAAAATGTATTTACGTATACCACCTGCAGGCGGAGATTGAGGTAAAAGAAGCCACCCTGGTCGTAAGGTCTAGGTCTGCCGTAGCAGACCATGACTACCAGTAGTTTGCTCTTACGGTCCACTCTGCTGTCAGAGAAATACCTTAGATTGTTTCTTTTATAGTTTATCCCACGAAGACCACTTCATATACCGGCATAAAGAAACAATGCCTGGAAATTATTTATAGCGACTCGCGCTCGCTTCGCTCGGGGCCGTTCCTAGATTGAGTCCCCGTACAAACTTTCGTCCCCATTTTCACCCAATTAAGGGATGGTTTGCGGGATAAAACTATTTTATGCCCTTTCCAGGGTCTCAAAATATCTTCTCACCAAATTTCATCTAAATCGATCAAATAGTTTCGGAGCTTATTTGGTACAAACAAACAAAAAAAATCTTTCTTCTTTATAATGTTAGTACTACAGATTAGTGACGATTGAAAATATTTATCTTTTTGCGACTTAAGTAAACTCTGTATAACTCACAAATTTTGCTATCAGCAATCATAATTGCTATCTTGAATTTTGCTAAGGTCTTACAAACTACGTTTTATTAAAGAAATTCTACGAACAATTTAGATTTAAAAAATTCTACGCAAGTACACTAAATTTCGTTTTTCCAGACAACTTATTTTTATCTTATTTTGACAAACTGTATAAGAGAGCGTCTAGAATTTAAAAGTTCGTTTAAGTAACTAGTAAATATATTGTCTACGATTTTGGCTACATTAATGTTTTTATTAAGTCCATGAAGTATACTACTTCGCCCATTATAATTACTAATTAACAAAAAAGGCACTCTGAAAAGCCTTTAAAAATACAAGAAAAAACTAATTGTTTTTTTACCTTTGATAGGTTTTTTTTTCAAATTCGTTCTTACTTTTAAAAATAGAATCTCGAAAGATAGATTAACGATAAAATTTGTCAACATATCACGTTCAAAAACCATACACCCAAAGCCGAGCCGAACAACTTCCATTTTTTAAATTCAAAGAACTAAGAGTCCATGTCTGTCTATTAGATAATAACCTTAGAAGGGTACAATACATTCTTAGACGTATGCAAATACTTACTTGAAAAATTCATTAAAACTTGTTTTTTTGGTACTTTCGCCAAAAAATCCGAAAAAATATTAGTTTTCTATTTATCTTTTTATTCAGCAGATATTGAGTCCAAAGCAACTCAACTACATACTACAATTTTGTATATAGCAATAAAAATTCTACTGAATCTATCTTATCATGACATTTGAAAGTTCTTTATACTTTTTATATACGAAGGTAAGCACCAAAAAGGGCGATTTTTGAAAATTTGGAAAAGGTTTAAAATATAGCAGTCAAAGTTTGTATGGAAATTCAACATTTTTAATTTCACCTATTAATATTACCGATGGGAAATCTCATCGTACACTGTTTTATGCCTCGTAAAATCCAAACAATAATTAACTTACCTAAATTATATTTTAAATCGCCTCGGTTATCAGAAAAAATATCACTGTTATTTGTTTAATCTTTTTGTGTTTTATGTAAATTGAAATTTCAATTCGCAACTAAAGAAACTAAGATGAGTTATGTAAAGGAAATCTGATTGTAAAAATATTTATAACTAGCGACTTAACCTTGCTTCGCTCAGGTGCGTTCCTAGGTACAATATCATTTTTTGAGCGGAACCCTAATATTTCTTCTAAAATAAAAGTACCTAGCCTAAATTACTCCTTATATCAGCTATGTGCCAGTGAAAGTCCTGTTAAAATCAGTCCAGCCGTTTAGGAGATTAACTGGAACAAAAAGACAGACAAAAAATATAAAAACTACAAACAGACACTTCAATTTTATTTATTTGTATAGACTATTATTAAAATAACACTAATATTATCGAATATAAATAGCTTTAAGTAATATCCTAGTCAAAATGACAGTGATATCAATTACATATGTACCAATATATATTATATATGTTTGTCCGCTTATCCGTTTTAACTGATCTAACTAAAGTGTGATTAAATTTAATTAAGTTTCTTAATAGTTATATCTAGTCTATATAATTTAGGTAGAAGATTTAGTATATCCAAAATTTACTCCTTGGCTACTTCGCATCAGGACGCGAGCAAAGTCGCTAATAACAACTAGTAAGAATGAAAAAACTAATAATATATTAATTAATTATTTATTTATTTTCCTTTTGATATACATTAGGTATGTAGAGTGAGTCAGCGATGCGATGCGAGTAGTCCGACATACCTTTTTTTAAAAGTTGGTAAAAGAAACGGATACGTGGGTGGACAGACACTTTGAAAGTTTTTAATCTCTTCAGTACTTCTTGAACCTAAAATGATATTGAATTTCAATGAATTTCGTTCATTTTTCATTTAACTTTATGAATATTTTTAGTTTGATAGAGATCTATTATAATTAAATCTTACTTTTATAATTTTTTATAATGCTGTCGTTTTTTATATTAATTTTAACCGAAATTAACTTAAATATACATTACAGCTAATATTACCGCGTATTATTAGTACTTAAATAAATTATGATCCTTTGGGAAATATTATATAACAATTTTTAATCTCTTCCACGTGCGGTCTCCATAAAAAAAGACTTTTTCATTTTGCTCTATCATAAAAACGGTTAACGGTTTGTCAATAAAAATGTTAATTCAAATAAACTGTCCAAAGTGAAGATAAAATGATAAAATAACTCGCACTTAATGATTTTTAGACCGGATATGAACATAGTACACAGTTGTCTAGGCAACAAAGGCATTTCGCCTAAGAGGTTTTTTATTTTATTTATTTGGATCCACTAGTAATAATAAATAAGTAATATGTTGGAACATTAATATTTAACAATTATCGATAAATTAAAATATAAATGAAAAAACACATTAAAGTTATTAAATAATTTGGAATCATTAAAACTAAATAAATAATTATTATATATATTATTATTATTATATTTAAAAAAATTATATTTAATTAAATTATTGACACATTATTAATGTTTCATCAACCATACTACTATTGTAGATGGGAAAGTTTATATGATAGAATATGATTTTTTTAATGTAGAAAATGCATTTATGCATACCACCATACATACATGTGGTTATGAGGTACTCACTGACTAGAAGAGCCAATAGGTAGGTACCTACTAAAACCCAACGAAACCTTTCCCGTCTCATATAATAGCCCAGTCAGATAGGTAAAAAAAGTTATAAAGATTTGAATGGGAGATAATAAGCTGAAAGGAGTATAAACCTTTGTTCTTGTATTCTAAATAATGTATCAAAAGTCTCACATAATCTCGTGTCCGCGTCTTAAGATATTAAAGGGCAAAGATCACAAATATAGTTTTTCGCAAAATTACCTGTGCGATAAACAGTATTTTTATCTATAACAAAAGTTGTAGAGAACATAATATGGCGTAGCGTAGAATGGCAAGGTCAACCGTAAACCCCACTCAAATGTCAACAGTTATAAAATCATACGTCCTATAAAATTAATTACACAATCAAAAAAATATAATTATTAAAACAAAATGTTTTAATAATTATAATTTTTTGATTAATATTTGCTTTTTTTGATTTTCGTTTGATAATAATAATACTTGTTTTTTTTTTCATGAAGAATACTTTTTAAATCTACGCGAATGTTTGACATTTAAAATAAAAGTACCTTTTCGGATTTTTTCGCAGATTTATTTTGATTTATGGTTTTCAACGTTTCGAATGCTTTACAACCATAATGGTCACGTGAGAGTCTCTCCGAAAACCAAAAAGATCCTTTATTTTTGTTCATGTAATTAAAAATTAAGACATTTTATTTCATGTAATTAAAAAGTAATTGGGTGAAATACCTTAAGTATATTTTAATGAAATGAAAATTTTCGAGCTACCAATATAAAAATATGATAACGAAAAACCGAAACCCATGGATGACTAATTATTAAAATTAAAAATTAACGAATATCTTTGAACTTTTAACTTTGAACTTTGATTGTAATAAATAGGTATATGATAGGATATATTATAAGTATATAATCAAAATTTTCTGTGATACTAAGAATATTATTATTTTTTATATGATAAATAACCCTAAAAAAACTATAAACGCTAACAAATCCACGGGCGACTATTAATGATACAAAAATCATTCTTTACATTCACTATTTTGCAGAGTATGACTTAGATTGAAATGGTAATAAAACTATAATAAGGGAAATAAAAATACAATGGTATAATAATGAATGTTACAAAACAATTTTTCCCTTAGTAAGCGAACCAAACCCTTCTGCGACTACTAATAATATATTATTATATATTCCCACTATCTAACTATCTTACCTCGAATAATACATTTAAGTAAAATGTATCACATGTACATACAAATTATAAAGCTTTTACAATAATTGCTAGAAAAGCTCAGATTATTTATGAAAACAACATGTTATTACTTAGTACTTAAATAAATAAAAACGTTGGGACATTAACACAGCACCATCTAGTTCCATTGTAAGCTACGAGGCTTGTGTTATGGATACTGGATAGTTGATACACTACTTACACTGTCATATATAACTTTAAAAGTTATACATTTAAATCTTGAGAATTAGGGAGATTGCGAATGTAAATTTCTTACATTCTTAGGGTTCCGTATCTCAAAAGGTAAAAAAGGAACCCTTCTAAGATCACTCTCTTGTCCGTCGGTCCGTCCGTCTGTCTGTCCGTGTGTCACCACCGATTTTCTCAGGAACGGTTGTACCTAGCAAGCCCTTTACTGGTACTTTGAGATCTTGCTTTTAACCAAAATTGACAATTCTAGGTCAACCGGAAGTACCCTATAGGTTTAAGTCGAAACCCTATATGGTAGTTCCCGTTGACCTAGAATCACGAACAGTACACACGTACACGACACAGACACAAATACAAGAAAAATTTCAAAAAATAAAAAGAGGTGAAAATAAAATTAAACAGATTTCCTACAAATTTATACCGAACTTGTGAAATTTATGAATATAAAATAAATTTAAAAAAATATTTAAACGTAAAATCAAAATAAATTCGCGGCAAATTCCGAAAAAATAGATTCATATTTTAAAAATTCGTATAATATAAATAAATATAAAAGTAAGTCAACGATTGCGTCTATTTGTTACGTCTTCGCGCTGTAACTATTTCAATTTATCAAGGAATTTCAATGAAATTCATAACGTATAAAGGTGGAACAAATATATATGTCCTGCAACAAACAAGCTTTTCATCAACATGCCTACCTCGTGAAGGGAATCGAATGCAAAAACTAAAGTAACATAACAAACTTTATACATACATATATAGGTACTTTACTCGTATTTCAAGAGTGCCGAGTAACAGATTTAGTATAAAAATAACATATAACAGCCAGTGAAGGCAGATCGCGTGCTGCCCGACCATCAATATCTCGCATTGCCCATCGCATCCACACTTGGAATCGTAACATTAGTTTTAATCCTATCAGCTTTCAAACCCCTACTACAAGTTACTTTACTACTGCAGTAAAGTCGAATATTGTAGCTATATTTATATAGCATTAATGGAATTTTGTAAGTAAATCAGTCGTTTATGAAATTATTTAATTTTTTTCACGTTTTTTCACGTTTTAATTTTTTTGGCGGAACCCTAATACTTTTTCTAAAATAAAAGTAGCCCAAGTTACTCTTTATAACATCAACTATATACCATAATACTTTCTTAGATTTACGCGAATGTTTGACATTATTAAATAAAACTATCTTTTCGGATTATTTCGCGGATTTATTTTGATTTTTGGTTCCCGACGTTTCGAATGCTTTACAGCATCCATGGTCACGGGAGAGACTGAGGTGTTACATGTCTTAAAGATATAGTTGTTACAGACAGCCTACCCACAATTAACAAAATGAAAATTGCACCAATTACATTACAATATTTTTAACTTTAAACATTTTTATAATTTTAATTATAATTGAATATGGAAAATTATTTATTTAATTTTTGCTATTATTTTTATAATTAAATTGTAAAATATAGATTAATAATTAATATTTTTAAAATTGTAATAATTATAAAAATTGGTGCAATTTTCATTTTGTTAATTGTGGGTAGGCTGTCTGTAACAACTATATCTTTAAGACATGTAACACCTCAGTCTCTCCCGTGACCATGGATGCTGTAAAGCATTCGAAACGTCGGGAACCAAAAATCAAAATAAATCCGCGAAATAATCCGAAAAGATAGTTTTATTTAATAACTATATACCAGTAAAAGTTCCTTCAAAATCAGTTCAGCTGAGAGGAGATTAGCCGGAACAAACAGACAGACAAAGATTTTAAGAGTTGTGTTTTTCTTATAAGTACCGTATATAATTTATGATGCATTTATTAAAAGCTGTTATTTTGACATTAAAAACAGACACTTTAATTTTCTTTATATATATAGGTAGACGAGAAATCTTTTTAATCTAATATTAAAATTTGCTTATTTTTAAGTAGCTAGATTAGGCAGTAATAGGTCTTCAAACATAAAAAAATCTCTAAAAATATTTTTTTACACAATAATGGTATTAAATCAACAATATATTCTATATGCATTATTTATATATTTTTTATTCTTTAAAGCTAAAATATCCTTTAAAAATAACAGTAGTAGTAGAATATATACTCGTAGGACGAGCGTAACAAATGTATTCACTTTTCAATTTATCAAACAAATATTTCACGACAGCGTGTATCGAGTATCTTAGCATATGGTAGTGGCAAAGATAAATCTAAGTCTAAGTATAACATTACATTGATATAGGATCATTTATTTCAAGGGTTATTTTTGTAAAAATAATATACTAGATCATAGTTAATACGATAAAAATGATTTAACCATTTTTGGGGTAATAGAGATCCTATATATCCTAGATCTAAGCGAATTATAGGTCATGGGTTCAAGAACTGTTCTCTATATTAGGATATAGGATATTTAATAATAATTGAATAAATTTTGGTATTTTTCATGAGAGATTTGATTAAACGTGTAAGTACATTAATAAGTTATCTATGATTTATGAAGCAAAAAGCTAATTAGTTGTATTCAGCCCTTTTTAACGTCCCACTTCTGGGAACTGGCCTCCCTTCAAGACGAGGGGGATCAGGCCATAGTCCACCATGCTGGCCAAGTGCGGGTTGGCGGACTTCACATGTCTTTCGAAAACTTGCTAGGTTCTCTCAGACATGCAGGTTTCCTCACGATGTTTTTCCTTCACCGTAAGACAAGTGGTAATCATGTTAGAAATGATTCGCACATGAAAATATCAGAGGTGTGAGATCCGAGATTTGAACCCGCTTCACTCGGTTTCCGAAGCAAGCGCGTTACCACTGGGCTACCACTGCCATTTTTTTAGGTATAATTTGTTATTCTAATTAGTTATAATTCGTTATTCTTGTAAAGCTCTAAGCAGCCAGATTTACAATAAAAAGTGTTCCTATAACTCCTCTAGTCCGCATAAGTGTAAAACTATAAATACACCAAAATAAAACAATAATAAAATGTACATGATTACTCAATTCCTTGTCCGATGATAATTTATTGAAATCCTTATCCAATCCAAATATGTGTGTGCTTTCCTGGAATTAAACACTTTATTTTAAATGAAAGTTTTTATATATACATATAATAAAATTCGAGCTGAGTCGAATCTGTACATTAAATATTTTTTTGGAAAATCTTATTGAAATAGTCATTATTATCGATACAGAGGCCGAATTTATAGTTTTTAGAATTTTGTCTGTCTGTGTGTCTGAGAAGGCATAATGAGAAAACCACTGTGCAGATTTGGATGAAATTTGGTGTGATGATAGCTGGTTATCCGGGTCAACATATAGGATACACTCTATTGCGGGAAAATATCCCATGTCTGAAAAATCTATACTAACCGCTATTAATTACATAGCGTGGAAGAATTCAACTTGCTGAAGTAAACATCCACTTCAAAAGTTTTAATTCCAACCTACAAGATGTTTTTTGTTTAATTCATATGAAATTAACCTTGAACTATATATACGTATTCATTAAAAAAATTATTATGAACATGTCATGTTCATAATAATTTTTTAATGATTTTTTTTTTAATTTGTCATTGACATCACCTAACATACACAAAAGACCGTACTTGAGAACTGAATTGAATACATCTTCTTTTAAAACTCGGTAAAATAATTAATAGTCGAAGTCACTTGTCACTCTCTCAATGAGGGTTTTCGATACTTTTTCTGCCACTAGGCGGCGCTTCGTAGGCGTCAGGTCCAAACAGCTGTCAAATAGCACAGAGTCGCAGGTACTGAACATAAATTATTGAAATTCTATTGTATTTGGAAGTGTTATTGATTTTATTATGGATTACGGTCAGAAGAAGATCGCTGAACTGAAGATTGAGCTCAAAAAAAGGGGCGCAAAAGTCACTGGTACAAAGGAAAAACTCATTGAAAGGTAGGTAACGTAACGTACTAGAATTTGTTTACACAATTCGATTTCGTTCTTTAACTACTAAATTGAAGGAATGATTTTAAGAATAAATAAACCAAAAAATATATAGAAAATTACAATTCGCGTATGTATTTTGACAGTCCATTGGACCTGACGCTACAGTCCTGCCATCTCACGGAGATCATTTCAGAAAACCCTCGTTATTACTCAAAATCAAGTCAATTCTTGCATTCCCACGTATCAGAGATGAGTAACCCTTTTACCAATTTACAAAACTAGTAAAGATTATCTAAGAACATGTAACATCATAGTATACATGTATCTCATTTGTTTTACTTCTAACTAACTTTTGTGACTGATTCCGTAGACGTACTCGTATTACAGACGCACATGCCCTCATATGCATAAGAGACTCTAAAACACAATACCTCAGCTTTGAATCCTTATAACCAATTATTAGAATAACTTTTTAAATTGTATTTTCATAAGTTATTATTACAGCTATAGAGGCGAAATATTTTCTTAACATTTATAAAAAGTTACTCAATTATGGTGGTACTCATAAGAAAACTTCATGAAAATCGGTCACAATTGTCTTACATGGGAAGAATAAGTCGCTAGTAATATAATAAATACAAAACGCACCTGGGTATATGCCCAAGCGAAAAGAGGGGTTAGGTCTTAAGTTTTATCTATTATACAGTTTGCTTGTTACAATTTTGTTACGAAACACTTTGGACTAGTAATAAAAAGGTTGTTGAAAAAAATACTTACGGCATACAAAAAAACAGACGTCGCAAGTAGCCCGAGTACAAACATTTTATCGAGGCCAGTAGTTACGTTTCACTTGAAATCAATTACATGGCTTATTAACTTTCTCTCCTATTTTCTTGTTGTGATTGTGATTTATTAGCAAAAAATATATATTTTCAGCAAACATTTTTATAGTTTTTATGAGCTCTTACACGTTACTGGCTAATTGAAATAATTTAGCGTGTGGCATAACTAAGTTGTTGCCGCAACTTCTTACATATTATGATCGTGTTTTTAGGTTGAAAATGTATAAATTGTCATTTTGATAAAAGAAAACTGAAATATTCTTTTTTCCATAATACTTTCTTGGATTTACGTGAATATTTGTCATTTAAAATAAAACTATTTTTTCGGATTTTATTTTGAATTTTAGTTTACCAGGTTGTTTTTTTTTTCATTTTTTTTTAAATTACAATATGTACATTTTGAAATTCTTACGAAATCCGTCTTAATGTCGATATATTATATTGAATACAACATGAGCTATTTAAAATAATAATGAATTATTAATTAAGATAAACACTAATTGTTCAAACTCGTAGAGCGTCTAATTAGAACCCTACACAGAAGGTGGCGTAACAACCCTTCTCGCTCCCCGGTGACCGCGGATCATAAAGCCTAAACAAATAATATCCTAACGTTTCGTTAAACATTCAGATTTACGTCAGATGAAAAAAGCCTTTTTAAATACACATAGTTATTAAGATTTGGGGCCTAATAATATAACTCTTATTTTTTTGTATAAAATATAAAATACATAGCATTAAGTTATGAACGAATGATATTATTAAAAAAATATACCGATTTGGACAATTTTTGTGTTGTTTGAAAGTGTATACTTCCAGATTAGTCCCACTTAAATTTAAAAAAAAATAACACCCCTAAGGGTGGAAAAATAGCTAATGATGAATTTAACCTACTTCTAATTGTCATATTGACTTGAAACTTTGCAAGTGTTTCTATTTCCGTTGATAGTACAGTGGTTCGGTATTGTTGACCTGATCTAATGGTAAGGCCCGGTGGATAGGTGAAACTCTTCAACGGCTAATAGTAGATACTTCAAGTTTGGGCTTATTTTGTTTGATTTGACAAACCTAACACGTTAGAATTCTTACTTTGCTACTACTGTCTAAAAAGGGAAAAATAAAAACTTTTTAAGAAAAATATATAAACCGACTTCAAACAAAAGCACTAAAAAGTAAAAAATAACTGATTGGTAGTTTTCATTTACTATACATACCTAATCAAATATTTTCGAAGTCGGTGTGCTTTGGCTAAGTAATTAAAGCCTACCTATTAAATACATACCTAATCAAATATTTTCGAAATCGGTGCCAGCCCATACAAAGCAAAGCACACCGACTTCAAAAATATTTGATTAGGTATGTATAGTAAATGAAAACTACCAATCAGTAATTTTTTACTTTTTAGTGCTTTTGTTTGAAGTCGGTTTTTATCAAAATGTAGGTTTCTCAAAATGTACATACTTTAATTTTATCTTTTTACTTTGTTATAACTTATAATATATAAATGAGCAAGCTATGGTCTCCTATAAGTGAAGGAGCGCACGTGTTGCGAGTTTTAATTGCTTTTCTTGTTTTTAAATGATAATGTATATAGTGTCTACCTTTTGTTGGAGATCCAAAATAAAATAAAATAATTGAGTGTGTTAGTAATCCTGTGATGTCAAATTAAGACGGAAAGGTTTCGTTAGATTTTAGTGGGTAGTACTGGTTTTTCTTCCCGATCAGTCCCTCATAATTGCCATATACGTAAATGCATTTTGCAATGGTAAAAAAGACTTAGTCTATCTATGAACTTCATCCAAACCTGTTCAGCTGTTTTAACGCGAAGAACAGACAAACATACACATATACACATACATATAAACATTCTCCTTTACAAAAATATTTGGATTATTTACTAAGTTGATGTAACCGTTTATTTTCAGACAATAAACATATGTAGGGACATAATAAAGTTCCAATGCTAAAGTTCTAATCGTTCTTTAGGTCTAGTTGTAATGTCTAGGCTGGAGTTTTAACACTTACTGAGTACATTCCTAATGGGAATAGTTGCAAGGTGAGTGTTGGCCGCGAGCTCGTTACGAAATCTATTACAGCTTCGATAAAATTCACCACCACCTTGGGAAAAATGGTGAAGAACTAACAATAACATGAGACAGGAGTAAGACGTTTATATATATTTTTTAGATCTACGCAAATATTTGACATTTTAATAATAAAACTATTTTTTCGAGTTTTTTTGCGGATTTATTTTGATTTTTGATGCCCATTTATATGGTTATGATTTTCTAAAAAATCATGATACTTTAATTGACCAATTTCCAAAAATGAGATACTCAGTTCCCAATATGTTAATAGTCAAGCCAAATCAAGTTTAGTTAGCTTTAAACTAACAATAATCCAGGTAAACACTATGCTACTAAATACTATCAATTCAAACCTGCATTCCGCTGACTGACATGTAACTCGTTAAAGTAAGTTTATGATTTTAATAAGCTTATGAACGTATATTTGAATTAAGTATTATATTATTCCAATAAATTTATGAGGTCCCTTCCGCTTCACTCGGGTGCTACGCGTCTACGTGTTTACGGGTCTCGGGGTCATACTTAAATATCCAGATCTCATCCAGTGATTACCTGACTCATCCAGTCTCTGCTGTCACTCCAAATTACGCATTTAACTGATTTTCGCATTTGTTTCTGTTCATGGGTGAAAACTTTTGGCACCATCTTTGCGCAAATATTTAGCATGTTCAAATCCTCTGTGAAAAAGGAACAAACATACATACATACAAACTTTCATATTAATAATATTAGTGTATCTTAAAACAGCTATTTAATACAAAAACAACTAGTATATAAAGTAAACGTAAATCGTCAGTAGTATCTAAACAGCGATGTAAAGCGATCACCCAGCAATTAAGACGGTACTTCAAACAAGTACCATGCTATCTCCTCACGATCCGCCGATATAAGTCCATTACAGAGGTGTGTTCTGACCTGATGGTAGTAGGGCACGGACACGTGCTTCGTAAGGTGAGGTTAAAAAATAAGTTTAAAATACATTTAGATTTAAAAACTTTTGGAAGCTTAGAAATACTAGGTTTTACAAGCTGAAGATATAGGCCGCTGTTCTAACTGTTCAACATATAAGTAGGCTTAGGTTTTGGAATTTTCCCCCATCTTTTTCCTCACTTTATCTAGTCGTTAGGTTCCCAAGGGCTTTGAGACCAACCACATCGTTATTTTGACCTGCCTCGACAAGCCTGAAGTTGAGCCGCCGTGGTTGAGGTCGTAAGCAATCCTGCATTGCCGATTCGGTTTTAATTGGTAAAACTCGATTTTCAAGACAATAAGTTCGACATAACCATCCGTATATATACAGATGGTATGCGTAAATGCATTTCCTAACGTGATAAAAAAACTTTTGGAATTTAGACAGATTTGGATTTCCTTCTTACCTTCATTCTACCCAAGTGATTATTACCTAGATATTAGAGTTAAATATCTTACACTATAATAAATACAACCTTATAAAATTCATAATATTATCAGATATCAAACCAAATTGAATAAAATAATGTTTATTTTTTCATAATGTTAGTGTTGGAAAATATCATGAGTGGCACAAAGATTGTTGAAACGATGTTTTCCATTAAGATTGTTTATTTAAATTGCTTTAATATTTAAAATATTCTATTACGTTAAAGTAACTTTTTTAAATTGATGATAACAACTCGTTGCACAGTTTATTATTCTACTTTCATTTCAATCCATTCCTGTCATATAATATTATTCTAACAATCCAGACATTCGTTGTGATTCTTGTCAGCCCACTTACTTAGCCTACAATTTATTTTCATAATTAAATTTTCCATAGTCCTTCAGTTAAGGTTAAATACATTTGACAAAAAAAGAACAATTTTTACTTAGAAATAAAAAATTAATTAAAAAAATATATATTTAAATATCTTAGATGTATAATTTTAGACTTTTTTACCACAAAAGTGACAAGCACTTGTTTGTATATGCCATATACAATATACATTGTCCCGTGTCCTGACCATGTAACACTACTCTTAACTTGATATCTGAGATGAAGAAGATAACAGAAATAGATAGGTGGTTCTTCGATCTTCTCACTCACTGGGAACACAAGATACCATTACTTTAAGTCGATATCATGTAAAACTGCCTTGTGGGTTTGATGACTAACATTTATGGTTGCTGATCTTGCAGGTCCTGCAGGTCCTGGGTTTGAGTCTTGGGTTCAAATATTATTGTACCATTGAAAAATACTCTTATATAAACTTTTTATACAATAATGAGTATAAAAATCCAGTGTAGCTACGGCTTAATAGTGCGGTAATTGTTATTCTAGTAACGGAGTACACGGCAACTGACAAAGATGAAGCCTGAAGAACTGCCATATATTTACTAATTTTGATCTACATTTTAATCAAATATACATTTATAATTCTGTTAAATTAATTAAATATTAATGTTAAAGCTTAATTCGCTACAGTGTAATTTATTTATAACTTGTAATTTATATTAAATCTATTTTAGTGCATGAAAATTTGATACGTTAATGCTTATGTACTACTGACTCGCAAAAATATAAACTTATCCCCGATCTAGTAGCGAGCTTTTGACGTACAGTACTGTGAGTTTTGAGGGTGTCTGAGTTCAAAAAATACTAACAAAAAGGTTATCTGTCTCATCTAAGTCCTATTTGTCACCTAGTTTAAATATTATAAAAATATTATTTTCAATATTTGTAAAAATATTGTATACAATATTTTTATAATTATTCGTATAAAGATTTTATACAATATTTTTACTTCCACAAATAATCACATGTCGCTCACTTCAGACTTCGCGCACAATTTTATATCTCATTTTCATAAAAATGTTATTAATATATGTTATAAATGACCTTAAATAGTACTATTTTTTTGGTCAAAATAATAAAACATTAAAAATTAGTATTATTACTTATATCGTTCACTTAAAGTTTAATAAACACTATCGGACTAGATGTGTGTGTGATTGACGACACGTTTGGCTCAGTTTGTAGTGACCCTACTTGATGTGCCAGCGGTCGGGGGTTCGAGTCCTGCTGGGGGCATTCATTTGTGTAATGACGAATGTTTGTACTCCAGTCATGGGTGTTTATATTTATAATAAGTATGTATTTAAAGTTATATATGTGTAGTGTATCAACTATCTGGTATCCATAACACAAGCCTCGCAGCTTATCATGGAACTAGATGGCACTGTGTGTTAATGTCTCAACAACATATTGTCCCAACAACAACAACATACCTACATATATTACAGACATAAATATGAAAGTTTATAATATGTATATGTGTATGTTTGTTATTTCTACACGATAAAACGATTGGACGGTTTTGTATGTACACAGATAGACTATGGCCTGGAGTAATAAATTAACACTATTAATCCATTTGAGGCATTTTCAGCAAAAATCATAAAAGTTTTATAGAAGTTTATCAATCGAGAACAAATTTTAGTCACCCATTCAGAAATACCCAATTTTTTGAGAATATTATCAAAGTTAATTGAGTAAGGAAAGCTATTTAAAGTTTGAAATTCGAAGTCTAATTTAGGCAGCTCTATCACAGCCCATATCTAAATACTATCTCTCTCTAAGGGCTACACAAATTTTCTACAACATTTACTTATGTCTTATATACGAAAGATTCTTATTTTATTGTTCTGTAAAGGTCCCAAAGACATATTTTTATAAAAGGAGTTCTCGTGACTGAATTTCGGCCATGGCGGCCTATTTCTCTAAGACTAACCCAATAGATGTCATAGTACAGTATGTGTGCGTGCACAAATATGTATAAGTGCTCTACTCCATTCATTCTCTTAGTCCAGTGGGCATGAAACCCAGGTACCCGAAACTTTTATAATTTTGTCATATCCGTCTATCTGCCAGTTTGTATGTTACGCCAAAGAAGTATAACTTCTTACTTGCGTACATAAGTAAACACACACGTCTTTTATTCTCAATTTTTGTTGTTAATTTCTTTAATAAACAAAGACCAAAAAATTATTTACTCGAGTCGGGCTTTGAACGCAGCTGGCAGTTATAAAAATCCACAACGAGGGATAAAATAATATTTCCTCTTCAATTATCGTCAATCTTCCTTCACAACTTGTAGAAGTCAATGTCATTTTGAACATAAAAATGAAACCTTCGTTTTGGATAATTATTTGCAGAGCTTTTGCAGACAACGTTTGGTCGTGAAATACTAAGCCTAAGACAATAGTCTCAAAAAGTACCACGAGAAAGCGACATAAGAATATATTCGTAATTGAATTAATATAAACACAATTACAATTTTACTAATCACACTACTGTTAAAGTATGAAAATCTGTCTTTACATTTGTCTGTATTGTGTGTGTGTGTGTTTGTTTGTTTGTGTGTGTGTGTGTGTTTGTGTGTGTGTGTGTGTTTGTGTGTGTGTGTGTTTGTGTGTGTGATGAGTGTGCGTGTGCACGCTAGGGCGTATGTACGTATATGCGTGTGAATCATGCTTGTGTGCGTGTGTATGCAAGTGTGTATGTATGTATGTACGTAGTGTTTATATATTTATGTACATTTTATTTAAATAAATTTAATACAAAAATAATAACAAAATGCGCTATTACAAACCGCAAAACATATTTAACTTTTAAATAATTAAACACCTACTATTAACGAAGTTATTATTCCAACCGTAACTCGACATTTGTAGATATTGATCTACAAGATAACTGGAATGTAACCATTTAAATTACATATTCTGAACCGATTTCCCGTCGTTGATCTTTGCCCCGATAACGATCGAGTTCGGCGCAAGCAGCCAGAACACTTGTCGAGGCACATTCACGACCGTCTTCACGTCAGGTTAATTGTACTTGTGCCCTTCAGTGTTGTACTAAAAATATATCTAAATTTATGTATCGATTTTGTTCTATACTAGTTCTCATTCGATAATTCATTATCGTGCATTGATGTATAAAAACAAAGATACACATTTCACTTCACATTTCATTTCATTTCACAGAAGAATAAAATTCAAAACTCGAAAGTTCTAATAGTCTAAACACAAATTTGAATTTACGTACTTACACCACATAAAGTTCTTTTTCAACAGAAACAACGTGCGCTTTCACGACGCTTCAGACGCTAATAATATCTTGAGTTTTTTATACGTATACATATATTATAAACAAAAAAATCTACTACTAATTTACATAGCAAAATAACAGAGATAATAACAGAGACGTAGAAATATTTATTTTATTTAGTGCTATTATTATCATCTAAGAGTAAGATATAAACTCAACTAATCTCATATATTTTTATAAGTTACTGAATTACTTACAGTATAGCGATGTAATAGTGGGTACAAAACGTAAAGTTCATACTGTTGTGGAATTTTAGTGCCACAAGTGATTTTCAGTGACCTCCAGTGTGTTAATTAGTGCCAATTTAATCAATACAAAAAATAATGCCGGAGCTTCCGAAAGGTTTAATTCTACAATCTTTAAACAGACATACAGACATATCTGTACTAATATTATAAAGAGGCAAAGTTTGATTGTTTGTTTGTTTGAACGTGCTGATGTCAGGAACTACTAAAACAAATTGGAAAATTATTCTTGCATGAGATAGTCCGTTTATTGAATTAATAGTATGCAGTCTATCTATATCACACTAACCGTTAAAACGCACAAATTTTAATTATAATTAAATAGGTATATAATTATATATTATAACGTAACAAGTAAATCTGTCACTTCAGTACAATTTTTAAAATTTCTGTCTAAGCCCATATATCAAACAAAAACACAATAACAATTAGAGTTTATTTACTCCCATACATTACAATAAAAAAACTATATAGAATGAAACTTCATCCAGATACAAAACAAAGAGGAGAGCAACAGTTCAGCTTCTTTCCGGGCCTTCCTTCCGAGTGGTC
This sequence comes from Brenthis ino, assembly GCA_921882275.1. Lineage (NCBI taxonomy): Eukaryota > Metazoa > Arthropoda > Insecta > Lepidoptera > Nymphalidae > Brenthis > Brenthis ino. Next base: position 8,762,206 of record OV170233.1, read on the forward strand.
GCTTCAGTCTCACTCTACTAATGACATCGTTATTAAACTTTTACCCGTTCTAGCATTATATTCATAAATCTGCTGAAATAAATATTAATTTTACGTTTTTCATAGTAAAATTAACATTTTTTAAATTTCATTCACTCTTGATAAAGAAACCGCTAAATTAAAATTTATTGTACACTAGCAGCTCGCCCTTGCTTCGCTCAGGTTCACCTCTAGAAAAACAAAAACAAACCTATCCCACTGGAACCGTACATTTTTTCAAGATAAAAAGCAGCCTATGTGTTATTCTGATGTATGAGCTATATTATTGTAAAATTTCATTAAAATTCATTTAGTAGTTTTTGCGTGAAAGAGTAACAAACATCCATACATCTATATATTCAGACATCCATAACATCCTCACAAACTTTCGCATTTATAATATTAATATAGATATTTTCAATAAAAGAAAATAGTAAAATTATTTTATTAACAAGTCATTTAATTTAACTCCTAAACGGCCGAGCTGTAACGTTATATCTTTAGGTAATAGTTCCAAGAAACTCTCGTAGAGTGTTAGCTTTTGCTACTATTACCTTACAAGTGTATTTTAACATAATATTATTTATTAGTTTTACTAGTAATTAATAATTATTTTATCATTAATTAATTCATTATTGTGTATGGTGGATAAGGGATACTTCATAAAAATCAATGTTGTGACGTACATATATATTTATATACTTAGATATTATATTTAATAATAAATTGACGACACGTTTGGCTTAGTTTGTAGTGACCCAACTTGCTGTGTGGTCACGGGTTCGAGTCCCGCGGGGGGTATTCATTTGTGTGATGATCACGAATATTTGTACCCAAGTATTTATAATATGTATGTATTTAAAAGTTATATATGTGTATCAACTATCTGGTATCCATAACACAAGCCTCGTAGCTTACCATAGAACTAGATGGTGTTGTGTGTTAATGTGCCGACAAATTTATTATACAACTAGCATTGCCCGTGGCTTCGCCCGCGTTCAGATGACCAAAAACCAAATTCTTAGGTTTTACATATTAGTATACATTTACATTACAGTTTTGTTATTTTTTCTCAGAAATGAGATATTTTCCCGCGGTAAAAAGTATCCTATATGTTGACCCGGATAACCAGCTATCACCATACCAAATTTCATCAAAATCCCTCTAGTTGTTTTTCTGTGATGCGGTAACAGACAGACAGACAGACGAAAATTCGAAAAACTATAGATTCGGCCTCTGTATCGATAATAATGTTTATTTCAATAAGATTTTCCAAAAAATAACTAATGTACAGATTCGGCTTAGTTACAATTTTATTATATGTTTAGATATTATATGTATAGAAATATATTTTTTATGTTTTTTTTCCATCATAGAATGCCAACCGTTCCGACCTTTGGCAGCCCGCATCCATCCCGTACCTGTCACCTTTTTTCAAATAGTCGGTCCACCTTGCCGCAGGGCGTCCTACACTACGTTTGCCTAAGTGCGGCCTCCACTTTAACACCTGTCGGCTCCATCGGCCATCTATACGCCTGAAGACATGACCAGCCCACTTCCACTTCAGCGTGCTAATTCTACGCGCGATGTCGGTAAATTTAGTTCCCTGGCGAATATTCTCATTTCGGATTCTATCTGCCAAATAGTTTATTAGTATATACTTATTGTATTTATTTATTAGAAATTGTATTAATGATTTTATATATATTTTGCTTATTTTAACTCGCTGTATCACCTAAAGGTTAACTGATTGAGAACAACTATACTTGGTATTTTAAATATTATATGACCAATTCTTTGTATACATTTATTTCGTGTATCTTGGAAACGGCTCTAACGATTTGGATGAAATTTTGTGTTTAAAACCAAAAATCAAAATAATCCGAAAAGATAGTTTTATTTAATATGCAAGAGAGGTTATAAACAATATTATATAACCATGGTAACTACATGAATTACGAAATAATATGTACCTCTGTTCGTACTTGATAGGTATCAGACGCTCCAGTTCGTTGTTGCTTCATCGCTACATTGTTCCTAATTTACATTTTCCACCGTAACATCTTCACGCCAACTTAATTGCACACGAGCACAGGCCCTTTAAAAATAGATTTGTTTTGATAATCTCGGTGTTTTAAGATCCTATCTTTTGTTTAACGTTATTTGAGGCGTAAGAAGTTTTAACTATGTTATTAGACCGTTTGCTACTAAAATTTACCTCTTGAAAGTGCTAATTTAAGAGCAATTACATTGTAATTATATTTTTATTTATACCGATTTTCAAAACGAAAGAAGTTATAATTGCGTCTGTTATTTTTTGTTTGTACGTACAATGATTATAACATATTAATATAGTGATAGTCTTGTAGGTTTGTTCGCTTGTTTACTATATAGTGTACCTATATATTTCTCAATAATTCACGCCAACAATACAAACAATATGACCTCTACTTTGTAATTGTTTAATAACGGTAAGCTCAAGTTGTATGCTTACAATAATTCAATCTATCAATATTAAAGTTAGCTTCGTTTCTATAAATTCAAACATTATATGTGTACAATACCAAAAGTCCCATTAAAATCTACCCAGCAGTTCTCGAGTTACGCGCGTTTTTGTCATTTAAGTTCTTAACAACATTTATTTAATATCCTCTATGTTATTCCTAGCATCAATTACCTAATCATGCACTATGAGTGTATTCATAAAATGATGTTATATGTATAAAACACTACGTCGTTGGTCTATTAGATAACTTGTATGACTATTGACTACTGATCCGTATGTCCTGGGTTCGAGACCCGATACGGGACTATTTTCAATGGGTTTTCTCAAGAAATTGTTAGAAGCTAGTGGCCCAGATATAACATAAAAGGATCGTCTTAAATAATAAAAAATGTATCTACTGGGACATAGATTATGAGATAGATTCCTACGTGATGCGAATGCTATTAATATTTCTTTAGATGATAGGCGTAGTATAGTTTAACAAATGTTAGAAATTCACCATAAAACTCATGGTCTCGAAAGAAAATAATACGTTAATAAACTTTCTCCAAATCTGATAATGAAAAAATTGCAATAAAAAAAGTATTACAAAAATAACAAATATATATAATTTCCGTAAACAAAGCCGGTAGAAAGCACTACTGCTTACATATTTACTAATTTTACAGTATCGAAAACATAAGAACATAATTTGGTTCATAATACAATCTAAAAATGTCATAGATGGTTCGAGGACACCGCACCGATTGCACCGATTTGGTCCCTTTCCGTGTCGACTTCTGTTGATGCATCGATAGTACTTTATTATCTAAGAAAAACTTACACATTTTCAAGATACTTACTAAAATAATAACATTCATAATTTATTGCTTTAAGTGACATTAAATATGTGTTATTATTCCATTAATTTTAATATTATAAATGCGAAAGTTTAAATGGATGGATATGTGTTTGTTACTTAATTACGCTAGAACGGCTGAACGGAACTAGATGAAATTTGACACAGAAATAGATAATTATCTGAAATAGTATAAAAGTTACTGTTTATCCCGGAAAAATGTACTATTTCTGTGAGATTTGTTTTTGTCTTTAAAATGTACCTAAGAACGAACCTGAGCGAAGCGAGGTGAGCCGCTATATACATACATAAATTATTTATGCCAGAGACAATTCATTAAAAGTCAGTCATTATTGAGGAAAGAAAATAAAAAAGCAAAAGGCGGAGGTATTTTTTGCATCTAAATACAACTCTTAAATCTGTCTCCATCATGCTCGTTTGAATCAATGCGGAGAGACAATTAGGGCATTTCTTTGGCAAAAATCGCGACTCATCCAAAAACGAACCCCGTTTACACGTTACCGTTTCGATTTTATGTTGATAGTATATAGTATATAACACATTAACGTTTTGTCCGTCGCATCGCAGAAAAATCGACCCATAAACGAGGAATAGTTACTTTTAAGTCATATATTTATAATTTTTTTAATAATAAATTTTAATTACAAATTTTTGATTTATAAATGATTTTAAGTAATAGTAAAATAAATAAAGTAAATAAGTCGGTGTACTTTTTTAATAAAAAGTAGTCATTAGTACCTGCATGCCTTAGTTATGATGTTTTTAATTTTTTTATCACCACTCTTACATCGTAACAGTATTTCATTTACTTATATATTTTAAAACGGAGTGCTTCGAGTTAAAGGTAAAATATTGCAATATTACAGTATCTTTAATATCGTATTGTTGAAGTATTTCTTTTTTAATTTTATGTCTGATTTACTTAGTAACTATCGTATAGCAGCACAGCACAGCAGTAGCAGTCTAGTGCCCGATTTCACCAACAACCCATAAGCTACCACCTACGTATGGGATCCCTAGCTTAAAAGTCCCCTAAACTAACCCATAAATTAAATTTCGTTTTACGATCGTCTTTAAGCCCATATTTCGAGCATTTAAATTTAGGGGGTCTTTTAATATTTAGGTGACCCCTAACTGTCGGTGAAACAGAAACTGTCCACTAACAGCCCCCTAACCATGCTTAGGGGATCCCTTAAACTTAGGTGACGTTGGTATAATCGGGCATAGGTCACCTACTTATACTCGTAATTCCTACCTGTGGAGAAATTTTTAATAACAACTTGGAGTTGGAAGATTGATGCTAATCTATACCTCATTGGAAATAAGTAATGATACACTAAGCTTTTGACTTTACATCTTTTCTCTCTCAAGTCATGTTGGTCTTATCCCTTTGCATGGAGAATAGGAAAAAGGAAGTAAATATATTATGTTCTATATTATTTCCTGCCGTGCTTCAAAATCGGTGAGAATTGCATTAGTTAATAACGACAGTTTACTACATTTGACGATACGTTTGACTCAGTTTGTAGTGACAATACTTGCTGTGCCAGCGGTCGCGGGTTCGAGTCCCGCTGGGTCATTTGTGTGATGAGCACGAATGTTTATGGTCTAGTGATGGTTTTTTATATTTATAATATGTATGTATTAAAAGATATATATGTATAGTGTATCAACTATCTGGTATCCATAACGCAAGCCTCGTAGCTTACCATGGAACTAGATGATGCTATGCGTCAATGTCTCAACATATTTATAATTACTATATTTACGCGAATTTTATAAATAATACATCGATAAATCACAATGTAAACGCACCCCTCAAGGATACCAAGTTGACATAGGCGGTGAACAGGGAAAGGGCGGGCTCTAAGGGCCTGGTCTATATTTGTGCGTCGCGTTTTTATGTAAATACGGCTTTTGTGCAAACGCGTGGAGCGGACGCTTGATATCAGCGTTTAGTATCAACATTCCTTTTGCATGATATTTGTCGATAGCCTAAATGTAGAACAATGGACCTATTATACGATGGATGGCGATTGTCAAAAGGATGAAGCTTATCTGTTACATCGTCAGCACGTTTATGACGAAAACCATTTTATTACATCTGTAGTTGAAGATTTATTGAATTGAACGGTCTTTTTAGTTTTCATTAGTTCTTTTAATATATTTTTTTTCTTTTGGATTTTATGTAGGTACTTATAATATGTTTTTTAACGATTTTTGACATAACATATACTGTTACACATTGAGTCTCCAATACGCATGTTTGTTAACTTCGAGCCCTCTTTCCCAATCTCGGGCTTACTCAAGATGGCATTCTATATTCGCTTGCGCTAACAGGAACGTAAAAAATTTATGTAAAAAGACGTGAAATAGTCGTATATGTCAATCCCTTGCATTTTTTACTTTTTTATTTGAGATATCGATTGTATAATGTCATCTTACTTCCTTGACTTTTATATTAATCGACTATTTTATAATCGAATAATGTGCTTAACGTGTTTTAATTACTAAAATAATCTCTATTACATTTGACACTGGCAGAAATAGCTGCTAGATCAGTAAAATTAATATTATAAGAAGAAGACGTTATTTCCAGTTCTCAATGATCAATAATAATCATAGTATGTGAACACCAATATATAATCCCTCCACGACCGCGGACACGCCGGCATTACAGCTAACAATAGATTTCTTATAAATTTAATTACTTTCTTAGAAATTTACCTGGAGTTGATAATTATAATTTTTTACCGAAAACCGTTCCCTGATTTCAAAATAAATAGGTAATAATAATATATGTCTGATACCAAATTAATTTAAAAAAATAATCATGAAAATCGGCTCACATTTATTGGTAAAAAGGTATAAAACGATATTATACACTCAAACCTATCCTGCCTTTTCAAAGTCAGTCAAAAATATTAATCTTTTGTATATCTAACAGGATATTTACCACGTTTTCTATTAGTGCAGAGCTTCCTATATTTCAAAAATGCTTCGCCATAGAGATGTGAGTTCCTAAATTCCACCAAGAAATTTTAAAATACATAAAAAACACTTTAAAAATCACTCTCTTATACAAAACATCATAATTAAAGTCAATACAATCTCAAAGCAACAAAGTTATTGATATAAATTGATTAAAGATAGTAATACTTAGCTAAATCTGTGCTTACTCGGCGCTTACGGTCAGCCACTATCATAACAAAAGCTCTTAGTACCGGATCCTCGTAATATTACAAATCCGGACAAACTGAGGCTTCTAATCCTTTAAGATAACGTTATTTTACCACTTGAGATAAACGCTACAGACGAGCATGCGATAAAAACTATCGAAGGATACTTCTATGGGTTTATCTGACGCAGTGAATTAGACTGAGGAAGAATTACATGAACGTCGTACATTGCTGATTCTAAACATAATATAATAATTGATAGAAAAATATTTAAAAAAATGTCTTTTTCGTACATTATATAACTTCAAAACCTTTGTTTTTGATTGCTAAATGGAACTAAAATAAATATATAAATATAGTTACAGTTTATAGGTACCCAATGAGATCTTCAAATTCTATGAAAAATTATTATAATTTATAAGTCTAAAAATTTTTTTTATAAATTAGTGAGATTATTTTAAATATTTTTTTTACTCAACCTACTTAATTAAAGTTTAATGTAGAGTGAAAAGTGTTCAAGTTTTAAACTAATAATAATAAGAAGAATTACAATAAACAATATTCTTTCCCTTCATTTCCAAAAGCTCAATGAACATCGAACAAATATTTATTTTCTTTATAGCCAATGTATCTCAGATGTATTGAAGCTAGTCCGGTAGTTTTAAATCCGTTGATAAGGGTCGGTCTCAGTTCCAACGTAGCGGAATTAAGATATTGTTTTTCCTCGATCATTTATTCAGATTTGTTTTCTATTTATTTCGTTGCAAGGAAATCGGTTTGTGTTTGCAACTTTTGGTATTTCCGTCATATAAATAAAGAGGAAGTTCAAAGAAACTTACTAAGAATTCGTTAGTTTGGAAAAGTTTGATGACGCTATAGTGGTGTATATGACTGGCACATTATTCTAATATAAAGTTCGTGAGTTCGTTTTCTGCTAACAGTTATTTTTAAATTCTCAAACTTATTGTTATGTAAGGTTATAAAAACCAGCCCAAACTTTATTAGTGAACCTACGCCCCTATATAAGCATCCGTCCGTCCGCTCATCTTTCCTATATTTAAAGGGCCGTACGTTTGGAACTTAATAGGTACTCGGTAAACCTTTTTACGTTAAAATAAATAAAATATTAAATAACGAAAAATGGTTTTAAAATGGTTTTAGGTTTCTTTTCGTTCATTATTGTTAAGGTTGTAATTTATGCTCTCACCAAGTTTTAATTATATTTATGATGATAACTCTTAGTCTTATACCTAAATAATAATAATGGTTATAATTTTTAAAGATATGGAGTTATAAATACTAGCAAATAATAATAACAACTGACTCAGACTTGTGCTTGTAATTTCAACCACAATTCAATATAACATATTATTTTGTTGTAAATACGATGGAATGTTAAATATTTATTCATCGGCTATAAAACTCATTAAAATATAAAAGTTATTAAAAATTAAAGTAAAAAAATATTGTAAGGTACTTTGGTGTCATTTTTATTTTTGAAATTCATTGTATAATTTTGTGAGTAGATGCTGTCTGTAACCACTAAATATATAATGAACCTTTGAGACCTCTAAACGTTAGTCTTTCTCGTGACCATGTGAGCTGTAAAGCATTCGAAACGTCGGGAAACAAAAATCCGCGAAAAATCCGAAAATATAGTTTTATTTATATGTTAAATATTTGTGTAAATCTAAGAAAATATTAAATACGATGGAACCCTAAGTACACGAGACTACTCGTACTCGATTACGTATGTTTTACATTTTCACAGCAGGATCCTGAGATCGGAAATTAAAGCTCGCGATACAGATTTTATTGCCTTTTCGTACACGAAAGTTACTTATTATTTATCCACAAGCATGTTTCACGTAGGTATATTACACAGTACAGGTATAGTAATGCTTATTTAATCACTGACCACTCTATTCTACCGCCAGTTCCACTATCACTTCACTTCACTATACTTTTCGTTTCCTATCTCTATTCAATTTTTTAATTTAATCAAAACTCGTACTAACCTCGCACTTTCAAATGAAATAGAAGGGTTAATAAATAGACTTTTCAAAAATATTCTAATAGTGAAGACTCCTGGAAAGTTTTCCCAGTCGTATGATTTCGATGTAAAAACTTAAAAACACTTAAAAATTCGTTATAATATAACATAACCTGACTTTTAGTATATTTGATATATTTTATCTTGAGTAAATAAATCTTACTCGATAGAAGAACATTTAATACCACTAAAAGATTATTAAAATTATCATCATCGGTCTTTGTCTTAACGAGACCTCTAGCACTCTTGTCAACTATCTAATTGAAAATAACTAACTGCTTAAAACTAACTAATTGAAAGCTATTGATCAAACAATTCACTCAATTAATTTCCGGTATTTTCAGTGACATCGGTTAGAATATCATAGATTTAAAACAGACCAAATAAACAGAACAAATGAAACTAATTACAAGTTTAAAGCCGTGGTCGGTGATGAATAGGCCACAGTCGCATACAGTAAATATTGAAAGCTTCAAACATCAATACGTGTTAGCATTGTTTGTTTGTGCCAATATATTTGCGGTAAATAGCATCAATCCAATGAGATACAGGCGTCATTTTCTGAAAGGTCAGGTCGACCAGGACTCCAGGTTTTGTAGAGTTAATAAAGTTTATCAGTTTACATGTAGGAGATGAACTCTGAAAATAAGTTGTGACACTAGTATGAAAGTTGGGTTTCTTCTGAATGCATATAATAGATAAGCTACTTTAAATTGTAGAATATCATGAGTTCCCATAAGACAATAGTATTTTGCTAGAACTTACTTAAATATGTAGGATTAATTGCCTTACCTAATACCTGAAAACGATGAGGAATACTGGTAACTAAACATTTTTCTTAAAAAATAGAAAATATATATATATATATATATATATAAACAGGTACTTACTCAATCCTCCAGTTTAAGTAAAAATTAAATTCGTTCTCATAAATAAACTCTATGACTCATTAACTCTACGTAGACAAGACGTTGAACCAGTGCCCTGTTTCTATCATATTTGAGGGCAAAAGCGATTTAGAGACAGAGAGAAATAAACAAATTGACAAGCTGTCATTCGCATTTATATCATAAAAAAATATTAAGTTAGTAAGGTTGTCTGTAAGAGATTCTTCATAGCAATGATACCACCTCGCATACCTTTTTGTTATCTTTCTTTTTCTTTTTCATATTCTTCTTTTGTGTATGAAATAAAGTATTTATGTATCTAAGTTAGCCTCACTACTCGGGAGTCCTTTAATTGTTAGAAGGAGATCATAGTAAATGACGCTGGGCAAATAAGTATTGTGGGATTTTACATGTGATAAACTCCGTTACAATAAAACACTGCCGGTACTGTTCATTATCGATTTATTCACAGTCACCCAATTTACAATAATCAGGAGCCAACTATGCTTGACAAAATCAGAACGAAGAGTGACCCCCCACTGACGACATCATGGGTTTTTATAATACTCGTTTTATGTCAAAACAGCAACTAAAGTGTCAAGCATAGTTTTTACAAAATCCAATTGAAATACTTATTAAAACAGAAATTTAATATATTAAAATATAAAATTAAGCTAACAGTTCGGCCATCCTATAATCAACGAGTCCCTTCGTTAATAAAATTATACAGTATAATATATTAATAACATAAGAGGACAACGATAATAATTAACTATATTCAAAAATAATTTGCATAATAAATTATTATAGATAGAATCATCTCGGCCATCTTGCAATTAATAATCCCAATACATTACATTATTTAATTTTAATATATATTTTTTATGAAATAAAATAATTTAAATATATAATATATAAAATAAATAATTTATTAAATGAAATGCCTTAAAATAACTATAAAATTAATATCAATTTCCTTTTAATTTCACAGAATACATCAAATCTGTTGCACTCCTTAGTTGGCTTACCGGCCTCATGTGCAAACAGATTATATATCATGCGAGCTTGGTACACTCATAGTTGACCTATCGGTCTCATGTGCACCAAACTCTATCATTATCCATATCCAGTTCCCAAGTCCAGTCCATTTCCAATGTCATTGTTAATTCATATCTTATTTGTCATTACCATCGTCATTACTATCAATTACTTCATTATCTAATTCATTATTAAATTTTCCTTGTAAACTTTTACAATTGAGAGCCGAATGACCTAGGCGTTTACATATTGTGCAAGTTATCAAAGGCTTTAAACATTTAAAACTAGGATGTCCTTCTTCACCACAGTTAAAACATTTTATTTCAAATGATCGCGTTTTAACAACATTATTTGTGAAGTTTTTACTTGCAACTATTCTTTTATCTTTGTTGTCATCAAATTTGTGAATGATTGATTTGAAGTAAGCTAGCAAATCTTCTGATACTGAGAATTTTGCGGCTTGGGCCCCTAATCGTGTACTACGGTCATCTATTGCGGCAATTATACAATCTATTGCTTTCTTTCCATAAATTTCACATCTATTTAATAAATTAATTTTGTGATAAAAATACGTTTCTAATGATTCATTATACTTTGGTTTCCTATCCAACATTTCATGTAAAAGATGTGCATAGTTTTGAACGGTTGGAAAGGCTTTATGTAATTTTTCTTTCCATTCATTCCAAGTATAATTTACCGAAGGTAGACCCTGGTACCAAACTTTAGCTACCCCAGTTAATTTAGGCAGACTATAATGAAGTAATTGAGTTTCCGACCAATTATATAATTTAGAACATTCTTCTACTTTAATTAACCATGTGTCTATTGTTTGTTCTTTGTTCGCGGGATCAAATTCAGGAATTGCGTTTGACGTCATCGAAAAATGATTTTGTGACGACGTTGAAGGTAATGCCTTGATTAAACTTATTATTTCTTGCGCAGTAAATGTCGGTTCTACTTTGTCGGTCCTAGTGTCACGTTGTGGTGTAGTATTTCTCGAAAAATTGGGGCGTCTAAACTCAAGTTCCTCTTCACTATTAGTATCCGAAGTCTCACTTACCAGGACTCGTCTTCGTTTCCTGTGATGTAGAACACCCAAAGATCGTCGACTTGTGGAGCTGGCTTCAAAAGGAGTCCTCGAAGTTCGCAGATGTGATCTCGAACGATGTCTGCTAGGAGAACGTGTTCTTCTAGCCACATCTTGCTCAATCAAGTCACGGCGGCGTGATGTAGATTCTCGATTACGTCTCGATTGACGACGATAATTGCTGCTTCTGTCACTCATTATCTGAAACTTTTACCTATTTGTCTTAGTTCATATGTTATTTTAAATAATCAATTACCCTATTTAAGTCGATACTTAGGTAATTAAATTATGCAAAATAATATTAAAATATTTAAAAAAAAAAAAAAATCATATAATGCTGTCAACATTTAAACACAAATGTGTTTTAACTAACAAATCACAAAAATAATTAAATAAATATATAGTAATATTTTAAACATAATAAATGAAAATTATACTGACCTGCTATATATATTTTTTTTGAACGTAGAGAACATCCCACTTCTGAACTGATAAACTCCGTTATAATTAAACACTGCCGGTACTGTTCATTATCGATTTATTCACAGTCACCCAATTTACAATAACCAGGAGCCAACTATGCTTGACAAAATCAGAACGAAGAGTGACCCCCCACTGACGACATCATGGGTTTTTTTTAATACTCGTTTTATGTCAAAACAGCAACTAAAGTGTCAAGCATAGTTTTTACAAAATCCAATTGAAATACTTATTAAAACAGAAATTTAATATAATCTAACATTAAAATATAAAATTAAGCTAACACATGTTAGATTCATATACAATATAAATTTATTTCGTGTATCTCGAAAATGACTCTAACGATTTGTATCAAATTCTGCATTTAAATAAGGAAATTCTGCATTTAAATATAAACACAATTTTTCACAAAAAAGAAACATATTTTTATTACTAAATATTAGTCTTTTTCTATTTACTTTTACGCTGACAATGTCATATAGCGCCATCATATAAATGTTTGTGGTACATGTTGTCGCCAATGCATGATAACCTACTTAATGAGCGCCTACGACGATACGGCTGAAGTCGGTTACCCAGGTACTTATATTTATACAGATAATAAATAATATGAAACTATACTCTGTTATACTATACTATATAAGAGATAGTACGAGAGGCACTCTCTTTACGAAAATTACGTTAGCCATGATTTGTTCACGCTCGCTGTACTGCTATGCGCTTAGCTATCAATTTATATTGCATTCATAATACTAAAAGCATGTTTACTTCAGAAGCTAACTTTGTAGTTTATACGCGTTTGCGATTTATAGCTCGTGAAATGTATCTTTCCTAGTGTAAATCAGGTCTTTCCAATTAAAATTATTGAATTTTATATACTTTGTTATAACAAATTCGTTTGTTGGGTGCTTTATTAGTACAATATTTAACTATAATTATGTACTTAGACAAATTAAATATTTTATTTTAAAGACCCATTTTATCTTCAAAGTAGATGACTGCATTTTAATACTTTATTAACTACTGGGCTAAAAACATAGTCTATGTTATATTTAAAAAAAATAGACTAAATCACACATGTGTAAAGCCAAAAGCGACGTCTCGCTTAAATTAAAGCTTAATATTGAAACTTATAAAGCTTATGTAAATATTTATACACATATGAAAGCTTAGCAATATTAAAATAACTAATGATAATTATTATTTTTTATTAAAAGATATGTAAAAGTTGCTCAACTTTCATCCAAACGCTCTTTCGCGGGTTAATATATTTTTTTGCTAAAAAAATACCTCATACGGCGCTCTTAAAAGATGAATCTCAACTGCTCAGAGTTATACTAAAAGAATTCTGCTTCACAGAGTATTTTAGAGTTTACATTTTCCCACGATATTTCTAGAGCTTTCTACTCTACCTTTGTCTTCGTACGTAAGTTTTAGTACTTTATCGCCTGTTTATTATGTTTATACGCGAATAAAATTGTGGATAAAGTCTTGCCGCTTTCCTATTAAATTCCAAATTATTCAATACATATTGATTTAATTTTTTTAGCTTTATCATGTTCGTAAAGTTGTTTAGTGTTTGACCGACACTAAATAAATTAGGTATCTACCCACTCAGTTCGACTTCTGTTCTTTTTGATAATACTTTCTTAGATTTACTTTAAATATGAATTGACATTTAAAAAACAAACTTCCTCGGATTTTTTCGCAAATTTATTTTGATTATTTTATACAACATGAATGTATGAAAAACATGTATGTATTGCCACCCACTGCACAATACTGTTCGTTTGCCATTTGTTCCCGTCTTTTTAGTTAGTTTTTTGTGCAGTTGGGTTTTTTTATTTTTTAAGATATTAAAGATGTAGTAGAAATATTTAAATGGACTGTGTGTAGGTTTAGAATCAAATTAAATTAGAATAGTCGAGTGTAGAGAGGTGAAAGAGCTTGAGCGACGCGAAGACAGATAGCCAGCTGAAAATAAACAAGCAAAATACATACGCAGGTGTCATACTTATTGCTCCATAGCCTAATATATGTACGTATTAGCATTTGTATACTTTGTAATTATTTTCCGATTCACCAATATAACCCTTAAAATAAAGCTCTTAAGATCTAAAATAACGTGACACATTTAACAACTGAGTGACATGATGATTCTCTGTACACGAGTTCTAAAAACAGACATTAGAAATTAATCAATTCAAAGTATCTTGCTCTTTATTTAAAAAGTAATAAAGGAGGTTTTAGTTTGATATATTTTTCGTTTATTGGCCAAGGTGTTTAATTAGTATAGGTAATTACGTTCATTTGAAATTCACACGCGGTTTGTTTGAACTCGCCACGAGACTAGTCAAACAATTATTTAATTGATGTTGTTTAGTGAAAAGCGTAATTATACTTGTTTATTGTAATAATGGCATGTTGATAATAAACAGATGACAATCTATACGTTATACACATTATGACATTGTAAAAGTATACTAAAAGTGTGAAGTTGACAGCCAGTTTAAAATCAAATGAAAAAGCGATTATTAAAATAATTACAATATTGTTACAACAAACAACAAATCACATTAAATTACAACTCAGATTTCTATAAAAAATTCTTGACTTCCCTACTTAGTATGATGCTATGAACTATTTACTTAATCTACTTTAAGACGGCTTTACCTAGTCCAAAGGAAATTTAGAAAGAAATACGATATTTAATATCTGTCAGCGTACGTAACGTAGAAAACATGCGAAAAATGGATAATTGTAGCTCTTGACACTCCACTAAGTCGTGAGCACGGCTTAAAGCAGCTCATCTTGAAACGTTATATTCAGAGAAATGCAACAGTGAAATTTCCTTTTATTCAAAAATATTCGCACTACATTTGATAGTGTGAATATTTTTTTACTCAAAAATATTATATTTTTTCGTTGTAATGATTTGACTTCTTTTAATTATATTTTAATTTCTTCTAGCTTTTGTAAAGGTTAGTAGATTATTAAGTTTATATAAATATACAAAACTGGTAGTTTAGTGGTAATGCGGTAGCTTGGAAATCCAAGTGTATCCGGTTCAAACCCCGAGACACGCCTTTCTGAGTTTTCATGTGCGAATCATTTCCAACCTCTTATGGTGAAGAAGAACATGGTTCAGAAACCTGCAGAGAGGGAACATTATTATTACTATTATTATTATTATCGATTTATACTTGCTTCGCTTGGTTGTATCTCTAGGTTCCAAATAGTAGCCTACGCGTTACTCCAGCTCATAGTCAATCTGTGTACTTTTCATCCAATTCTATCCAGCCGTGTCTGTGTGAAGGAAGAACAAACACACACGAACTTTCGCATTTATTAGATATTTTGTAGTCTGAAATAGCTTTTCAGTCACTATTCTGTAAATCTAAACTATACTGAACTATAGAACAGCAGCTCACACTTATAAATGGTTCTTGCAAACAAAAGCCCTGTACAGAGCATTTCGTATAGCCTCGTGCATAACAAAAAATAGGTCAAGTGCGAGTCAAACACGTGCGTCGAGGATTTCGTATCCACTATACAATGTAGGATTTTATATCAAATTATCGTTCCTTACAGCACCGAGTTTGACATATGTACGTTCAATGACTATTGCGATAGAATAAAAGCTCTCAAAACATTACATAGAGAGGTCCTCAAATAATAAAGTTTCTTGTAAAGGGACACAATTAACTTTTTACTTTATTTATTAATTTTATCTGCCATAATAAGTATATATGAATAATAATAATTGTTATCGTCCGCCAAATATTCAATCTGAGCCTGTTGAGCAGATTGACGTCCGGTAGTCTCATCCAATAGCCCAGTTTTTTAGTCCATCAAAACTCCTTTCCATAACCCAATTTTGTATTCCATATTTTTCATAGTCCCTATGCATTATTCGGAGGCCATCTTTGAGCATTTCCCTATGGGTTACTCAAAGATGGACCTCGGCTGATGCATCACATTAAACAAACTTAACAAATCTCTTTAAGGGCCTCTACGAGTTGGACCTGTGTCCCCACGCAAGCCTTCTAAAGAACCAGGCTCCACTGAGCCCATGAAATAGTAGGAGGTACAAACATAATAATAATAATGTCCTCTTGACCAATTTCAGCCACGGTGGCCAATCTCATTAAAACTATTGCATATAATAATAGTGCACTAATATACGCGCAAATACAAGTGCACTCTCTATTCCTGTCACTCTCATACTCCGGACATGACCAGTGGGAGTTAAGGTGCCGTACCGACTCAATAACTGAACTTGACCCGATAAGGGACTTGAATCCATGCTAGCCACTAGACCATGGAAACATTTATACATACATATCTATATAAATACAGTAAACACGGACATACAACCAAATCTTGACAAATAAAGTCATATTCTACTTAGAAACCTTACTATCAATAAACAAGTTATTTTATAAATACAATAATTTTATAAGATTTTTGGCTACTACATTATGTATTCAATAGAGAGAATTATCAGGTGCTTAGGCTAAAAGAATATAGAGCGACTCAAAACATTCTCCACTCCATCTACGTCAGGTTTAAACATACCCAATATCTTATACTATTATTTACATCAACCAGATATTTGATCATAGTCAATATGAACAATGACTGCATAAAAATCAACCTTACGTATACAGTGTCTTATATTTCCATTTCTCAATTTAAAAATATAAAATATACCACATATAGAATAAATCTCTAGAATGTAGTTCACAGTGCACAAGTTATCTTTACGTGTCAACATCAACAACAAGTGTAGGAAGGAGTAAAGTACCGTCCTGCAAGCAAGCTCTGACGTCATCTATCCCGCGTCGAATAATTTATAGCAGGCTTGGGATCTCACCGACTACCTCGAGGTACCTCACCTTATGCAACCCAAATGATGACAAACGGCAAGTCTACGGTAAGGATATCCTCACACTTTGACTCGTTTCACTTAATTATGCTTATGAAACTGTCGCGTTTTCAGAGATGGCTTTAAAATATGTTTTTCAGACTGTAAATTTGTTTTAAATACAAAATGAAGTGTATGCACTACTGTGTATAATAAAATAGGTAATGATTATTGGATAAATGTAAAGAAATGAATTAAGGGTTTATTAATTTAAATTTAAATGTTATTTTATCCGTCAAAATAAATAATGTTTCAAAATAAGTGTAAAATGAAGGATATTTATATGTATTAATTACTGTAATATTTTCTATATTTTAATTGATTAAATTTTAAATTTATTTTAAATGATTTTATTTGAATTAATAAATTGCAAATAAACTTTTGAACACCACAAAATGTACGCAAGGATTTAAAACTAGTGGAAAATAGATGGATGGGTCCTCTCAAAGTTTATTTTCTTTATTTGCTAAAAACAAATTATTGATAAGTATATGTAAATATGTACTTGTACATCATTCTTTCGTAATTAAAATAAAATTATTGCCCGCTTTTATGAAACTAGTTAGCGCTGCAGCTTTGCTTGTGTATAAATCGCCAAAAAATACACTTTGCTTACGTTATTCATAGCATTGTAGCTAGCCTTGTCTATTTTCGAGTCAGTCATATAGTTTCAGAGGTCATCCTTTACAGTCAAACAGTCATTTTGGATAAGACTCATTTAAAAGTAAAATTTGTTCTAACATAAAATCTTTGCATTTTGACAGAACAAATAAATCTTATCACTTTCTTACTTTCACAAAGTTTTCTTACTTTCGCAGTAAGGACGACTAATATGGACAACATTAATATTTACTGACTTCACGTTCTAAATTAAAGTTCCCCACCCTGAGTTTGTGTTCGAATCGAAACGATAATCTCAGAAACTGCTGCTTTTTACACGATTTTCACTAATGGAAGGATTCTAAAAAGATTATATAATTTATAAAAATACTAGTAGAACCCGCGCCTTCGCTCGCGCTTAAACTATAAAAAAAACTAAAATGGTAGGTTTCATACAAACTTTCATCCGCTATTTTACTCCCTTATGGGATGAATTTCGAAAAATGCTAAAACACGTATATAATTAATTAATTGTATTGAAGAGCATTTATACCAAGTTTCAAGTAATTCTGATCATAAATATTTTTTTGGATTGTATTATAACGTGTTTTCCCGTGGGAAAGAGATAATCTCCCGCGGTAAAAAGTAGCTATGTCACTACTATCTCCACTCAAAAAATCACGCCAATCCGCCAAGCCATTTCGACGTGAAAGAAAGGCAAACTAACAAACAAATAAACACTTTCACATTTATAATATTAGTATGGATTATATTAAGTCGGAAAATCGTCATTTCTGAAGCTATCGTAATATTATAAATGCGGAAGGCATCTACGGACGCGAGTCACACGTCGGTCTACTATTATAAATTCGAACGATTGTATGTTTGTATGTTTGTTATTCCTTTACGCTAAAAAGGCTGAATGAATTTATGAAGTACACAGGTAGATCATAAGTTGAAGTAATATATAGACTTTGAGGCATCTAGAGACACTCGAGCGGACCTTAAAGTGGGTCACTAGAACCTAATAATACCGTATTAAGTTAGTGAATGTGCATCCACCTTAACAAAGTGAAGTAGCGTCCCCACAACATAAACTCTGCAGTGTTTGGCAAGCCCCGGCGCAAGGCTGCCAACACTGTCGCAGCTAACACGAGAGCGTGCGCTTCGGAGGTAACGTATTTATCTTGTAATGGACTTAAGTAAATATCACGATAGATGAACGAGTGTTTGAACAGCTCGAATTTACTTTGTCATGCTTATTCATATTATAATTGCGTGTTTCTTGTTTGTTTACTAACATTTAGTCTCTTCATTACTTGGTAACTTTGTCCACTTTTGTAATCCTTGACCAGTTTTTTTGCACTGAAATATATGTAGTTTATGACCCGAAAAGTGTTATAGGAAAATTTTATATTCCCGTGCATTAAAAAAATATCCGTGTGTTAAATTTTAATAACAGAATATATATGTTTTTAAATTAAAATAATTTAATATTTCATTTTATTGCCTGCCTTTCTTAATCTAAATTGTGATTAAAAGTATACAAGTGTAGTGGTACCTACCTATCGAATTATATGCTAAAATAACGCGAGCCAAGTTCTATAGGAAGATCCCAATCACGAACAAACATACATTACAACTTTTACTTTATCTATAAATCTAAATATTTATATACTCGTAAAACAAAGTGGGGTTAATTACACTATTTATAATTCAAGACCGATTTTTATGATCATTGATTTGTTGGATTTGTCTTCGCTCTGAATAGCAGTATTAAAACATCGGAAAAATTCACGAAAAAAAAATTACCTACTTTACATTACCAACGCAAGCTAAAAACTATTCATATCTATTTAAAATGTACTTAAGGACGCACCCGAGCGAAGCAAGGGTTAGTCGTTGTATATAATATATACAACATACTAGCGACTCATCCTCGCTCCGCTCGGGTTCGTCCCTGGGGTGGGGTCTGGGAGGACCACCCTTATCCTTATCACTTAGGGGTATGAAAAATAGATAGTAGCCGATTCTCAGACCTACTGAATACGCACATAAAATTTGGTAAAAATCGGTAAAGCCGTTTTAGAGGAGTACGGTAACAAACGTTATGACATGGAAATTTTATATATAAGATTATGTAAAATCAACTAACATTTTTATCCTGCCGAGATTTTATTTTTCTCCATTACTGTTTGCTTATTTTAATATGTAAATTATATAGTAAAAGATAAATGCTCTTGTACCTCAGCTCTGCACTCACAATAGAGGGTTCTATCGCGAGTGTAACGCAAAACGTATGCTAAGTAGATGCAGTAGATGCAATGAGCGCGCTCTCTGGGATTTCTCCGAGAAGAAAAACCTTATACAACAGCGCCTTATGTATAATTATGTTTAGAGTACGCTCTGCTCCATTGATTCAGATTTCTTCAACGTTCATGTTATGTTATTTTTAGTTAATTAATTTTTTTACTTATATTTTCAAGGCACAACTTTTTTTTAAATTGATAAATGTGACGAAAAATATATTTTTTTGTTATTTTGCCAAGAATTTTATTATATCTTATAATAATTTCTCATATTGCGCGAATATTTCACCATTTTATATAAAACTGTGTTTATGGAGTTATTTACTTTATCTATACATAATATAATAAAATTGTAACTAAGCCGAATCTATACATTAAATATTATTTGGAAAATCTTATTGAAATAAACATTATTATCGATACAGAGGCCGAACCCATAGTTTTTAGAATTTTTGTCTGTCTGTCTGTCTGTTACCGCATCACAGAAAAACCACTGGAGAGATTTTGATGAAATTTGGAATGGTGATAGCTGTTTATCCGGGTCAACATATAGGATACTTTTTACCGCGGAAAAATGTCTCATTTCTGAGAAAAAATACAAAAATTGCAATATAAGAGTATACTAACATGTGAAACCTAAGAATTTGGTTTTGGCCATCTGAACGCTGGCGAAGCCGCGGGCAATGCTAGTCTTTTTATAATTGGCTTAACTTCATTCAGTGACCCACTATACATCCATATAAGATAGAGCGTAGCTTAAACTAGGGCATCTTAGAGGCTATTAAAAATATGTCTTCTAAAATTGTAAAAAGGAGTATGTAAGTTTGTATGTCAAATGGAATAAAATATCATTACTTATTAGTTACAATTAAAAGATATCAGACAAGAACATCTGACAGTAGCTTGTACGTTACTCCAGCTCGTAGTCTGTCTTTGACGACCACTTTAGGCTCAGTTGGTAATGACCCTGCTTGCTGTGCCAGCGGTCGCGGGTTCGAATCCCGCTGGAGGCATTCATTTGTGAGATGAGCGCGAATGTTTTGCTCCAATCCTGGGTGTTTATATTTATAATATGTATGTATTTAAAGTGGTATACTACCTGTAACTATCTGGTATCCATAACATAAGCCTCGTAGCTTACCATGGAACTAGATGGTGCTGTGTGTTGATGCCCTATCATATTTATGTTATTTATTTACTTGTACTAACTTTCATCTAAATGCGTCCAGCGTGAAAGAGCTACAAACATACACACACGCACATAAATTGTCGCATTTATAATAATATTCCGATTTATAAGTAAATTACAGGGCTTAAAGAAAATTATATATAAAGGTTGTTATAAATATGCCAAACATCTTCAACGCTGGAGAGTGATCTCGCCCTCGCGCTGATAGTGTATGCTAAGTGAGTGCAGCGGGACACATTACTGGGATGCTGCCACGCAAACTATGCGCTTGAGATAATATTTCATTTATTCATTCTGCACATATTTCTAAAATCTCTTTAGAAGAATTTCATTTGTTTTCCTTCATTAGTCTTGTCTAAAATATAAGCAATATTTATATCGAAGTTATATTTTATTCAATTTTAGTAAATTTGTAATAAGTTAAGATTAGACAAGGAAGAATAAAATTGAGTTTAATAAAATCTAGAGCTGTTAGCTTTTTTCGCCAAACTACATATATCCTTCGTGTTCTAAACTATATGTCATAATAGCGACTTACCCTGTCTTCGCTCGGGTGCATCTCTAGGTACGCAGAATTTGTTCACAATTTCATGGGTTTTAATTTTTTCATAAAATCGGTCCAGCCGTTTTAGAGATTAGCCAGAACAAACAGACACACAGACAAAAATTGTTTTTTATACTTAGTAAAAAACTGTTATTTTACATTAAAAACATACACTTCGATTTTATTTCTCTGTATAGATTGGCAAAGGAAATATTGTGTTCTAATGTACCTCCTACTTATACAACATTAAAATAAACCAAATAAAAAATAACTAAATATGTTGTAAGCAGAATGCCTAAATTAAGCTATTTAATGGATCTTAAGATTCTTCCTTAACATAAAACAACATTTTACTAAACCAAGTAAATTAATAGATAATATATTAAAAATTCTTAAGTTGAAACACACCGGGATTCCCCGCACGCCGTCGTCGCGCCGATACGTGATGCAGATTTTATTTCGCTCGAAGACTAGTGAGAGAGGCGACCTTCTCGAGCGCAGGAAATTAATATCTACACCAACATACTTCAGAAATATTAGCATAAGATGCACTTTTAGGAAGTTTTGAAATAAAATACTTCTGGCATTTTTATAAAAATCTTTTTAATATAAATTTTGCATAAAGTTTCAGTTGATTTTCCACGTTCTTTCGATTAATCACCATTCATTAATATTTATAAGTGTTTTTTAATTTTCAATAGCTTATATTACTTCTTACCATCATGTTCATCTAACTCAGTGGTAATATCTAGTAAATTGTATTCAAGTAAAGTGGAGGTCACAGGATCAATAATAATTGAAGAAAGATTCGTTATTATTAACTTACTCGCACAATAAAACAAGAATATTACTCAAAGTTATCCTTCTCTTTGACCAACTTCGAAAAGAGGAGGGATTCAATTCAAATTTTTAGTGTTATGCAACATGTAAATCGATTTGGAGTCCTAATGAATTTCAAAAAAAACCAATACCGAAGGACGAAATGATTACTTTAAGTGATTATTTTAATTCGAAAGCTTTAATACCTAAAAGACAATTCAATTCAATTCTTTTATTAATGGCTACTAAGCGTGCCTGTGAAGCATAGATTACCTCGCTAATGTCACGTAGAATGGAGAAAACACGAAGAAGATTGGTTGGTAAAATAAGATTATTAAACTATATTAAATATAAAGTATAAAAAAAGGACGTAAATCCTTTAATAAAAAATAAGTGGTTTGTAAGTTCAATTATTTTACAAAAATGTTAGTCTAAAGTCTAATTCCTGTACATATAATATATGTATTTACATAGAAATTTACACAACGGACTAAACACAAGCATTAATAAACAATTAATATTAATGGTTACTGTGGACATTGAGGGAAGAAACATTATAAATGAGGAAGAAGGACGACAGGTTTGGCTAAGTTTGTAGCGACTCTACTTGCTGTGTTAGCGGTTGCGGGCTCCAGTCCCGCTAGGGGCATTCATTTGTGTGATGAGCACGAATGTTTGTATTCCACACATGGGTGCTTATATTTATAATATGTATGTATTTAAAGTTATGTACATATTATATGTAGTGTATCAACTATAGCTCTCCATCTCTAACTCGTAGCTTACCATGGAACTAGATGGCGCGGTTTGTTAATGTCCCAATATATTTATTTATTTATTATTTAGTCTAGGTCAGTTAAAAATACATAAAAGTCAGCACAATGTGTACTACATTCTGATTTATCAATATAATAATTCAGTTACTTTAAAAAACAAATAAATTAAAAGCACAATTGCACTGCGGGAATCAGAATAGACTTTTAGGAATCCAAACCACAAAAAACATTGAATACTTCATGGAAAGTCAATTAAAATGATATTAGAATACAATTACGTATTCAACCTACACATATATTGGAATAAGAAATATAATCGCATTGGATTCATAGAAGTTGTTTAATAATTCCGTTGTATCCGAGCAAAGGCGCCACAACGCAACCGCTGACATATGAAATGCCTCTGTGGAGAACAGGTTAATCTTGGTCACCAGCCACGTTATTATAATATAGACAAGTCAGATTCTGTGAATTTACTTCTTTTATCTAATATTATAAAGTTTACTATACAAACTTTAATTGTATGTTTATTGATTAATTGTATGTGTATATAGGTATTATATATAGGTTATATTTACATATAGGTGTTTGTATTTGTATATAGTATATTTTTATATACAGCTCACACGTCTGCACTACGTGTTAAATAGTTTTTAAGTTTTATTATTAATATATATGTTAGTTTTAAGGTATATATGCTATGGGCCTCTGTTTACATATTTAAGATCCTTTTGTAAATATTGCCTGAAATAAATGATTTAATAAAAATAGGGATAATCACTCAAACAACTGATCCGGTTCTAACAAATCACACACAAATGGGAGGCTAATATAAAAATCAGTAAAAAACCGCAGTATTTTTTAATAGAAATGTGTTTACTGTCAGAAAACATAATAACTTTAATTGAATTAAGGAAAAAATGGCCGATGAGTTACTTCATCGGCTATTGTTATATACCTAGAGACGCACCCGAGCGAAGCGAGAGTAAGTAATAATAATTATAAAGTCTATAATCATACATAAATTCGAAAACATTTAAAAATGGGTAAAATTACACACGCAAAATAGGCGCAAGTTTCGAGTTACGGAAACTTAAAAACGGTTAAGTTACGGTTACGTTTACGATTTCAGATAATTTTCGTTTAAATAAAATTCTCACTGCCGTCTCTTAAACTATAATTCAGTCAGTCCGATGCTATTTTCTTTCTAACGATTCTCTATAGTACGTGCATGCACTTACCGGCTAAATGAAGCGTGGACATTGACTTACGTGCAGCATAGCGCTACGACGGCTACGAACCTCTACACGGTACACCACGTCGTGTCCCGCTACGTCTCTACGCCAAATGTAGAGACTCAATTGCTTTATTTAAGAACCCTATTGTACTTGTAACTGAATGAATGTTAAATATGCTACCAATATTTATATTTAAAAATGATAACAAATAAATCAACTAGCTATAATCTAATATATAAATATCTCGTGTCACGGTGTTTGTGGTCGCACTCATCCGAAACAGCTCGACCGATTTTAATGATTTTTTTATATTTGGTAGTAATGAGAACAGATCGTAAAGTATTTTTCACCCTTCTACTCCCACCCTCATCTTTTAATCAGGATTTTAGTATATTTGTATGAACAATATACAAAAAAATATACAAAAATTATATTATAACATAGGGATCAACCTGCTGAGTCACTATATAACATAAAGCAAAAGAGAGTTTTTTTGTAGATTGAACGCGGGTGAAGCCGCAGGTTCTACTAGTAATGTATAATATTCGATAATATAATAATGTCAGACATTATTAAAAAAATAATTATTAGTACTTTAAACTTTTCCGTTCGATAAATATTAGGTACGTAACAGACAAGATTAAAATCAGAAGCAAACATAATTTAGTAATACCTTTCTTACAAAAGTCTAGAAAACGTACAAAAATCATATTATGTAATAAATTATTTGGTGGAATATATTATGCAATAAATGTTTTTATAGAAGGTAACACACCTTGCAAATGGCGTGCCCGTCTCTTAGCTAGTTCAAGTTTAGATGAGATATTATATAAAAGGTCATGAATCATCAACCTTTAATTTCTTTGTTTTTAAAATGCATTTACGCATTTTTATCAAACCAGTATTACCTATTGGAACCCAACAAAACCTTCCATGTCTTAATGGGGTGCCGCTGGATCACTCAGTCGTGGTTGATGGTTTTCTCAACCACGACGCTCCCACGGCTGGTCTACTGAGGCTAATCACGACTACTAATTATGGTTGCTTTCACGCTTTAGTTTGCTAAAAAAGAAGTACCAAGTACTAAATATCTGGAAATATTTAGAATTACAAACACAAGCATTTCATATTACGGTTAAGATAAAGTCGGCTAAATGAAAAAATGCATATCCACCTAATAATGAATGTTGAAAACTAACAGCATATTAAAATAAAACAGAAAAACATAAATAGAATACAAAAGAACAAAATGTATGTCACATTGAAGTCAAAGGTTTCCTACCCCTGGCATAGAAGATAACAATAATCCTTTGAATATACTAAGTTGATGGTAATTCGACTTATAAACTTCCGGCAAGGGAATGTTTACGCGTCGCGTCGCGTTTCCTCGAACGCCGCCATTGTTCACAGTGACAGGGAATTTGACTGACACTTCTATTTATGGCGGATGAAAATTTCCATGTCATATATTTAATAAAAAAAGCAATAGTAGCCCACTGACAAGGTTTAGATTATGTGTCTTGTACCTCTGTTATTTTGAAACGTTTTAAATCTCGTTATCAACGCTATTATAACTTGGTAAGATAGTGAAGGAAACTATTGTAAGGAATCCTGCACGTCTGACAAAACCTAACTAGTAAATAATTTTTAAATAAAACTATCTTTTTAGATTTTTTCACGGATTTATTTAGATTTTTGGTTCCCGACGTTTCGAATGCTTTACAGTAGGTAATCATGGTCACGAGTGAGACTAAGGTTTTAGACATCTCAAAGGTTATATATACTTATTACAGACAGTGCCTACCCACAATTTTACAAAATGATCTCAAAAATTTAAAAATCACAATTATTCTTAGCATTTTTTTAATAAGTTTTATAATTTAATATAGTATTATTATTTAATTAATTTTAGCTGTTAATATTAAAATTATTAAATAAATAAAATATAGTTTTATTTAAAAAGTCAATAATTCGCGTAAAGCTAAGAAAGCATTAGTTAACAATAATTTGTGAAATCCGCTAACCTACATTTGGACTGTATAGTAGACTAAAGACCGATCCCTAAATAAACTCTAAACCAATCATATTGTAAAAACATGACATTAAAATTCGTCATATACACGTTACTAAACACTTTATCTCTAACATCCAAATCCTCTATCTGTTATAAAATAAGTTACGGACATCAGAAAGTAGGAACACACAGACAAACAACTTTTTTAGTTTATGAGCGTCTTTGGCATCATTTAAAGAGTTTAATGTGAGATATACATCTGTTTTAATATCACAGACAGAAATTTCGATTGTTATACATTAAAATATACATTTGATATTTATAATTATAATTTTTCGTTATTTTTTTAATCAAAAGCGAATGTTCTAGGTACTACTAAATTCGTAGACAGTTCATTTTCCATGGACTCATAGTAATATGTCAGTAATATTTATGATTCTAAAAATTCATTTAAAATTGTAAGTCTACACTATCTGATTCATTAGCACTGCCTACTGAGTGAAATCATTACTTTAAATTTAAATATGTAAGAAATATTTGGAAGGTACCCAAACTCAAAGACTACTACACGTTTTGCAATGTTTGTGTTTGCTATGCATTAGCCTCAATTCAAAATATATCAAGGTTTTGTTACAACAATTGTTTAACGTTAGGAAATGCATCTACGCATACCACCTGCATATCTACATGCAAGTAGTTATGTGGGATTCATTAGCCAGAAAAGCCAGTACTAAACACCCAACGGAACGTCTTAATTTAGTTTAGTTTTTACCGACTTCAAAGGAGGAGGTACTTGATTAATTCAGTTGATCTTATATTTTCAAGAAAAATTCCACCCGAGTGGAATAATTACTTTTGTAATCAATATACCTTTTCAGTTACTTAATAATGATTGAAATTCATATTATATTCGTTGCAGAGTTAATAAGAACACAAAGCACAAAGCTTCCAGCTAATACTCATATAGACGTTTGTCTTCATCTAATTAAAACGGCGCATTATGGGAACAACAGAGGATGAAGAGAGAAAGCAAATTAAATTCTTTATACATATATATCATATGTAAGAAAAAATACATATTGATTTTGTATGTAATACTACTAAATGTTCTTGATCTTCTATGTTCAAAAAAAAATAAGATAATAAAGACTTTTACTTTTAATTTCAGACGACATCTCTTAAAATGACGGAAATACGTTTTAAGTTACTAGTATCGAAAATATATACAACTAGCGGCTCAAACTCGCTTCGCTCGGGTTGTCCTCTAAAAAGCAAAAACAAACTGATAAGTTCCCGTGAGATATCACGGGAACCGTACATTTTTCCGGGGTAAAAAGTAGCCTATATTTTATTCAAGAGTATAATCTATATGTTTTGTATCTATGTATATTGTGTCAAATTTCATCTAAATCCGTTCAGCCGTTCTGGCGTGATAGAGTAACAAGCATCTAAACATCCAAACAATCAAACATCTAAACTTTCACATTTATAATATTAGTAAGTTATGTAAGTTCTGATTAGCTTATGATAAATATGTAGTATATATTTTATTGTTAATAAATACTTCATTGTAATAAATTATTATATTTAAATCTAATTGACTTCGATTCTTTTTTATATCATTTAATTTAAATGACTTAACATCATGTAGTATTCCAATAATAACATAATATCCGACGTTTAAAGTTTCTAACTTGGGCCGTGAACAAAATAAGGACCAAACACCAAACGAATGTAGGTACAAGCCACCCACTGCTTTACAAATATGTATATATATCTTTATCTAACGGTACGATTTATGTAAAGGTATATTTTACTCATTTATAGATTATTTTTCCACAAGAAAATTGTAACCTAGCGAAACTATAAAGTATTCCTTTTCTAGCTTTAAAAATCATTTGCAACACGTGTTTGAAAGTATTTTTTAAGCGCCATCAGCATCAAATCAGATATAATTCTAATCAACGACCTGCTTTACCCTCTCACGGAATTTGTGGCCTTAACAACTATCTGCTTAGGGTACTTTTTCAGATGAAGCCTAATGCGGTGATGTAAGGAGATTACACGAGTGACGATGACACATGGCACAAATTGAAATGAGTGAATGCGTCAGATTCTCATTATTTTTTATGTAAAATTTGTTTGCGAAATTGTGTCTAAACCAAGAGTGCGGGTTTGATTCTATGCTGAGAAAATTATATAGTAGTCTAAATGTTTTAAATGAGCAACTGTAAAATTTTCGTGCGATTTTTTCAGCAGAACTGCATACATCATGTAGTTGTGGATTCGAATGTTAGGTCGGATCTAATATAGTTATTTGGTTTCCTTTCAAGGAATGCTTAAGATGATAGCTTGACAATTTTACGCTCTTGTACTTCAGAGAATAAGTGCAATGTACATAAGACCGTCAATTGTGCGCCTAGCCTTTCACGGCCTTTTCCAATGAAATATATATTTCGTTTAAAATAATTTATAGTATTACAATTCATCTATAGATTCGCCAAAGAATTATAATATGCAGTTTTGTTGAATGTAACTTGTATTTTTTTAATATTTCGTAGAATCGACTAAAACTGGAGTTTTATAAAAAAAATTAAATATTTTATGTAATCTATCACATATACCAATATTAACAACTTTAAACCAAAAGCAGTTTGCAAATAAAGGCGGTCGTCACCGTCTCATCTACTCTTAAATAATAATAACTGAAAACTTTTAGAAACGTATCCAAAAATACTATAAAATACCAACATTTTCACATAACTTTATTAAAATGTACGTTAGATAAATGTGTAAAGAAAAGGTAAATTATAGAGTACCTATTCGTTGAATAAATTATGAATTCATCGATGTAGCGCATCGACGCTTTCTTCGAAAGTTTAGCTCGACTCGTTCCTCATTTGTGCTATTCAAGTTTAATACTTCGCATCAGAGCACGATCACTCTCACTACACTTTTGTTTTTGGCGCGAGTGCATTACTGAACAATTTCAAGATAAAGCTCCAATGTTCTTCTAATTTCATTTGAAATGGAAAATTCGTGCACTTTTAGTGAGGAAGTGATGGATTTAAATAGTAGAATCAGTTAAGTTCTTTATGATTCATTTATTCATTTATTTGTTTATCTTAAATCGGTATGAAATATAAATACATACATATATTCGATATTCCATATTAACCTGCAATAATAAACACCGCATGAATAATTAATTATAAGCTGGAAACATTAAAAATAAATATCCACACAAAAAATAAATGAGTACGCAATACAATAAAAATAAACAATCTATAACATATTAAAATAAAAAGAACAAAATAAAATTGATTTCTATTATACGAATTTCATGGACAATTGAATGGACAATAGTATATAAATAAATATTTACAAAAATATTTAAAAAGCGCTTCATTGTCCGCTACCTCCTGGTTCCAACTTCCATCGTCAAACACATGTTACATATGTCAGGAATATGTTAGGACATTAACACACAAACACCATCTAGTTCCATGGTAAGCTACGAGGCTTGTGTTATGGATACCAGATAGTTGATACATTATACATATATAACTTTAAATACATACATATTATAAATATAAACACCCATGACTGGAGTACAAACATTCGTGCTCATCACACAAATAATTGCCCCCAGCGGGACTCGAACCCGCGGCCGCTGGCGCAGCAAGTAGGGTCAGTACAAACTGAGCCCAACGTGTAGTCAAAACATGCACCCTGCATGGACTCTTTAAAAAAACTAACTGAACTTCAATTTGATAGGTTAATTTATTTAAATCCGCCATTATCATCAAGTCTGTTTCGTGATAGAGTATTATTGCACTATTATCTAAATTACATAATATTATAGTTCAAATCGATATGCAAATTCAAGGATACACGTATGGAATTGATAAGTTACTTGTTACCACCAATAATGACCAATAATTGAAGTTAATAAATAGGAAAAAACTTAAAACAACCGACTTCCAGGCACTAAAATGTAAAAAATAACTAAACGGGGGTTTTCATTTAGAATAGATACCTAATCAGATATTTTCGAAGTCGGTGCCAACCGACGCATAGGAAATCTAATATATTTTGATACGTAAAATACATATTTACCTATTAGATATTCATATCTTAAAATATTGTCCGCTGGCACCGACTTCGAAAATATCTGTCGGTTAAAAAAATTACAAAAAGATATTCAGTTTCTAGTTTTATTTAAAGCCACGGTTCTGTCAGCAACAGATCGAATTATCGTGAAACTTCAATATATCCACAAACCAATAGCTTTACCAACAATGAGTGTAATCGGACCGCAACAATAGCGTTATTATTGTTACTTTATTATGAAACGCAAACAAACTCAAACAGTGGGCTTGTAATAAATAAATACTGCAGCTTCGATTCGGATAATTGTGAGAGAAATGAATGTCGTAACTAGCGCCACAATGCGGATTGAATTCGAGTGCTCGTGTGTCGGTTGCGGACAGCGCGTTAGACGCCCTCTTCTAAAATTACTTATTTTCCTATATATTTTTATATAACATTTTTTTTTCCAAGAAAAAAGGCTTTTTAAAGTCTTTATTTTATTAGGTAGATATATTAGCCACTAGGGCTTACCCTTGCTTTGCTTAGGTGCATCCCTAGGGATGAATGGTTATGAACACATTCAGTTTTATTAACATAGATTCTTAAAAAAAAAATTTAAGGATTATTATTCTTATTGACTCATATCTTGTAGTAGGTGAAAAAATTTCATTGTAATCTATCCCTTCTATTTGTGTGAAACCACGGGCACAAAGTCGAGCTTTATACCTTTCTACTTGACCATCTTGGTTTCTTTTAATATTAAAAACCCATTTTGATGATATAGTTCTCTGATTTTGATTATCTACAAAACTCCAGGTATTATTCGAACGATGAGCTTCTAATTCTTCATTTATGGCTTCTAGCCATAATTTACATTCTTTACTATTAATTGCTTCGTTATAAGTTGTAGGTACATCCAACTCTATTAAATTTGCCTCATAAAAATAATTATTTCTTCTTGGTCGCAAAGTTACATTTGATCTATCTATGTTAGCGAGATCAATTTCTTGTGATGGTTCATAAGTCTCATCACTGTCATCATAGGTAGTATGTGTGCTGTCATCACTTCCACAATTCTGTTCACTTGTATTATTCTCAGTGTTGTCTATCAGAACTTCAGCATTTAGTTCATCATCATCATCACATATAAAAATTTGAGCTTTATTCTGTTTTAATTCTGGACTTTTGTGTTCATTGAAAATTACATTTCTTGATATTGTAATTCTTTTGGTGGTTAAATCATACATTTTATAGTTTGTGTTATCATACCCAACTAACATCATCTTTTGACTTTTACAATCAAGCTTCTTTCTCAGCTGATCTGGCACATGAACATACCCTTCACATCCAAATACTCTGACATGATCTAAACTAGGTTTTACACCACTCCACAACTCTATAGGTGTAATATTTGGTGTCTGACTCGAGGATGTGCGATTCAATATATAAACAGCATAATTAACAGCTTCTGCCCATAGATTGAGTGGTACATTACGAGCATAAAGCATGGATCGAGCACTTTCCATTATTGTTCTAAGTTCTCTTTCTGCCCGGCCATTCTGTTCAGGCGTGTAAGGGGCAGTGAGCTCATGAGAAATACCCTCACTGTCAAGATATTCTTTAAAGTCTTTGCTTAAGTATTCTCTACCATTATCAGAGTGTAATATGCGTATACTATGTGAGAATTTGTTTTTAATCATTAAATTATATTTTTTAAAACAGTTTAACACATCACATTTATTCTTTATAAAGTACACATACCTAAAACTTGTAGCAGCATCTTTAAAGATAACAAAATATTTCATACCTTGAACGGAAGGCACACTGAGTGGTCCACAAACATCACTGTATACAACATCACCTGGTTGCTGTGGTCCCCGGTTTGATTTCTGGAATGGTTGACGAGCATGCTTGCCATAAGCACAACCCTCACATACAAATTTGTCACAGTCTGATAAGTCCACACCAGTAATCACATTGTTTTTGCACATTTTCTGTATTTCTTTAACATTCAAATGTCCCAAACGTTCATGCCATGTTTTAAGGTCTAATTTTTGCACTACATTATACACTGGATTTTCAATTGTTTTAATTTTTAACTCATATAAATTGTTGTTTTGTAAAGATGCACATAGCACTATTTTATTGTCCTTGTAAATCAAAGCATCAGTATGTTTTTTTACAATATTATATCCTTGTCTTGTCACTACTCCTTCGGAGAATAGGTTTCTTCTCAATTTAGGTACATAAAGAACATTCTTCAAGATACTTGTCTCCCACTGTCCATTGACACACTTGTCTATCAAAATATTTCCTTGGCCAATCACTTCTAAAGCTTCTTGGTATCCTAGTTTCAGTGGAGATCCTGTATACTCATACAATTCAACAAAGTTTTCACGTTTATAAGACATGTGAGCTGAGGCACCGCTGTCTAATATCCATCGTAAACCTTCATCATTATTTTTCAAATCTGTATTTGCTACATTGAAAGCTAACATATTCCTTTCGCTTTGTTGCTTATGGTTTTGTTTAGGGGCTTGACAATCTCTTGCATAATGACCACGTTTCCCACAGTTGTAACATATGAAGCGATGTGACTTTTCATTTAATTCATTGTGTGTTTTTATTAATGGAATGTTTCTCTTCTTTGTACTTTGTTTTGCCACTAATAAAGCAGTCTCATTCTCTTCTTCTACATTCAAGCTGGCCTCCTCATCTAACAAGCGAGCTGTTAGATTAACTATAGTTTGATTCTGAGTATCGAGTGACATCCAAGCCTGGCGTAGAGATCTGTACTTGGGAGGTAGTGTACTCAATATTTTAGTTATGATCGCAGTATCACTAATAACCTCTCCACTTTCTTTAAGTTGTTTAGCCAAACTTTCTACTTTAGCTATATGCTGAGCAATGCTATCTGCCGGTGACATTTTGTATTGATAAAAACGCTCATGTATCATCATTTTAGTCATCTCGGATTTTTGTTCATATATAGACTCAAGTTTGGTCATCACCTCAAGCGCTGATTCGCAATTTTCGATGAGTGCTATTTGATTTAAATCCATAGCCGATGTTAATATAAACATTGCCATCCCGTCATCTTTGTTCCATTGAGTCGCATTTCCTTCTGGTTTTAGCGTGTAGATATCTAACCCTTTGGCACGGAGGGCACATTTTATTTGAAATTTCCACTGTTTAAAATTAGTTCCATCGAATTTTTCTAGGTTCATTGTCTTTCCAAACTCCATTTTAGGTTATATGCAGCACGCGGTTTTACTGTCAAATCACACTTAGTACTTTACTGTTTTCTCTGCTCTTTGTTTATCACCAATTGTTCACTTACGTGGACCTGGGCCCATAACCTATTGAGATTAGGTAATAAACAAGACTTCTAATGAAAAGTTTATTTATATTCACACTTGCACAGTAAGTAGACACTAGACGCTTGCTTTACAGAACCGGAAGAAGGAACTAAAGTAGTGACGCCATCAGGTGTTACAATATAAAAATAAACAGGCAAACACTTATTTCATACAGCCAACTAATAAAATAAAATTTAATCCAATAATTATTCTCCCCAAGAATGTTAAATCAAAATAATATAATAAATGTGAAAGTTTGTATGTACTTCTATTACTTCTTCACACTGAAGATATACTACTATGACCTGGAGTAAGACATAGTATGATTCTGTTAGGCACCTAGCGGGCGAAGTGAGGATAAGTAGCTAGTGTATAATATATGTATGTAATTTATTATTATATTTTTACCCGAGGTAACAAACACATAATCCTTAACAAGAATAACAACATTAACCCAGCGACGTCCCATGTTTACCAAATTCCAGTCGCAGTGAATGAATCGCAGCATCCCTCCCGCTCCGAGCTTACTCTCACTTGCAACCTTTATTTTTCCACTTCGTTATAGCTTCCTCAATACTATTTGTGGACTTTTTACTTGCATTGAGATGCAAACACTCATCTAAAAGTACTTCTAAATTTCATTCGCGTTGTTCTATTTGTGTTGCTTGTGGCAATGTTTTACGGTTGAGGAATTCTTGGATTCAGTAAAGATGAGTTTTATGAAGATGCAATTTTTTGTAAATATTTTAAATAAGTATATAGTGCAGTAGTCATACAAAATTATTTATTATTAATACATGCAAACATCCTACGGTTGTTGTAAAATTAAAAGAACCCATGTTCCTATAAACCGATTTTTCCCCACCAGTACAATTTACATTAAAAATAACCTAGACTCAATAAAATGAAATGAAAATTTACTTTATTAAATTAGACGTATACAAGCACTTTTGAATCCTTAATTAATTTAAAGATAGTGTAGTGTAGTAGGTACGTGTAGAAGCTACCACCGACTCGGAAGGCAATTCTGCTGAAAATTATCCGGGGGAAACCCTTATCCTTTACTAGAATATATTATTTTAATTAATTATTATTTGAACTTTAATAATATTCCAATAAAGAACAAAATTTCTAAATCAAAAACAAATTCAATATATAATTATTTAATTACTATCAATAAGCTATACTATAATCAATTTATCTAAGAACCGCCACCGCAAGAAATGCCCAGTTCAATAACAGAGCACCAACAAAACCACATTTCAGCCTATATTCTGAGACAACACTATAGACGTACTCGTAGTATGGAGGGAGGAGCGACGATGGCGACGCGCGACTCTATTAGAGCACCACTCAATAATTCAGTCTTCGTATTGTATCAGTTTATTAGTATTACAGAATTAACTGTTAATTGAACGATACAAATAATGATAAATAACGTCCTGTTACTAAATTCTATGGCAGTACCTATCTATGATAATATGAGGACATAGGATGATACTAATTTGTTGCACTTGGTGGATGCTTCTAAGTTATAGCTTAAGTGATATTATAAAATACTTTTATATTACATAAAACTAGCGGGACTCGAGGCTGACCTCATGATCTACACTCTACACATATTGCGCCTTATACTTGAACCATTTTTTTTTGTTTTTCTTTTAACGTTGGAAAATGCATTTACGCATACCACATACCATAGGTTGATCGAAGTACTAGATTTTTAAGTTTTACTAGATTTTCTAACAATTTATCCTAATAATAAGTATATTTTATTTAAATTGTTGAATATAATCCGACTATTTGTAAACTTAGTATACTTTATGTATGAACAACAAATAATATGTTTATATATCTACATATAGCAAGTGGCTAGCTAGCAGACTCAACACGCAGTATTCACTAGACAGTGTGTTAAATATATGAATGTCAGCTCATAAATACGCTAGTGACTGTAGTAAAGCAACTACACGACAGTAAATCGTGGTAAAGTTACACTTCACCAAATGTAGTACATCTATGCGCAATCAGAATCGGCGTCGAATTAATCGCAATAAATCGTAAGAGCTGAATGCATCGTCTGAATAATTCAGAGCTCCTCGTTCCCTCTATTGTGAGTGACCCGCGTATTGTTCGATTATTGCGCCACACAATGTGAGGGATTTTTTCTGAAAATTCGTAAAAGTTTTGTGCACCGTGGTATTATCTTCTGAGATTGTAAGTTTATTAGTTTTTAAACACAATATAGCCTTAAGAAATCTCTCTCTCTCACACACACACACACACACACACACACTCTCTCTCCTTCTGTCTCTACGTGTATTACCTCGTAAATTAATAATAATGATCATCGCTAATGAGCCCTCATAATAAGACAAGGTAAACAGGAACACACATCGGGGGGATCACTTAGGTCCTAGGTTAATCCTAAATAATAGTATAATATGCATATACGTGTGCGTGTGTGTGTGTGCATGTGCGTGTGACCTCGTCCATAATAAGGATTCTAATTATGCCGTAAAGTTGTCTAAAATTCTAAATAATTGAGTTTACATTTGTTTGTTTATTTATGTGTATCCGCCGTTAAAGAGTCCATAGCTTGGCAAAATATTTACTTATTATACCATATTGTATTTTTTAAATAATTAAACGATTAATGTTAAAAAATATATTTTATTGTCATTTTTTTCTGACGTAGAACTTAAACTAAAAATGAAGCCAACGAAGCCTTGGCAGCTGGCGACCGTATATGTTATTCTCTTAATCTAAGTTAACACTAAAGAATGTTCTAAAAAACATATTTACAACTAGCATTGCCCGCGGCTCCGCCCGCGTTCAGATGACCAGAAATCAAATTCTTAGGTTTTACATATTAGTATACTCTTACAATGCAGTTTTTGTATTTTTTCTCAAAAATGACATATTTTCCCGCTGTAAAAAGTATCCTATATGTTGACCCGAATAAGCTATCACCATAGCGAATTTCATCAAAATCCTTCCAGTGGTTTTTTTGTGATGCGGTAACAGACAGACAGACAAAAATTCTAAAAACGATAGATTCAGCCTCTGTATCGATAATATTAACTGATATATATGTCTATAATGACTATTTCAGTAAGATTTTCCAAAAAATATTTTATGTACAGATTCGGCTTAGTTACAATTTTATTATATAGATAGAAGAAAGCGACACTATCCCTGGAACTTTGACAAGATATCAATCTAAAAACTCTAAAGAATCTACAAAAACACTTTTAATAAAAATCATATTTGGGTCCTCTGACATTTCTTTCGATTCGTCATTTCAATGCCTACAATTTTTTTATAATTCTAATCTCCTCCAGTCTAATAGTAATTCAGATTAATATTTTTATCTATAAAAGTAGTAATAGTGTTGCTTAGTATTTTAACTTTAAATAATAGCGATCTAAATTAATATTTTGACTGTTTTAAATTACATTTAAAACAATAATATTGCATTAATAAATAATAATTATTTATAATTTTCTTTATGTTTATACATATTATAATAATAACAACAATAAATAATATTATTAATTAAGTTTTAAAAAAAATGTAACATTTGTAACACTAACAGCTAAAATTAAATAAATAATATTGCCATATTTAATTATAATACTTATTAAAAAAAATATAATAAGTTATAACAAATATTGTAAGTTTTTGAATCAATTTTGTGAAATAGTGGGTAGGCACTGTAACAAGTATATAACGCCTTTGAGATGTCTATAACCTTAGTCTCTCCCGTGACCATATTGCTGTAAAGCATTCGAAACGTCGGGAACCAAAAATCAAAATAAATCCGCGAAATAATCCGAAAAGATAGTTTTATTTAAAATATTGAAAGGTAATTTGATGTCATTTTTGAGTTTTTGAAATTGTTTTGTAAAATTGTGGGTAGACACTGTCTGTGACAAGTATGTAATGCCTTTAAGACGTCTAATACCTTAGGGATAAGTCTCTCCCATGACCATGATTGCGGAATAAATAATAAATTCTAAGTTTATAAATATAAATAATAAATCATCATTGCGTAAAAAATAATAATAAATAAAAAAGCGACTACTTTAAATACGACTATTTTAAATAAAAGATAGTTTTATTTAAAATAGTCATATGTTCTTATGTCATAAAATAACTTTTAATCGACTTATCACGCATGAAGTTCTGAACAACTAGTAATATATATGTATATTTCCACTATACTGCATATACACTACACTGTAATATCAGACTGAGAAATAATATATACAGAGTTTCATAGAACTACACATGAAGCCAAACAACAATGTTTTAAAATATTATACAATTAGCAATCTGTATACCGAATGATAAGTAAGTAAATGTTAATAAATAAAAGAACTAAAGAATTTCATTATAGAACTAATGCAATACTTTTGTTTTGTTTTAATATTACATTCCCAAAAATTTTATATTTAACTACCTATTACATATTATATAAAACTAGCGATTCATCCTCGCTCCGCTCGAGTTCATACCTACGTCTTAACGGTTAGTATTAACTCAGAGATGAAATATTTTCCCGCGATAAAAAGTATCCTAAATGCTACCCGGATAACCAGCTATCATCATACCAAATTTCATCAAAATCTGTCCAGTGGTTTTCTCGTGGTTCGTTCCCAGACAGACAGACAAAAATTCTACAAACTATAGACTCGGTCACTGCATCGATAATAATGACTATTTCAATCAGATTTTATTATATGTATAGATATAATTATAGATTTCCATTCACGCTACTATTTTCGACATAGACATTTATTTTGGCGGACTCCGTTTTTATAATTCTTTAGTCTGAGACAATAATATAAATAGTTAAAATAAATCATGTAATACTATCAAAATCATGTAAGCATTATAATATAAATTTACGTTGAATAAAGTCATAGATAAAACTAGTGAATAAAAATGGAGTCCAAGGCAGGTATGGAATATTAATGACGTCATTACTCAGTAAGGTTCTGCAGTAAGAAGCTGTGACCTGTAAACTGCGATCGACCTTCCTCACCGCGCCTCCTCTATCAATAGGTATAATGCAAAAATATTAAACGCTTCTTCATTTTAAACGTCAGAATAAGTCAATATTTTTAAAAAATATGTTATATTCATTGATATATAAAAACGTAGATATCCATTTCCTGACAAACTCTTCAAAAAGTGGCTTCGACATGTGACGTTAAGTCAAACCAAAGAATAAAATTCAAAAATCAAAAGTCCTAATTGTCTAAACACAAATTCTAACTTACACTCACTACACAAAGTACTTTTTTAAACGAAACAAAATGCGTTTTAATTTTGTCATCCGAAAAACAATATATATTAGACATTTGAAAAAAGTGCAATTCAATTTTGAATTATGCACTTTTTTTGAGGATACTTTTGAACATGCTAATAGTTTATCTTATAATATCAATTATATCAATGATTATATTATAACAATTTTAATACATCATCAATATTTTAAAAGAAATCTACTTTACTTATCTAAATTTCAAGATTTGGAATTTCAGTAAAACCACTTAGAAGTTTTGCGTATATTGAGCTTATGTAGACTTAATATTAGCATCTTGAAGTACAAGTGTTAGACCGATCTGACCTACAAAACGGTTTACCATATTAAGCTCCCGAAGTAACTGTTTGCTCCAAATAGTATCCCACGGGGTCAACTTGATCAACATAAAATGTAGCCTACATCCCTCATCGGCATAAGAACGACTATAAATACATACATATAAGTATATTTATATAATTATCAAATTAAATGTATAACTAAGAATATTCTGAAAACAAAATCAAGAGTCAACGAGTTAAAGTTAAAAAAATAGCTCAAATATCTCTTATTAGATATCCAATTATGTAAATAGGCCTTAGCCTATTTACACACACAAAAGACTTTATTGTCTTTTTTCTTGTGTTTGTCAACCGATTTTCTTTTTTGTTTAGTGGCTATTGACAAAATTTTGGAAATAATATTTTGTACAGATAAGTAAATTCTATTCATAAATTTGTATGTAGTTTTTCCTCAAATTTTCAATAATGATTATGGTCGAATTTCGAACATTGTGCGAACACTAGTTATAATAAAAATAAATAACGATACTGTGTTGCTATATAAAAAAGCAGTCATGAGGACTGGCGACTAAAGTAAAAACTTAAAACTATAAACAAACAGTTGTTATTTTTGGATATTCAAATTAATTGTTTGATCTTAAATTAAAATCTGTAAATTAAAACTGTTTACATTTATCTGGTTTTGACATCTATCGGAATTCTGAGTCTTAACACGTCACGTGACCATGTTGATGATGACTTACATGAATTTACTGCCCATCCAAACCCGCCTATAGAAGTTTTCACTTCAAAAATAAAATGGAAATACTTTGGAATTTAAAATATTAGTAAGAATAATCTAAAACTGTTAATTAAATAAATTTCAAAACACGTAGAAGCTTGATCAGGTAAGCCTATCTGTAAACTAAACAGGTCCGAAAACACAAAGCCTTAGAATAGTGCAGGTATCTTTTCTCTACAATTAATCGTCTCCTTGCGTTGCAGTTGTTGAATAATTCAGAGTTGTCCTAATTTCCGTCAACATCCATTGTGTATGAGACGTCCCGCGTCGCTCCGTTGCGGTCGAAGCGATGAGAGCGATCGAATTGTTTTCTGATGACAATTGCTTTCGAGACTCACTTTGAGTTTAGTAAAGGACAAGATTTTTTTTAAATTCAAGGAGTAGTTGGATGACTTTTTTTATATAAATTTATTTATTTATTTAGTTGTTATTTTTATATTTATTATTTTTATATTTTGTTAGTATTGAAAAATTAAACTTTTTACTAAGTGTAAGATTGATTTTATAAAAATAGCATTTTTATAGCGTAATGTAAATTTCAAGTTATTTTTCGAGATACGTATATTTGAAGGATGATGAAATATACTTTTTTTTTTTGTTTTAGTGCTAGAATAAATTATTATGTAGAAAAGTTGGTTTTTCCCGACGTCTAAGGAACACAATTGATTAAAACACATCGGTTTTTCATCATCTTCTTCTTCTTAGTTAGCTGGCCACCGAGGTAAATTTATATAGTTACATAATGCATACGTACAAAGATATACTTGATATTATATTCAAAATATAAGATTTCAAACCATCTAATACCTACTTTGATGGTACGATTACTCTCATACCTTGACTGTGCCAGACCCTTTTTTTTTTTTTTTAACGTTGGGAAATGCATTTACGCACGACGTGTGGGACTCATCGGCGTAATACAGCCAGTACTACCCACTAAAACCCAACAAAACCTTCCCCCGTCTTAATGGGGCGTCGGAGGATCGCTTACGCATTCAACTACGACGCCCCGACGGCAGGTCTGCCGAAGCAGACCACCACAACCATGGGGTTGCTCCACAGTCCACTCTGCTATCAGAGAAGTACCAGGAGCAACCCGCATGGTACACCGCCCCCCAAAGAGGGCCACCTCCCACCGCCCACCGAAGTGGGCAACCTCCTTTGCGTTTCTTAGCTTCGCGCCCGGTTGGATTGCCGGGCACTACTGAGCCCCCCACCACGACAAGGTGAACGCACGTTGGGGGGGACTGTGCCAGACCCTTCATAGACGTGCATATAACAACTCACTAAAACTTTATCGCATTGAATGAATGCATTGGAATCCATATATTAGAAACCGGCAAACGAACCAAAATTTAAGTTCATTTCTACGTCCCTATGCTACATTTATATTATACACTCGTGCAAAGATGTTGTTTAGAAAGTGCCTATGTTCGTATTTTAGGAAGTTACAAAAACGGATAGATACGAGTAGCTCGTTTTGTTGCAAGTTTTCGCCCCCGCCCGCCCGTCCGTCCGTCCGTCAGTGTGAACAGTTTCAGGGCACTGTAAATGTAATTTTGTATGTCGTCGTTGTGGATAGATTACTTTTATATGTAACGCTTTCAATAGTTCAAAGCTATATCAAATAAACTATAACATAAATGTAATTTTTTTTCTTATATTTTAACTTGTTAAAAACCTTTTTTTTTTTATCGTCGAGAAATGCATTTACGCATACCACCTGATCCCCCAGGTGGTGATGTGGGGCTCACCGGCTAGAAGAGCCGGTACTACCCACTAAAACCCGACATCCCTTCCCCCCGCCTTAGTGTGACGCCGCAGGATCGCTTGCGCATAACTACTACGGCGCCCCGGCGGCAGGTCTGCCTAAATACTAGGCAAACCACCAAACCAATGGGGCTGCTCCACAGTCAACTCTGCTACGTCAGAGAGGTACCCGGAGCAGCCCCATAAAACCAAAACACTGCCCACCGAAGTGGGCCACCTCCAATCGGCTGCAGAGGACAGGGAGAGCGGCAACGAAACACCGACACTCCTCTTCCCCTGCAGCCCCACCGCGTCCGCCATCACACGGTGGCGGCCCCGTCTAGGCCGCGGAAGGTAGGGAGAACGGCGCACCGAAATACCGGCACTCCTCTCCCGCCGCGGCCTACCCCTCCGCCGAATGCGGGCCTGCGACCACAGTCCCGCAACCGGCACCCATCATCCGGTTGTGGGATCAAGCGGTCCCACCACCGGTGGCCGCAACGTCTTCGGCTCGAGGCCTAGACGAGCGGCCCCATCCAAGCCATTTGGTCCGCGCCGGATTTCTCCGGTACCACCCGCCCCTCTAAGCGGGTGGCATGCCCCTATCCGCCACCTGGGGACGCGCCCGGTAGGAGTTGGCTTCTCCCCCGGGAACTTGTTAAAAACCTAACCTAACCTAATCTAACGACTAACCAGAAGATAACTAAAAAATTAAAAATCTTAAAAAAATCACTTAATAAGAAAAAAAAATTTCTAAACGTTAGTTTTAACGAAGGACGCGTTCAAACTCGGAATTGAAGTGCCTATTTGTTTGTCTATTTGTATTTTAATATTAATATATTAGATTGTATAATTTCTTTGCTATAAATTAATAAACTTTTTCATTAAACCTTATAGTTCCATTAATATTCATATTGGTATTTCTTTATATATATTTTTACAATTGCTTTTAACTTTTCTTTACAATAAAAATAAGTATTGTATAATTATTGTTTTTGAAGAAAGTTACGACATTTAACGAAGTTTGTTAATTTTTTCCAAAACTTTCTAGATTCTACCACACATACAAGTTTCCTTACAATTTTTCCTTCACAGTAAGGCGATTGGCAATCATACTAAAATAATTCCCACGTGAGAAT
Organism: Brenthis ino; assembly: GCA_921882275.1. Taxonomy (NCBI): domain Eukaryota; kingdom Metazoa; phylum Arthropoda; class Insecta; order Lepidoptera; family Nymphalidae; genus Brenthis; species Brenthis ino. The sequence continues at coordinate 8,805,462 of OV170233.1, forward strand.
GTCGGAAGTGCGCAACTCGGGATTAGAACCCGCTTCACTTAGTTTCTCAAGAGTGATTGAAGAGTAAATATTATTACGCAAGGAGGAAGTATCGAACGATATAGATGTTGCTTAAAATAAAGGGACTAAACGTATTTCATTAGGCTCTTCGAACTTCCATAGAGACTACCATATCACATCTACGCAGTTACATAGAGAAATATAAAAATGTGTGAAACAACTACAGTTCTCCTCAAAGGGACATATATTTACAAGCGCAAACAACTAGGTGTACACTTTCAACGCATATTGAAAAGCTGGATTTTTTTTATCTTTTTTTACCTTTACGATGTACAAAGAGTCACTCAATCGTATCTTGTGAAAACTTATAGTGATATTATAGTGAAAGTTAGTATTATGATAGTGCGTTCTGTAGATCTATTTTTTTCTAAAGATTACGATTATTTAAATACTAGCGATTCACCCTCGCTTTGCTCGGGTTGGCCCTAGCTTGATACCCCAAACAAACTTTCATCCCCATTTTTACCCCCTTAACGGTTTATTTCTGCGATAAAAAGTATTCTATGTCCTTCGCAGGGTCTTAAACTATCTTCTTACCAAATTTCATCCGGGTCAACAAATAGGATCCTTCTGACCGCGAGAAAATATCTCATTTGTGAGAAAAAATATAAAAACTGCATTGTAAGAATATACTAATATGTAAGACTAAGAATTTGGTTTTTGGTCATCTGAACGCCGGCGGAGCCGCGGGCAATGCTAGTACAAAATAAACAAGAACATTGAATTTGGCAATGTTGGCCCATTGGTAACGCGTTTTATAGAAAAACTACGCTAGTATAAAGCTCGGGTCTTGTACCTCTGATATTCATATATAGGAAACATTTCCAACATGCTTACTGCTTGCCATACAGTGAGGGAAGACATGGTGAGGAAACTTGCATGTCTGGGAGAACCTAACCAGTTTTCGAAAAACATATGAAGATCGCTAACTCACGCTTTGCCGACGTGGTGATCCCCCTCGTATTTATAAAAAGCAAGGAATTAGTACAAACAATGAAATCTGTAAACTTATCTTATGTAATATTAAATCTTTTAAAAATAAGCGCACATTAAAGACTATTTAAAATTATTAAAAGACAATAAGACCTCAAAACTCATTTTCCAAATCTTTGTTTCAAACCGTGCAAACGATTGAAAAAGATAAGAAAAAGGTTCCAATACCTTTTATCTTACACTCATGTGCAGCCAACCGCCCGCCCGACGCCCGCCCGCCGACCGCCCGCCCCGGCTAACGCGGAAGCCCGATCATTTCAATTTCACAGAAACATTCGACTTGAAACTTTTTCACCCACTTCTTGCTTCGCTGCTCATTACAAGAGTTTCTTTTCAAGCGGTTAAATTTTAATATTACGATAAGTAAATAATTTCTATTATTATTTTGTTTGTGTCCAATTCGTTGTATTATTTTTCATTAATATTTTCTTTTTAGTACATTTTTACGCTTAAGAATTTCTATATTATTTAAATTATCAAAATATGTACCGCACAGATGAAATTACAATTATTTACATAGGAGTATTATGTTTCGCAGCTTCATTCTTTGCGATTTGGATTCACATATTGTAGATGTATTTCCAACTATCAGCCTAGCACGGAATTTTATAGTTTTTTTTTTTTAAGTAGCAACACTTTATTTCAAATATCCTACTTCCTAATCCCCACCTATCCATACTTCCTCTTTGCAATATTTCGTGTGGCTTGTCATTATGTTTTTCCGTGCTGAAGCCTACGCACGTCAAAACTCGACTCAATCAAAATGGGGAAGAAAAGAAAACGTGACAAAAGTGAAGAATCTATTCGAAAAAAGATAAGAAAATTGGAAAGTAAACTGCAGAATCGTCGAAGAATAATTTCATCAGACGAAGATATTCAGAGTTAGTATTTTTTTCCTCAAAAAGTGACGGTAAATGTAAATAAAATATTTGCTAAATTAATATATTTAAATTTTTATTGCATAATTTTATTTTTTGTTCACTTTGACTTTACACTATTTAATTTTTTACCGTTAAAATTTGATATACTACAAATTCAAATGTATAAACACAAGTGATGCGTTTTTACCGTCACGCTTAATTTGATGCGTTTTTACCATCATATAAGGCAGCTGATGCGTTTTTACCATCATGCTTGCCACATTCGACGATCCTGAGATCGTTTTTAGTGATATGTGATAAATATTCACAGGTCCATGCGAAGACCAGTTTCTACAAGCAGACAAGATGACAGGTGTGCTCACACCATGTTCGCCCCATACAGTGGAGACACACAATTCTGAGCATCAAGATAGTTCTCAGTTTTTCCCTGCAGACCCAGCTACAGAACCAATAAAAACTGTTGACCATAAGCTAGATGAGGGTATTTTAGAAATACTTGGGAATGCACCTGAACCAGACACCACGCTAGGAAAACCTATCCATAAGGACATAGCTGCCAAATGGATTGAGGTATTAAAGAAAGGATTAAATAAGGAACAAAAAGATCTATTGGCCAAGAAATATTTAGTTCCTAGTAACTGCGAGTTACTCGTTCCTGAAGTAAAAGTTACTTTACTTGAACAATTTATAAAAAGAGACACTTCTTTAATGAACAGACAAAAACGATTCGCCAATGCTCTTTCGGCGCTAGGTCAATCCATTTAATTAATTATTTCTACAAATTGTGAGCAAGGGTTAAAACAAAAAGTTTTAAAACCTGTCAGTGATGTTTGTAAAATTTTATGTGATATGCATCATTACGAAACAAAAACAAGGCGAAAGTTTGTCATTGCTTCCATCAATACTAGCTTAAAAGATACATTGGCGAACTCTGAAGCTGACAAGTTTCTTTTCGGAGATAACATGTCAGAAAAGCTTAAGACAGCAAAAACTGTACGACGCTCTGCTGAAGCACTAAAGGTGACACAAGCACCATTTTCTAGGGCTAACTTTTCTAATAATAAATCTTTTAACAGCAAGAATAATTTAAACTACAAGCCCCTGCATCAAAAGACAACAGGCAGGCAACATGCAGGGAGGCCGTATGCAGTCCTGCCACCACGGCACCAGAACAGCAGTTCGCAACGGCAGACTCACTGGATGCAGCGGCCGCCTCCACCACCGCCGCCCTCTTCACACCAACCACCTCCGCCGATACGCAGGTCGGCTCGCAAATAAATGAGGTACCGTACGCAGGCCGATTAAAGTTATTTATATCTAATTGGTATAAGATCACTAGTGATCCCACAGTTTTATCTTGGATTGATGGATATAGAATTCCCTTTATTTCTTTACCAATGCAAGTAAATTGTCCTTTAATATATTCTGATTCTATAATTGAATCATATGATTATGAAAAATCAATTGCAAAATTATTAAAAATTGGAGCTATATATAAATGTAGTCATGAAATTTTTTAATTTTTATCACGAATATTTCTAGTTCCTAAGCCTAATGGTGAAAAAAGGTTAATTTTAAACTTATGGAAGATTATCGCACTGCATCAAAGCTTATAAATTAACTAAAAACTGTTATATGGCGTCCTTAGATTTGAAAGACGCTTATTTTTTAATTAATATAAATAAATATCACAGGAAGTTTTTACGTTTTATGTATAACGGCTTTCAATTCACCTGTTTACCATTCGGTTTATGCACTGCACCATATGTATTCACAATGTTTTTAAAACCTGTCATAGAATATATTCGTAGTAAATATAATATTTTGTCAGTAATTTATCTCGATGATCTTTTATGTTTTGGAGAAAGTTTTCAAGAGTGTCAGAATAATGTTCATAACATTAAAAAATTGTTAATATCATTAGGTTTCATCATTAACACTGTTAAAAGTTCCTTAATCCCTAAACAACAATGTAAATTTTTAGGTTTTGTTTACGATTCAAAAAATATGTTTCTACAACTACCCGATGATAAAAATATAAAGTAAAAGAAATCTTATTGACATTTGTCAGATTAAAGAAATGTAAATTACGTGATTTTGCGAGATTTATAGGTTTGTTAATATCTGTTTGCCCTGCAGTAGAATATTCCTGGTTACATACAAAGCAGTTTGAGTACCATAAATATATGTGTCTACTTAAAAATTCTTCTTATGATCAAATAATTACTGATAGTTTAAAACCAGATAGAAATTGGTGGTTAGCTAATATAGATAATTCTTACTGTCTATTTAGATTTAACAATTATGACTTAGAGATTTTTTCTGATGCTTCTCTTACTGGATGGGGTGGTTATTGTGGTAGTAAAAAAGTCCATGGATTTTGGAAATTCGAGGAAACTTGTCTACACATTAATGAGTTAGAATTAAAAGCAGCTTTTTTCACATTAAAAGTGTTCACAAAAAAATTATTTGGCAAAGAAATTCTTTTACGTATTGATAATACAACCGCCATTTCGTGTATAAACAGAATGGGAAGTGTGCAATATCCTCATCTCTGTCAAATAAGCAAAGATATTTGGGAATGGTGTGAGACGCATAAATTGTATATTTTTGCATCATATATTAATACGAAGGATAATACAGAAGCAGATTCTTTGTCTCGTAAAAAGTTTCAGGGCACAGAATGGGAATTGGCAGACTATGCATTTCAAAAAATTGCGATAAATTTTGGTGATTTTGATATTGATTTATTTGCAAGTCGGTGTAATGCAAAATGTAAAAAATATATTACTTGGAAAAGAGATCCCGATGCACTAGCTGTTGATGCCTTTTCTGTGTCCTGGAAAAACATATTTTTTTATGCCTTTCCTCCATTTATTTTAATATTGAAAGTTTTGCGAAAAATAATATCAGATAAAGCAGAAGGTGTATTAGTTGTTCCATACTGGCCTACACAACCGTGGTTCCCCTTATTTAATAAATTAATTTGTTCACCATGTATATATTTTGAGCCAAACGTTAATTTACTAACTTCTCCTTTCAGATCATCACACAGTCTTCATCAGACCTTGTGCTTAGTAGCCGCGAAGTTGTCAGGAAAACATATTTAAAAATGGGTCTGACATCTAGAACCGTAGATATTCTAATGAATTCACTTTCAGATAATACTTACAAACAGTATGACAGTTGCATAAGGTCTTGGTTAGGGATTTGTAAAAATAAAAATCACGATTTTTCCTATATGTCTATTCCTGTTATATTAGATTATATGAGTGAATGTTTTCATAAAGGAGTTAAGTATGGAACAATAAATTTACACAAATCTGCCTTATCTCTATTATTTCCTAATATTCTTAAGGATGATTGTATTAAAAGATTTATGAAAGGGGTTTTCAGAACTAGACCTTCTCAACCTAAATATAGTATTACGTGGGACCCTAGTATTGTTCTTAATTAATTGTCTGCACAGTGGCCACATGAAGGTCTCGATCTTGAAATTCTCTCGAAAAAAGTTATAACTTTGTTGGCTCTGGTCACAGCACATCGCGTACAGACTCTAGCTTTGATAAAGATTCCTAATACTGAAGTAGATGACTCACATAATATGATAAAAATTCCTGATCTTGTAAAAACATCTCGACCAAATTCATTTCAACCTATTCTAAAATTGCCATTCTATAATGAAAAACAATGTATATGCCCAGCAAAGTGTTTGTTAGATTACATAAATAAAACTAGCTCCTTACGTGATTCTAAAATTATTTTCTTATTTATTAGTTATAAAAAACCATATAAAAAATTAACTTCACAGACCTTAAGAACACACTTAATAAAAGTGGCATAAACACTCCTATTTTTACCGCACATAGTACGCGACATGCAGCTACGTCCATAGCCAACAAACTTGGTGTTAATATAGATGTAATTAGAAAGACTGCCGGTTGGAGTCAATCATCTGCAACTTTTGCCAGATTTTATAATAAAGAAATTATTGTTGATAATTTTGCTCATTCGGTACTTTCCTCTGAAAGTGTTAAGAATTAAAATATAATTAAAGGTATAGAAAGAATTAAATACACAAAATGATAATAAAAATTTATGTTCATACTTACATGTCTTTTAATACTTACCTGTTTTCATATTACATTCATAGTTACATTTTATATTTGCTATATTTCTCTGAACATCCTACAATATGTGAATCCAAATCGCAAAGAATGAAGCTGCGAAACATAATTGAAGATCAAACGAACTTACCAAGTGAAGTTCGATCACAATTATGTGAGCAGCTTCATTCGACGCGATTTATATAAACCCACCCTACATAATAAAATATTAACATAATTACATTTCTACCTTCAAAAGGACTTAATATAATTTCGTATATACCCAGCCCTAGTTTTAACAAATTAAAAACGACAAATATAAAATGGTAATAATCTTTAAACTAAATGACAAGCCACACGAAATATTGCAAAGAGGAAGTATGGATAGGTGGGGATTAGGAAGTAGGATATTTGAAATAAAGTGTTGCTACTTAAAAAAAAAACTATAAAATTCCGTGCTAGGCTGATAGTTGGAAATACATCTACAATATGTGAATCCAAATCGCGTCGAATGAAGCTGCTCACATAATTGTGATCGAACTTCACTTGGTAAGTTCGTTTGATCTTCAATTATACTTCAGTTAGATAATAATAGACGCATACTTAAATAAATTAATTCTAACTTACGAGCTCGACCTGGGAGGCAAAATAGAAATATATAAATTAGTAAAGTATATCATATAAATGAAATAAAAATGTTCCTTAAGATGATAAAGATAGTTAATAACTAAGCACAAAAAAGGAATAAGCTGAAGAGACAGTGGGCTGGTCACATTTATTGCAGAACAGTCTGATGACTGATGGAATTGACGGGTTCGAGAATGGAGAACATGGAGAATGGATGGAGAACTAAGGCAAACTCTTCAAGTAGTAGGAGCGTCTATGTTCGCATAGTGGTTGGCAGCTTTTGTACACGAAGAACTAAAGATAAAGCATAATGACATGCCCTATGTATAGGTGTGGACGAAAGGAGGTTGGTAATGATGATGATAAACATAAAATTCTTTATTTCTGTAAAGCTATTTCTTTGAAAAATCATAATATTTATAGAATAATTTTGAATCTAGGCTACTACGAGTAGACTCATATGTATTTAGAGTGTTTAAGAAGCTTGGAATATCACAGTATATAAGAAATTTTGTGAGTGTTTAAAACATTTATACACAGAAATACATATATCTCGATTTTACTTTAATTCTAAAATTTACGCAATAAAAATAATTCTAATTAATTAAATCTTAAAGAAATGTAATATAAATAAATTCTTAATATTAGTATAAACTAAATATAATAATAAAAAATGTCCAAATTGTTATCAATCAAAACGAAATTATTAAACAAAATTCGAAATAATTTTCTAGTAATAAAGTCATTTTTCATAGCTCTCAGAGCGTCGCCGCACAAAAGGGTGATTTTATACCCCATTACGCTATAGAGGGATGTGAGTCGACACTTTATTTACATTAACGCTTTACGAGAGTAAAAATTATTGTTTTAATGAACGATAATGACAAAACGCGGGAAGCTTTTGATACTAATATAATGTTAGAACTTATTTTTTTGTTACTTTATAAAATACTAGCATTGCCCCCGGCTCCGCCGGCGTCTAGATGACCAAGAACCAAATTCTTGCAGTTTTTATATTTTTTCTCAGAAATGAGATGTTTTCCCCCGTTAAAAAGTATCCCATATGTTGACCCGGATAACCAGCTATCACCATACCAAATTTCATCTAAATCCCTTTAGTGGTTTTTCTGTGATGCGGTAACAGATAGACAGACAAACAGACAGACAGAGAAAAATTCTAAAAACTATAGATTTGGCCTCAGTATCGATAATGATGTTTATTTCAATAAGATTTTCTAAAAATATTTAATGTACAGATTCGGCTTAGTTACAATGTTATTATATGTATGGATGACGTAATATAATTTCTTGTGATAACATTAGATACTCTGTTCATTTTTACTTATACGGCAGAATAAACGCAAGAATTACTGAATTTTATATGTACTAGTATATAGAGTTTCTATTAAATGAGAAAATGTTTTTTTCTAGCCACGCTAGAGTGGGAACCGCGGGATGGTTTCTCGTCAACGTTCCTACAGGTCATCAGGGTAGTTACTGGTTACGATACTGTATGAACTCGGAACATTCTAATATAGGCGAAGATATGGACTAGGCGGCCTTCGTGGTTCGAGTGCGCAGAAGCGTTTGAGTTCGTGTGCAAGTTATCCTACACCGTTCCATTATAGCGATGGAATATTTCGCAGTGGTTTTAGTGATTCGAGTCTTACAGTACCTTGCCCATTGATGGCCACCATGTCCCTATAAAGGGTTCCCATAGCAAAAAGGGAAAGTAAAATATAGAAAACTGTAGAAAGAAAGGGTTTCACAATTTCACAATAGAAGCAATGCGCCATGATTGTTGTTGTCATGGTTTAAGATCGGTTCTCGTGGAAAGCTTTAGGAAGCTTATATCCAGCGGTATTCTGATTCATTGGGCTGAGACGATGATGATGAAGTAGTTTTATTGCAAAGAACTCTACTTACCTTTTCCCTGAAAAAATATTTTGTCTATACATAGAGAGACAACAAATATTGATCAAATAAATCCCAAGCTAATCGCATAACATGCAGAACAAATAAACACCCAGATCGACCTACTACGTACATAGAATAAAGTCAAACAATATGAAAATTTTCTACCACGCTATTATTATTTCTATAGACAATTTTCTCTTATGTAAGCAAGAAAGTTTACTTTTATATTATATATAACTGTCATCCTTCATAATTGAATACATAAAGAGCTTTTACTCCATTCAAAGCTCCGATACATTATAGATTGCATTTGGAAACAATGCAAGTAATTCAGAACGCTCGGGCGACGGCGGCAACCTAATGAACTCATATGCTTTACTTTCCGATAATGTACGTATATAAAATTAGTTTTAGTGTACGAGTTGTAGAGTTCTAAAATACAAATTTACTATTAGTAAAATACATAATACAAATAGATATATTGGCACAGCACCATCTATTTCCATGGTTAGCTACGAGACTTGTGTTATGGATACCAAATAGTTGATACACTACACGTATGTAACTTTAAATACATACATATCATAAATATAAACACCCATAACCGGAGTACTAACATTCGTGCTCATCATGCAAATGAATGCCCCAACGGGACTCAAACACACGACCGCTGGCACGCCATGTAGAGTTACTATAAAGTGAGCCAAACGTGTCGTCAATCAAAAGTAAAAGAGAACAGAAAGAAAGTAATGAAATAAGTTAATAATTCAAAATTTTTACTTCTTAATTAATTTAAGAGCAGATATATAATTCTAGTGGGTAAACAAACCTAATGGTCGAGGAAAGCCGCAGTATAAGGTTAATCCAAGAAGTAAAAAGAGCTGACCTTAATAACAAGTGCGATGGGTCAGAGACAATACGGCTTTGTTCACTTGAACCTCGACATGGACAATGGAATAGTTTTAAAGGAACGTTGCAACAATCTCGGCGGCCAGAGAGCGGCGACGGAGACGGGCAACGCAGCACCGAGGGCAGTTAGATAAATAGAGTTAATTGATTATTGTGCTTCTACAACAGTACGTTACTTAGAATTTAATATGACTTTTTTCTTTAACAAAATCATTGTAATAATATTATTTATTTTTTATTTTACAAAATTTTGCCACCAGTTTTTTAGTTCACTAGCATCTCACCCTCGCTTCGCTCGGGTCCGTCCCTAGGTTGATTCCCCGTACAAACTTTTATCCCCATTTTCAGCTCTTTAAATGATTATTTTCGGGATAAAAACTATTCTATGTCCTTCCCAGGGTCCCAAACTATCTTCTTACCAAATTTCATCTAAATCGGTTCAGAAGTTTCGGAACCTATTCAGTATAAGCAAACAAACAATCAAATCTTTCCTCTTTATAATATACCTTACCCTACTACGAACTGCCTAACAATATAATCTATGTGAATCTACACAGAGTCAGTAATTCTTTTTATGGACAATGTATACGCTTGTACAACAGGATCCCAGAAAATGTTCAAAAGGCTTCTATCGCCAAATTCAAAAAAAATTGTTAAAGAACGTTTGTGTGCTAAAGGTACATATACATATACATACAATAAATGATTTTATAGAAGATGGCACACCTTGGGAATGAAATGATCGCCTCCAGGCTACTTCAACTCGATAGAAATATTGTAAATTATAATTTTACTTTAAAAAAAGATTATACTTTAAGAAAAGATAATAAGGCTTCTTCTTTCCAAACTGGTAGTAAACTCATGACGTTCAGTAAAAAATTGTAATAATTTAATACTGAATATTTTGATTTGATTTGATACTCCAAGTCGTACTCCATCTCTCATTTCAGTGTGAAGGAGTAACAAACTTTTGTATTTATTTTTCATGTAAATTTAGTACGTAAATTAGTAGTCTAATAAAGTAGCCTATAGCAATGTAAACAGTAACAGTAAAGTTGCCTTAAAACGCCCTATAGCAATACGGATCTAAAACCTAAGCACAACCTGCCAATGAAAATCCTCAATTCAATCCGATTTTATTCTTAATGGCTTCAAATATGAAAATCCTATAAAAAATTAATTACTATTATTTGAAAATTACAACAAACAAACCGAGAGGCATCATTTTTTAACTGTTATTTCTATTTTATTAATAATAACAACTACTAATAAATAAGATTTATGTGTATGTTAGTTGTTGTTAAAAAATACATTTTTTATAAGTCAACCAAAAACAAACCTATCCCTCGGGAACCATATATTTTTCCGGGATAAATAGCCTATGTATTATTCCAGGCCATAATCTATCTCTGTGCCAAATTTCATCCAGATCTGACCAGCCGTTCTGGCGTGAAAGAGTAACAAACATCCATACATCCATACCACAAACTTTCACATTTATAATATTAGTATAGATTCTACACTAATATTACAAATGTGATAAATGTGAAATGTATAATATACGTGTCATCCATATATATAAAAGAAAGTCGTGTTAGTTACACTATTTATAATTCAAGAACGGCTGAACCGATTTGGCTGAAACTTGGTGGGGAGGTAGCTTAGAACCAGGAGACGGACATAGGATACTTTTTAGCCCGTTCGACTGCGTTCCCGTATACAAGACTCAAGAACGGCTGGACCAATTTTTATGATATTTGAATTTTTGGATTTCTCTCATTCCAATAGGTTAATACCTTAAAACGTCAGAAAAATTAACGAAAAAAAAATTATATGGCTAATAACACTGGCTAATAACTATTTATATCTATTTAAAACGTACCTAGCGACGAACCCGAGCGAAGCGAGGGTGAGCCGCTAGTGTGACTAAATAAAAAAGCATGCAAATCTGAGAACAGCTATTGTGTACATCGTCGAGTCTTAAAATCTATACATACTCGTATAACAAAATTCAAACTAAGTCAAATCTGTACATTAAATATTTTTTGGAAAATCTAATTAAAATAGACAATATCGATACAGAGTCCGAATCTATAGTTTTTAGAATTTTTGTCTGTCTGTCTGTTACCGCATCACGAGAAAACCACTAGACAGATTTTGATGAAATTTGGTATGATGATAGCTGGTTATCCGGGTAAACATATAAGATACTTTTTACCGCGGGAAAATATCTCATTTCTGAGAAAAAATACAAAAACTGCATCGTAAGAGTATACTAATATGTAAAACCTAAGAATTTGGTTTTTAGTCATCTGAACGCGGGCGGAGCCGCAGGCGATGCTAGTATTATATATTTGACAGTAGAATTGACAGTAGATAGATCAGAGGACAGAGTGAGCAGTAAGTAGGTCATTCATAATGCTCACTGCACCGCCTTATTAGCTAAGGGTCGATAGGAAATAGCAATCCTTCGATTATTTTACTTCGTCGTTTCTTTGTTAGTTGTTTTTTGGTATTTTTGCTGTAGATACATTGGAAAGTTCATGTCTTTTATCATATATATATAAAAGTATTTTTATCTATACATATAATAAATTGTAACTAAGCCGAATCTGTACATTAAATATTTTTTGGAAAATATTATTGAAATAGACATTATTCTCGATACAGAGGCCGAATCTATAGTTTTTAGAATTTTTGTCTGTCTGTCTGTTACCGCATCACAGAAAAACCACTGGAGGGATTTTGATGAAATTTAGTGTGGTGATAGATGGATATCCAGATCAAAAATATAGGATACTTTTTCCGCAGAAAAATTCCTCATTTCTGAGAAAAAATACAAAAACTGCAATGTAAGAGTATACTAATATGTAAAACCTAAGAATTTGGTTTTTGGTCATTTGAACGCGGGCGGAGCCGCGGGCAATGCTAGTCTATCTATATATCTTTAAGAATTTTAAAATATTCTATACGCATAGACGCATGAAGTCCGTCTACCTGCACTTGGCGAGTGTGGTGGGTTATTAAAAAAAACAATATACATTTTACACAGACAAAATCGCAATCAATCTATCAATAAATACAAAATATAATGCAATTATCCTATTACTGTTCCATTACATTTGTTATGTCAACAGTTCCTAATTTCAAATCAATAATAATTACTCAATGAACTCCTGATTGAATGTATGATGCATATTGTATTATAATTAGATTGGCCTCTTATCTTCAATAATTACACTACACTAATAAATGCTAAAATTTGTATGTGTGAACGTTTGTTACTCTTACACTCTAAGACGGCTGGACAGATTTGGATGTAATTTAATACACATATAGGTAGGTTATGTATTTTAAATAAAACTATTTTGTCGGATTTTTTCGCGGATTTATTTTGATTTTTGATTCCCGACGCGACGTTTCGAAAGCTTTACAGCAATCATGATCACGGGACGGACTGAGTCTCTCCGCGCGTCAGTCTGAGAAAAAATCCAAAAAGACATTTTTATTTAAAAGCTAAGAAAGTGTTACGTTATGTATAAAGTATGAACTGTAAAAACTGATAAAACACGAGTATATAATAATAATCTCTATTTACATACTCGTAGTTTGATTTACACAGTCTAGTTACACTATGCAATGTTTAGAGATTTTCTTCTGAAGGGTATACGTATAGGTGTAGGTATCTGTATATGTATAAACTATAAATACATATTACAGCTATAACCGCTGTAATATGTATTTATAGCAAGCTCATAAGAGCCGATGTTTTGTAACTAAGACAAAGCAAAGCGATGGCAGATTACAACTTAATAATACCTATGATGTAAAACGGTATATTTACCATTTTTTTGCACTTACCTTTGACCTCGTAACAGGGCTAATATATACTCGTAGGGGACTCATAAAGCATGCTAATTAATTTAATATAAAAATACTATGAGTGACAGTTGTACGCAAACTTAAATAAGAAATAATAATAAGTAATTAATTTACAAATATGGATAGGTATATTGGAAAAGATGAAAACAATAAAAGAGAGGGAAGATAATATTATATTCTATATAAGCAAAAAAGGTTCTAAAATGGCCAAAATAACGGCTCTCACTCCCCATGAAAGCGGTGAACACTGACAGCTCACTTAATATCGTAGCTAAATGTCATGGCGTCAATCAAATGGATGGCGGAAATACCAAAACAAAATTCTCCGCAAGATGCTGCAAACTAAACAAAATATAATGCACACTCTGAAACTTATTTTATTAGCCTATATACACAGTATTGTAAAAGGGTTAAAACTATATTTTATTTAATATTTTTGATCTTTTTATGCTTTAAGGATATCAATGCTGATATATTTACCAAAAATTGTAAATAAAATCGAGTCAAATATTTAAACTGGTAACATTTCCCTTTGAATCCGGTTATAGTTTTATTTATTCACATTTTTTTATTCTGCGGTCATAAAGCTACATATTTTACAATTAATGATAAAAAACCTGGTTCGAGTAATAGCTTTGCCTTATTACTATCACCTCCTTTATTGTTGACAACCAAAATAGAAGACGTAGGCAAAGGCGTAGGTAGTCGCATGTATAAAGAACTTACAATATTGTCAACTCATGTTTAATGATTTCTGTGAAAGAAATATATCGAAGAAATTGCTTCTTAGAAACATTTTTATAATTCTTAAATCGAAAACGTGACGTGAATTCTTCGGAGAATCTAATAGTGCACCAGAACCATACAATGAATAGTGTAGTTATATTAAAATGTAAATTTCTTTATGTCACTTGCTTGTGTTTATAATCAGACTAACTAAATATTTATATACTTATATAGTTACATTATTAGAATCGAAGCCGTGACGTCTTTCTTAGTTGAAGATGCAGATAGTTTTATTTAAAACTAGCGACGCACCCTCGCTTCTTTCGGGTTCGTCCCTAGCTTGATTCCCCATACAAACTTTCATCCCTATTTTCACTCCCTTAAAGGACGATTTCCGGGATAAAAAGTATCCTATGTACTTCCCAGAGTCACAAACTATCTTTTTACCAAATTTCATCTACATCGATTCAATAGATTCAGAGATTACCCATTAGTAACAAACTCACAAACTCACAAAATTTACCTCTTTATAATATTAGTATAGATGTCAAATATTCGCGGAAATATAAGAAAATACTATCTATACGTGTGTTTGTCATTTCTTCATGTTGTAAAATTTTAAAAATAAATGAAATTCAGATCTTTTTATTAACGTACCTAAAACATAAAAGGTACTGCGCCCAAAATCTAGTCAATCGTATGAAAATGTATTGTCATAAATTTTAAACTTATGAAGTTACGAGAAACAGTGCGAAAGGCTTGTGAAATAGAAACTCGCTGTACCGAAGAAATCATAAAAATCTCCATCGAACTCGATCTTATTTAAATTAAACTCTTGTGGTAGACTATAAGTTCCATATTATTATTAGATACTAGATAGCACCGATATGAGGCTCTACCCGCGTGTGTTTAGAAGTCGATGTTGGAAATCACTTAATTATAAATATACATTTATTATTTACTAGTTTAGTATTCACCCTCAACTCCGTTCGCGTATAAGGAGATTACGCGAGGTTATTAATACGAATTGTCCGATGTCATACGCCAATATCCTTTATCTGTAAGTGAAAAATTCAGAAATTAGTGAATACACACTAACCAACAAAAAATGTAATATATTATTATTTTGGTATCTGAACACAATATGGAATCAATATTTTAAAATCACTTATTCTTAGAGAATTTCACGTGTAAAATTTAATATTTTAATAGAAAATATTCTTAAAATAACAGTTTTAGTTAAAATTCACAAACTAAATCTTAAAACAACTTCTCGGAGGCTGGCAGGTCGCCGCTGTACCAACACTGCACTACTCCAGTCATTTCCATAGTTATTTTAATATTAACCATGTTTTTCCGCCCCGTATTTAGCTGTGCTAGATTCACTTCTATTGTTTCACAATTTTATTATATTCTTTAGATGATAATTACGTACCTACTGCTTATGTAATACTATTATTTTTTATATCAGGATCAAAAGGCTAATAGCCCTATAAGCTCTTTCTAATAAATATACTAATATTATACTCGTATAACGCTGTATTCGTTTGTTTGAACGCACTGAACTCTGAAATCATCAGCCGTGTATTTTTTTTTTTCAATTTACAGGTTATTTATTGAGGAACACGCTCCTACCGGAGAGCAGAGAGGTTATGTCTGCAAAAACTAGTCATAAGATAAAAGGTGTTCAGTGTTCATCTATAACCCGGATGAATTCAAAAGTTATGAAATTCATCTGTTTTATTTAATTACTTAACTGAATATAGTATATATAGATATATATGTTATATAACTTTATATAACCTAGATTTAAGTAAGTGCTTAAATACAAGTATACTTTAACCAGAGAATTACCACAAGAAATATAAACCAACGACTTAAATGATTGACTGCCGGATAGAAAATTCTGTTGAAAGCGATATAGAATAATTGATATCCTAGAAAAAGTACTCCCGTGGGACCGGGAAATTAGATGATTCTTCTGGCGCAGGGCGTTGTGATCTCTTTACTTCCGGCAAAACGGATTGCTAGTTAATAAATAAATAGCACTGCACTTGCATCAAACATCCGCCTCTTAGTTCTAAATTTTGTTTCAATAGCTTATTTTGTTTAACTGTAAATAGGTCAGGAGAGTTTAGGATTCACTCCATACAGACTAAGCCGCGCCAGGCAACGTGGGCGGACTCACTCGCCGCTGAATAAATTCCAACGTATTCGGATTGCGTGTATTACCATGTTATTACAATAAGATTCCTGCTTTGATTTAATTATAAAATGCAGTAGTAAAAGTAGTAATGGTGCATTCAGCATTCTTCTAAGTAATCTTTTAAAGTTTTCATAACATTTCAAACTTGAATTGATAGCAATCGAATTTTTTTCTGAAGATGTTTCTTGAAAACTAAATTGTCCACTATAGCAAACAAAACAAACAAAAAAGACTCATATTGAATTCTGAGCTTGCTGAGAAGAGCCAAAGAAACTCAACAAATGTTCTATTAAAATAATTACTCTCTCCTTTTTCACTCTTCACTTCTCTCGCTCTCTTTTTCTCATTGGTTTTATCAAAATGGACAATAATAAATAGGCAACAAACAGTACAACACTTCGCACACTCGCAGGATAGTCATCTCATAGAAGGAATTAATTGTATAAACTATATTATATTTTCATATATAAAATAATCGAATGGAACCCTGGCTGTTGTGATATCACACGTGTCGGTGAAACAAACCTTTTTATCTGATGTCAGCTCCATTTTTTTAATTTGATCCCGGCATAATGAATTATGAGAATGTGAGCGCTAAAAACTGCATGTGACATATAATATTATGTAGGTACTATGTAGGTACCTATACAATGTAATTTGTTTATCCATGATAACATATTTTTTAATCATATACGAGCGGTAATTAAGATTAAAATTTAGATTTGAAATAGAAGCACGTTTCTTTTCATTATTTTACCCTCAAATGGCTGAACAGGTATAGATGTAATTTAGTAAACAGATAAAGTAAAGCTTGGAGTAACATATAGGCTACTGTCAGGCCTAGGACCGAACCTGAAATAAGCGAGGGTTATCACTAGTTGTCTATAAAATTAAGGGAAAATTTGTTTGTTCTTAGTATATTATAAGCTTTCCGTATCTTGTAAAAATAATTAATAATTATTTTTCTTAGTTATAGGAATTTTAATACTTATTATCGTAGACATGGTCACGAGTGAGACTAAGGTCTTAGACTCAAAGTCATTATATAGTGGTCACAAATAGCATAAAATCCGAAAAGATAGTTTTATTTATAGGAATTTCCCAACATTGAGATATTAAAAAAAAAGTGTTGCTAGTTTTCTCACTACCACATAACGGGTATACATTTAAAGTAATTCTAAAGTCATATAAAAATGACTCATAGTTTTAAACAAGTTTCTGATTCTATTTCACGATCCATACAACATCATAAGCTCGGATGAGAGCCCGAGCGATACTCGTTAGAATTACCTTAAGTGAATTAAAATAGTTACATTTAACTTCATAATGGTTCATACGAAATTATATCTTAACAATATACATGAAAGTTTATTTTTCCTTACATAAACTGCTTCACCAATGTTAATCTCGAATATTATAAACTATGCCTCTGCCCGCGGTTAGTCTCTCATGAAATTTGGTTAAAAGGGAAGCTGTGTATTATTATATCTCCAAAACTCCACGAGAATAATAAAATATGTACATATCTTGCCTTTGCAAAGTGTATTCTATCTAGCTCCTACGAGACTAGCAGTCCCCTCAGCTTCGTCCGCGCGGGGATTTCTATTTAGTTTACTAATATACTTACATAGGTAGGTAATTGAACCACTTGTCTGATTCATACAAAATAACTACACTACGAGTTACGAGTACATCTGTACAACAAGAATATCCCACTGGGACAGTTCTAAAATTGGAAAAATTAAAATTTAGATTTAAGTAAAATTTAGAATGAAAATAGCTTAAATCCTAGATTAACACAAATCGACCTACCTTCATATAATCAATCAGATTCAACATTTAAATAAAAATATATGAAAAATTTAAATATTTATGTAACTAAGTATATTAAGTACCTATTTATTATAAAATATTTATAACTATAAATAACTTATTTTAGTTTATACTTAGTTTTTTGTCTATCTCTGCCGAATATTATTGCTGACCGTACAAGGCATCAAAGGGTCTGTACAATTTTTCTTCAAATTACTTACATGCGGTTCTAGGCCATCGTAGATTGTTCTCATTTTTATATACGAAACGATACTATTGTTAAATGTAATTATTAGTATAAAAAGTAGTTCGTAAAAAAGTTAGTTATGAATTGAATATTAGTAATATAACAAAAGTATAACTGATCGCTGTCTGTTCATAAAATATTTGAGAAAAACTTTTATTGAGGGTCTTTATTAACGGAATAGAACCCAAAACAATGATTTGTAGCATTTTTGTCTGTGCGTTTGTGCGCGCTAATCTCAGAAGCGGCTTAACCGATTTGGGTGCAGTTTTCATCAGTGTATTGTGGTAAGCTTTACTTAACATTCAGCATTTGTTTTATTTCAATTGGTTTATAAATAAAAAATGTTATGTCAATTTAAAGAACCTAATTAGTAAAATTTTCCTATAGGGAAATACAAAAAGATGTACCAAAATAACAATGTAAGTGCCTACAGAATCTTTCATCGATCTGTCGTTGTCACTTCTAAGACATAAGTAAGGGTTTTAAATACAATGTTATTTTAATGGTGAAAATATACTGCTTTAGCAACATGAAAACAAGAAGTTTAGGCCTTATTAAAAAGTTTTAATGTCTCGCTTTAATTAACGATCCTGAATAAAATAAGCTCTTAGATTTGTGACGCGGTAATCGTCTTGCCCCAATTATTTTGTGCTGTCCCATTAACTTTAGCAAACGGCATCGTAAAAGCCAAGATTAGCCAAGTATGTATAATATTTTACTATAAGTTGATTAATTATAATAGTATTAGTGTGTAATATTACATTTCTGACCGTAGTAGTAGTAGAATGGGAACGCGCAATGTTCACGCTCTACGGCCGCGCCTAACGACTCTCACCTAAGCGAACCGTAAATGGTAAAACTATTGCCCGCCATCTTGCCCCTTTGGAAGCAGCTCGAGCTTACCAAATTAAAATATTCAAATATTCGACGGAACCCTAAGCAATGTATATTTTTCAAGCGCTCTTACCTCCGTTCATAACGTGCTTCACCTTTTTAAATAAGGAGTGTTTTTATGAAAAGTTAACACTAAAAAAATATTTTTGTACATATTTAGAGGACTGCTTTTTAGATTTCATATCTAATAGTGAAGAGCGCCGCTCTGTTGAACAGCGAAATGTCACCTACAAGCCTTTAGAGCTTCCACCGTCGCTGATAAATATAATGCGAGTACGGACATTTTAATTATATTATAAAAATATATATTAAGTTAATAGCAGGAAACCGGAAACATTTGAAAAATAAAGTATAAAATCTCAACTAATTTCTCCATTTGGAAAATATTTCATTACTAAGTATATATTTTATACTCAAAGTTCACAGCCTCCTTTGAATACATAGTTCGTGTTTACATTTATATATAATAAATATATTGAACATGTAACATTCTGTTATGATTTAAATGTTTTGTGAAAACTTGTAATGGGAATAAGCAACTTTTTCTTAATTCAATTTATTTATAAGAATACTAGCAGAACCCACGGCTTCGCTCGCGCTAAAACTACAAAAAAAATCTAAAAAGATAGGTTTTATACAAGCTTTCATACGCTGTTTTATCCCCTTATAGGATGCATTTTTAAAAATGCCAAATTATGCATTTATTTAATTGTATTGAAAAATAATACCTTTCAAGTAATTCTGATCAGAAATAATTTTTTAAATTGTATTATAACGTGTTTTCCAGTGGGAATGAGATGATCGCCCGCGATAAAAAGTAGCCTGTGTCACTCTCCAGCTTTTTAACTATCTTCACACCAAAAATCACGCCAATCCGTCACTCCGTTTCGATGTGAAAGAAAGACAAACAAAGACACAAGCACACTTTCACATTTATAATATTAGTATGGAGTCTCGAATTACAGAAGTCACAGCCAGAGGATGCAATTTATATATATTTCGAATGGAGGTTTTAATCGAACAACTTAAACACTTTATCTAACTGACATTCATAAGGAAAAAAGTGGTAGCTTAAGGTCATAAATACGAATATTTATAATTTCGTTGTAATAGATTTAGGTAGGAGTTTTCAATGTGTAACAAAAATAGTATCGAAGTAAGCTCGTTATGATATTAATAATAGGAGTGGATAATAATAAAGTTTGAGTAATTTTATTATGAAAGCTATTTACGTGTCAGGTAAGCGAGGTTGTTCACACAAGTGTAGGACAGACGATAGTGTGTACGTGACGAGTACATACTCGTGCCCGTGTGATCGAGGCGCCGGCCGCGGTAATGGCGAATTAATGACCATATATGGGATGCCACAATGAATACGAGGCAGCGGCAGCGGTATTGACTCAATTACGTCAAAAAATTGGTAATATACACAATAAAAAACGACGAATAAGTATTATGACAATAAAAATCTACACTAATAAATGGAGAGCCGATTTTTTGTTCGGTTATACTGCGATAATTACTGAACCGATCGGAATAATACTAATACCATAAGATGCAGCGTGTTTTGGAAAAGGGTTTAGTATATGATATGTTGGTGATTAATGTACTATGCGGGTGGAGCCACAGGAAAACGCTAGTAGCTTATATATAGCACTCTCACATGAATTTACCAATCTCACATGTGAGATAAAAGTGCTCTATATCACTTTTAAATAGGACCAGTAAAAGTTTTTTCAAAATCGATTAAATCATGTATCTTCTAATGTCTGTGATTCTGTATCTACGTCGTTGTTCGGTGGAGTGAAAATTGTTATTCTTGTTAAAATTCTCTGTCCGCCAGTAAAAGTTACCTTCAAATTGGGTACAAAATTTACGGAGATAAGCGATTACGAACTAACAGATAGGCAACACAAAAGCTTTTCAACGGTTATTTATGCTTTGGTTTTGTGAAAATTACTATATAAGTACAATATTTTTTATTATATAGCATTTTTAAGTAAGATCTCCGAATGAAATCCGAGAAAGATCTCCCTTTATAATAATTTATTTTTCTTTTCGAGCAGTATTTTATAACTTGGAGCTAATCTTGATGTAGGTGTTTCTAAGAAGCTCGAGTTCTACTACCGAGTTTTTGTCGACAATTTCTATTACATTTGGCGTTACCTACGAATTATAATTACCAACAATTATACGTAAAATAAAGTAAACATTGGTTTGGACAATCAATTTATTTTAAATAAATAATCCATTAAAATTCACTGAGTATTGCTTTAATTTAATCTGATATAAATATATAATTTTTGCTTAATATTACAAGTTGAGAGAGGGATGAGGAAAAATATATTCTAGAAAACGAAGTACATTTAAACGTGGCGTATATTTAAAAAAGGCTCGAATCGCTTGATTATAAATTTATTTTTCTTATGTTTTTCCTTGTACTAACTAACATTGATGGTATAACTTTTTATCGCCTGTAAGTTTTTCAGTATTAATCCCTTAGCAATAAGTTTCACTAATTTAAAGCTGAAAAGCACTTTAAGCACTAAAGAATTCTTTGCATCACCTTAAAACAGCTGTAGACTAAACATTTGTTGTAAGTAAGGAAAAAGGTAAGAAGTAACTTGAACAAAAAATTCCAGTCAAGTTTTTTTTTAAATATAAGCCATCTTAGAGTCTATTCACTATATCACGTGTAAATGAATACACAAAACCCGATAGGATTTTTTGAGCGATGTCAAAAAAATTGTAACTTAATACCGATATATTACATACATACTTATCGGTGGTGTTCAGTATAAGGTTACTAAAATAAAAAATAAATAAAATTATATAAAATAATATCTATACATATAATAAAATTGTAACTAAGCCGAATCTGTACATTAAATATTTTTTGGAAAATCTTATTGAAATAAACATTATTTTTGATACAGAGGCCGAATCTATAGTTTTTAGAATTTTTGTCTGTCTGTCTGTCTATTACCGCATCACAGAAAAACCACTGAAGGGATTTTGATGAAATTTGGTATGGTGATAGCTGGTTATCCGGGTCAACATATAGGATATTTTTTAGCGCACCAAAATATCTCATTTCTGAGAAAAAATACAAAAGAGACAAGTAGACTGATATGTAAAACCTAAGGATTTGGTTTTTGGTCATCTAAAAGCGGGCGGAGCCGCGGGCAATGCTAGTACAAATATATATACAGATCGAGATTGAGCAAGGCGAGATCATACTTAGTGACTCTGATCTAAATTACTTGCACACGAAAGAAACTGCACCCAGCACTTAGTATATGTACAAAGATATATTAAACTCTGCTGAAATATGTTATTGTGTATTGACAACGTGACGACTGCTACTAGCGCACGTGACGGTCGCGACACGGGAATGCTTTCATACGTCACGATGCGCGGCAATCTCACAGGAATTGCTCCGAAACGCTATTATTGATACACTCTCAGACAATAATATGCTAATAATAATATAATAAAACTAGTGACTCACCCTCCCTTCGCTCGGGTTCGTCCCTAGCTTGCTTCCCCATACAAATTTTCATCCCCATTTTCATTCCCTTAAGGAATGATTCCGGGATAAAAATATATAAATATTCGAATAAAAATATATAATATATGGATTTCCGGGATAAGTATATCCTGTCTTTCCCAGGCTTTCAAACTATCTTCTTACCAAATTTCATCTAAATCGGTTTAGTAAATTCAGAGATTACCCCCTACAATGTCACAAACTCACAATTCACAAACTCATAAACTTTACCTCTTTATAATATTAGTATAGATAGATTGACGTATAGTATTATTATTGTATATAAAAAAATCCATCTTTTAGAAATATCACTCAATAGATTACGACACTGTCGCGGTTCCATACCTACAAATATGTTGTATTATCTCTTTAACCATTTGTCCAAATTATATGTAGTAAAAGGGAAAAGTCTTTTGTTTTAAACATTTTAGACGATAAATTTACTTATTTTGATAAGAATTCAGAATTGTTGATAATATGACCAATAAACATGACCTACCGATTAAATTTTTTTTTTATATAAAAAACTACTTTTTGTGACTTAAATATCAAAGTTAGACATATGTTGTCGGAGTTGGTTTGTAGGCATTATTAAGCTCTACAACTTTTCTCTAGAACATAATCATATATCTCTCATCGTTAAGGCAGCGTTCGTAAAAAACCTTTTCGTTCGACCGATTTTTCTCCGACTTACTTTGCAAATCCGACTACCATGGAAAATTCTTTTCATTCTTCGGGTTAATATATAACCTATGACACTCAGAAAGAACGTGGCCTTCTATTGGTAAAAGAACTTTGAAATTCGGTTCAGTAGATCCAGAGATTACCCCCTACAACATCACAAACTCACAATATCACAAACTTTACCTCTTTATAATATTAAGTATAGTTAAGTTATAAGTACCAACAAATATGCTTAGTAAGTGTAAACCTAAAGCGCTAATAGAAAAGTAAAAAATTTATGAAAATTACATAACATCTAAGTGCTATTTCACGTAATTAGAATGTTATTTCCAAATATTTTTTAGTTTTCTATACGCATGACGCAATATCAATTATATATAATACTCAAAGTTGTGAAATGTTCACTTCTCACGCTGATATGATTCGACTTAAAAGATTTTGTACAAAGAAAAAGACTCTTTTATTTAAAAAGATTAATGTCAAACAGTGTGTATCTAACTTTCATATCAAAATCTTTCTTATTATTTAGAGCTTTTTGATATTTTATCCTTATTTGTATTAGAAATATTAAATGTAAATTTATTTTATCTTTTAACTAAGCAATCTAAATGGATGAACGTGAATAGTGTAAGCCAAAAAGTACTTTTCTTGAGTACAATATTAAGGAACGCTAGGTATCTAGCAAGACTGAAAAATATTTGTTTGGTTATTATATATTTCAATATGAAAAAATCGATCAAGTGCGAGTCGAGTTCGAATGCACGAAGGGCTTCTTACTATCGTACATGTAGTTTATATTAATATGACTTTTACTAATTAAAAAATTAAAAAAAATATCGTCGAATTTAATATACTACATATGTAGTATATTAAATTTGATGATCGATTACGAACGGTAATGAAATATTTTTTTGAATTATCATTATTTTTTTATTATCTGTTGTTATATCGACAATAGAAATACATAATCTATGAAAATTCCAACTCTCTACCTATTACGGTTAATGAAATACAGCCCTCTGACAGACAGACGGACGGACAGCGGACGGAGCTTAAGGTTATTATATATATATATATATATATATATTATTATAGGGTTCTGTTGAAACCCTTCGAGTACTAAACCCTAAAAATGAAATGTAAACGTGGAAAGTGGTGTAGGGAGCCCAATAAACTTATATCCTGTAGGAGATATAGAAAGGATCAAATAATAACCCATTTGTTTTTTTTATGATAACGCAAAGTAATGATATTTATCATTATAAATATCATAAAAAATAAACTTATGTATTTTTATATTAAAATTATAGAGTAAGTGAAGAGAAATGAAAGATGCGTAACGATGCGATGCTGTGATTATATATATGCAGTATATATATAATCACAGCAGCTACTTATAGTACTAATAGACAATATCAGTTAAACAAAAAGTTAGATACTTGATATCAGGGTGACCAACGATACATATGCAGGTCACTACTCTAATTAATATACGTTTAATTAACAGCAATCATTACGTTTCTATGTCTATTCCGATCGTGATACCAGGTAGGTAATATAAAAAATATTAAGTTTAATCTTTCTCTTTTTTCTAGAATTCACACAATTGGGATTCTTTACTACAGCAAAATTCATACTATCATACTCATCATATATAATATATCAAGTCATATAATTTATACTAATATCGTCCATACTTAATATTATAAATGTGAAAGTGTGTTTGTTTGTTTGTCTTTCTTTCACTTCGAAACGGCTTGGCGGATTGGCGTGATTTTTTGTGTGGAGATAGTTGGAGGGCTGAAGAGTGACATAGGCTACTTTTTACAGTGGGAGATTATCTCTTTCCCACGGGAAAACACGTTATAATACAACCCAAAAAAATATTTATGATCATAATTACTTGAAATTTGGTATTAATGCTCTTCAATACAATTAAATAGGGGGTAAAATACGGGGATGAAAGTTTGTATGAAACCTATTTTTTTATTTTTTTTTGTAGTTTTAGCGCGAGCGAAGGCGTGGGACCTACTAGTATATATTTATATAACACAAGACAGCTCGACTTGTACGATAGAAACGCCTCTTCCGGACCAGACTAACATATTTTGGTTTTTTTTTCTTCTTCAGAATTTGAGAATTACACAAAAAGATGTATATGAAACTTACTTTTAAAAGTTTAGCTTTGGGAAATTACCCTCTCACTTTAGTAACACAAACAGACCGGGTAACTTAGTAGCAAGGCCCCGACACGACTGCACTGTTATAGAACCATATAAAGCATCCCCAAGTGTACATGACATATTACATATCAGCTCTCAGTATATTTTCCTGAGATAGCAATTTACATAAGAACAATTAGCGTCCTCCGGCCTCAGAGACTCGGGAATCACTCAGTATTGAAATTGGCTCAATAAACTCAAGTGGGGAGCGTTAAAATGTTTTTAATCATCTTAAACGGTGTCCCGGAGGCTCGCCTTGATAAAGTAGGGTGTGGAGATTGGATGCAAATGTTGCGACGCTCAGAGTACCCTCACGTATAATCGAGTTATATCGGTCCGGCCCAGCATCCCTACACTTTTATATTTTTAAATTAACAGTGATTTCATCTATACATATAATAAAATATTAACTAAGCCGAATCTCTACATTAAATATTTTTTGGAAAATCTTATTGAAATAAACATTATTAGCGATACAGAGGCCGAATCTATAGTTTTTAGAATTTTTGTCTGTCTGTCCGTTACCGCATCACAGAAAAACCACTGGAGGGATTTTGATGTAATTTGGTATGGTGACAGCTGGTTATCCGGGTCAACATATAGGATACTTTTTACCGCGGGAAAATGTCTCATTTCTGAGAAAAAATACAAAAACTGCAAACTAAGAGTATAATATGTAAAACTTAAGAATTTGGTTTTTGGTCATCTGAACGCAGGCGGAGCCGCGGGTAATGCTAGTAAAATATATAGTTCAAATTGTATAAGACATTTAATAGATAAAACTAGGTATCTTAGCGCTTTTGCTAGTTTTACATCTATTTTAGTACAGAGTGTTCAAAGACTTGATATTTCATAAAATTAAAATAAAAGATTTTTACTAAGATTTTCTAATATATCTACGGAATTTTCTTCAGAGTCGTGATAGAGACTTGCATTAAGAAAATGTAAAGTTCCTTTAGTGAATAAATGAATTTAACTATTATTATAATTGTGAAAGTTTGTAACTTCTTCACAGTGAAACGGCGCAACAAATTTGGATGATATTTATTATACAGACTACTCGTATGACATGAGGGTACACAGGTGACACAGGGTACTTACTGTTAGACACCTAGGGACGCACCCGAGCGAAGTGATAATAAGTCGCTAGTATTACTATAAATCGATTTATCATTTGCAATGAATAATATTTATTGTAGATCATAACTTGAATACGTTTTTAAGGTTCCGTGCCTCAAAAGGAAAAAAACCCTCATAGGATCACTTCGTTGTCCGTCTGTCTGTCATGATCCTTTTTCTCAGAAACGCACGGAGGTTGAAATTAATGTTAAGTACTCAGGTCTGCAATCCCTTATAGCTGTAATAAAAATTAAACTTTTAAGTCAACTCATTGAAAAATATAGCTGTTTACAACGCTTATTTTGATACTCACGAGGGAATAAAAATCTATAGGGTACTTCCCGTTGACCTAGAATACCGAAATTTGTCAAGAAGAAATGTCTTGTAGCATAAATAAAGGGCAAAATCCGAAAACAAAAAAATGTTTTTGCAACTTTATATTTATATTATTTATGGAACCCTCTATGTGCGAGTCGGACTCACACTTGTCAGGTTTTTTTAATGTAAATCAGTGTCACGAATTACGTGTCAACAATTCCTTTAAGCCAGCGACACAAAGCCAAGTTCTGTGACGACACTAATTGGGATAATTCCGATATAAATATGACAATTGCAACGTCACGATACCGTCTTGAATCGAACAAAACCGAACACTTGACGTTTACCATGTGTTTGCATTCATTAGCACTGTACGCCCCGCGCCCCCACGCTCCCGCGGCACTCTCAGCCACTTCCTAGCTGTGCACGAATATATAGAGCTAGCATTAAAAATACACAAGCTATATTGAATGAAACAGTTGAACTTTGAATTTTACGAATTTAATACATAGGTTATGTTATCAAACGCAGCTTATGATTTTAGCTCTACAGAGCTTGATGGGGATTATCTGGCTATTATCTAAGCTAATAAGCTCGTCCATAAACGCCTAAAGCTTCAATGGATCAGAGCAGAGTGACAGTGACGTAAGGACGCATTCTAGCGGTACTCGAACTTCGTCTTACGCCACGTTCAAAGCTCACCGCGCCTACGGATTTAATTTTAGGTAAAATAAATATTTTCATACAATGTACACGAGATAGAATAAATGATATAGATATTATAATAAAATCAAAGTAATGAATATTCTAATAATATTTGTATTTTGTTTTGAAACATTATACAATAGTATTTCAAAACATTGCTTGGCTTCATGTTTAGTTCTGTGACACTATGTCTATTTGATGAGTCTGAGAAATTATATAATACATTTCGCCTGTGACTTGGCAATAAAGCTTAATAAATATAACACTTTTTCTAATCTCTTTCTCACGGAAACCCTTTTTCTTTCCCGTGATAAGAAAGCCTGTGAATCTCACCCAAATCTACGACTGGTAGGAATATATAACAAATTGGTTTAGTTAGTCTATTGGAAGGCAGTCGAGAAAAAATTGAATGGTTGTTTGGACTTCAGTGTCGTGTCATATATGATCTCAAGGGGGTAGCTGTTTTACCACAGACGGATATTAAATTTTATTTATAATTAATGTATAATATGTAAATTTACAGAAGAGCAGCAGTAATAATGAGGAGTGCATTGCCCGCCCTCGCGCCGCCCTCGTTAGGAAAATCATTTATTGTTATTGAGGAAGGTTCGGGGCGCAATTTGGTAAATGTCCTCATTCACTGATCAACTGCGGTCTGCTGGCGCGCTCGAATTAGAATCATTTTGCATTAGTTTTGATTACTATTTATGGTGAGATTCTATTTATGCTACTACATACAGTGCACGATAGATGGAGTTATCGGATATCATATCGGCGAAACCTTTGTGATACTAGTCTTAGATAGCAAATACATCTCAACACCATGTAACATATTGATATAAAGTGTACAAAACAATTTGTCCAAGCTATTATTTACTATAAAGATAGTTGAAAAAAAAATTTTTTTTTTTTCAAATAAATAAGTTTCAATACAGCTTATTGATATCTGATAACTGTTTCCCTAAAATAAAT
This sequence comes from Brenthis ino, assembly GCA_921882275.1. Classification (NCBI taxonomy): domain Eukaryota; kingdom Metazoa; phylum Arthropoda; class Insecta; order Lepidoptera; family Nymphalidae; genus Brenthis; species Brenthis ino. The sequence goes on from OV170233.1 coordinate 8,834,292, forward strand.
AAATAAATAATTAAATAAATAAATATGTTGGGACATTAACACACAGCAGCATCTAGTTCCATGGTAAGCTACGAGGCTTGTGTTATGGATACCAAAGAGTTGATACACTACACATATATACTACTTTAAATACATACATACTATTCATATAAACACCCATGACTGAAGTACAAACATTCGAGCTCATCGCACAAATGAATGCCCCCAGCGGGACTCGAACCCGCGACCGCTGGCACAGCAAGTAGGGTCACTACAAATTGAGCCAAACGTGTCGTCTAAAACATAGATGATATATATATATATATATATATATATATATATATATATATATGTTTACAAAAGTGTAACGCAATGCACAGCATATTATTACTGACGTCTATTAGTTTAACATACAAATTAATTTCTTAACCACGATTAATGTTGTCGTAGCACCTCTACGCCTCGTGGTTCTACGCCTCATTGCTACGAACTAAGAATAGGCTAAGGCATAGACTTTATTATATTTATTACGACGACGTGACGAGGTTCCTTAATGAGAAAAAGTTTAAAGTAAAGTTATCTTAATATTTATTGACAAAAAATATAATAATGTGTTTCTGACTGATTTTTCCATATAAAAAATAGTAATTTTACACGTTTTTTTAAAAATGGTTTTATACACAACAAAACTGATCATTTCAATAGTTTTCTAAATTCAAATCTTTAGAAATCTTTCCTTAGCTGAGCTGAGCTGGCATAACTCTTTTTACAAGTATATAAGGGATTTCATTGGAAATGACTTCAGCTACGCTTTCGCGTGGAAAGAAAGGATACCTGCGATATTGGATAAAGTATTTTATTTACCCGTAAAATTTTATTATTCATATTAGAACTCACGCGCAAAGCTGCACTTCTAGTTATTCATCATATAATCTGGGGTCTGGTCTATGGCTGACCGGCACTGCTTCCTGTGCGAAAGTCGCGGAGTCGAACCCACACAGACTAAATATACTCGTATACTTCTATTCATCATACAAATGTGTGTCCCGATCTAGTTGTTGAAGGAATAAATTTAGAGCCTCTGCACCTAAATTCGTCATCTTTCTTGATAAGTAAAGAAAAATAGTGTCCATTTGCCAGTTCTTTTCATGTCTAACGCATTTAATTTCTGGAATAACGTTCATCTAAATATTTTTAATTTTTTTTTTTGGCTTAGGTTTAGAAAAGTGAGCTTCTGCAGTGTCTTTAGTTCGATGAGAAGCTGTGTAGCCTCACAACACGAATACTTTAAATATTCGTATTAGGTGGCATATTGGTATTTTTATTTTCTCTGTAGCTTATATTTTAGATATGTATCTTTTTATAAGTGTAATAAACCAAAGCTATGGCGAAATTTTCGTCTTTTTATTTTTACTAAAACACATCACGTAGAAAATAAATGAAAATAATAAAATAACAAAGTCGTTATTCTACTTTAAAAATAGATATGATATTTATTCAAATACACATCACAGAATTATTTTCTAGGGAAAAAATACCAATAGAATATACAATAATAACTAGGTACGTTATAGCAGCATTAGCCTCCGTGGTAATGAGGTGTTTATTATTATGGAAATGCAAGCGAAATCAAAAGACTTTCCTCTTCTATTTTATACCAAGCTTGGCCTCAATACTCAGTGACCTTCGCCGAGTGTTTGAAGTTCACCGCCGAACACTATCGATATTATGATTTCTCTCGAGCGGAGGCTTTCGTAAACATCGTACACGATGTTTTGTGTTCTGATTAATTCTCATATGACCTGGATTTTATTTTTGCACGGAGTTCAATTTTCACTTAGTGTTTAAACTCGTGGAGCTTTTAAAGGAAAATGTTTAAAGCTTGGATGTTTTTTTTTGTCTGTTTTAATATTAAACTTTTATTTCTTTAGCTTTAGCTTACGCTAGCTTAATAGTAACTATTTTTAATGTTCTATCATCTGACGCAAGCCACTTCATAAATTAATGAATGACAGTGCGCATCGATATGCCACCTCAACTATATAATATGCGCTACGCTACTACGCAATAAAATCCAACAGAACCTTCCGCTTTTTAATGAGGTGCAGCATGATGATTTGCACACTCAATCACGACGCACCTACGGCTGACTTACCTTTTCCCCGCGCTCCTCTACAACAACTACTGGGTTATCTCCACTATCAGAAGTGCCAGCAACAACCCACAAGGTATATCTCTCAATGCCTACCGAAGTGGGGCATCTTTTATGCGTATCTATGCAATACTTACTTACACTAATTGCTATCAAAAGAACAAACCTTTTTATATGTAATTTTAATGAAAAACCTATAACGAAATATGGAATACTTAAAATAAAGAAAAAATAGAGTTTTGTCATTAAAATCAATTTATTTTCTTATTGTTTTAATTATAATAATAATTACAGAATATACATACTTATTCAAAAATAGAATAGAAAATATGTAAGTATTTTTAATAGATGGTTGTACAATGGAGCCTGTATAGTATACGCGCACGCACACACAAGGGAGTTGAGAATAGTGCCGTAGAAGGAGCATGATGGCAGCGTCACGCCACCATTTGCCGTCACACCACGAGGTGGTTTTACTGCCAAGGCGTGCTAATAGATGTTTCACATCATGAATCACATACTCTATAAGTATAGGTTAATTTAGTTAATACCAAGTGAAAGTATCAGCCAACAGAATTACAAGCTCAGTGACAATAGCGACCGGCGGCCGCACGGCGCGCATCGATATGCCACCTCAATAGGCTGTAATAAAGTTAGATCGGCAGTAAAGATCCGGCCATGCACACTCAAATTTAACGTCCCTTTGATTTCCTATTCGTAGAACTCGATTCACGAAACCGATTTAATGAAAGAGTATGATAGATACGACTGAAACGAGAGTACACGGCTATAAACTACTAGTTGGACTACTAAAGGATCGAGCTACTTTTAACTATGAGTATGTACATGAATATATGTAGTTAAACATGGAAATATGAAAATTGACATCTGCTCTCTTTAAATTGATAACCAAAATCACTTTTCTTTTAGTCTAAAATAGCAATTTTGAAGAATCAATCAATCGAGCAGTCTGAGCGCTAAATAAAACTTCTAAATAAATCTTTTCGGATTTCGGACGACTCTCCCGTGACCATGATTGCATAAGAAATATCCAGAACCAAAAATCAAGATAAATCCGCGAAAAAATCAAAAGCATTCTCGGACAATTTGGATGTGTGTGTGTGACATGGGTGTATAATTTTGATGTTACACAGGTACCTAGGGACGTAACCGAGCGAACCGCGGGTAAGTCTTTAGTATATTTACGGTAAACAAATATACGCCTTCATTACGTTCTAGATCATTTCTACCATGACCTGCACTCAATTGTCTATTTGGTTTACTATTTCATCCCGATAGCCTCATTCTGAACGCATCTCTACTAATTTATGTAATAAGGGCACAATATGTAACTGCCTATTGATTAACAGTGGGACACGCGCTGCATACGCGCCGTGATACGCTGCGGAACAGAGGCGGAGGAATAGCTTACCGCAACAATAATTAGATGTTTAGACTAAATTAGTCGTTGTCTGCGGCTCTGTTCGAGTGATAGAAACCTCGATAAAAGCCTCATGTGTTAATTTAAATATAAACTAACAATATTAATGGAAATTCTATTAAGTCCTTACAGTGTGAAAAGTAAAAAACACACACAGGCTTATAATAATAGTTAGTATAATAAACAACACTGCACATTCAACCTTCTCCACACCACTCCATTAATGGGTTAGTTTATCTATATCTACTAGCGACTTACCCTTCGCCCCGCTCTGGTTCATCCCTACTTACGTTTTAAAGTTTAGTTTAGACTTCTCGGAGATGAGATCTTTTCCCTCAGTAAAAAGTATCCTACATATTAACCCGGATAACCAGCTAGCATCATACCAAATTTCATCAAAATCCCTCCAGTGGTTTTTGCGGACCGTGATGCGGTCACAAACTGACAGACAGACAGACAAAAATTCTAAAAACTATAGATTCGAACTCTGTATCGATAATAATGACTATTTCAATTAGATTTTCCAAAAGATGTTGTATTTAATGTACAGATTCGACTAATTTAGAATTTTATTATATGTATAGATATTATATGTATAGATAGATTGCCGCATGCAGGTCTTAATGACACGAGTGCTATAGAATAATAACATTGTTTTTATTTCCAATGAAACTACTTCTACTAGAAAACCTCTAAATTTCTTACTATTTTAAAATAACAATTTTAAACGACTGTTGTAAAGTAACTATGACTTGATTAAATTATTAGGTCCACGCTGTACGGAGTGTCCTCGGCTCGCCTTTGGGCTGCGTGAGAGCTCATTGATATTACTCGTTGCACGTCCCTGAGATACATACACAATGTAAACCCATAGATTTTGCATAATTTGGGTAATTTAATTAAATCCATTTATATAAACAAAATTGAAGTATGTCTGTCGTTCAATACTGTGCTAATAAGACTATAAGTATTATAAAAATCAAATTAAAGTAATCAATAATAAAAATTCAATGTCCCATCTACGGAGCGGCTGATCCGATTTTTACGGAACTTTCACTCGCAGATAGGTAGATGATCAAGATTATCGTGGATTAGGTATCGTTATATTTGTATATAAATTAAAATATACTAGAAAAAAATTATAAGTAACAATAGTAGTACGAGTAGTAGCTTATAATTTACCAACTGAAGTATTAGATAAAATGCTAGATTGGTCGGTAATGTAATGATAGAATAAAAAAATAACTTCATTTTTTCATTTGTTACTCTAATGTAAGTTAATAGAAGAAAATTGAATGATCTCATCGAAATTTAAAATGATTTTCAACATTAAATAGCAAAAGAGCGGAATAAATAAAACTATAAAATAAAATCAAATACACATTTCTATTGCACTCATATCTAACAAGTCATATCTGCAAAGCGCGCGGCCGTCGTCCGCCGGCTTGCCACATTCCCCAGTTGGACCCTGATAGCGATTGTTCAGTCAAACAAAACACACCAACTCCCTGTCATACTTCCTTTATTTTACAGGCTTAATATAAAATTAAATGACTCAGTGTAGCGGCAAACCATTCGAATATTAAGATCAGGACTTCATCTTGCTTCCTTAAAGCTCGCATAACTTTTCATTCCAATCGAAGCAAAATTGTTCGAATTATGGGCTTAAGAAAAAGGCCGCGTCTTAAGCAATTTATAAGGGTTCCCTTATTTTATTTACAGGTCCCTAAAAACTTAAATGTCTAACGACTAAGTTGTGATAGCACATCGCAGTCAATTTTAGTCTCTACCGCGTTCGTTTTTGGTGTTATTTTTGTTTACATAAAAAGGGGATTTCGGAATGACCAGTCAGGTAAACGCATATCTCAGCAAGAATATAGACGTCGAGGCAATGTTGGCCGCAAAATAAAGGTACAAATTAGTATCATTATGTTGCTAAGTTAGAAAAAAATATTGACTGTCTATATTGTCGTAAAAGTTGTAAGGATTTTTGTAGCATGAACTTGATTTTTAAAATAAAAAAAAATGTTTATCGCTTTATTATTAAAAAGCAAGCTTGCTTTGTGCATATTTGAGTCCAGCACAAAGTGAATATAATCTATACATATAATAAAATTGCAACTAAGCCGAATCTGTACATTAAATATGTTTTAGAAAATCTTATTGAAATAAACATTATTATCGAGTAGAAATATCGAGTAGAGTCTATAGTTTTTAGAATTTTTGTCTGTCTGTTACCGCATTACAAAAAAACCACTGGAAGGATTTTGATGAAATTTGGTATGGTGACAGCTGGTTATCTGGGTCAACATATACGACGTGTTACTTTTCCAACTTAACAGATTGTCATGTACTTCATAGTATAACTAACATCTTCTACATATACACGTCTTGAAGCCGGTGTTGCCTCTGCAGTAGTTTCTCACGTAGCGTAATGCACGTTTTCTCTCCAAGACGCACCCTTATCACTCACTCAAGTTAAGCTCTTCGTGTAAGAGAGCTAATTGTAGGCGAGTTGGCGCGCCGCCATACGACCTATTGCTTCAAATCCCAAATGAAATATCTAAAATTAAACTAAAGTAGCTGACAAACGTTTATAAATGCGCGCTCGAAGCCTATTTGTAGCCAATAAATAAATTTAATCATGCAATTTATTCACTGAAAGTTAAAACTGAGACCGTTTAAACATTACAGATACAATATTTCTTTACTAATCCACAAAAACTAACACCCACCATTTATCTGGGACCGTGCCCAAATGTTGTCCATTTGTAAAGCAATTTTTATCCCCTCCTATATCGCGACCCCCGCAACCCCCTCGCCTCTGCCCCCCTCACCCCCCACACGTCCCAAAGGAGACAGCGCTGTATCGTTTGAATGAAATACGCGGACGATACAGAAAAATGTCGCCCATTTATTTTTTAACGTACAAAAGAGCGCGATCCATCCGACCGCAATAACAATATTGATTGATTTGAGATATCAATTTTGTTTTCAAGATCCGAATGCTTCGCTCCGAAAACCTACCAATGATAGAAATGGCAATTTTCGCGTTTCTTTATGCCACTCCAATATCTCGTTTTAGTCCACATCACGATTTATTATTATTTTTTTAATTCAATAAATAATATAATTTATCTATATACATACTACAAGAAAAACTCCGTTAAAACTTTTCGTAAATATACAAATACTAACTGACAACTGTATTCTCTTGTAGGAATATTTAATTATTATAGAAAATTATTCAAACATAATTTATATCGAATTTATTTTCTGACCTGTTATTATGAAAATGTTGAACACACATATTTATGGCATTAAGTAGGTATATTAAAAAAACTTGAAGAATAAGAAGTTTAGAAGCAAAATCATTTGTGGACATCATTTGTTATTGTTTTAAACCCCCGACGCAAAAAGAGGTGTGTTATAAGTTTGACGTCGATGCCTGTCTGTGTGTGTGTGAGTGTCTATCTGTGGCATCGTAGCTTTTAAACTGATGGGGCGATTTCGGTGCGATTTTTTTCATTTGAAAGCAAGTTTCCTTGCGGTGGTTCTTAGCTATGTTTGGTTAATATCGGTCCAGTAGTGTAAGAGTATCAGCTTTTTTCCAAAATAAATCAAGGCATTTTGGTGTATGATTACTCGATTAATTTAATGCTTCACACGTGCCAGTGTAATCATTAAATGACAATTTAATTCAACTTATTTGTTTGACAATTAAATAATTAATTTATTTGTTTTAGAATGTCTTCAAGGGATACACTCATTTTAAAAGAAATGAATTGTTCAACAAATTACATATAGAAAACTTTTGCTGTTTGTCGTAAAATTATACTAACAAACGTGAATATACCAATCTCAGAAGCAGTAAAACGGGCGTACTCGTGCCTCCAATGTTTTCAAATCTCGGTAACAAACCTCAATAAAAAATTCGTTCCAAAAGCAGTAGGTATATGGGAATTAAAGAAGTATATTAACGAATTAGGCTGCAGGATTTAAAAAAATACTTGCAATGTGGAGTTGCGATGCTATGGGGAGAACCAACCACGTGCTACGGAGTGCTACTTTTGGCTTACAAAAACTTCTATTTGCTGAGTATTTTGAATCAAAAGATAGATAATAGTATTTCTGTTATGTTTGTAGTCTTTTCAAGTGTACAGCCATACGACCTTAAAGAATGGCGTTCATTCATAGATTCCTCAAAAGTAATTTTGAATGCTGTATTATTATATAATAGCAACTAAAAGCTGTCTATTCTCATAGGACATGCAGTAAATTCAAAGACATCTTATGAGACAATGACAACATTGATTAAGCTCATCAAATATGAATTAGAAAGTATATGGAGATCTCAAAGTTGTGGGACTTTGTGTAATACGACATGGTTTGCAAGACACCAAATATTTTTTTTGTTTACAGGATAGTAGGGCTAAGAAAGACCTCTATGTAATAAATATATATAGTACACCCAATAGAATGGATGTTAAATACAGGCGTCTGATGGACTAAAAGAATTTGTGAATTCAATTCGTTAGTTTCGTGGCTTCTAGGAGTGCCTTTGGGCACAATTTACTACGCCAATGTCGCGTAGAATGGAGAAGACACGTTATATATTGAATGATCGGTAAAAAGGAGGAAAAAACACTAATATGATTACATGTAGAAACAGAGCGATTCGTTGTAAAATCAGGACCTACAGAACAGACAAAACAAGACATACATGTTGGTCAGAGCCTGAAATACAATAAAATTGTAACTTAGCAAAATCTGTACATGATATATTTTTAAAAACAATGACTTTTAAAAAAATAATCAAGACCTTAAGTTTGATGGCTTTAAAACTTTAGCAGGTATATAAGGAACAAAAATCCGTTAAACGCTCCCGCTGTCCACCTACCCACGAGAAATGGGGGCATGTAAGACGCTGCTTGCTGTGACATTTTATCGAAAAATATGCTTTACAAAAGTTGTAAGTCTAGTAAAAATCTACGAATTTTACAATAACCTTAAAGTTTTCGATATATTTCCAAAAAAAAACGATTATTAATTTTTTCTTGTTTTTTTTTATTTTTAATTTCTGCAAAAAATTATAGATTTTCATGAAACTAGGGGAATATAATCTTCAAAATACATATATGTATTATATATAATAACCATTTTTTTTGACATTGAAATATTTAGTCGTTTTCGAGAAATTTATATTGTATGGTCTCGGGAGGGTTAAAATCACTCCCAATTTCAAGTTTCAAGTCAATGTTTACATTTAAAAAAAAATGTCGTTTAATTTTCAGATAGGGCTCATTTTTTCATCCTGCACTCTCCTTTTTGCAGAAATAAAAACAGTACGGTCGTCCTGTAAATACACCCTTAAAAATGAAAAAAAAAACTGGAAAAATCGATAAGTAAGTTAACTACATTTTTTTATAATCATTGAAAAAGTGTACCATAGAATAATCGGCGATACCATGTGTCTATATTCTAAGGCACGCTCACAAAACCTATTTTTATCTTTATAAAACGTAACCAGAGCGTAACCTAAGAAAAGCGAGGCTAAATCTCTAGTATAAAAAACAAATCACCTCATAAACGGTGGAGCGCGTGGCGCGGCAGGCCGAGTCAGGACCACGGCGTTAGGCAAGTGGGTACAGAACATTTGCGGCTTATCGTTTGTTTATCGCTTTGTATTAAAATGAAATCAGACCGTTCTTTATTTGGAGTCCGCGCGGCTCGCGACGCAACCTTTATACGTTATTGGACGCACGACGTATTTGCGCGGGGCATATTAAAAGTACGTAAATTGTACATGAATAAACAAAATTAAAAACATCAATATTAAATACACCGAAGCCGTCGAGGAGCGACGCAACAAAGCCGAGAGAGAGAAGTTAAAATATATTAATCGATTTAATTTTCATAATTCACTTGCTTAAAATATTGCACACTACGTAGCTACTATACGTACTACGAGTATATCCTCTGCATAAAACATGATCACTCATCAGTGCGAGTGGCTTAATGGAGATATGGCCTTTATTTTATTATTGTTCTCAAATTAATAAAAGTGTGTTTATACTTTATATGTAATCACGAAAATCTTTCTCTTTTTTCAGAATCAAATGTATTGTAATATTGATTTCTCTTTAAAACATAATGTTTCAAATAATCTTTAAATTCAATGGCGCATAATGTTTTTGGTTGTAAATCTAGTTGTAGTGATTTTCAGTGTTATGGCTTTTCCGAATGAGAACGGTAATGTAATACTTTGGTTACTGATAGGTACTTTAATTTTTACTGTTAAACTTTTCTAACTTTTCTATATTCAACCAGATGAAATAAATGATTCAAACGGACTCGTAAGGAATTTGAGGCGTCAACTGATGCGAGACAACTCTGACTATTCTTTAGAAGACGACACCAAAACGGAATTACAAATGAGAGCGAATTCTAAACTTGTTAAATCACAGGAAAACGGTGAAGTGTTAGTTACAAGACATCACAGCAAAAAGCAATCAAAGGAGAATCATTATAAGAAACAAAAACGAGAATATTATAAAGAAATATCAAGAAAAAACTTTTATATACCAAATCTTAGTAATATTCAAAAAATAAAAATGCCTAATATTTCTTCAAAGAAAGAACAGCCTATAAAAGCACAGCACGTAGTATCTAACAAAGATCTATTCTATTATATGGACGATCAGAAATTAGTCCCGGAACCTAAAAAAAAGTATCAGAATGAAAATCATCACAAAAATATGAGAAATGATGTGAAATCAACAGTGAAATATAGATATTTGAAGGTAATTATTATATTTATTAAGTACCAACAAAATAAACAGAAAGCGATGTTTCTCAGCTACGGCGGTTGGTGGTTGCTATATAGGATAGAACCCCAAACCTGCAAATGTGTTCACAATTAGATCATCTTCAATGATTAGTACGTCACGGCTTTAGCATGTACATACAGACATACACATGTACTTGTATATGTAACCCCCATACACTCTTCGTGTATTTGAGGTAAATAGTAGGTAAACGTAACTAAAAACCCAGTCGAAATAAGTCTAACGCTTAGGACTGCAGCAAACAGTGACGAAACAATGTTATTTTTTATAATTGTAGCTCAAACATCCATATCGACGACATAACCAACCACGTCTCGTCCAAGAAGAGGGCGCAGAGAAGTTTGCAATTGTTAATCTCGACAAAGGTCCTATACCAGAACTGCGGCTGCCGCCATCCCGGAGGCAATACATGCGAGACCCTGGCGAGGTCGTGGCCGATGATGAAGAGGTTCCTCCTCCTCCGGTCAACACCAGCGATCCTGAAGCTGCACCAGATGATGAAACTACTACTAAATTTTCTATTACACCAGGAACGCTCACTTAGTCATTTAGGAATATTGTATGGAGTAATAGATATTAATATTTTTGTCTCAATGTTTATTTATCTTTAAATTGAAAAGTATAAACTCGACGTGATTAGATACGTGGCAAGGTAGTTAATACATAAATAGCAGAATTATATTTAGGCATTAAATGTAAAAATCTGATTTTAAAAGCTTGGCCGTCATATAATAAATATTTGTTCAATTGTTACATCTACTTAAGAACTAAAAAACAATGTTGCTCAAATTCAAAGTAAACCTAACTCGTACATAATATACAATGGATATATTCAGTTGATTCCGCAATCGTATAATATATATTGTATCCGTACGTATAAAATACAAATTGAGGTAGAGCTGATGCCCAATGGCGCAAGTCTAAATATATAGCTCCAGGTACTACGGCCGATAAAAAGCAAATAAATTATAAGTTTACAGAGTGCGCTTTTGTATTAGTTATGTTCGTGGTAACAATTACTTTTAACTATTAATATACAAATAGTGTATTTACATAAGATATTTATTTTTAACGTCCGACAAAATACAGCGGTCACTACTTTATTTTATTATAGTTTAGCTAAACCGACAGACGTTGTCCTGCAGAACCAATTTCAATAAATTTATGATCCTTGAGGTTACAAAAATCGTATAGAAAAAAGCTCTCTCAGTATTTTCTATGTTTGATGATTTTTCGATTTTTTTTCCAAAACTTACTGTGATTATTATATTTTACAAAAAATAGACAAATCACTCCAGCGATTTTCAAATGAAGCGCTTACCAACAAACAGCATTTCATTTTTAGTATATTTATTTACTGTGATTGAAATTTCAGGAGATGTCTAAATACAGCCTACAGAATATTTAAAAATTTAGGAAGTGCGTCGTGTACAAAACTAAGTACAGATGGAAGTTGTGTCTGTTAGCAACTTGAACTGTATCCGGTATCATCGGACTACTACTTATAAATGTGAAGTGTATTTGCTTGTGATGAATGATGAAAATGATTTTATAGATGATGGCACGCCTTGGAACTGAAATGATCGCCTCCAGGCTACTTCAACTTGATAGAAATATTGTAAATTATAATTTAACTTTAAAAAAAGATAACGAGTTAATATTAGTCCCGCTGAGTTTCTTTCGCCAGTTCTTCTCAGGACTGAGGCTTCTTCTTTCCGAACTGGTAGTAGACTCATGACGTTCAGTAAAAAATTGTAATTATTTAATGCTGATTAAACCATTTTGAATTTGAATTTGTTACCCATTCATATCACCTAGGGGCGCGCCCGAGCGAAGCAAGGGTAAGTCGCTAAAGTATACATATATAAATAAGAATCGGTAGCAAGTTGACAAATGTGGCAGCAAATGAGCGTCCGCGGCGGCAGTTACACTTCGGCGAATATTGCGCAAGTGCTCGTTTCGCTGCGTTTTATCGCGCACTCTATTCTCTAGCTATAAATTTTTATTATTCACCGAGTTATTTTCTCGAAAGCTGTTTTTATATTTTAAAATCATGCAATATGAACGTTTACATTTGCCTCGCCGCTTCCGTCGTCCTTTGTGAAGTGGAACTCGCTTCAGTCACTCGCTCCGACGCAGGTATTTTAATGCAATAAATGTTACAAAATAAAGATTTTACAAAGTATGATGTTTTAAATAATTTGTATTATATTTATATCAATCGGTTTATTGAGAAGGTACCTATATAACAACCTTCATTCGACAGTCATAATTTGAAAATAAATAAAATTGTAACGAAGTTTTTAACTATTCTTCAAATTATTGACATTTTATGTATAATGTTACACTAAAGTTACAGGTAGAGCTTCACTGCGCACAAACGCTACGCAAAAGACCAATAACTTTGTAGAAGTAATAAAAAAAGATCTCAAACGCAACAATGATGACTACAAGGACCTCACAACAGAGAGCAAGCTCATTATCACCAATAAACTACTTGACTTTACTATTAAAACTGTTCCAGTCGTATTTGATAGCAAAGTTGTAAACGTTAAAAATAACGTGAAAACTTTCAGAAGAACTAATGACCGATCCTATGAATATTACGACTTTCTTAATAAAGAACCTGCTAACAATGAAAATTTAAAAAGTACTAAAAGTACTTCCAAGATGGTGACATACAAGACTCCGAGATTACGAAACTTATCACCCGGGCTTAATTTCATGCCTCCTGTACATAATCAAAGTGTGATTGAAAATCTTAACGGAGTGATGTTGCCGCTCCACAAACCTTCCCCCGGTATCGTACAGAACATACAGCACACATATAGACCCAGTACTGCCTCTAAATTAGTTAACAAAAGGAAAATTGATAAATTCAAACAATTCGTTGAAAAAAATAAGAAATTATTTCAAGAATACTTAAGTACGCAAGTTGACGTTCTAACTCCGAAAGCTCTACTACGACAACTTCATGCGAACGAAAATAAACAAAATAAATTAAAAGAACAGAAAAAAATGATGAAGTCTAAAGTATGGAGCGATGACAATATCGACGAGCTTCCCAACGGCGACCTGTTGGACATGGCGCCGGGCACGGGCGTGCGGATACACAAGCAAAGGGTTAAGGTACGAGATAACTATATTCTTTATTCACATAACAATAATTTTTATTTTCTGTTCTATATAGAGGTTATAGCCAAATTACATTCATCTTTCTCGTATCCTTCCACGGTTTCACTAGTGTGGTACGCCAATAAAAATAACTTATTTACTTCGTTAAAGTGATACAGCTTTCTTTCACAAAAATTACGGCCGCGCGTCTGTCACACACAAAGGAAATAACTATTGCATAATATAAAAGACAACTGTTATATAGGTACTTTAGAAATTAGAAGGTAACTCAAAAAAAATATTCCTTTTTTTATCATCTATTTTGCATATGGAACTATTCATTTGGCCTTCCTCCAAGTGTGACACATCTGTAAGTGCCGGTACAAAATGGAGAGACCACGCGCTGTTGGAACTCGGCCGCAATTCGTTAACGTTAATATGATATGCAACAAATCTGCGCCATTTCCAGTCGCTCGCGAGTGGCTGTTACAAGTCGGGAACTAAACCTAATTATAGTTAAATCTGAATCACAGACTAATGGACTAAGCAATACTCTCATGAAATTGGCCACTCTCTAGAAAGAGAGAAAACAAACGTGCGGCCAATACCTGTCTTTAATTTCAAGTTGAATTTATAAATGGAATGTAAAAAAATATAATATTATTATATACTTTTATAAATATTATAATTTTATAATGAAATGTAATATGATTATAAATATCTATATTCATTAATCGTAGGTATTTTAATTTATGCAGAAGACCCATTTCTGCCCGCACATTCGTTTTGTCTCTGTCGCGCCTATCCGCCATTTTTAGCTGACGGCTGGCAAAGAAACACTCGGCCCGCTATCTATCTATGTCTACGATCTGACTATACGACTTAAGAGCACGACAGAGCTCAAATAAAAACACTTTGACTTAAAAAAAAGGTGTAATCCGTATTATTCCGTATTATTTTTTAATTTTAAAATGTGAAAGTTTGTATGTATGGATGTTTGTTACTCTTTCACGCCAGAACGGCTGAACGGATCTGGGATGAAATTTGGCACAGAGATAGTCTAGAATAACATAAGCTAATTTTTATCCCAGAAAAATGTACGGTTCCCGTGGGATAGGTTTGTTTTTGTTTTCCTAGAGGTGAACCCGAGCTAAGCGAAGGTGAGCCGCTAGTGTATCATTATACTTCTGGTGTAGGAGGAAAAAGTTCCTAATAGGTAAAATGAGGTCAACTTTCCGCCAATTTTAAGATAAAGCTAATCAATTTAGCGCTATCAAAATCGCGTTTCACTCGAACCTTCATCTGACATAAAGTAAGCACTTTAGGTCATTTTATTAATGCTTTATTCAAATAGTTTAAGTGAAATAAAACCAATTTCCGGTTCAGAATGCAATTTAAGCTCTACTGAGAGGAGCTGGCGAGAATTCAATCTATTCAGATAAATAAAATTAAAGTGTCTGTTTGGAATCTCAAAGTAACAGATTTTTACTATGCATATGAAATTATATATGGTACCTACTTATAAGAAAAACACAACTTTTAATATTTTTGTCTGTCTGTCTGTCCGTCCAGTCTGTCTGTTTGTTCCGAGTAATCTCCGAAATGGCTGGACTGATTTAGACGGGACTTTCACTGGCAGATCGCTGATGTTATAACTTTATAAGGAGTAACTTGGGCTACTTTTATTTTAGAAAAAGAATTAGGGTTCCTCTCAAAAAAATTAAAACGTCCCTAGGGACGAAGCCGAGCGAAGCGAAGGTGAGTCGCTAGTATAATAATATATTCTTTTCAATATTTTTTACAGTTTTTTCAATCGAAATTGACAATAGGTAGTGCCTGTGAGAGTCAACTAAGTTATAATTTTATGAATGTTTATCTCCGAAGTACGAAACATTCTTTGATGTATGAATTTTAAGTTATATATGTGTATTGTATTAACTATCTGGGATCCATAACACAAGACTCGTAACTTACCATGGAACTAGATGGTGATGTGTGTAATATTTATTATTGGACAAAGTACCAATTAACATGTTTTAAATTTTAATCAAAAATAAACAATACTACTTGCAGCCCGCGGCCTCGTCCGTTGTGAAATTGTTATTACAACCACTATAACTAAAATACTTCATAATACTTGTTTTGTATTTTCCACTATTAAATACCTCAAACTACTGTAAAGGCACTATTTAAATGTATCCTATGATTTTTGACGGGACTTGTTCTATGTTTGCTTAAGATTAATCCCAATGTATTCAACTAACTTCCACATTTCTAATTGTATGTGCTTACCCTCGCTTCTTTCACCTTGTCGTGGCTCATTAGCGACCGGCAATCCAGCCAGGCGTGAAGCCAAGAAACACACTTCGGGCTTGCCCACTATGGTGGGTGGTGTATTATACAGGTGCTCCTGGTACTTATCTGACAGCAGAGTGGACCATGGGAGCAATCTTTTGATTGTGTGGTCTCACACACACACGCACTCACACGCACTCACACGCACTCACACACACTCACACACACACATACACTCACACACACTAACACTCACTCACACACACACACACTCACACATGCTCACACACACTCACACTTGCTCACACACGCTCACACATGCCCACACACGCTCACACATGCCCACACACGCTCACACACACTCACACACACACACACTCACACACTCACTCTCTCACACACACTCACACACACACACTCTCACACACACACTCACACACACACACACACACACACACACTGACACACACACACTCACACACACACACACACTCAAACACACACACACACACTCCCACACACACACTCTCTCTCTCACACACACACACACACACACTCACACACACACAAACACCCACACACACACTCACACACACACACACACACTCACACACACACACACACACTCACTCACACTCACACTCACACACATACACACTCACACACACACACACACACACACACACACACACACACACACACACACACACACACACACACACACACACACACACACACACACACACACTTTCTTTTTTTAACAGTCCGATATAAACAATAACGCGGCACGTGTCCGACAGGGCCGCATCTGCCACCGCCACGTGCTGATGCCGGAGGGCCCCAAGTACGACAGCGCGGGCCGCGGGTACCTGCCGGCGCACGCGCGCGCGGCGCGCCGCCCCTTCGAGCGCACGCGCGAGCCCGCGCTGCTGCTGCCCCGGTGCTGCAACTGCTGCAAGAAGTCCGTGCTCGGCTGCGAGTGAAGCTATAATATAATTTACGAATACTTTGTCATTACAATTTAAATAACTAAAATATTTCATACTACTTGTTTTTTTTTACGGCTAAGTATTTCTTTCTGGTTCACAATGCCGGCGACGTATCATATCTTTGTTGACTTTACAATGTCACGATAAAGCCAGATAGGTGGAAAGGCAGAAGCTCCTTAAGGTTCTTTAAATAAAACCTTGTTTTAAAAATACTTTTTGTTTATTGCTATTTACATATACTATGAAGTATAAATTCGTCGACACGACGTTGCACTAAATTATCCATATAGGTTACCCCTGTAGACCGATCATTCATTTATATTTTTAATTCCACATTAAAGTTACTAAATTTCAAAATTACCGCTCAATCTCATTCGTGTCTTCCTCACAAAATGTGACACTGGCAGAATGGATTGCGTCTGTTAACGCAACTATAAGGCCATTTTATCCATATATTTAAGACGCGCTTTCCAAAAGTACTAAGCCGATTTTCATTCTAATTTTTACCAAATGATAGTTTTTCTGGCAAGTTTATATGTAGGTGTATAAAGAGTGTTAAAAATTGATTTAGATTTTTAAAGGGCATTTGCTAGATACGAGTAAATTTATAAGTTGGTTATTAGTAATTACACAATAATGGACGGTTTTCTGGAAAAAAAAAATGGATTTTAGCTAATTTCGTTAGGCTTCTAATAAATATTTCTGAAAATGTAAGTATATGAATACTGCACTTACTTGTTGGTACTGACGTAAAATTTCATTCTGAAATATCAAAAACTATGTATCAGATTTTATACTTGAATTTCGTCGGGGAACTGAGTGAAGAGAGGGTAGATCACCATACTTGTTAAAATATTTAATTAATTTTCTTCACGGATGTATTCATCCGAACTAGGAGTAAAATATTGTATACGATCTGTAATGTTATTAGTCTATTATTTTTGTCTAACAATAAAATGAAGCTGTTTGGGAATATCTTTATATTAATAAAAAACGAAAGAAAGAAACGGTGGCTCGTAAGAAAAAAGTATTGATACATTTTTTATAGATAATTTTATGATGTACAATTTTTGTCTGAGGTACTTTTATGATAAAACTTACCGTATTGGTGAAAATCGCGAAAAACTCATTTTTTTGACCTTTGACCTTGAATAAAAATTTTTCCTTACAGGGGAATGATGGGGAACTTCTAGACATTGTTTATAATTATGTTTTGAACAATTTCACAGAAATTCAGCTTGTTGGGACTTTATGTAACTTCGAATATCTAAATTGACCGGACTAAGACGTTGCCCCGTAAAACATATCCTATAAAAGAGCACTTTATTACAGTAGGCACTAACTTACAAATTTGACAATTTTTACAACATACTGAACTTCTTTCCTGAATACCTTATTCGGATTCCAGCAATGCCTCGTGCGGGAATCGAACTCAAGTCTTACAGCGTAATAAGCTGCTTCTTTCTGACAGTCAATATCCCTTAAAATATCTAACATTCGCCCTACCTTAATGGTAAAATAGTGCAAAATATTCTTTAAAAATAGCTTTTACTTATAGTCATAATAAGATAAATGATTAAAGGACACCAAGTACAGGTTGAAACTCAGACGCAAGTCAATATTTAGTTAGCGACGTGATCATCTTTAACAAAGACTAGACGAGTTTCCATTCCTATACTTTTCTTACAAGCATTTCTATTAATATATTGAAACTCATACAAGGGTCGATGATAATTTATTTCCCATAGTTCCCGCGATGTTAGTATAATATAACACAAGGTACCTCATAGAAATACCTCCAAAATTAAGTATTTCCTGATATCAAGCCATTCACAAGCAAATCAATTAAGAAACAGTCGTTTATTTCCAAGTTCCAAGTAAACATATTTATGTACATTCATATACAGACAATAAAAAGTTCTTATATATACCATTATTATATTACAGTAGCAATATACAAATTTAAACTAGTAGAAAACGTCAAACACGAAACCGTTTCGAGCCTTATTATATTTATACTTTAAATTCTAAACAAATATAAATTATATTGAATTCTACAAAAATAAGTATAAAATGTCACCAATAGCACTATGGCGAGTAGGACTCGTGCGTCGGCCATGGCGACCGTCGCCACACAAATAATACGTAAAATTATTTTAACTACTTAATTGGATAACAATCAATTATCCACTTAATCACAAAAACAAATAAAAAAAATATGTGAGAATATCGTTTGACAAATAAAAAAACATGGACGCGAGGCGACCACGTTTAAAATTATTATCGTATCAATTAAATACTCAGATCAACACAGGTGGTACAATAAATATAATCTAATATACGTAATGAAATTTACACAATCACTTGTTTACACATCTGACATCACTATGTCTATGGCGAAGGAGATGAAGGAAACAACACGTCATTGACAATATTTTTATTATTACACTAGATCGTCACCTCTCACTCGCTCTCACTGTCTCGCTCTCGCGCTCGCACTCTCGCTCTCTCGCTCCGGTGGCGCGTGTGTATGTACATGTGGGGGAGGTCAGGGGAGGTCGGGGCTCACTTATGCAGGCCGGCGCGCTTGGCCTCCAGCTCGTAGATGAGCAGGCGCCACATCTTGACGACGAACACCTCGGCCTCCTCGTCGAGCACCATCTGCACGTCGTCGAGGATGCCCTGCGGCGCGGAGCCCGCGACCACCTTGCTGCAGATGAAGTCCACGAGCGTGGGCTCCGGCTCGCCGATGTACTCGATAATTTTCTTGTTGATCCACGGACGAATCTTCTTCTCCATCAGCGTGTTGTCGATCTGTTCCGACCGACAAAATATACCGCATTCATCATTCGTAATTGAGTTTAAAATAGTAATATTCAGGAAAAATCATTTCATTTAAACATATTACATTCAATCTTCACAGATTAACAAAGACTATGAACAAAAAATTACATCAAATTCAAAAAAAAGCTCATGCTTAACAATGTTATTGTTCTTTCACATATTTATGAGATCTACGGCGAAGATGATCCGTACGTGTATGTTTATATTACACAAGATAACATGTTTCTAACTTTTTGAAACCGTTAAAAAATAACATACAGATACAAACTCCTTGTATAATAAATAATAAGAGTTCCTAATGTCCTAAAGCATACATGACCCTGTCTGCCGTTGAGGTTCTGTGCTCCAGATGGGTTCTGTTGGGTTTAATGGGTAGTACAGACTTCTGTAGCAGGTGAGTCCCACATAACCACTTGTGTGTATGCAGGTGGCATGCGTAAATACATTTCCCAACTTAAAAAACAACAGCCTACCTGGTCAGTGTCGAGCTGGTACTGGAACAGCTGCTCCTTCTGCGTGGGGATCTTGTCGATAAGACTTTTGATGTGCTTGCGCTTCTCCTCCGCGCACTTACTGTCCTTCTCTCCCTTCTCCGCCTTCTCTTTCTCTCCCTTCTCCGCCTTCTCGCCCTTCTCCTTGTCGCTGCTCTCGCTCTTCTTTTTCTCTTTATCTTTTTTGTCTTTACCTGTAAATCATTTACCTTAGAAATTAAAGATTTACATTCTATTAAATGAAAATAAGTTAAAATCGTATTTTAGTTATTAGTTTTATCAATTGACAAAACATGTCACACAAATCGTAATAACTATCTATCCTGCTCTATATTACTTCAAAATATTTTCGACTTCGATAATTAAACAGATAAATCGCATAGATACACAAAATTATAAAAGCTAAGCACAGCGATAATAACAACAACTATCAATGATAATGCATTGGTGGCTCTCTCGACTGGAAAATCATTTCTTTGACTTAAGTTTAAACAATTCAAATTCGAGTCTTACTTCTGATGTGCGAATATTTTTGCGTATCATGTTTACATATTTAAAAATTACATTGATCTAGAAAAATATAGCCTTTTACCTAGTAGATTTGTAAAGAAACTTAAGTTTGGATTATAATGCTCAAAAGAAAAAAAATTTACATGTAACTACTAAAAAGCACTTAAAACTACCAAACAGATATTGATGAAACTTAACAGCACATATGCTAAAATTATAAATACACTAGCAGTTCTTGTTCGTCCCTAGATACATTTTAATTTTTGAGCGGAACCCTAACTATTTTACTAAAATAAAATTAACTTAAGTTACTTCTTATAACATCAACTACCTGCCAGTGAAAGTCCCGTCAAAATCGGCCCAGCCGTTTCAGAGATTAGACATTACATTAGACATACAAAAAATTTAACAATTGCGTTTTTCTTATAAATACCATATATAATTGCATATGAATTTAGTAAAAAGCTGTTATTTTGACATTACAAACAGACACTTCAATTTTATTTATCTGTATAGATAATAATATGTTTATAGTATGCAGTACTACTCACGGTCGCGCGCGTGCTGCGCGTGCTGCGGGTGCGCGTGCGGCGCCTCCTCCTCCTCCGCGAAGGCCGCGTGCACGCCGCGCCGCTCCGCTGTGGGCGACACAAGCACGACTTACACACGACACTCTTACTGATTGGGGTGTGAGGGTGTTGGATGTAAAGCGTAAAGTGTAGGCTTGAAAGCGCAGGGTTTAGGGTGTAGTGTGGGGTGAAGGGTGTAGGGTGGAGCAAAATATTTTTTTTGAAATATCAAAAATAATCATTTATGTATGTATGTGTGTGTGTATGTATGTATGTGTGTGTGTATGTATGTATGTATGTATGTATGTATTTATGTATGTCTGTATTTAGGATATGCAATTGTGTGTAGTAAGTACACCGCCTACCATTTCATATAATTTCTCCTACGCCCTAAGGTTGCCTGGAAGAGATCGCTTATAGCGATAAGGCCGCCTGCTGTGCATCATCTATTGTTTATATCTACTTTCTGTATATTTCTTTGTGGTGTACAATAAAGCATCTATATATCTATCTATCTCTAACTACACATTTTGGGGTGGCTCACAAATTTTTAAAATACTTAATTTAATTTTTGGTTTGCATGGAATTTTTTTTCGAGTGATCAATCACCTTTGAAAACATTCAAGAATTGACGAATTTTTATTATTGAAATTAAAAAAAATAATAACATGTTACTTTTTTTGTATTACAGTTAAAATTAAATAGAAAATGACTATATTCGTCAATTCTTGAATATTTTCAAAGATGATAACGCGAAAAAAAAATTAATTCAAACCGAAAACTTAAATTAATTATAAATTTTTTAATTGAGTATTTTTTTTATTTCAGTAATTTTGATTTTTATAAGCTACAAATTCTACCCCTGAGCTAAGAAAAAAAAACTTTTTTCGCTCTACTCTAGTGCAGGGTGCAGAGTGTGTAGGGTGTACGTACGTTTGGGCGCGTCGTGCTGCGGGCTGTGCTTGCGGAAGCTGATGCTGATGGGCGAGCTGCCGGCGCTGGCGCCCGCGCCGCCCGTCGCGCCGCCCGCACCCGCGCCCATGCCCGCGCCCGCGTTTGTCTGTGGCCGACGATGATGTAAATTGTATTATATTTATTAAAGGACGTATAGTTTGTTTTTTAATCTCAGTACTCAGAGACGAAACTGACATTACGTGGGTTGCCAGTTTTTTTTGCAATTTTTAAATACTGATGTGCCACTATCGAAAATTAACGTTAATAGTCAATTAACGTTTTTTATAATAAGTTCGTTTTTTTATAATAAGTTATCCTGAAATAATGTGTAGATACTTATTTAAAACGTAATAATACAAAATTAATAATGCAAATTTAAATTTAATAATGTAAGTGTAATACTTAATGATTTAAAATTAATAAAAATATATTATTTATTGATTTAGAATTAATAGTGTGAATTTTAATGAAACACTTTGGAATATAAAACTTTGAAGCGAATCGTCTAAAAAAAATAAGAAGTTATGATTCACCAAACCGGTATCGTAAGTACAACATGCACCGTGCACAAAAAAGCTGGCAGCATTATTTGTAATTTTGACATTTGCATGTGTCAATTTAGTCTCGGAGATTAAAAAACAGACTATAAGTTGTAGTCAAACATAGTACATATATCTTTCGCTACCGTCTCTCTAAGTAATTCGAGCAATGTCGCAGGTAAAATAACAAATAACCTTACAACATGGACGATCGCTAAGATATCATTTCTTGCTTTTTAAAATGGATAAAATAAATATGTGACTAAAATGACTGGAACACAACATTTTGTGGATGGCATATTATTAAAGCAATCTGCCGAAATTAAACCTGACTGGTATAAAGACAACTGGGTGGCTACTCACATGGTACCGCTCGTCCGAGGGCGGGCGCGGCGGCGTACTGCCGCCGTCGCTCTGGAATGCAACACATACGTCTTGTACACAAACACAATTTCAATAAAATATTATAAAGTGTTATCAAAAAAACGTACTGTTATTAAATAATAAAAATTTGCTTTCATATCAAGTTTATAATTTTTGTATTTTAAAGTAAATTTGTGGGATTAATATTAGTTGAATCTCACGTAGGATAAGAAGAACCGTTTCATTTCTCGCCAGCTCTTCTTAGCAGAACTGCCTTCGGTGCTGGTTGTAGATTCCTCATAGACTTACCATATTGACATACAGATTAAATAAAAAAAATGAAGATTCTAAAGTGTATTGGAATAAAGTATATTTACCGGCGGGTGGTGATGCGTGTGGTGCGGACGGCGCGGCGGTGTCAGCGACGCGGCCGGCGACCCCGACCCGCCCTCCGACGCCTCCGCCGCCTCCGCGCCGCCGCTGCGTGAGCGTTGGAAACAAATATGACTGTTATTTATTTTATAAAACAATAAAAACTAGCTCGGTCACAAAACCGTTACTCGAATGCTGAATTCTCAATCACTATAAATTACCTAAATTCGATTAATGAGCGCTTTATTAATTTTTTATAAACAATTTATTTTTTTAAAGCAACGATTTTTTTTCGATTTTTCCACAAGATTTAATAACAAAACGACACATATAAAATATTATTTATTGACAATTATCAAACGTTAGATGTTCATAACCGAAAACGGAAAACACAAATTTTGTTAAAAAAACATGTGTGTGTACTTATGTACACACTTAAGAAGTTATATTTCTTTGGCGTAATAGAACAAAAATAGCTACAGATTTCATCCCGTATGTAACAGCTCTCTGAATGTAAAAGGATTGTGATTGTGATTTGGAAGTGATATAAAACACGTGTTATAGATGTATAAATATTTGAGAAACTACTTTGAATATATTTATGAGTTTTCACGGAAACCGGAGAGATAGTTATCAGCTAACTTCATCATGTCGCTTTCAGCTAACATCATCATGTCGTTTTTTGACCGTCGGTGTGCGCGCGCGTCGTAAAAAAAATGTTTTCATAGTTTTTTCCAAAGGTGCTAAAAGAAGTATAATTTCAAAAAAGAAGTTAGATAAAAGTATAGGTCACAAGGCTTCCCGGCGGTCGTCAGTCACCTGTCGTCGGAGTCGATGGGCTCGGCCTCGGTGGGCAGCTCACGCGATGCCTGCGCGCGCAGGTAGCGCTCGCGCTCGAGGCGCAGGCGCTCACGCGCGGCACGTCGATCGCGCTCGCGCTCGCGTGCACGTGCCGCCTCGTGCGCGCGCTGCTGCTCGCGCCGCAGCGACGCGTCAACCAGTAGGCGCGGGCGGTACTGCTCCTCGCGCGCCGCCGCGGCGCGCGCAAACGCCGCGGCCGCCGCGGGGTCGTCGGCCGCACGCGCACCGAAAATGCTGCGCCTCAGCGCCGCCAGCTCGGCCTGTTCGCGCGCGCGCTCGCCCGCGTCCGCCTCTGCCTCGCGCACGCGCGCGCCGAGCCGCCGCTGCAGCTCCTTGCCGCGATAGTACTTGTGGTCGTCGCGCTCGTCCTCGTAGTCCTCCAGGAACTGCTTTAACCGCTTCGCTTCGCGCTCGCGCTCCTCCTCGCGGCAGCGCTCGCGCTCACGCTCGCGCTCGTACTCCTTCGCCTTGCGGCGCTCGCGGCTCTCCCAGTTGCGCAATCTGAGGTCACATTATTATTACTGATCTGAGTAATGTATAAAATGATGTACATACATATATTTTGAATATATTATTTATTTTAAATTCAAAATTACATTTATAAAGTTGAATAATTAATTAATTATTTATAACTTTGTTACTTTTAATATAACTTTAAAAATACATCTAATCTAAATAAAATCATTTCAATTATTTCTTTTTTATTAAGTCAATAATCTAAAATAATATAATGAAAAAATTAAATTTGTATGTATAGCGTTTAAAGCCTTAAAAGTAACGATTCTGAACATTCTAACACTATTGTATATATGGAAGCTACATTACCGTCTCGACGTCTCTCGTGCTTTAAGCTTTTGTTTTAATACGACAAAAATGTGTTTCCTGTCAGTCGCTCACCTCTCCTGGTAGGCGGCCTCCTTCTCGCGCGCCTTCTTCTCGAGACGCTTCTTGTCGCGCGCCTCCTCCTCCAGTTCCTTGTCGCGGCGCGCGTCGCCGTCGCCGCGCGTGCGCGAGCGCTCCCGCGAGCGATCGCGCTCGCGGGACCGCTCGCGGTCGCGGTCACGCTCGCGTTCGCGCTCTCTGTCACCATACAAACAATATCATCATTTTAATACTTCCGAGTCGAGACACATCTGTTACGACACTACAACATCTGCCATCATTTAATTGACCGACGCGCAAAAAGAAGGTTGTTCGGATATGTTTTTTTAATATTTTTTAACTATCATACAAACCAATTTGTGTTTATACTTTAATTGAAAAAATAGGAATTCAAAATATTTCGACAGTGTAGTAATATAAGATGTCATAAATATATAAACTAATGCACTCGCGATCAATTACGGGAGTAATAAAGAATAACTCGAGAATTCCAAAGGTTGTCAAGTAACTAAAGGTTTATACAATATGTATTACAAAGCGATCAACCCCCACCCTCGGCCCGCGGCGCGCGCGGCCTCCGCTATCTCGTGGCGCGTGCGGATGTAGGGGTGTAGCGCCAACACAGTTTTCTTAGTCATGTTTAATTATAATTTCACATACACGAAAAGTTTACATTTCCCTTTGATTTTTCATAGACGTAATTAATTGTTTCAAACACGATTCACTGTATACTAGTACCGTAAGAATAAGCGCAGTTTTCCATAAGATCGCGGCAGGACTGAGCTCTTATTACCTATAGCCTTTATCGATAGAATTACTCAACTCACGCGACGCGATAACAGACTCCTAAGGCTATTGCTATACAATAAAGAACACTAAAGAAACACTCGTTGTAAAATAAAATGTTTTACATAAATGTATTTTTAATATCAACAAAAGATACGAGTACATTAACAACAGGTATTATGATGATGATGTTATGAGACTAGGCAGTGGTAGGCCAGTGGTAACGTATTCGCTTGAATAACTAAGTAAATCGAGTTCAAACCCTGGGTTTCGCATCGTTATCAACATAATTGGATCCCTTGCCCTCCGATGAATAAAATATAAGGAAACCTATATGCCTAAATCGTAAGTTTTCGAAAAACATATGAAGTCCTTCAGCATTGAAGGGAGACTTGTGCTCAGCGGCGGGGCATTAAGAGAGTTAAATTATTATTAATAATTAATTATTAGAAAATTAATATTTAAATTTTTTAATTATGGTTTTTTATTAACAAAATAATTATTAAAAAGTGCAAAAATAGGTGGGAAATTCATATTAGTTAAACGCAACGCCATTGGTCAGACCGAATATGACGTCAAAGTTTATTATAATAAAGCTCTGTTTTTGTTTGGTGTTTGCGATTTGTATTAACAATCTAGACTTGTTCGAATGAATTGATTGCAATGTTGTCATAGACTATAACGTCACGCCAAAGGCGCCAAAATGATAGGCGTTTAAAGTATCCATAATTGTATGATATTTAATTTTTTTTACTAAAGTTTAGTTTTTTTGTGCTAGATATTTTTTTATTGTATAAAAAAACATATTTTTTATTATATACATATATATTTTCATATGAAAACAAGTAGGATTATCTGTGTATCAGTGTATGTGCATATTACGAAAGCGTGTCTCACCTCTCCCGCTCGCGCTCCCGCTCTCGCGCCTCTCGCTCCCGCTCGCGCTCGCGCACCTCCCTGCGGACACGCGCACGTTAGATTGCGTACGACACGGAGTATATGACTCATACATCTAAAATCTAAATCTCAACACTAGACATTATCAATTCTACAGTCAAAACAAAAAATAGATCGGTGTTCAAACTTACGTCAGATCGCCATCTCCCGACGACAAGCGTCTCGCAGAAAAAAGTAGGAGTTTTGCTATTGTTAGCGATTCCTATGAAGTTCGTCATTACTTTACTTCTACAACTAATTTAGACATCTACTGTAATATAATATATATATCGATTGTACAATTTCCATAATATAATTGATTAAAATTATTTTTTAGTAAAATTAATGATGAAATTTCAAAAATATTGAAATCTTCGTATTAACATGATTCTAAATCTAAGCCGACAAAAGCTCACCTCTCCCGCTCGCGCTCCCTCTCCCTCTCCCGCTCGCGCTCTCGCTCCCTTTCCCTCTCACGGTCGCGCTCCTCTCGCTCCCGTTCCCGTTCCTTCTCCCGCTCCTCGCGTCGATCCTTGCTCCTGCAGAAAGGCAAAGAAGCTTAAATACACGTTTTAATGAACCTTAAAGTTTTCATAATACATATATTATCGGTAGTATAGCACACCTGGAATGACTTCTCCGCCGTCTGTCCTTGTCTCTGTCCCGCTCGCGGTCTCGGTCACGCTCTCTGTCCCGCTCTCTCTCGCGGTCCCTCTCCTTATCCCTGTCCTTATCTTTCTCTTTCTCTTTCTCCCGTTCCCGCTCGGGCTTGTCGTCGCGCTTGCGACGGACCACCACGTCGGCTTCCTCCTGCGCAATGCAACACACGTTCAAACGTGATCTCTTACCTCATAGCCCTGCTTCATTATTTCATTACTATTTACGATTACACTCTCGCTCGAAACTCAACTAGACTACATCCATCATCTAAACGTTATCAATTAATCAAATGTAGAGAAAGGATAAGATTCCGGAAAACGAAATACAAACGAACAGATTGCGAACAAGAGCGTACCGCAAACGTACGAACAAATACAAATAACAAGTCACGAGCACAGCTATAGGAAAAACGAAATCGCGTAGACTAGTGTCGACATCGCATACACACGTCGACAGTGTAGTAGCAATCGCGGGTTGCATCGAGTCGACACTATTTAATAAAAAGATATACCGCATCCCGGCCGCTGCATTCGTGCGTCCCAGCCACGCTTCGGCCGGGTCCGGCGTTCGATTCCTCGGCGGCGGACGACGAGTGCAGCGGCGGGCGCGGGGGAAACGAAACCAAGTGTCATACGCTGTGTGTGGCGGCTGGAGGCGGCGGGCGGCGACGGCGGCGGCGGCTGGCGGCGGCGGCTCCTGCAGCGCCCGCGCGAGCGCTCCCTCACTCGTGTGTGCTCATGACACGCTCGACGTGACATCATGTTTTAGTAAAAAAACCGAAAGATATTTCTAACGGAGCAACTTACCGACATTATTAAACTTAAATAATTAATACGATATTACAAATATATGACTTTACGTTTGTTTAACTTTAGATGTTTTAGATTTAGCCAAAAACGAAACATATGTAAACACGTACGTGAGCGAGGCGCCGGCGCGGGAGGGCTCGGTCGGGGCGAGTCGCTCGCTCACAACTCACAATATGAGCTCGCGACTGACGGCAGCGCCGGTCGAAACGCATTCAAAATTAAAAAAAAAACTTATGTATCAAGTATTTCTAACGAAAACTTGAAAAAAGTGTGTTAGTACGTAAGTAACGCGACATTTGCGCCAATTGATAACCGGTTTTCATGATATTTAAACACCTCAGAGATCAAAAATAATTATAAGATATCACAGCGAGATGAATTTCGACCAGTCGCATACCAAATTCACAAATGAATATATAATAATGTATATATATAAAAATCTAAAATATAACGGTGTTCCTAATGAGTATGTATCAACGTTGGATGAGACTGAAATCAACTGTGGCGCGGAGAGGCGACCACGAGTGTGAGGGGAATGCTTCAGTTACGGACGCCGTGAGTGCAAGTGGGTTGCAGGCTCTATTATATATTATCGATCATTGTAAATACAGTAAATGAAACATTCGGTGATAAAGCGGTTAGTTTTAACTTAGGAATCAAGTGTTATGGTTTAAATATTATAAAATAAGAATATTGTAAATAAAATAAATGAAAACTTTTGTTTGAAATGCAAACAGTTCAATGTAAAAATAATAAACTCCGCCGCCTCTGTAATGGGAACGCTTCGTCGTCGCACTGTTGTTTAAATATTTAATTAGCAAAAAATATAAAAAAGTTTTTTTTTATGTTTAAGAAAACTCCCCCGCTCACGAATACCGCGTGTGTGACCTTGAACATTTCGACCTCAAACAACTAATGGTAGTTGAATCAAAAACACATTGATGTACTGCAATGTAATGTCACCGATGACAATGATGATGGTATTTTATATGGACATAGGTAAAAATCCGTAAAAATATTTTTATAACTAAGTATATGGTTATATTTCCACGGATCGGTCGGTCGCACGCGGGCGATACGGGGGAGTGTAGGGAGTGGGGAGTGCGACGAGGAGGCGCGGCGGCGGAGACGCACTCACCCGCTCGCCCGCGCCGGGGCCGGGCGCCCGCCGCGCGCCGCACCTACCGCAAAGCCAGGCTTAGCGCGCACGCCCCGCCCGCCTGCTACCCCCTCCTAACCACTATACACAATCACATACATTCCTCTCGCTACGAATTAGTTTGTACTATAGTTTCAATATTGAAATACCTAGTTTTATAATGGAGGAAAAATAAAAAAGGCACTATTCACAAATAGCATAGTCTCCTAGTAAGAAAACGATATTGACAAAATGACTTAAATTAAAATACATACTTGTGATACACCTGACATATTCTAACAGTTCATATTTTAAAACATTTCGTTTGACCCAATCCATAAAAAATATTCCGATTAACATTATGAAAAAATTTCGTTATCTTTTAATTTCAAAGCAAGAATATGCATAGTTATAAAATGTTTATACTTCAAATTAAACCCATTGCACAAGTCAACAAATAAAATCACAATACATATTCATAAGAAACTAACAATAGAGACTATCTATCCTTGCGGGCGGGGGCCGTGCGTCGCCGATGAACGGAGAGGGGGGAGGGAGAGAGGGAGGAGGGAGAGAGGGAGGAGGGAGAGAGGGAGGAGGGAGAGAAGGAGGAGGAGGGAGAGAGTAGTCCTTCTCTCCGTGCTTTACCTTCATGCTCTCGCGGAACTTGCCGATCTCACGGTGTATGACGTCCCGCTTCTCCTCAGAGATGTCGGCCTCCTCCAGCACGCGCGCCGTCTTCGAGATAGCTTCCTCTGTGGTAAGCAAATGTTGCGAGTGAGCCTAGATAGGTGTTACTTCATTTAAATACTAAACGCCTACAACACCCATTTAGATAGACTGTTACTAGTTTGGTAAGATCTGAATTCAAGTCCCGAGTCGGGCCAAGTTTAGTTCGTGAGTTTTTCCGTTTAAGGACTCCGCCCACTACACCGTCTCATACCATGACCGTGCTATGAACGTATCAGGCACGGAAACGAGCATGGCACGGACTACTATGCCCACAAGAACGTATCAACAGCGTATCATACCCGTACATAACAGTTTAAGTGCTGTGTATGCTCACCATTGCGCCGCCTGCGCGCACCGGGCCCGCAACGTCGCGTGCCAGGCACGGAACGTACCGGTACAGGCAAAATATTCTCGCCGACAATTGTTACCGCTCCGTGCACGGCACGCGATGGTACCGGTCCGGTGACAGAACGGTCTAGTGAGCAGTCTCATACTTTTCAGTACAAAGAATATTTTTGCCTGACACGGTCCTATCACGGTCATGGTATGAGACGGTGTAGTGGGCAAACACCTTTAGAAGTTTACAGTAGCAGCCCGGAGATGAGAAGCTGGCGGTGTTACACTCCCGTGCTTAGGACAATACATCGCTCCTGCGCATTAATTCCCATCGCTCGTGTAATAGTGTATATGTATGTAAAATATCGTCCCATCTGGCTTTAAGAGTGAAACAAAATAGATAGTGCACTTGTGTTTGCTAGCATACTTTAATACATAATATATGTAAATAATAAAATATTATTATTTATTAAAAATATATTCTCATCAAAAACAAATTTTGACTGACAAAGACTGGATATTTGAACAACTGGTAAATCTCTATAGCCAATAATTATTAATAAAAATAATTAAAAGAAACATTGATTAAGCTTTAGAAAAATCTATTCGTAATTTAAATTGAATTAATAAGGTACACATCTAGTACTAGTAGAAGTGGTGTAGTGATGTAGCGGGAGTACCTTTCTGCAGTATCTCGTAGTTGTTGATGTCGTCCTGGTAGTCGCGGTACAGCTGCTGCAGCCGCCGCTCCGCCGCCTCGTCCAGCGCGCGCTGCGCCGCGTCCAGCCACGCCTCGCCGCCCTCCGCCTCGCCCGCCGCGCCCGCGCCCGCGCCGCCCTCCGCCATGCGCGAGCGCTGCTCCGCTGCGACACACACAAAGACACACATCTCATTATACTAGACATGAATAGACAGGTAGAATGTGCCCAAACACCTGTGGATAGGCCGGGCAGCATAATAATGCAACTTAAGAAAAAAATATATTTACAATAATAAAAAACCTGACTGTTTTAAAAGCGAGATAAAAATACGAAAACGACTTTATAATAATAGGTAGTCAGTGAGTCGGAAAAGTTTGCGGACTTTTTGAACGCATGAATTTTGTATATATTTTCGTAGTAAAAGTAAATGTCATACCATTTCATTTAAAAGAAATAAAGCTCCAATAATGTCGTTCGACTATAACATGCCAGGTACTATTATTGAAGCGTATTCGATTATATTAATAGCAAACAGATCAACATTAAGCTTAATCATCCAAACTGCCCACTGCCCAGCTTTCAAATAATACAATCTCGTGGATAATTTTATGTGTCACCATGGTAAGAAGTATACTTGAACACTGCTGTTCCGTAATGAAACCGATCTACGACATTCATATTAACAGAATCGAGAATTGAGAATATACAACGTAAATTTCTTAATATATTAAGCGGGCGGCAAACTCTCAATACAATCTAAAAAGGCTGGAAGATCGACGTGATATGTGAGATTTATGTATTCTCCATGAAATAGCCAGCGGTGTTTTCAACAGCAAATTGTTAAAGAAATTGGAATTTAAAATATGAATTTTAAATTCCGATTATACAATATAGCTGGTATGAACCGACTCGATACGTCAGCCACAACTTTATAATATACCTTTGACAACTAATAATGTTTCGCAAAACAATCTTTTGCACAGAATGTGTAAAACATACAATAATTTAAAAAATTATTTGACATCAGAAAACATTATATAAATTATAGTTCCTAAATTATTATTACTTTATCTCTTACATTTAATTTTTTTTTTATTGTGCAATAGGCTTGCGCTTGACTACAATCAGCGCTTGGAAGCACTGATGAGGTCTAGGTTGGAGTGCGCTTGCCTAAAACGTTTAAATGTAAATATTAATCATATAAAATAAATCAAAATATTTTAATATTTTATTTCACCTTAACTGGACATACTGTAAACAATCTCTTTTCATATTTCAAGTTTTTGGTTAGGTTTGTTTATACATTTATGTTTATTTGAACAATGTGTACAGATATAATTTTACAGCAAAATTTAAAATGATATT
Source organism: Brenthis ino (assembly GCA_921882275.1). Lineage (NCBI taxonomy): Eukaryota > Metazoa > Arthropoda > Insecta > Lepidoptera > Nymphalidae > Brenthis > Brenthis ino. Next base: position 8,866,958 of record OV170233.1, read on the forward strand.
TTAGCTTTAAATATGAAGTTGTAATTTTTTAATAGGTTTCTATCTATAATGTGTCTACAGAAATAAAATAAACAAGATAAGGGTTTATGACATAACTTGAATTGTGTTAATTTTTGTTCCATATAATTCTTATGAATGAAAGTAAAATTTAAACAAGAAGTTTTAAGTTTAAGTTGAAAAGATATTTTTTAATATTTTGGTTAAAAATGATATATTTAATAATTTAAATAAAAACTTACAATGTCAGATTTTTTCCGAGAACTTTGTGTATTTGATTTAAGCAAAATTAGTTTTTTAACTAGGTTCTCAATTCAGCTGTATTTTTTTTTATATTTATTACCTCAGAACTTCATAAATTATTAACCAATTTGGACAATTTTTGTTTCGTTTGAAGTGAATACTAAGGATGAAAAAAGCTAATGAAAATTGAACCTACTTGGTCATATTGACTTGAAACTTAGCAAGTGTTTCTATGGCCATTGACAATGCAGTGATTCGGTATCGTCGACCTGATGTGATGGTATAGCCAGAAGGTAGAAGATAGGTGGAACTCTTCAACGGCTAATAATAGATATTTACAAACTTGGGTTTATTTTGTATGATTTGTCAAGCCCAATACATTACAATTGTATTTTAGAGCCTGATTTATAGTGTTACTAATAAAAGCGAACTTTAGTTCATCAATCTTCATATAAAAATTGGCATCAAATTTAAGTTGAAGTGAATATTTTATTAAAATACTTTCTTCTTATGTTGTACTATTATGTGTACACTAAAAATAAAACCTACCTACTTCAATAAAGAACATTAAATTCAGATATTTTCTAAGTCTGTGCCAGCCAATACAAATCAAAGTATATCTTTTTCAACCAACCAAATCATAATTTTTTACTTTTTAGTGCTTTTTAAAGTCGGTTTTTTTAATTGAATTGGTTAAATATATATACATATATGCTGTATTCAACATATAAATCTTAAAACAACTTACTTTTATATGAATCAACAAGTGCCTGCATCTTTCCATCAGTGCGGGCTAATAATTTTTTATCTGCTAATGGGCGTTCATGTAAAAGCCTGACACAACGTAGTGCTGCCTCCGGACCCGCAAACTCACAAAAGCCAAATGTACTGACACGCTTCCAACTGACTACAGGCCCACAGGTACCTAGTACTGCACGGATCATGGCATCTGGAGCACGACTTGATATATTACCTGTAAAAATATCATTTCAATCTATGAGTATATCATATTTGAAGTGGTATACTACTACTGAAAATAAGTCAGTTAATTCTAACCTAAGATATTTCATATCATATTAAGAAATAAAAACACCTATCTAAATAATCGTAATTTAACCGGTGCAATATCAAAAATACTCATAGCTGTTGACTAAACATACAACTAAAGTTATTAATTTTATGCATAATTATTTACCTATAAAAACAGTAACTGGAGTTCCATCTGTATCTTTGGCTCCATTAGCAGGTCGTGATTGTGTCCTCTGTGCTGTCTTGCCTCCAGGTGTGGGCTGTGCAGGGGCAGGCAGTAGTGCAGAACGCCCAGTGCCTACAGTACCACCTCCATATGCACCTACCATTACCTACATAAAACATTATTATGATGTAGTATAATTTAAATTTGTGTACTTTGTCACATATGGTATGGGGCATTTTTTCAGTTTAATTTGTATAATTTATTAAATAATGTGCAATGCTTTTTATCAATTTAGTATATAAGTAATTTGTTTATCTTAGTAACTGTTATTGTAATGACAAATCAATTACAAGAACTGACTGTGCATTACTTTTTTATTATTGTAAGAAATTGTCTAAACACTTCAAAATTAATAAAATACAAGAAACATTCTTCTACTTCATTACTGATGTTTTTTGTTGAATTGGCTTGAAAAATAGAAATAAAATGCTGAAGTATCTTTATACTTAAATATATATTTTTTTAAATAGCCTAACGTTTATCACGGCTATAGCCGTTTATAAACCACAATATGATTTATTAAGAGGTTAAATGTAAAATATTGTTTTACAAGAGCTGTGACACATACATGTGTAGCCATAGGCATCGTGACAACTCCCGGTGGTATCCCGTAAGGCACGAGAGGCGGTCGAGGTGGAAAAGACATCGCACCTCGTACCAGAATCCCAAATGATCACAAACTCATCAACTCTTCACAACTGAGGACGTTACACATATACAATGATATATGACAGTTTTCAACTTCATATAGACTAACAATAAAAGCTTTCACTTGATAACACTTTATAATTATTCTATGATTATCTACTAACTAAATAACTAAGTTATCACAAAATAACGCTTCACTTCCACCGACATCGACATCACAAATCAAATCGGCCATATTTTTCATGCACAGATTATAAAAATCAGTGGGCTGTGGGAGCTTTTCCACAGACTAAAGATGTTATTTTCGGAACAACAAAACTTTAAAGGTACCATCAGAATTTTTGTATAGCAATTTATTTTTTTGAATAGTTTAAAAATTATTAGAATTTTTGAACTGTATATGACTTCTTACATCGGAAGTATCTCATCAAACGTGTGAACGTGTGTTTATGTCCTTCTTTCACGTCGAAAAAAGAGTGACAAATTGGCGTAATTTTTGTGTAGAGATAGTTAGAGGACTGGGGAGTAACATAGGCTACTTTTTACTGCGGGAGATTATCTCATTCCCACGGGAAAACCGAAAACGTATTACAATACAACACAAAGTAATTTTAATCATAAATATTTTATTTATGATCAAAATTACTTGAAACTTGGTATTAATGCCATTCAATAAAATTTAAAAAAAATGCTTATATTAGCATTTTTTGAAATTCATCCCATATATAGTAAAATAAGGACTGAAAGTTTGTATGAAACCTACCTTTTTAAGTTTCGTGTTGTAGTTATAGCACGTGCCAAGCCACAAGTTCTGCTAGTTTTAAATAACACTATCTTTTTATATGTTCTCGCAAATTTATTTTGATTTTGATAATTTTTTCTACTGGCGTTGGGGTAACTGTTTGTATAATTTGAGCTTGTAGATATGTAGATACTAAAGTAAAAAGGAAAAAGTTAAGGCAACAAAATAAAGCAATTTAAAGTTTAAAAAAATTTATTTTTGTACAATATATTGTCATAATGTTAACCTATATATATTTTATATATAAAAATTAATAAACCATGATACCATTCACACTGCGCCGACGAGTATATTGAGGTACACCTCTATACAATGAATTACAATTACAATTCATTCAAAAATAACTCGCAAAAATGTGATGTGATGACGAAGACAAAAGTCCCTTGTTAAAAATTCCAGCATGATTGCAAAATGTTAAAACACATAGATGATGAAATTAATAAATTTTAATCAATATGAGTATGCAATTTAAAACAAAATTCATCATTTTCCTTAAATTCTTACAGTTTCCAGATACCTATTAGCGATGATTACGAAATGCAAACGTGTGTACACAACTTTAATGAACACATCAGTACATATAACATTTTCGTATTTGTTTTAAAAATATTATTTATTTAAAAACATCCAGTGTTGCTGTTAAAGATAACAAAACTACTCAATTATAATATTTAATTAATAATTTTATCTTTGACTAGAAACCTTGTACAATATCCTGGTTAAAATGTAAATACTCGTATGCATATCGTATGTATGTATATTAACAGTAGATAAAAACAGCATGCAGCATCTAGGATGAAGAATAATAAATAGTGATAAAATGTGATAAAAAAATCCGTTTTTTATATACTTTTTGAATTTGCAAAAACATTTACTACGACAAGGATGTCGCGACGCACAAGGCTACGTTTTATCACAGCGCTGTAGTTGGTACTTAGTATCTATAAATACATACATTTGACACATTTTGACAATTTACATATATATACATATTATGTCATTACTAAATTACATACACCTTAAATAAATAATTTACAGATATATTTTATGTACATGTCAAATTATACTATCTACTTATAAAAAAAATATTTTACGGTGCCGAGAGTAAATTGAGAGAATCTATTTCAATCAGGAACATTGTGCACAACTGAGTTCTAATTAAATTTTTATCGCTGTCGATGTGTGGCGCTCGCGCTGTAATAAAATGACTTTTATAAGTGTGTTTTTCGAAATAAAACGATAAAACAGACATAAATAGAACAGATCACACAAAATCAATAAATATAGCTCACGATTTATTCCGCATGATATCGAAAAATCCCTAAATAGATATAGAAATAATTTATAGATAACTATTTTGTACACGACTGTACCGGCGCAGCATCTCCACTATTGACGCTCATGTCTCATCTTTCGTGGCGCGTATTATATCTAAATATAAGAGTGTTTTAATTACCAGAACCGATGTCGTATTCGCACGCGGCGTCAGCGCTCCTTCTTCCCGCCGTCCGCGTCGGTCGCATCGGTCGCGCCGGTCGTGTCGGTCGCGTCCTGCGCGTCGAGCACGGCGGCGCGGTGGCGGCCCAGCAGGCGCGCGGCGAGGTAGCCGAGCGCGGAGCCGGCCAGCGCGGCGGCGGCGCCCGCCTTGGCGCCCAGCACGAGGCCGAGCGGGCCGCCCGCCAGCGCGCCCGCCGCCGCGCCGCCCGCGCCGTACAGCCCTACGCGCAGCCTGCACGCACACACACACGATTACTCACAATGACCGTTCAGAAAATGAGTCGAAGCGCTAGATATAGGACTATCGACTTCTTACTATAGGTATAAATAAAAATAAGACAATTGCGAGTCTGACTCATCGCGAGTTCCGTAGTGTGAAAATATTCTTCCTATTTCGTATATCATATTTCGATATACTAATTTATTACGTTATAAAAACTTAAAAAAAAACCGACTTTCAGACACTAAAATGTAAAATATAACTGAACGGGGGTTTTCATTTAGAATAGATACCTAATCAGATATTTCCGAAGTGCCAGCCGATGCAAAGCAAATCTAATATACTTATTTCAATACGTAAAATACATATTTACCTATTAGATATTCATTTAAATTATATCTTAAAATACTTGGTCACTCATGTTGTCATAATTTTTTTTATACCCAAGGTGCAACTTTGTCAAAACTGATATTTTTACCATTTTTTAACTGTAAAAGTTTAAAAAAAAAAGGTTCAATAGATAGTCTTACTATTTACTATCTATCTTTTGGCATGTTTAGTTTACATTAAAATAAGAATGAAAACTTGATGGAATTCATTAATTTCCTGGTTGTAGAGTTCAATAATTTAAAATAAGATAAGAAATTATAGGCTTCTTATTAGAAAAAAAACATATCTTAGGTAGTACTTATAATATATTTGGTTTTGTATTTTTTCTGAACGGCTAAAAGTACTGCTATAAGCCACTTCAAGGATATCCATTGAAAACAGGACACCATCAGAAAGAAATCATAAAACTAGTAAGAATAACTTGTTCACTTTATCATTTACAAATTACATGTAGCTGGTGTCATTAAAGTGAACTCTCCACTGTCCAGTACAAGCGGGCGGGCCGCGCACTCACCGCTCGGCCGCGAGCAGGTGGCGGCGCGCGCCGCGCACGTCGCCGGCCGCCGCCTCCGTGCTGGACGACACGGCATTCACCTGCGAATTGCGACATATCCTGCTGATTTATCTTTGAAACCGTTCACCGTGTATATTGGTATTTTTCGCTTACCGTATGAATTTTTATACTGCGATCATGTTATTTACCTATTTGTATATTATTCTCATTTTAGCACAAATCTAAGTGAGGAGAAACTCATGCATGTGATTTTGTGTATGTTAGTATATCACACGATATCGTTACCTTTGAGAACCGATTTTAATCATTCCGTTTCCAGTAAGTTAAATGGATGGTGAATAACCATCCCTTCTAATTTCAACAAAAAAGGGAAATAAATTACATTAAAAGTGATTTTGAAGTCAGCGGATTTTTCTTTAGCTTTTGAAGTTAGAAAGAAAGTGATTCATAATAATAGTAATCCAAAATGAAACCATTGGAAGGATTATAAAATAGGGTGTGCATGTTACCGAAATTGCCATCCGCCAATATCAATGAATGTTGGCTCGATTTGATGGAAATTTTAATTATATGTAAAAATTTCATTTCCTTAGTTCAATATTTGAAAGTTAAATTAACTTTGACAAAATTAATAATTATTTATATACGACTCCTAGCAGGGCAGGAACTGATAGATTGGAAAACAAATAGATTTCGCCGGACGGCATGATGTCGCACCGAAGTATCTTAACAAAGATTTTGAATCCTGTTGCGCAAAGTTTACGGCGTAGACACCGCAGAACTTGTTTGCAGCGTGTAGTACGTACGTGCTGCGCGTGCGCGAGCGCGGCGGCCTGCACGTGCTGCCAGGCGTCGTGCAGCGCGCGCAGCTCCGCCTGCAGCTCGCGCCAGCCGCGCAGCGCCGCCTCGCGCTCGCGCAGCGCCAGCTCCTGCGGGACGCGACTATTATTTAACGGATACTTTACTGTACACTGAGGTGTCATTGTTTGTTCTGACAGTCTCGTGATACCTGTGAAGACTGATACTTTGTATTACAGTATTTATGTAAATGTTGCATAAGTATGGTACGGGCAAACAGCCTATATTACCAATTAGCAGGTCGTCCCCGCCTCGCTCGAATACTGACTACACTAATCCTTCAGTAGTTTTTGCAAATCCCATAAGATTACAATTTTTGCTTTTTAAATCGAATTAACCATTCAAATTTAAACTCATTTATAAAATATTGAGTCCATATGGACATGCACTATGTCAAGTTAATTGGTTCAGTAAAATTTCAGACTAGAGCAGACAACTCGACTTAGACTGTGTTACAATAAACGAATTATACGCATCAAAACAAACGTATTTTAACGTAGTTCATACATATATTACAATTTTATTGAGGCACGAAAGCCCACCTGCTCGTCGACCTGCAGCTGTATCTGGTCGTCGCCGAGCGCGAGCACGCCCACCGACTCCGTAGAGCGCGTGCTGCCCGCCACCGCCTCGTCGCGCGCCGCCGCGCGGTTCATACTCACAGGCGACGTATCTGATAGAACTCCTCATGTTAATATTGTATATCTAATTAAGTATACAATGGATGTTAGGCGCTGCGCAGACGTAGCAACTTTAATTGAAGCTCTCAGACTAAGGAATAATATAGACGGAGACCGGATTATCAAAGAACTAAGCATAAAACCAAATAAATATGTCAGCGTGTATAGATTTAGATATTTATCGTGATTAATAATAAATTTTCCTTAATCTTTAAAGATAGTAAATTGTAAACAAGCTCTATGGCAACATTGGCAACAAGCATATCTATCCCACGGCAACCGTTACATTAAAATCCATTCAGTAGTTTTTGCATGAAAGAGTAACAAATATCCATATAACTATACATGCAGACATCCGGACATCCTCAAAAACTTTCGCATTTATAATATTAGTAGGATTATTACTGATAAACAAAACTTTAACTATTACCTAATTATTTTATTAAAATATGGAACGTTTTCGGTTAGATCGCAACATCAAGAACATTCACCTCACATATTATGTATTCATTTCAAACGTATTTTTTATTATATTTAAAATTAAAATACATTTACACACATGCATTTACGATTTTTTCTAAAAATGGTGATTTAGAGATAGCGTAAATATTATGTGTTTGTTATATAATGCGTTGTGGTTTTCCCATGTCAGTTTGATTTTTCTCTCGGATATACATATGTATATCTTTAGTAAAACTTACAACTTAATATGCAAAGAAAAATATATCAATTTAGTTAATTAAGCATGAAACGAAACAAGTCCTAACAACACTTCTCACCCCCGCGCTGTGCCCTCGCCTGCGACTCCCTTACCAACGCTATACAACTGCGCTCTATCACACCTACAACCACCACATAGGTACATATTTTTTATATACTTCCTATTGAAAGTTTCTGTAGAAGTTATATTATAATACATGAAAAGTTTATGGTTTTATTAGAAAAAAACATAATGTATTTTTGTTTTATTATTTGATACTTCTATTCATTTACTATTTTTTATATTACAATATATATGGCAACTAGTAGAACCCGCAGTTTCGCTCGTGCTAAAACTACAAAAAAAACTAATAAAAAGTTAGGTTCCATACATACTCTCAACCCCTCTTTTAATTTACAGCTAGGATATCTCATATAACACTAGGTAAAAAGTGTATGTATGACAATCCACTAGAAACAAAATCAAAAAAGTATGCTAAAAGAATATACAAAGCAAAAGATATTACCTAGGTAATCCATGATAGCTCGTAGAGTGAGGTCCCGAGACCGCTGCGTGAGTCGATCAAAGCTAGTCACATCTTGGGAGCGCACCTGCCGCCTCAGCGCCTCAAGCTCGCCCAGCAAGGCACGCAACTGCGACGCTACGCGCCGCGCGTGTGCTTGCTCTGTGCGCATACGAGCATATTGTCCTGTTTCCTCATACTACAATATGTGGAATGGTAAGGTCATTCAATTTACATAGACTAGGTATATATTATTATAACATTAATTTTCAAAGGATATCTAGTGTTAATCCGTACTTGGCTTGTGAGCTCAATTATGCCTAGGGTTCCCAGCAATGACAAATAAGGCTGAATTATTTATTATTACATTATTTATCATTTCATACCTTATATCATCTTTAGATATTTTTGTATGCAATTGAAAAGATATCTTCACATGCAAGTTGGGATTTATTTTAATTTTACAATATCTCCTAAACTAATAACTACATATCCAATTTACATGCTTGTCATAGTAAAATAGTCTACTTTATAATAAAAAAAATATTGTTATAAGTATGATGTTCAGTACAGCTACTATTTGAAAATCCAGTACTGCTAATAAAAACCACTAACAGACAATGCAAACAATGTTCTAGAAACATGAAAAATGGTGTGCAATATAGATTTGATTTTTGAAAATACAAAGAATGAAATTAAAAGGGATGCATAGGACATGAATGTTCGAAATTCATTTTTGAAGAGACATGAAAATTAATATTTGAGCTTCTGTTTATATCATGATCACGATGGGAGATCTCCCTTGAGATTGCTGCTTGTTATGGAATAATTCACAAGTAAAAAATAATACAATATTAAAAACTTCTGCTTATTGCTTATTTTTGAATCAATTCTTCTATATATCCTTATAACAATATATACATAAAAATCATGTTTTAAACAAATCATAGTCTTAGAATTTTAGAAAAAGTTCTCAACCTTGCTAGAAATACGTTATTTATAGACCTTCATGACGTCAAAGACTGAGATTATTGCGCGCTTGTTTCTTATTTCGTTAGATTTTTTTACTGATACGAATAATGTTGTTACTATTTTTGTCAGTAATAAATAAATAGAAGGTTTGTTACCTTTATTATATTCGTTTTGTGTTGACGAAGTAGATCCAAATGGTGTGGTATAGCCACTTCATTGAACTTCGACAGCGACAGTTCGACACGTTTTAAGGGTAATTTATTTTCTTCATCCATTATTAATACACAATTTATATGATCCTATTGTAACTACGTATTATGAAATACAACTAAAACTATACTGCAAACCATTGTTTTGATTTTTGACAACTATATTACAACTGAAATCTGACTGATGAATGATGACAGCGCTGACAAAGAATGACTTATACAAAATACAAATGAAAACATCTCTGACTGCTCTAACAAAGTTCTATTTAATCATCTATGCTCTAAATATATTATAACTAGCATTATTCGCGGCTTCACCCGCATTCATACTTCCGATATAAACATCAGTATTTTCTTTTCACTTATGACTACTGCTTCACTTCCTTGGGTAGTAGGCTTCATGATATATAGGTATTAGGTAGCCTATAGCCTTCCTCAATGAACGGGATACCTATCTAATGCAAAAAGTATTTTTCAAATAGGATTTAGTAGAACTGTGGTTTATAGCTTAACGTCAAATGGCAATATTTGTACTAACATTCTGTATCTGTGAAGTTGTTCCCATTTCCCAACGGCTTATGGTAGTCTGTGGCCCAACATTGAACATTGAGATTGTTTAATCTGTGATTGAGATTTGAGACTTGAGTTGTGTGAAAGAAATTGAATTATTCTTGTAATTTCGATTTTAGATAACAATTACCTTTATTCTTAACATGATTTTGTGCAAGTATTATCAATGATTTGATATATTTGGTTTTCTTTTGCATATGTCAGTTCCGTTTAATAGAAGTCATAATAACGTGAAAATTTTAAAACTCTAAAAATGGATGTCGATACGGGTAAGATATAATTTTTTGTCATAATAACCTCTAAAACAAAGATTATTCCTCTAAAATATTATAAATATTGTAGTAAACTTTCAACATTTTATAATTTACACACTATTAAATAAAGAGCAGTTTTACAGCTGTAATGTAAAAATTTAAACCTTTTAGGTATTAAGAATAAAATGTTGCTATTGCATTGATTTTCGTTATATCTAGTAACATAAATGTGTGTTTCTAATTCAACAATTGGTTATGTACATGGCTAGACTTGAAATATTTAAGCAGATATATATATAAGAGAATAATACAGGTCTATGAACACTTACTACTTAGTTGTATGACAGTTATTATATTTTGTCTTAATCTTAGGTTTATTTATGAAAAGATAGCAAATACAGCTATTTGTTTTTTGCAGTAAGCAAAAGCATATTGGAGGTTATCCTTATTTCATATTATATTACTAAACATGTTGCCACACATGCAATAAGCTATATTAACTTTCATTTACTATCATACAAAATTTCTATAATTTCTCTAATATAAATGTGAAATGTAGATTAAAGTAGTAATTAAATATAATTATGATAGAACATAAACATGATGCAGTAAGTTACTATCCATGTATTTATGTTAAGACTTGCAACAACAACAATATCATATTCAGTCATATGCCAAATAATACCGAATATTCTGTGGGCTTTCTGGTTCGAGTGACTTTCTTCGAATTATGTATAGCTAAATATTTTTTGCATATCTAATTTATATAAAACACTAGAGGCTCACCCTCGCTTCGCTCAGGTTCGTCCCTAGGTATGTTTTAACAATTAGTATAGAATAGATAGACTGAATACTGTTATATACATATATTTTTTTTTTCTAACTTAAACTTGATGTATTGTTGTAGATGGTCAGTATTACCACCACTATTGAAAGTAATCTGAAGTAGTCATTCCCGTACAAAATAACCAGTTCTGAACTTTTCGATTTTCCAGCTGTTCTTATGGGTTTATTCTAATGTTTTTATATTTAAACCATCCCTGATGTACCTCCAACAAAACAAAAAAATAATTATTAAAATCGGTTCAGCCGTTTTTAAGTTTAAGCAAGACTAACAAACAGCAATTGATTTTTACATACATATATAGATTTATCCCATTCAGTGGAACCATTCTTTCACAAAGTCTGTCTACCAATTGTTATAAACTTGTGTATTAAGTTACAATTATAAAATATACTGTTGTAACTGTGAACCAAAAAAAGTTAAAAGTTTGGTTTATCTAAATAATTATATTGGCATGTACAGCTATAACAAGACAGCAAAATTAAAATTATATTTTTTTCCTTTAAATAGTTGTTATTTTAGGTTTCTGTAACTAAAGAAATATTTTAAAAAACATACAAGCAAGTTTTTATCATAATTAAATATTTCCTTTTGTTTTATAATGATAAAACCGTTATGTAAATAGACTGTTTAAGAGTTATTATATAATAACTAGAAATATTTTTTTTTATAGATGGCCGGCGCTCTCGGTCTCGCAGCAGATCTGTAAGTGATTCTTCTTCATAAGATAAAAAAATTAATTAAAATAACACATTATATTTCGATTCCTAAAAGATGATAAGATTAATTAAAATTAAAATATTCATAAAAGATTATTTTAATTCTAATTCCTCTTATTATTCTCTTTAGCGTCAGTTTGTTTTGCTTAATAATAAGAACAATTATTAATTTAATAATAATTGTATTTCATGCTTTTATATACAAATGTACATGAGTATTATTGTTCTCTTTAATAATTTTATTTATAACAGGCAGCATCAGACTCTAAAATGTCCCATGATGGGTCAGTACGATCAAAATCCGGCTCACGATCACGGAGCCCGTCACGTTCGCGTTCCCGGTCCAAATCCTCGTCACGGTCTAGAAGTGGCTCGCGGGCGTCGTCACGGTCGCGCTCAGGCTCTCCTAAGTCTGCTCGGTCGCGAAGCGGGTCGAGGTCTAGAAGTGGATCCCCAAAGTCCCCACGCTCGAGAAGTGGATCTGCCAAGTCTGCACGATCCCGCAGTGGATCTGCCAAGTCTGCACGATCGCGCAGTGGATCTGCCAAGTCTGCACGATCGCGCAGTGGATCTGCCAAGTCTGCACGATCACGCAGTGGATCTGCCAAGTCTGCACGATCGCGCAGTGGATCTGCCAAGTCTGCACGATCGCGCAGTGGATCTCGCAAGTCTAGATCTAGATCAAGGTCTAGAAGCGGATCTGCTGCATCCAGAGATAGGTCTAGATCAAGAAGTGCCGCTAAATCGCGCTCTCGCAGTGGTTCTCCAGCAAAGTCACGTTCTCGTAGCGGTTCACGGAATAAATCTAGATCAAGATCCCGATCTAGATCAGGATCCAGAAAATCACGATCTCAAAGTGGATCTGTTAGAAATTCCCGGTCTCGTTCTAGAAGTGGGTCTCCAAGAAAATCAAAATCTAAAAGTAGATCTCCCAGAAAATCAAGGTCTAGAAGTGGCTCCGCCAGATCCAGGTCTGGCAGCGGCTCACCAAGAAAATCCCGCTCGAGGAGTGGGTCTGTTGTGAAATCATCATCATCTAGAAAATCTAGGTCTAAAAGTCGATCTCCCAAATCTGCAGATAAAACATCACCAGCTAAATCGAGGTCTACAAGCAAATCGCCAAAAAGGTCTAAAAGTAAATCTCCCGTAAATAGAGATAGAAGCAAATCCCCTGAAAAAATGGATGTTGATGAAGATGGCGATAGACCACACTCAGCGGCAGGTCAGTCCCATTGATGATTTACAAACAATCAAAATGTTAATTATGAATGTTTATATGTTGTTATATACAAAAATTTATAATCCTGTGTTTTAGGATCACGTGCTAGTCGTTCGCGGTCGCGTTCCGGCTCAAGGGCGAAGTCTGGTAAGTTTTTTACTTATTTTTACGTGATAAAGAATATCACGGTTTTACTAATTGACTGATTTTATTATTATGATTTAAATAATGGGCACATCTCATCAATCACTTTTCCAGCGGGAAGAGCAAGTCGCTCGCGTTCGCGGTCCGGCTCGCGCTCGCGGTCCAAGTCCCGGTCACGCTCCAGGTCGAAGTCGCGCTCCCGCTCAGGATCCCGCTCTAGATCTCGATCTGGTTCTGCTAAATCTAAATCAAGGTAACAATAAACATACTGGATATTACGTTGTTTATTAATAACCATTGCAGTGTAGTGTGCAGTCACTACACTGTAGTGTATAAGATATAATTTCACAGCACTCAGAGTTTTGCATGTAAGGAAACAGCTCATCTATGAAGAGTATCTGTAAAAGTTATAACTTACAATATTACTTATTTAGCAAACAATATTTAATAGCAGTTAAGAGAGTGGTGCGTTCGTAATAATTTAATGCTAAATATAATATTTTGAATTTGGATGTAGCAACGGAATGCCAAATGGTTACAGGTCCCGCTCGCGTTCGCGTTCGCGCTCGGGCTCCGGCTCGCCGTCGCGCAGAGACGCCAAGAGGCGGCGCGTGGTGCGCTTGCAGTCGGACGACGAGGGCGAGGCGGGCGAGGGCGGCGCGGAGGTGGGGGCGGGGGAGGAGAGCGGCGCGGGGGTGGCGGTGGAGGGCGGAGCGGATGCGGACGCGGACGCCGGCGGCGCGGAGTCGTCGGACGAGGGGCCGGAGCGCGGGGAGGGGGCGGAGGGTGGCATGGGCGGGCTGTCGGACTTCGAGGCGATGCTGGCGCGCAAGCGCGAGGAGCGGCGCGGGCGGCGGCGGCGGCGCGACATCGACATCATCAACGATAATGACGACCTGATCGCGGCGCTGCTGCAGCAGATGCGCGCGGCCGCCGACGCCGACCGCGAACTCAACCGGCGAAATCAGCCCGCCGTGCGCAAGGTGTCGCTGCTGAAGCGCGCTATGTCGCAGCTCATCAAGCGCGACCTGCAGCTGGCCTTCCTCGAGCACAACGTGCTCAACGTGCTGTGCGACTGGCTGGCGCCGATGCCCAACCGCGCGCTGCCGTGCCTACTCATCCGCGAGAGCGTGCTCAAGCTTCTGCAGGACTTCCCCGCCATCGACAAGTCGCTGCTCAAGCAGTCCGGCATCGGCAAGGCCGTCATGTACCTCTACAAGCACCCCAAGGAGACCAAGGCCAACAAGGAGCGCGCCGGCCGGCTCATCTCCGAGTGGGCGCGCCCTATATTCAACCTCTCTACCGATTTTAAAGGTCCCATATTTATTATTATTACTACCATTGCCTGCGTTCAGATGACTAAATACCAAATTCTTAGGTTTTACATAATATTCGTATACTCTTACATTGCAGTTTTTGTATTTTTGCTGAGAAATTTTATTATATGTATAGATTACATAATATATCTGCAATATTTAGTATTTTTTTTAGTTTTAAAAAGTAACAATATTATTATTTTCTATATGGTAATATTACTCACAACAAATCAATTGATAATGCATATATAGCAGTTCTCCCAAAGATTTTGTATGGCGATTACAACCAGTGACGTCAATTTTCACATTTCATAATAGCTGTTTTCTGAAAAAATATATTTACAGTTAATTAAATCAATCTGGTTTCAAGGGCTAATGTTAGGCTATTTTTTTAGATAACTCGGTCTCGTAGTTAATGTTTCATGGTGTCAACTGCGTTTGCAGCGATGACGCGCGAGGAGCGGCAGGCGCGCGACGAGGCGATGGCGGGCGGGCGGCGGCGCGAGGGCGGCGTGGCGGGGGCGGGCGGCGCGGCGGGAGCGGGCGGCGTGGGCGGCGCGCCCGAGCGCACGCTGCGACCGGGCGAGCCGGGCTGGGTGGCGCGCGCGCGCGTGCCGGCGCCCAGCAGCAAAGACTACGTCGTGCGCCCCAAGTCCACCTGCGAGGTCGACATGTCGCGCGTGAGTCACGCCACACGTGTGATAACAAACCGATACATTTCGCTCCATTCGTTGACCTAATGGATAATAAATTTTTCTTTATTTATGTTGAGAACCCTGATGTATTTGTATTATCAAAAGATTTTATAAATATAATTTACTATAATGACGTCCGTAATATATATGTTATTTAATTGACATTTCCACAAATTCCTGTAATGCTTGATTGCAGATGAGCAAAAAGAAGATGACGCGGTACGAGAAGCAGATGAAGAAGTTCCTGGACCAGAAGCGCATGAAGGGCGGCACGCGGCGCGCCGTCGAGATCTCGATCGAGGGCCGCAAGATGGCGCTGTGAGGTGACGTCGATACAATCGTGGTCGAAGACCAGTACTTTGTTTATAAAACACTTTCTTTATTAATAAGAATCAAATGTTAGTGCTCTTTAGTACGAGACATGACGGCCAACCGTAAGAATTAAATAACAGATAAGAGCACCACACATGGTTCTCAACGTTGTCAGAATGTATAATTACTTATGTCAAAGAAATATTTCGTTTTTTTTTATTCGAATTTTAAATAAATTAATGTCATTATAATTTTTCTATTGTCGCTTGAATGTATTGGGCAAAATTAACGTCATATCTTGAAGCGTGTGATGTAGGTTTAGAATGGACAATTAGTTTATTATGGAGATCATAGAGATTACAATAAACGTATGAAATTCGGTCCTGTGCCGGTCCCGCGTCAGTCGCGCACTGACACCGCTCTGTCCCGGCGCCGGCCCCGCATCGGCCCCGCGCCGACCCCATGTCGGCTTCGCGTGGAGGACGACGCCGCACAAAGCACTCGTCGCGAGAGATGTGTAAGAATAAGAATAAATAAATGACTGAATGTAATTATTGTTTAATTTTATCATCCTTACATTATAAACGGAAATAAATAAAGTTTAACCAAAAAAGTGCTAGCCCGACTCGCATACCAACAGGGCTATTTCTTGATATATATCTATAGTAGATATATGTACGTATTTCACATTTGTACGTGTCACATAGATACCTAAGTGTGAAATTTGAAGAAGTGATCTTCATAGATCTAAAGTAAATTAAACTCAATTGAACTGTCAAATGCTGAATAATTGTGGCAAAAATAAAAAGATATAGTAAGCATTCTGCTAATGCAAAAAATCCTAAAAGGGTCAGAAGACCCTTTTAGGAATATGAAATAAAATATTGACGGTGACCTAAACGACATATTACGAGGTAATACACTCAATCAATGCTTAGTAGCTATACAAAAGAAAAGTATAATAAAGAGAAAGTAACACGCACTTGCGTAAAATGGAAATTATTTTAGATTTTCTTACTAAATTTCTAAATCGGTTCAGTAGATCCAGAGATTACCCCCTACAGCGTCACAAACTTTTTACCTCTTTATAATATTTAGTATAGATAACAAGTAAAAGTCAATGACATTAACACACAAATGACAATGTCGCTCAAAAAACTAGGCTCCACTTTTACAAACATAACCGTAAATAGAGGAGTAGAAGCTAAAGAAATCGAAATTGGAAACACTCGGCTAGGTTTGGATTTTTTATTTATATATTAAACTACTTTACAAAAAAAAATACCCAAAGATAATTCATACTGAATATGTTTCCTACCTATTCTCTTACTACAAAAATATATGTCCCATATTTTTATCACGTCAAGTTTTTTTAATATATCCTCATTACTTTATTTGGCTATCTGGTTACTCGTGTCTGGGTTATTATTCACTACTGTTGTGTTTATCTATTAATTTAAGGATTTTGATTTGTTTTAAAATGTCCTAAAGACAGTGCTCGACTTTTGGTATGTTTGTAGTCAAATTATCTTGTCAAAAAAGAAGAGACCAATTAATGAAGACGTAAAACAAGCCTATTTTCAATACTTCCAATTGTCGGTAACATATCTTAATAATAAAATAGTTTCCCGGAGCAGTATGTGATAATTATAGTATATTATTGAACTGGGCTGCAGGAAAAAACTTTTTAACAAAAAAATAAAAACCGACTTCAAACAAAAGCACTAAAAAGTAAAAAATAACTGATTGGTAGTTTTCGTTTACTATACATACCTAATCAAATATTTTTGAAGTCGGTGCGCTTTGCTTTGTATGGGCTGGCACCGATTTCGAAAATATTTGATTAGGTATGTATTTAATAGATAGGCTTTAATAACTTAGCCAAAGCACACCAACTTCCAAAATATTTGATTAGGTATGTATAGTAAATGAAAACTACCAATCACTTATTTTTTACTTTTCAACCGACTTCAAAAAGGAGGAGGTTCTCAATTCGACTGTATGTTTTTTTTTATGTTTGTTACCTCAGAACTCCGTCATTTATTAACCGATTTGAACAATTTTTGTGTTGTTTGAAAGTGTATACTTCCAGATTGGTACCATTTAAATTTCAAAAAAAAATACCACCCCTAAGGGTGGAAAAATGGCTAATGATGAATTTAATCTACTTCTAATTGTCATATTGACTTGAAACTTTGCAAGTGTTTCTATTTCCGTTGATAGTACAGTGGTTCGGTATTGTTGACCTGATCTGATGGTAAGGCCAGAAGGTGGATAGGTGGAACTCTTCAACGGCTAATAGTAGATACTTTGAGTTTGGGCTTGTTTTGTTTCATTTGACAAGCCTAATACGTTAGAATTATTACTTTGCTACTACTGTCTACACTAAAAAGGGAAAAATAAAAACTTTTTAACAAAAAAATAAAAACCGACTTCAAACAAAAGAAAAAAAAGTAAAAAATAACTGATTGGTAGTTTTCATTTACTATACATACCTAATCAAATATATTCGAAGTCGGTGTGCTTTGGCTAAGTAATTAAAGCCTACCTATTAAATACATACCTAATCAAATATTTTCGAAATCGGTGCCAGGCCATATAAAGCAAAGCACACCGACTTCGAAAATATTTGATTAGGTATGTATAGTAAATGAAAACTACCAATCAGTTATTTTTTACTTTTTAGTGCTTTTGTTTGAAGTCGGTTTTTATTTTTTTGTTAAAAAGTTTTTTTAGTGCTTTTGTTTATTTTTATTTATTTAGTGCTTTTGTTTAACAAACATAAAAAAAAACATACAGCCGAATTGAGAACCTCCTCCTTTTTGAAGTCGGTTGAAAAATAAAATTTGATGGTCACTTATCCAGTGTCGAAAAAGATGCTCGGCATTCATTTAAAGCTGTAGGGAAAAATTTCTTGGGCAACAAATGAAAGCGATGAAGCGATTATTTCTAATTTATTGATGAATTACCACAGAGTGGGGGTGAACTTGTCCTTAAAAATTCATTTTTTACATTCGCATCTGGATTTTTTCCTGAGGACCTGGTAAGCATAAGTGATGAACATGGTGAATGTTTTCATCAAGATTTAAAGAATTATGAGGAGAGGTATCGAAGTTTTTGGGATAAAATATGATATCCGATTACTTCTGGTCTATATTAAGAGAAATTAACGCTAATAAAATAAAAGAAGAAGTAATCTGTATTATTTTTGATTTTTGTGGGTCACATAAATTTTTTTGTTGAAAACAAATACCTATAGTAAGTATTTAAAAAACTTGACGTCCTATTTTTTTCAGTATCTAACTTAGGGTTCATTATTCTACCGATTCACATTAGTTTCTCTATGGGTAAAAAAACCTTGTAAAGTAGTGTTATTAATAAAGAAAGAATATTTTGATGTATTAGACAATATGTATAGATGTCGACACGTCAAGTTCAAGTCGAACCATCACAGAGAGTGGCGCTCTTGCAGCTGGGGATGCGCCGCGCCCGACGTCGCCTTTACTTTTAAGCGATCAGTCCGCGTCTTTTATACAGGTTGTAGATTTTCAGTCACTTTTAAATAATTGATATTTTTTGAAAACAATAAATTAAGCCATCAAGAATATTATTACATTATGTACGTATAATATTTAATGAGGGTTTCATGAGTTTGTATCTTCAAGCGCTGTCTTTTGGTAAGTAAGTATGTATTTTTTAAATATAAAAATATAGATAGTGTCCAATTACTCAAATAAAGGCAATCAGTACACTGGCATCCTATACGAAATGTCCCTGCATCTCTCACCAAGAAGACCTAAGGGCGCAGGAAGGCGAAGAGATCAATCGGGAAGCTGACAACGTACATAAAAAAATCCAGCCAAAGAAGACCTGAGAGCGCATCTACAACTAGCAGCACAGTACTTTCAGAGGTCCGAAAAATTACCATGAGGCTCATCTTATATAGCCTGGATTGTATCTTTGACACGAGAATTTTTTAACAAAAATAGAACTCAAGACAAATTAAATCAAAACTCAATGCTCGTATAGGTACTCACTATCAAAAATATTTAAATATATAATACTCGTATGTATTCGTTTCGATTTTTTAATTTTTATTAATTAGTGAGTCATTTTATATAATGATATTACAAGGTAGTGGTGCAAAAACACCGCCGCACTGAGCCGACGGGCTCGCGCTTGCCCGCCGCTTCTAGCCCTGCCGTCGGACCGCCCACTGCGGCCATTTTCACACCCACATTTCCAGTAAGTACATATTGCATATGAACGAATTTACCAACATTAAAGAACACAAGCTGCATCATACATACAACATAATGTGTAAATAGTATCTATTAATTACTAATATTTCTACATAAATATAATATATAAATTTCAAATACAGAAGACTGTGCATGAGAATGGCAATGTCCCTGCAGCTGTCCTGTTAGCTTGTCCGGCTTTTACCGCACTTAACCAGCAATCGTAAGATGACCGTACTCTTTCACCTAGTGACGTATAATGTGTAAATAATTAGTTGATTCTTGTAATTTTTTGCAAGGTGGGACAAAGTTCTTTCATGTGTTAATGAAACGAGAGCTTCTGAAGCGTTTAATCGCGCGGCAGGTGACGCCTGTACTACGACAATGAAGGAAGAGGATAAAAAGAATAAGGTGCAAATATTATAACTGATAATATTGTGAATATTCATTTTCGAATATTGGTATTATATCAATTCATTTATTATTATTTTTAGAGATCTATAAAAAAAATCTTTTGGAAGAAAACAAATAGTCCGAAAAAGGAACACTTGGATTTGTTCGAAGACGGTTAATATTTCATGATACTTTTTAAAGTCAGTTCGCTATTTTTGTGCAGTAAAATAGTTTGTTGAAATTGCAGATCCGGAGCGAATCGAGGTGTACAGCTTTGAGGGCGGCACGGAGTACCTGTGGGCGCGCGCATCGCCGACCACGCGCGTGGAGCGTGCCGCCCGCCGCGTGGCGCGCCCCGCCGCCGCGATGCTGCGCGAGCTGCTTGCCGTGCCGCGCGTGCTCTTCAGCGCCGTTGTTGCCGTAGTCATACAATTAGAAAGGTTCAAAACAGTATTTAATTACTAGCATTTCCCGCGGCTTCGCCCGCGTTCAGATGGCCAAAAACCAAATTCTTAGGTTTTACATATTAGTATGCTGTTACATTGCAGTTTTTGTATTTTTTCTCAGAAATGAGACAATTTCCCGCGGTAAAAAATATCCTACATGTTAACCCGGATAACTAGCTATCACCATCCCAAATTTCATCAAAATCCCTCCAGTGGTTTTTCTGTGATGCGGTAACAGACAGACGGACAAAAACTCTAAAAACTATAGATTCGGACTCTGTATCGATAATAATGTCTATTTCAATTAGATTTTCCAAAAAATATTTAATGTACAAATTCGGCTTAGTTACAGTTTTATTATATGTATAGATTATTACATAATATTAATACTCTACGTTTTGTAGTACTGATGCATAATCCCAAAGAAATAAAATTTACCTTTGTACGGGCTATGTTTAACAGACTGCAGCAAACACCAAAAGAGGATTATGTGCATTTGATTGATCGACTGTATTTGCACGTGACTACGTCCGCCGCTTAGTTATACAGAAATAACAACAATAAATTTACAGAAACCTGAATGATAGATATACATACACATTTAACGCTAGCCGCTGACATTAAGTTGAACTTATAAAGTTCGTTCTATTTTATAGCCGAGGCTCGCTTGGTACAAAATAGCCATAACCTACCTTTCTTAATTTTATCGTTTGCTTTTTTTTTAAAGTACAAATGTTTAACCCTTTGTATGAACCGGTGGTCTATTTTTTTTGTCTTTCGCCAGTAATGAAACTTAGATCATACCTAATTAGAAGACATGTTAAAGAAGTATGTATATTAAGTAAAAAATCAACTCGCTAAACAATAACAAAGCAGAGATATTGTGGTTGCTATTCCTTTTTATCAGGTTTACATAGATCCTTGGCTCTTTCTAAGAACATTTACAAATTTTTCTTTTTCTTAGAACATTTGGTTATGCGTAAATCCGTGTTTGTCTTCTATTACTTTGTACGTGGATAATCTTTAAAATCAAAATATACCATAACCCCCAAACATATATAGCAGTAACATTTGCATAATCCCTCCACGACCGCAGATACGCCGGCGTGTCAGTTACCAAAGGATTTCTTATAATTTTAATTAATTTCTTAGAAATTAACCTGGAGGTGTTATGATTTAGGAAGGTGGCAAGTCACTCTACGTAAGCTGGTTGAAAAGAATAAAGTATTATTTATTAAAAAAAATACGCTTCATTATCTTCTTGTTCGAGTCAGTCACCACACTTGTTCCGTGGTGTGATGGTCAAATTATACTCCAAGTCATTGTTACTCTTATTTCTAAAATGTTATTGCCTTATTACAGTCTCCCTAAAGTATTCTATTCCTAAAATAATTGCTATTAATTCTTTATAACTATCCTATGTCCTTCCCAGGGTCTAAAGTTATCTCCATACCGTATAGGCGTGAAAAAGGTAACAAACAGACAGACAGAGTTACTTTTGCATTTATATATTAGTATGGATTAAACTGACAGAATAAGTTTTGAACTTATATATTAGTATTGAGAAAATAGTAGCAGTAGAATACGTAGGTAATATGATTAATAACTTACACAATTACGCCTAATACCATATGCCATCTTTTATGTTCTTTATCGCCTAGATGTGACTGAGGTTTTATATTAGTGTTTTTTTTATAAAATTAGTATAAATTATAAGAATAAAGATTTATTCATGTTTTATAAAGTTTGTAGTTTTTAATAGTCTGGCTAACGAAAGCGTGACCTGAGAAAACGCGGCAAATTCAAAAATCTTTTTGTTGTAGTACTAACTATAGTAAGAGAAAAATGTTTTGATACTAAGTATTTTTTGTATTTACCACAATTATTTTTTTATTAGTCGTTTGCGAACTTAATTTCTAATGTAAGGAGCACACCACGTCTTTAGAAATTCTGGATGTGATGGATTGATGGTGCGTTGCAGGTGTGTGCTGGAGAGCGTGCGCGGCGCGGTGTGCGGCGCCGTGGCGGCGGCGGCGGACGCGGCGGTGGTGCCGGCGCTGGCGCAGGCGCACGCCGCCGCGCGCCCCGCGCTGCTGTGCGCCGCGCACGCCACCGCCGCGCTGCGCCGCGCCGCGCGCCCGCTCGCCGCCGCGCTTGGCGACGCGCTCGAGCCGCTTGCGCACCTGCTCGCCTCGCTGCGCCTCGTGCACGTCGAGCGCGCCTGCGCATGCGCCCACCACGCCCCCCGCGCGGCCCCCACGCACCGACACCAGTGCACGCAAGTTTAATCCCTCCACGACGGCGTTACAGTAGAGTTTACAATAGATTTCCTAGAAATTTAATTAATTTCTTATACCGCGCCCGCGGCTGCATTAGCGGGATACGGTGAATATTCGTGTTAGCGAGACAAGTGTGGCCGAGTAGTTCGGCGCATCGCGTAGTATTCGGGCCATGATAAATGCTTATCGCGGCACTGTCGGTAAACTGGCGCGCATCAAAAGGTTTTAGCGCGACAATATTCCCTTGCGTGGCTACACACTGTGTAGTACACAGTACACTTCGCCACTTGAGTTGCAGTCCAGACTTTGAGCGTAACGGACGTGTGATATTTTGGCGGGAAAGTGACAACGCAACTACCATAGATTATACACTTATATACTGGTACGCAACTACAGTATAATTTAGAGCAATGAAAAAATATTGGAGTTTATTAGATTTTATGAAACGGAGAGTATTATAATTTAAACAGGATTCTCGTAACCCCGACCACAGAACGAAAAATTTGGTATATGATGCGTGGGTTAGAATTAAAAATAAGCTCACATCTAAATCTAATGGTATTCGCACAATAGTAAATAATAATTTTAAATAAAACTATCTTGTCACGGAAAAGACTAAGGTTATAGACGTCTCAAACACATACTTCTTACAGATAGTGCCTACCCGCTATTTTACAAAAACGATCTCAAAAATTCAAAAAATGATAATAAAGTACCTTACAATATTTGTTGATTTTTATTTCTAAACATTTTTTTTAATAAGTATTATATTTCAATATAGCAATATTATTTATTTAATTTTAGCTGTTATTATTATATTACAATTTTTAAAAAACTTTATTAATTACTAATATTATTTAATTTCCCTATTATTATATTATGTATAACCATAAAGAATATTAAAAATTAAAAATATTAATTATTTATCTAAGCAACATTGTTTTATATATAACTAGCGGCTCACCCTCGCTTTGCTCGGGTTCACCTCTAGAAAAGCACAAACAGATCTATCCCACGGGAACCGTTCATTTTTCCGGGATGAAAAGTAACCTGTTGTTTGACCGGCAATATAAGGTATCAGCATGCCAAATTTCACTAAATTAGGTGAATAAGTTGTTGTGTACTAAGCTGTATAAGTTACTATAGTTTTTAACTATCCCACGAAAACTCTTTAATTTTTCGGGATGAAAAGTAGCTGATTTGTTTTTGTCATGTATGAACTATATTATTGTAAAGTTTCATTAAAATCCAATCAGTAGTTTTTGTGTACTAAGCTGTATAAATTGTTATAGTTTTTTAACTATTCCACGGGAACTCTTTAATTTTCCGGGATGAAAAGTATCTAAGATGTTGCACGGGGATATAAGGTACCACCATGCAAAATTTCATTTAAATCGGTCCAATAGAATCGGAGATTAGCCCGTACAAACAGAAAAACAGACAAACAGCTGGCTCGGGTTCGTCCATATCTACGAATATGTTGTATTATCTCTTAAACCATTTGTCCAAATTATATGCAGTAAAAGGGAAAAGTCTTTTGTTTTAAATATTTTAGACGATAAATTTACTTATTTTGATAAGAATTCATAATTGTTGATAATATGACCAATAAACATGACCTACCGATTTAATTTATTTTTGTAATATAAAAAAAGACTATTTGTGACTTAAATATAAAAGTTAGACATATGCTGTCGCGGACTTTTTTGTAGGCATTATTAAGCTCTACAACTTTTCTCTAGAACATAATCATATATCTCTCATCGTTAAGGCAGCGTTCGTAAGAAACGTTATCGTTCGACCGTTTTTTCTCCGACTTACTTTGCAAATCCGACTACCACGAAAAAGCCTTTTTATTTTTCGGGTTAATATATAGCCTATGACACTCAAAAAGAACGTGGCTTTCTATTGGTAAAAGAATTTTGTAAATCGGTTCAGTAGATCCAGAGATTACCCCCTACAACGTCACAAACTCACAAACCCACAAACTCACAAGATCACAAACTTTACCTCTTTATAATATTAGTATAGATTTAAAAGAACTATCTTTTCGGATTTTGTCGCAGATTTATTTGCATTTTTGTTTCCCGACGTTTCGAATGCTTTACAGCAATCATGGTCACGGGAGAGACTGAGGTGTTAGATGTCTCCAAGGTATTATATAGTCATTACAGACAGCCTACCCACAATTATTTTATTGATACGTTTTTGTGACTAATGCATTGAGAGATAAATAAAAGTGTATAAAAACAGGTGAAATGTTTTATTGTTGCGTATCGGGCTGTGGCGTGGTGTGGTGCTGCTGCGGCGCGGCGACCGCGGGCGGGGCGGGAGGAGTGGGCGCGGCGTGGTGGGCTGACGGCGCGAGGTGCGCGAGCACGACGTGGGGCGGCGGCGCGCGGCCGGCGGCGCGGCGCAGCTGCTGCAGCTGCAACGTGCGCAGCGCCGCGCCGCCCGCCATCACCGCGCTGCCCTCCACGCTCGCGCCCGCGCTCACGCTTACGCTTGCGGCTCCGCCCTGTGGGAATATTAACTTGAACAAAATATCGAATCAAAGTGGATCAAATTACAAGCTCACATGCAATAGTATAAGGCAGTTATAGCCCAGTTCCTAAAAAGTAGTATCCAATTGATTAAGTGCAGAAAAGACTTGTTAAAAAAAGTAGGCCCCGCGACCAGTTCGAGTTCCACATAGTTAAAACATCGGGCATATAAGTATTGATAGAAGTCGAAGCGTATCTTCACTTATGTATGTTCTGTTACGAAGAACTTACAATTGCCTGTGGCTGCGGTGAGGGGGCGTGGTGCAGTATTTTGAGATGGTGGCGCGTGGTGAGCGACTGGTGGCGGTAGAGCAACTGCGCGGCCTGCGGCGCCGCCGCGCGCGCGCCCTCGCCCGCCGCGCGCCGCCGCGCCACCTCCGCCTTGCCCGCCGCCGCCGCCACCACCACACGCGGCGCC
Source organism: Brenthis ino (assembly GCA_921882275.1). NCBI lineage: Eukaryota > Metazoa > Arthropoda > Insecta > Lepidoptera > Nymphalidae > Brenthis > Brenthis ino. Next base: position 8,892,859 of record OV170233.1, read on the forward strand.
GGGCCCGCCTGCGCTGGTGCCGCGCCCGTCCCCGCCCCGACGCTCGCGCCCGCCCCGGCGCCCGCGCCCGCCTTCAGCTTCTCCTTGGCGATGCGCTCGGCGCGGCGCGTGGCCACCTCCATGGGTGTGGGCGGCGCGTCGTAGTCCACGCCGTGGTCGGCGAGCAGCGCCGCGTGCTTGGGGTTGTGGTGCGCGGCGTCATCGAGGCGGCGCTTGGGCGCGCGGCGCGGCGTCGCTCGGCCGCGTCACGCATGGCGTCGAGACGTGGCAGCGGCGGGCGCGGCGCATCGTCGTCGGCGCGGCGGCGCGCGGGCGGCGGCTTGCGGTGCTTGCGACGCGCGCGCTCGGGGTCGGCTAGCGCATCGTGGCGGTCGCGGCAAGCGCGCGGCGAGCGGTACGCGCGCGCCGTCTCGTTGACGAGGTCGGCGAGCCAGTCCCAGTTGGGCGCGTGCGCGGCGGGCGGTTCGGGCGGCAGGCGCTGCAGGCGCAGTGCGTGGCGCAGCGCGGCGTCCTCGCAGGGCGCCCAGTCAGGCGGCGGTGCGGGCGGGTCGCGGGCGGGCGGGGGCGGCGCGCGCGGGCGCGGTCGCGGGCGGGGGCCAGCGCGCTCAAACAACGAGGGCGGCGCGTGGGCGGCGCGCGGCGCAGGGCGCGCACGGCGCGGTGAGCGCGGGGCGCGCGCGTCTCGCCAGCGCACGGGCGGCAGCAGCGCGTCAGCGGCGGCGCCGCGACGGTAGAGTGGGCGCGCCCAGGCCTCGCAGTACACGTCGCCGTCGCTGGATGGCGGCGTGGGCGGACACCACATCTGCAAACGTCCGGCGTTAGCTCTGGTCGCGCGGCAAGTATACATGACTAACTTACGCCTCGGCACTTACCGGCATTTGTTCTATGACCCCGTTATCGCTGATCCATACCTATAAGGGAAATTGTAATCTTTATTATTTAATTGATATTATTTTAATAATTTGAACAACAATCATCGTCATCATTAAAGTATATATTGACTCACCCCACAAACAGTAACAATAAATATTTTAAAACGGAACACAAATTGTTTATATTTATTATTAACTATTTGAAGAAAAAAAAAGCCAGTATTGAACAAACCGACATCGACCGTTTAAAAAGATCTGGTGGAATGACTAAGATTCTATTATTATTATTTTTTATTGAACAACTTTGTCAATTTTTAGGTTCTCATCATATCCATAGGTAATTTAAATTTGGTTTGTCTGAACGCACCTGGTACCTACAAAAGCACCAATCTATCCAATACAAAGTTCAATTATTATAAGCAGGGCGCGCGGCGTCGCAGGTTCAAGCGTACTTATATTTTTATTATTACAATAATTTTATATATTATTTTTCTTTAATTCTCATCTATTATTATAAATAATATTCTAAAATATGATATCTGGCTAGTGATAAATGGAACACCAATAATGCAAATAATTATAATTTAAGCAAACATTTTATATATACTTGAAAATATGCGTTAGTTTACTAAAAAATCGGACAAGTGCGAGTCTCACTCGCACAAAGAGCGACGCAATAAATTTATGTTATGCTTTCATGTACTAATTTTTTTAACAAAATATTAACCTATCTACCATAAATAAGTTTACATTTCATAGTATATACATACTACTATAAGAAACAACTAGTTTGCGGCTGATTGCACGAAACAGAAAATATCCCATTACCCAAAAACTACTCAACGTATTTTCTACAAAATTTCTAAGTACTTTGAGAGGCTCTATTATTTTCATTTTTTTACAATTTTCCGATCAATACTTACACAACTTACTACAAAAGTTATAAGGTCGGGGACACAATGTTTATGACTTAAAAGCATATAACTCGACAATTATTAGCTTGAACAAAAAGTATCTTAGAAATCTCCGTCTAAATTTTAAGGCCTTATTTTGTAGACCTAAAAAATGTGCCTTTCTTTTTATTTTTTCTAATTTGACTTTGTACAGAATTGTCTAGCGATATACATGAAACACCTACCTACTAAATTCCAACAATGTATCTTCAATACTCTTCGAATACGATAACTGTTCCCTTTTAGCTTCTTAGCTACGGAACCCAAACATATATCTCGAACTGGTGCAACAATGCAATTCTTTTTGAATTTCTGGTTATATATTTTTTAACTTTAATCATACATTTTTGGATAGGAATATACTTTTCGCTATTATCTGTAATTACATATTTCGCTATCTGTGCCTTTCTAAAATATCACCCCCTAGTGTACTTTATATACTAGTTATTGCTTTCTAAGCCTTCAATTAAGACAAGAATTTAGTATTTAGTGAAGAATTTTTTAACCTTTCAGGTTAAATGTTTAGATTATCATCGATTATATGCACTATCCAAGCATAGCCAAGCGCAGCGGGCGAAGGCGGCGGGCGGGTATGAGGTGAGGGGAGGGCGCGGCCGAGCGCGCCCGTAAATGCTTGCACGCCTTACATCCCTGACGTTCGCGGCGTCGCCGTTTTGGTGGCATTTCGCGAGAACACCGAGCCGAGAGCGAGGTCAAGCATTTACGGGCGAGTATCGAGCGGCACCAAAACGTCGAACGTCAGAAATATAAAACGAAAGTATACAGTGTCAAATCATTTATTGTTCTGTTTGTCGGGCGCGCCGGCCAGCCACGAGTCTAGGGTGCCGTTGCGCAGCGCGCGCCGCCGTCCGCCGCCGCCGCCGCCCTCCGCGCCCGCCTCGTCCAGCGTCCACAGGTTGATGTGCACGGTGCCGCGCGAGCGCGTGCGCGGCGCGCCGCCCGCCCCAGCCACGGCGGCGGGGGCGGGCGGCGAAGGCGGCGGCGAGGGCGGCGGCCGCGCGGGGGCGAGGGCGGGTGGCGCGCGCGCGCGACGCCGCCGGGCACGCACCTTGACGCGCGCGTCTTCGCGGCTGTAGGTGAGGTCGAGGTCGGGGTCGGAGTCGGGCGCGGGCGCGGGCTCGTCCCGCAGCGCGCGGCGCGCCTGCTCCCACTCGCGCAGCTGTCGGCGCATCTCGCCGAGCGCCGCGCGCTCCGCCTCGGTGGCCGCCTCGCTGGTCTCCACTAGCCGCATTGCATACTTTTCCACTGGCGTCAACTAGAAACAAAGTCACTTGACGTTAGCACTGGCAAATGTATCAATATCAAATATACCATATCTTGAAATCCAAAACATATTTTAACATAAACGAAGAACTTTGCTTCAATGATGATGAATGATTTTTGAAGTTATACTTATTTTGATGCGTTAGTGAAAAAAATGATGGGAGTGTTTTTTTACGATGCGACAGATTTACAGTATGAAGTTAAACGTTATTGGCTACAGTGTGAAGTTAGTCGTTAATTTTCCCTATAATCTATATTCAAGACAGTTATTCCGGTATTTCTATATTACAAGCTTTTATTTAGTTTTACCTGTCCCGGTGTCTATGTATCTGTCCGTAATCAAAACTTGCAAGTTAAATTTGACTAAACGTATTCTAAATCCAATATGGCGGATTCTCAATTCAAATGGCGGACTATGTTTTTTATGCAACACCATAATATGGATATCTTTGCTGAGAAGAATACGAATAAAATAAAAAAATAATAGTAATAACAAGCTTTTATTTACTAAATGCTCTAAAAAGAAGAAAATATACTTTAAATTAAATCAAAGCCAACAATTTATTACATAACACAATAAATGTGATATAAAACTTCTTTCAAAAAAAGAGCTGTGACACGTAACGAAAATGGTTATGCTTTATATACTAAGAGCAATCCCATGTGACGTCATCACAAGTACCAGGCAAGTATATGTGATAAGGTGGTCGTATGACGAGTGTATGTTACAAGAGCACTCAGTACGTTGCTCGACGTGTATGCTACCCTGGTACTGTGACAATATGTATATGCATCACACCGAAACATATGGGGTACCAGATCAAAAAAATGAATCTTAACATAATCGTCTATATCGTCTTATCTCAATAATTACAAAAAGTGTAAAGGAAAGGACTGGACCTGTGGAAAGGATGGAAGACCGACTGATATGGACAAAGAAGATTATTAGTGATGAGGTGAGGTAGAGGGTGAGGAGGAATAAAGCAGATCATGGACAAAAAATTCAAGGACTTTGAATGGAATGGGTAGGATAGATATAGGACGAAATGTGAAACATGAAGGATCAGGGGTCTCGTGTAACGGAATGACAAAAAGCATTCTTCCACTATGAAGAAAAGACACTAATGATCAGTGATGTGTTGATAATGTGTGTGATGCAATATCCTCCCTACACAGAGAGTACCATGTCGAGACTGAGATCGTAACTACCAATGACTTCAGTTAAGATAGAACGGATACACTTCTTAACGGCAGCTTTGGAGTGATTCAAAAAAAACTATGCAAAAGTAACTAGGGGTATAATATTGGCACGCAGGATAAGGCCCGATCCACACTGTCGTGACGATCATAGTCCGTTTTCGGTCCAATATCGTTCTGGTTTGTATTTTTATACAAGAAACGTTGCTGGAGTGTGATTCGACCGAAACTTGATTCTTACTGATGGTGTGAATGCACTCATTGTTTATTGTATAAAAATACTTTACCAATCTATTACAGAGGTCAACACGAATTTTGACTTTAATAAAAGAGTATGAAATTTCGATAGATTTATCGATAAGTCTGACAAAAAAAATACATGGCCTGAAAAAGTTTGCTTTTGTAATAAATCGAAACAAATATTTCATATATAATGATATTACTCTCATAGTCAAAAATAAAGACTTAATTGTGTTTCTGAAACAATAATAGAAACTACATTTAAAGCATCTATTTCAAATCTTTTTATATCTTAACATATATCAATGTTATATTATATCATTTTTTTCAACTTTTAATATCATATCAAATTACAAAATAGTACAAAAGGTTTAAAAGTGAACCCTATTACTTTTTCTTTTATGTTTATAAGTACTTTCTCTCACTAAGCCTCAAATCCCATCATGTATTTTCTTTCTTTTCCTATTTTCATTGCATTGGCGTGATAACGGTGTTCGAAGTCCATGATGTCTTGATGAAAACGTTCTCCTTGTTCTTCTGAATTGAATGAATTCGCAATGTTTTAAATATATCAGAAGTATTGAACTTTTTTTCAAATATGATAATCAAAAAGGATGTACTTATGATCATAACAAAAGCAAACTTTTAAAGAAATATGGGTACTTTTCCTTTAATTTAATCATAATGAATAGAAAAATCATAAAAAAAATTTAGAACAAATACAATTTCTTTTTTTGTAGAGTTGTGAATTATCGGACCTAGGATGAACCGTTAGCGGCACTATAGTGTGGATCGGACCTAAAATTTTTCGAGTTATTTTTATTTTGATATGCCAAGGAAATACAAATTTTTAATCGTGTACATAAGTACACACACATTTTTGTTTAATTGCGCTGATGTATTAAAAATATGAAAAACCAGAGCACGATGTATAAGATACCATCATACTGTCATATTATCCATATATCATCCATAGTCTGTGTCATGTCAGCAACGCGTTGGGTGTTACCTGTTTCATGAGCGCGGCGAACTCTCCGGCGTCTGCGTCGTCGCGGGCGACGCGCGGCGCGTGCGGGGCGGGCGGCGACGCGGCGCGCTCGTCGTCCAGCGGCAGCGTCTCGTCAAACTCTGCCAGGTCGCCCTGCGCCTCGGCGCGCGCCGCCTGCGCCGCCGCCGCGTCCGCCTCGTCCTCCGCCGCCGCCAGCGCCGACTCCAGCTCTCCGCCCTCCGCCGCCTCCACGGCCGCACCACCACCCTCCTCCCCCTCGCCGTTGAACAATTCTTTGATATTGGCCTTAAAAAAGAAAAAAAAACTCGAAACAATAGGGAATATGCATATATTTTTTTTATATTTTTAATTCTCTATTTACACTGTTATAACACAGAATAAAATATAAATACTGTTTAAAAATGCCGTAATTAAGTTTAAAAAAATATTTAAAATAGAGAATAATTTTAAGATGCTTAAACGCCATGATGACGTCAAATACTATGCCCAGTAGTATTGCCAGATCCAAAAACTCATTCAACGCTAGGACTGCACAAAAAACGCTAAACTTCGCGCTAAATTAACTATCTTTTTTTCTTGAACTATAAATTACAATAAAAAAGAAAAACAAAGAAAGCCCTAGATCTGGAGCCCAAAGCACTAAACGGCAGCACTGGTGTTCTGGCTGTCAGTGAGACGTGAATACAGAATAGTGACAGTTTAGTCCATTGTTTACTACAAGTTTAAGCTGTTCTCGTTCATAGCTTATTTTACCATGAATAAAGCTCAAAAGCCAATTTATAAGTATTGTATTGTGCCAGAATGCAAAAGCACTATCAGAAGTACACCTCACAAAGTGTTTTTTCCAGTCCCGATAGGTGCAAACATACGTAAGGAATGGTGTAAGTTTATTAGAAGAGACGAAGTGTCTGCAACAACTTTTTTACATTGTTGAGAAGATAAATATATAAATAATAAATAAATAAAATGATTTGCTTCTTCACTAACAGTTTTTACTCATATTAACCTGATCCCTATCTAATATTTAATATTACTGACTAGATAAATACAAACAAATAACTTACAAATTACGATATATCGAAAATATCGATTATATTTTTAAGATATATCGCGAAGTATCGATACAACAATACGATATATTATATCGAACAAACTATCGATTTTTTTTACATGAACATCCCTAGACACAGTATTTGACGTCGCGTTTCGCTGGTATTGCGTTTTAAAAATTAGAATTTCCTTCGCTTAATTTGTACTTTTATATAATAATTTTAAGTACTTAACTAAAAATATAATAATTACTAAAATAAAGGTATCATTCAAATGTCCGGCCAATAAAGTTTCGGAATAAAAATATTTGATCCAAATTTAAATTATATGCATATTCCCTATTGTCAACCGAGCGAACACCATTCAAGTAGTGCATACATATAATGTCAATACACTTACGGCGCGAAGGTAGGAGGTGGTGAAGTGTCCGTCCTCGATGGCGAGGTGTCCGAGCGCGCGCTTCTGCTCGGCCTTACGTAGGATATTCTCCTCCACGGTGGCGGCGGTGACGAGGCGGAACACGTGCACGTCGCGCGTCTGACCGATGCGGTGACAGCGGTCCTGCGCCTGCGCGTCCATGGTGGGGTTCCAGTCCGAGTCATAGAACACGACGCAGTCGGCGCCCGTGAGGTTGAGCCCCACGCCGCCGCTGCGCGTGGACAGGATGAAGGCGAACACGCGCGCGTCGGCGTTGAAGCGGTCCACAAGCGGTTGGCGTTGCTCCACGCGCGTGGCACCGTCCAGCCGGAGGTACGTGTGCCCGTGCATGCTGAGGAATGCCTCCAGCACATCCAGCACGCGTGTCATTTGCGTGAAGATAAGCACGCGGTGCCCGCCGGCGCGCAGTCGCCGCAGCAAGCCGTCCAGCGTCTGCAGCTTGCCTGAGGTTATAAAATGTACGTTAATCGAATACTGGAGTAGATCACAGCAATAAATAACTTAAATAAGGCGATAAGGTGCAACAGACCGCAGTCGTACTGCAGCAGGCGCGGGTGCGGGAAGGCGACGGCGGCGCGCGCAGCGGGCGCGTGCAATAGCGCGAGCGCGGAGCGCGCGGTCGGCCGCAGCGCCACGGCCAGCTCGACCGCGCGCCGCCGCCACGCGCGCGCGCCGTCGCCCGCGCCCGCCGCCAACTGTGGGCCCGCCGCGCGGCACGGCGCCCAGCAGATTACGAACCTGGTAAAGACCAATCACGTCGTTATAATCTCTTTTACTAGAGGCCAAGGAGAGTATACTAGATATTCTGTTGTACATTCTTTTTAATAATTACCCTTACATTGTTGTGAAAGCGTATGCTATACGACTATGGACTGAGCACATACGTACAATAAAGAATTTTAAATGATCAATTAATAGGCTTCCAGGGTATAGTCTTATTCATAAAAATCTCTTAAAATGAGGTTTCCGCCAAAAGTAAAGTTGCGTAGTAGTAGTGTTTTATTTAACAATTTTTTAACTATTGAAAATGGAAACAGGAATGAAAGTGGCTAAAAAGAGAAACAGAAGTGAAAATTGGTTAGGGGAAGACAAGGTGTTGTTCGAGTTGTTTTGTTTAGGTAATTCAACAATGGATGACGTTAGTAGTATTCTACATCTCGCAATTTAATGATATAATACTATCTAAATATTTATATATAATATATTTTTCAATGTCCCTACCAATAACTAATATATGAAGCCGCGAGCGAAATGCTATGAAAAATAAAATAATAGGCTAAGTACTTTTGTGCGCGAGTATACCCCCTTCACTTTCCTCCAGCGTTCTTTATAGATGACGCTAGTTATACCTCAAAATCATTTTTTTTAGAAAATTCAATAAAATCAACTCCAAAATCGATCAAAAACTAATAAAATATCGATGAATTCGAAAAAAATATAACATAAATAGATTCTACGGCATAAAAATACAAAACTGGTGTATTTTACGTGAATTCCAACTTTTATTATTTTTTCACAACCAGGGACCCATTTGGTTACCCTTTAAAGGGTTTTAACCTGGGTTTTTTTAAAGGGTTTTAACAAGAAACCCTTTTCATAGGGTTACCCAGTCAACAGGCTTAATTAAATCATATGTTTAATAGGGTTAACCCTATCTGTTGGGTTAGGTATTAGGTTACCCAATAAATAATGGGTTACTTCATATATAACGTGTTATCTAACAAATATAATGGTACAATTTTAGTCTCTAAAATTATTAAGAAACATTACATATTAGAGTGTAGTATAGAAAACATAAAAAGGCGGCAAACGAACACCTACGAGTATTAACGTGTACGGACATGTTTCTTTCGTTGTTTAGGTGTCTAGGCCTGAAGAAATGCAATTTTATTTTATTCGACAACACGCGAGTGATATGAAAAATGCTCTTAGTCTTGTTATTTTAAAATGCCTCCAATTAAAACCGATGCTGTTCATCGATACTTCAATTATGACAACATCGAGAAGAAGAGTAAATGTTTGATATGTGGGAATAATTTAAAGGTAAGTTACATAATTATCATATTTAAAATTTAATAATTATTTATGAATTATTTACTATCTTCCAAAAGTTACGATTACTACTAACGTTGCACTTATTCATATGAGCGTTTTAATGAAAGAAATCCATATATTTTTTTAAAAGTAAAAATGGAGCGAATTTTGATATTTTTTCCTACTTATGAATTATTTGTAATATTGTAAATTGTAGTTATAAATTCTGTAATATTTAATGAGTAAAAGTTGAGTTTTTCTCACGCTTTTCTCCGTAGATCTGCTTTTTGAGTCGGTGGTAGTAGCACACGGATAAACTACTGACGAATGACGATTAGGTATATAAATTAATAAAATAAAGTTGATGCTACAAAATCACTGAATATAAGAAAATATGCAAGGAATATCTCGAAATTTTATAAGTGTCATCCTTGATCCTACACTATACTTATTCAGAAATACAATGAGGGCGTGTTTTTATGGTTATTGTGTATGTATGTGTTTGTGTGTACACATGTGTGTGCGTGTGTAATGATGTGTTCGTCACTTCTTCTCACTGAAACAGTTGGAAGGATTTGGATGAAATGAACTGTGACTAATTATGTACTTGAAGTAACTATAGTATACTTTATTTTTATGTCTAATCTTTTTTTTTGAAGGCAAGAGAAAAAAATCTTTTGAATAATAATTTAGTTTTAGAAAACATATATCTAGATAGACGATTGAACGTCATTTTATCCGATGAAGAGTGTGCAAAAGCACAATCTTTGCTCCAAGAGACCTATACACAGCTACAGCATATAAAAGAATCTCAAATTGATGAGAATATACTTTATAAGGATCCCCATTTAATTGAAAAAAATCAAAATACCTCTAGTTCACAGACATAGAAAGAATATTACAACAAACAGAAAAAGAAAGAGGATTACACTCTACAAAGAAAGCTTCTTCTTTTGAAATTACATTGAAAGAATTAAAATTTGCACCAAGATTAGTCCCAACTGAAAATATTATTAAAGATTGGACATGGCACTCACATGACACACACACACACGACACACACGCACACATGACACACACACGCACATGACACACACACACACACACACATGACACACACATGAAACACACACACACACACACATGACACACGCACACACATGACACACACACACACATGACACACACACACACATGACACACACGACACACACACACACACGACACACACACACACACGACACACACACACACATGATACACACGACACACACACACACGACACACACACACACACGTGACACACACACATGACACACACACACACACACATGACACACACACACACATGACACACACACACATGACACACACACACACATGACACACACACGACACACACACACACACATGACACACACACACACACACACATGACAGACACACACACACATGACACACACACACACACATGACACACACACACACACACACATGACAGACACACACACACACACACAAACACATGATACACACACACACTCACACACATGGCACACACACACGACACACACACAAACACATGATACACACACACACTCACACACACACATGACACACACCACACACACACACACACACACATGACACACACACACACACATGACACACACCACACACACATGACACACACACACACATGACATACGCACAGACACATGACACACACACATGACACACTCATGACGCACACACACACACATGACACACACACACACACGACACACCACACACATGACACACACACACGACACACACACACACACACGACACACACACACACACATGACACACACGACACACACACACACACACATGACACACACACACACACACATGACACACACGACACACACACACACACACATGACACACACACACACATGACACACGCGCACACACACACTCATGACACACACACACATGACACACACATGATACACACACACACTCACACACACACACACACACACACACATACATGACTAGAAAAATAGAAACTTCTTTAAAAACTTGTTATAATAAAAAATAAAGTCTTATGTAAATATTTATGTCTTTTTATTTTAAGAAATATGTAGAATAATAATTTAATTTAAAATAATTTATTCATAACATTTGTGAATTATTTTCTATAATTTTAATTATTTGGTACATAACGTAACGCCTCTTCAGAACCGGTACATTAGCCAATTCCAGCCCAACGAATGTTCCAAAAGCATTATTTGCAAATTCCATTTTTTTAGTGTTTTCTTCGGCATACGTTTGGGTACTGCTTTCAGTAAATTCAATTGTTTTAAATGTAATACGGGCTTTGTAATCCTTGTATTGGTCTAAATTTTGAGAGTTTGGCTCAAATATATTATACGAGTCTTCATCAACTCGGTATTCTGTAATATATAAAAACACAAATTTGTAATTAGTAAGAACCTAGACTTTAAAAAAATAGTTTATATAATATATGTACATTACAAGTATTTAAAAACATACTTGAGAAAGAGGCTGCTGCTATTACCCTTTGAAAACCCAAAAAATCAAGAGAAAAACAAAGATTTTAACAAGTATATGTAAACAGATTAATTACCGCCTTCATTGAGTCGTTTTTCTGAAGAGGGGCTATCACATTGGGTTTTATCGTTATTTGGCTCCGTTTCTGGTACTATTTCAGCTTTTTATAAAATTAATTAAAAATAAAAGTAAATGTAAAATAGTTATCTATATATAAAACGTTACTAAAATCAATTTTTAAATAAAATATACAATCATAAAAAGAAAAATAAATACTTACGTTTGTGTAGTTTAATTATATATTTTAATAAGTAAACGTGCACAGGTAGGAGTATCAAACTTTAAATTAACATTGTTTTGCAGTGCTACACGAATTTAGAAACAAATAGGTATATTCCCCCACCCTTTCTTCATCACCAGTTAAAAAGTAAGTTTCGGGATAATCACGTAAAACGATGTGGTAACCCTTTCGATAGGGTTAATTTTATAGTAGGGCTATCATTACAAATGATTAACAAATTTCATTTGCTTAAAGGTAGGTTACACATTTAATGGGTAACAAGGTTTTTCTACGTTCATTTTGAATGGGTAAAACCGTTTTTTTTTATGGCTTAACTCTAAACCTGGGTTTTACGGTCCCTGTTCACAACTCATCAAATTGAAAAGTTGGAATGTTTATGGCAACATTGTATAAATAATAAGCGTCAAATTAAAAATTTGAGGGCGCCATTTTTTTGTTTTTTCCTAAAAAATACATTGGTGTGATCAGTTTATAAAAATTTGGTCAATAAAGTACACTTCTTCCATGATAATTGAAAAAAAATGTAATTTACAGAGTAAAAATTATCGATTTCTCCATTTTTTAAGGGTGTTTTTACAAGACGACCATACAATGTTATTATGTTTTTAAAAAGTAGAGTTCAAGACAAAAAGAATGTTTTTGATGAAAATGTTTATGCAAATATATCAAAAGTTTAGAGGTTATTGTAAAAAGTGTTATTTATAAAAGTAGTAGATTTTTACTAGACCTACAACTTTTGTCGAAAACATTTTTCGATAGAACGTCACAGTAAGCCGGAAATTGAAAAAAAGCTATTTTTCGACGGTTTGCGTCCCCCCATTTCTCGGGGGTACCTGGGCATGGGGGCATTTTACGAATTTCTATTCCTTATATACCTGTTAACATTTTAAAATCATAAAACTTCAGGTTTTCAATATTTTGTTCCCAAACCGGATTCAGATTCTACTATATATATTTTTTTATGAGTGAAAGCGACGCATTATAAAAAAAGTATTATATTTGTATATTTTATTTTGTTATGTTTGTAATAAGTATAAAAATGTTATTAAAGTTATGGTAAACGGTTTGTAAGCGACGCATTATAAAAAATATTATATTTGTATATTTTATTATGTTATGTTTGTAGTAAGTACAAAAAATGCTATTAAAGTTATGGTAAACGGTTGGTTTGTAATAAGTGTGAACGATATGGATGCGAAGGGGACGCGGGCGCAGGGGGGGAACCGATTACGTTGGTTTTCGCGAGATCGCGCCACTTCACTTTCTCATCACGAGCCGCTAGCCGACTAGATCTAAAATTCGACTTTTCTTTTACCTGCGTTATAATGAGTAATTTTTATATAATTTTAATTAGCTTTATAATTGAATATGGAATATTATTTATTTAATTTGAGCTAATTAAAATTATATAAAAATGTTTAAAGTTAAAAGTTAAAATATTGTAAGGTACTTTAGTGCCTTTTTTCAATTTTTGAATTCATTTTGTTAATTGTGGGTAGGCTGTCTGTAACAACTATATAATACCTTAGAGACATCTAACACCTCAGTCTCTCCCGTGACCATGATTGCTGTAAAGCATTCGAAACGTCGGGAACCAAAGATCAAAATAAATTCGCGGAAATTCCGAAAACTAGAAGGGTTTGTTTAAAATTAAGATTTTGTTAATATGATACGTCAACTTTAAATAAAAACTTTTTAACAAAAAAATAAAAACCGACTTCAAACAAAAGCACTAAAAAGTAAAAAATAACTGATTGGTAGTTTTCATTTACTATACATACCTAATCAAATATTGTCGAAGTCGGTGTGCTTTGCTTTGTATGGACTGACACCGATTTCGAAAATATTTGATTAGGTATGTATTTAATAGGTAGGCTTTAATTATTTAGCCAAAGCACCGACTTTGACTAACACCGACCTATCGATAATGTCGTGCATTTCCTCGAGGACGGTGGATATGTCCCGCGAGGGCAGCACGGACGGGCCCGCGCTCACCGCCGCGCGCAGGTCTGCGCCGTAAAGCGGCAGGCGCCAGCAGCGCCGCTCGTTCACCGCCGCCAGTCGCCGCAGGCAGCCACGCCGTTGCGCGTCCAGTCGAGCGCGCGCCCCTGTGCGGGCGGGGGCCGGGGCGGCGGTAGCGGTGGCGGCGTGGACGGCTGCGGCGGTGGTAGCACGCGGCACAGCAAGCGGCGCGGGCGGTGCGGCGGGCGGCACGCGCAGCGTGGGCGGCGTGCGCGGCACGAGGCGCAGGTGCAGGCGCAAGCGCGCGGGCGGAGGGCGCGGCGCGGGGCGCGGCGGAGCGTCGGGCAGCTCCTCCACGAGGCGGCGCGGCGGCGCGAGGTGGCGCGCGCGGTGCGCGGCGAAGGCGCCGGCGCCCAGCACCTCAAGCGAGGCGAGGTCGCCGCCCAGGCGCGCGGCGAGGGAGCGGCGGCGCGCGAGCTCGGGCACGAGCGCGAGCGCAGGCACGCGGTAGGGCAGCGCGGGCAGCTGCAGCGGTGAGCACACCGGCCGCGGCTCGAACAGGTCGGGGTGGTTGCACACTTTACGGAGCTGCATCAGCACGTTGATGACGCTGAGCAGGTTGCCCGACGCGAGGCTTTCTTTTGTTCTGAATTTAAGTGGTACGCATTATAATAATAGATGCATCATTAAAATTTATATTTTTATAATTATTAGTTATTGTTTACAAAAATTATATGCAAACTGGTATGAAGTTGTTAATAATTATTAATTATTAAAATGAAAAAGATCTAGATAGGTACAGGAGTTTTTTTTTTTAAATTATATTGTAAAATGTGAGATGTTACTTTCTGTATACACTGTACATTTACATAAGCCATTTTATGCTGATAGAGACAATGTTAATAAATACTGTTGGGACATGAATTTTGCTGTGTTGTTTTTGATAGTCAAATTTCAAGTATTATCTCTAAAAAACTTTTTAACAAAAAATTAAATTCGATTTCCAGGCACTAAAATGTAAAAATTAACTAAACGGAGGTTCTCATTCAGAATAGATAACCTAATCCAATATTTTCGAAGTCGGTGCCAGCCGATGCAAAGCAAATCTAATATATTTTGATACATAAAATACATATTTACCTATTAGATATTCATATCTTCAAATATTGTAGGCTGGCACCGACTTCGAAAATATCTGATTAGGTATCTATTCTAAATGAAAACCTCAGTTTAGTTATTTTTTACATTTTAATGCCTGGAAGGCGGTTTTTATATTGTGTTAAAAAGTTTTTATTTTTCCATTTTTAGTGTGGACATAATAAGCAGGTAATTTGTAAGAAAAGGTTTTGTAATAACATATTCGATTAAACAATTTATTTAAAAAAATATGTTTATTATAGATTTTTTTAAAAACCGCTGGCCCGATTTCGATAAAATTTATATGGGATCACCTGGAAAGTATACCTATTGAAACAAAAAAAAAATTTCCAAATCGGTTCAGGCGTCTTCGAGTAATCGGTGAACATACATAAAAAGATTCTGACGAATTGAGAACCTCCTCCTTTTTGTAATTGGAAGTCGGTTAAAAATTAAAGTTTGTAAATGATAACATTCAGAACATAGTACAGAGTATGAGCGAGCGGTGTGTACTGACTTGGCGCGCGACATAAAGTCGTCGTACAGGAAGCGCTGCCGCTTGGAGAGGCGGCACATCAGCACGTGCTCGTACTTGCGCGGCATCTGGCGCTCCACGTCGGCCTTGAGGCGGCGCAGCAGGAAGGGGCGCAGCACCTCATGCAGGCGCCGCACCAGCGCGTCGCTGTAGCGGTGCGAGCCCTCCGCGATGCCGGCCACGGGCGCAAACCACTCGCGGAACTCGGCGTGCGACGCGAACACGTCCGGCATCAGAAAGTGCATCAGCGACCACAGCTCCAGCAGACTGTTCTGCAGCGGCGTGCCCGTCAGCAGCAGCCGCCTGCAACAAACACAACGCACACAGCACATCACTACCCGCACACAGATACATACACACACACACCCACAACACACATAATGCATGCATTACCTAAATCGTTTACCTTTCTGTCTGAAAATTCAGTAACATCTGCCACCTTTGTGATTTAAAGTTCTTAATGTTCTGAGCCTCATCGAGGATGAGATATTTCCACTTTTTTCTTCGGAAACTTTGATGATCTTGCACTACAAGTTTATAAGATGTTATGCACACGTGAAAAGAGTTCGCTTTCGTCCATCCAACTCGTTTTAATTTGCGCTCCTTTATTGTCCCATAGTAGGTGAGGATCTTGAAGGCGGGACACCACTTCTTGAACTCCATCTCCCAGTTGAGCACGACGGAGGTGGGCGCAACGACGAGGTGCGGCCCCCAGTCGCGGCGTTCCAGCGCCAGATGCGCCAGCAGCGCGATGGTCTGGATGGTTTTGCCGAGGCCCATCTCGTCGGCGAGGATGCCGTTGAGGCGGCGCACGTGCATGGTGGCCAGCCAGTGCAACCCCACGTGCTGGTACTCGCGCAGAGCGTGGCGCAGCAGGCGCGGCACCGGCGTGCCCACCGCCGTCTCCGACAGCGTCGTACCCGTGGGCTGCAGCGACGCCGCCAGCGACGCGGCCGCCTCCACGCGCTGCTCGCCCGCTCCCTCCGCCTCGACCCCCTCCGCCGCGCCTTGCGCCAGCATCGCCTCGGCTGTTTCACCCGTGTCCATCAGTGCCTCGAGCTGCTCAGAGGCAGATGACGACCCACTGTCGGAGTCTGCGTCGTCGTCTTTCTCATTTTCAACCTCGTCATCGTCAGAATCTATTTCAGTAGCTGACGAGGCGTCACTGTCATCAGCGGCCGGCGGTGCAGCTCCCGCATACCGACTGACGAGCTCGTCGATGTCTAAATCCGCTTCGTCCTTGAGCGCAGCCAGTTCGGCGGCAGCATCTTCGGGGCGTTCGTTTTGTTCCTGTTCCGCGATAGTATCCTCGTCGTCAGCGGAGTCATCTTCAGGCCCGTAGTCGGAGGGCGGGGGCGAGTGCGCGGGCAGGTAGCCGGGCGGCAGCAGGTCGCCCAGGTCGAGGTGCGACTCGCGGTGCAGCGCCTCTATCTCGTCGCGGTGGTCGGCGGCGTCTTGCGCGGCCTCCTGCTCGGCGGCCGCGATGGTCTCCTCGTCGTCGTCGGAGTCGCCGCGCGGCTGAAACTCGTCGTCGGAGGGCGGCGTGTCGGGCGCGGCGGCGGGCTGGGCGGACTGGACGGGCGCGCCCAGGTTGGCAGCGAGCTGGCGCGAGTAGCGCTCGGTGCGGTCCACGATATAGCTCAGTTGTTCGTCGAGAGCTTCCTTGCGTGCTCGCTCCACTCGCTGCACTCTTTTCCATTCAACTAGCTATAAAAAAAATTGTAACAGTTTATATTTAAATTGATATGATTATAATTATTATATTCACAAAGTATGAGTTAGTCCATAAATTTACCTTTTCTACATTGGTCCAAAACATTCTTATTTCTTTTGCTGCAAATGCAGCAATTTTTTTCAATTGTAACTCTTGAGCTTTTTCTGCTTTCTGAGCGGCGGCAGCTTTGTCTTGGAAATATTTTTGAACTGCACGAGCGCACTAAAAATAAAATATTTAATTATTATCTAACCTTGTTTTTGGTTATGATTATGTATTTAATGTAGCAATTGGGTTTTTGATTTTTTTTGTGGTAAATGGAAAGATCATCTACGAGTATAAGTTTTATAACAAAACAATTTTTTCCCCAATAATTCAAAAGTTATTTCAATATAAAAATTTATTTTTGAATCCAGTACCGAAGACACGCCGACAGTTCCTGAACAAACCCGAGTGCATGTGACGTCATAATGTTAGTTTTCACTCATTGCAGTGATATAGAAATAATAAGTATTTGATCTATTTCATTTTGTTGTCGTTGTTAACACCTCCAGGTAAATTTTTAAGAAATTAATTAAAATTCTAAGAAATCTACTGTTAACTGACACGCTGGCGTGCCCCCGGTCGTGGAGGGATTAAATAGCTATAACATTATGACGTCACAACTATGGTGACCAATCATGGCGTGTTTATAGTCACGTGATTTTTTTTTAAATTTTAACATTTTTTAATTGTTTATAAATAATTAAAAAAAAAACTTTTTTGTATTAAATATCAATATTATTAATAATAAAGTTTTAAAATACATTAAAAAAATTATTTTTTTTTTTCAAAATCCCAATTTACTAACATTTATTTGTTAACTAAATATCTTCAAAACTAATAAAAGCAAAACTTGTATGAATCTCATTGTAGTGTCATCATCCAGATATATTTGTTTAGTAGAGTAGAATGTGTTTTATCTTCAAATTATTGCGAGAAGCCCCGCTTCTAAGGGTCGTAGCATTGTGCTGCGTTTACCTTCGTCAATAAAGTCAGTCACACCTTAGTTCTTAATATGTGTTATCCAAACAAACAAACAACACAAACTATTTATAATTTTTATATAGATAAAATAACCATCAATCAAATCATTGAAGGCATTTAAACTTTTAAAGCGAATTTTATAAACATGGGATACCTTTTTTGCCGCTTGTTTTTTCCATTTTCGTTCATATGCAAAATCTTGAGCAAGCCATGCCATTTCTTCAAGAAGATAATCCCAGTGTGTTTTCGGTCGAGGGGGCTCCAGCACCCGCGGCAGCCGCCTCTCTGTCCATAGCCCCGCTCGCGCCAGCTCGGCTACGCGGGCGGCCACATATGCTTCCTGTTTGGCTTTTTCGACCATTTCATCAGCAGGAGTGGGAGCGGGAACAGTTACTACCGTTCCCGCCCCTGCGGCAGGTGGTGTCTTCGGGGCGCAGGACGCGGCGGCAACGACGACCGGAGACGGCGGCGGCGTGCGCGCGGGGGCGGGCGCCGCAACGGGAGCGGGCGTGGAGGCGGGCGCGAGAGCGGGCGCAGGGGCGGGCGGCGGCTCCGGCGGCGGCGGCGGCGGCGCGGCGGGCGGCGGGCGTCGCGCCTCGAGGAATGCCACCAGCTGCGGCGCAGGCGGCCTCTTCCGCCACGCCATGTAGTCCATCATGTTCCCACCCGCCTGAAGGAAGTACAGCTCGCTCAGTTGCTCCGTGAACCTGTAACCGAGCGCGGCGCTAGAGCGGCGACGCGTCCACGACGCGGTACAGCAAATACGGATAAGATACGGATCAGATCTCACCTGTCTCGTAGGTTCTTCAGTCTCAACTGTTTGTATTCGAGAACGCGCTTCCTGAGCGCGGACACGTCATCGGTGCCGATGAGTTTTGTCCGCTTGCGAGGCGGCTCGTCGAGGAGTTCCGGCGTCCCCATGCCGTTGAATGCTTCATCCCCAACGCCACTTCCACCACCGCCTCCACCGCTACAGCTACTTCCACGTTCCACACCCTATTAAGTAAATTCGTTTAAATTAGTCCTTTAATCTTCATTCAAATATTATAATTATGTAAATTCACTTTTATTTTCGAGTTTCACAATTGTTTAAGAATGCCACTATTGGACTAATGACGAGGACGACGATACGGCACGAGTGTCGTTCTTATACAATAATGTAAGTTATACTAAATATGTTAGGATACTATTATCCAACAAGAGATGGGAATGCCACGATTCCTATGATTAAGCTTATCGTTATTCTGTCCACCTGTTCAGTTATTTCTTTATTCTATTTTTAAATTCTTTTCATAGTAATTATGTTATACTAAAATAACGTGTGATAAGTAAATAATTTACATAATCTTTTAGTATAGTACATATTCTACTAAAATGATAGCTGATGTCAAATTTTTGTAAGGTGTTCTCCAAAGCATATGGTCTGAGGCACCAAGGAATCAATGAGATCTACATAAAAATAATCGAAAATATCTACATATGTAAAGCCAAAACAAGGCAAGTGTGTGTAAATAAAATTCTAATTTTCTATCGTTTTAATGGAGCAAAAATTCTTGAAAAAAAGTCTATAGCATGTAGTTCATAGACATTTATAAATCTCATTAAGATACCTCAAGGAGGTTATATACATGTACATAGTATGGCCATAAATACTGTTACAATTAAAAATAAATAAAATATTACATTTGAATTATTTGGAATGTCATTTTTATATGATTGTTCATTGTGTTTTCTCATTTTCGCGCCAATACATTCAACAACCGAATCACTGTGATAGCATTACACAAAGTAGGTATGTAGCCAATAATTTTTAAAACTCTCCATACGCTTGGTATTAGTCGAATGTTTGTGTACCGGGCTATTGATAGGTACAATGAAACCTCCTCTGTTTGTGACAGAAAAAGATCCGACCGTCCACGTAGTGTTCGTACGAAAAAGACGATCTAAGCAGTAAGGGAAAGATTTCGAAGAAATCCTGTGCGAAAGCAAAAGATTTGATCTCGGGAGATGAAGATAGTACCTAGAACCATCGCGTATTTTAAAAAAATGACTTAATACTTGCAGCCTATAAGGGACGCACTGGTCATTTCTTAACTACTTAAGCGGTATGCAAAGGGAGGTCACAGAAAAAAAATGTTTATGGGTGAGAATTTTTTTACGATTGAGCAATATCTTAACAAACAAAATGACCGTATTTTATACTCAAAGTTCTAAGGAAGCTTCCCAATTAGTCAACACAGTATAACGTGGGCATTATCGGACTTCAGTGATGGTTTGGTAGGGTATTACCCATGAAGGAGTGACTGGGCCATATTTTTGTGAAAAAGGTATCAAAACATCGGCACAAGTGTATCAAGATACCATTCTTGAGAATGTAGTTAAGCCCCTAAAACACAACCATGTTCAATAACCAAGAATGGTCCTTTCAGCAAAACTCGGCGCCGGGTTATAAAGCTCGATCCACGCAATCTTGGTTAGAAACCCACGTTCCGGTCTTCCATCAGAGCTGAAGGCTGGCCGTCAACTAGTCCCGATATTAATGCGCTGGTTAATGATTTATGGTCAGTTTTAGAGAGTATGGCTTACTCTAAATGGCATAATAATTTGGAGTCCCTAAAACAATCCATACAATTGGCAGTGAAGAATTTTACTCTGGAAAGGGTGCGTGCTTCTATTGATAACTGGCCTCAACATTTAAAGGACTGTACTGCAGTCAATGGAGACCACTGCGAATAAGCTTTAAATATTTCTAATGGTTTATATTAATTTATTAAACTAACACACTGTAAAAGTAACATATGTTACTTTTAATAGAAAAAAGGATAAGGATCTTTTCTTTGTAACAATATTTAGGGCAAGACTATGTATATAGCAGCCAACAGGGGATAGGCCACATGTTCCATGACTAAGTGGAAAAATGAAATAAGCAAGATAGCCTTGTGCTATTTTTTGTATGTAATATGAAAATAATTTCTTGTGTTAAAAGCACTGGAGGGATTATGATGAAATTTGGTATGATGATAGCTGGTTATCCAGGTCAACAAAAAAGATACTGCAGGAAAATATCTCATATCTGAGAAATCTATACAAAACATTAAAATGTAATTCTACAGATGAACCCGAGCAGAGCGAGAGTGAGTCACTAATTCATATTATTCCACACTTACTAATATTATAAATGTGAAAGTGTGTTTGTTTGTCCTTCTTTCATGTAGAAATTTATTGACGATTGAAGTGATTATTTGTGTGGAGATCATTAGGGGTCTGGAGAGAGACATAGGCTACTTATTACTAGGAGATTGTCTAATTTCCACAGGAAAACACGTTATAATTCAATCCAAAACAATGTTTATTGTCAGAATTACTTGACTCTTGGTATTAATGCTCTTCAATAAAATTGAATAAATACATGTTTTAACATTTTTTCGAAATTCATTCTATAAGGGGGGTAAAATAGGGGATGAAATTTTGTATGAAACAACCTTTTTAATGATTTTTTGTAGTTTTAGCACAAGCGAAGCTGCGGGTTATGCTAGTTATTAGTAAGTTCTTTTGCTGTATATGACTCACTGTTATTTTTATTCAATAAAATAAAACTATTATTATGACCTTTAATACCTCCAGGTAAATTTCTAAGAAATTAATTAAAATTCTAAAAAATCTATTGTTAACTGTAACGCCGGCGTGTTTGTGGTCGTGGGGGATTTACGTGAAATATACCACAACTTGATACACTCTAGAGAAGTCTAGGGGGACAGAAACAAAAAAAAAATCCATTTCATTTTCCTTATTCTATTAATACTTATGGTTCTTGTTTATCTGATATCTCCTCTGTTACAAGCAATGAACATTGAATAGATAACGGTTTAATATAAATTATAATTGTTATAAAGAAAGTGCTATGCATTTAAGAGGTTTTTTCAAAGTTATTCAAAGTATCAATGCCAAAAAATACATTTTTGTTTATTCTTGGCTATTATTCTTTACCTGTCAATGCTTAAGAATATTATATAAAGAAACAAATTAGAAAAGAATATTATTGAAGGAAATAAATATTTATGTTCAGATTACTATATTTGTAATATATATTTATTATCAATAACACTATAAAATCAAATTTAAATGTAACTCTACAAATCTGTTTTTATGAAGTATTTAGGTAATAACGATTTAAAAAAAAAACATAAAACTTGTTAATTCAGGATATACAATAGTAGCACGATATTGATATTTGTAAACATGTAAATAAACACCAATAAATAAGACTTTTTGTTTGTCTGAAATAATATGCTACTTAAATAGAAAAGGCAATTTATTTACTCCACAATTTAGTAATATATTTTGTGTTCAAAAGTATATACTTTTTATAAACAATTACATTAAACGGTATAGTTAAAATATTTAAAAATTAATTAATATACTTACCATGAGTGGTAATGTTGATGATGCTCCGAAAGGCGAGATAGGTTCATCTTGTACACTCATATTTTAACATTGCGAGGCAGAAAGAAATAGTTACTATTAAGACTTTCAATTTAAATTCAATCAACTTGATTAAATTTTCACAACACTTGCACTTTTATTTCGGACGCCAATCCCTTGTTTTGATAATTTAAAATTATATTTATAATTTCAGTCTTATATAGGGGTTATAATAATTATTTTAACAACAGCTCAAATCAGTTACAGCATTCGATTCATCCCAATTAATCACATTGTCAAAACTTCTGTAAACCCTGTATAGGCCGCTATAAACATTTCTCAGTGACAAACGCAGTCCGGCGGCAGCCATATTTAACAAGCGATAGATGTTTGCGAGATGCGATTTTTAATCGTTACGAATCTCGTAAAGCACAAGGTATCACAAATATATAATCTCATATTACACTTTCCCATTATAACATTTAGCAGATTTTGAATTAATTTATAAAAATTACATTGAAATCTCACTATATTTCAATATTTTCAGTAAATTGTTTTGTCTCGTTCACAACTAATGTTGCCACTAATTAAAACATAAATCATAATCGATAATGTTACCCAATAATCATCGTAAATATTATAATCAAAATTATAATATTTACGATAAAAATAATAATTATTATAGAAGATTTAATCATTATTAGATGATCTTTCATAAAAATAAAGTGGGTAACAATTTTTAACGAATTTAATGAATTTTAACAAACGAACTGATTGTAAAAATCAGACATATTTCTAAGATTCATGAATCTGCTCATTTTAATTTGTTTTAGAGGCTTAAAAAATCTATATTCTTTAAAAATGAAGTTGAAGAAGAGTTCTATCTTTATATGTAGTTTTTTTGCAAATTGATCCATCTTCATTGTACACTTTATAAAATAATAAAAAATAAAGATAAAAATTACGAAGTGACCCGTGCTGTGTAAAGAGTCGTGCATGTTTACATATAAAAAAACATACGTGTTCAGTCTTTTTTTAGTACAAAAATAAAAATTAAGAATAAGGTAGCCAAATAATTATATATTTTTTTAAAACCCCAAGAAGCAAGCAGAAGCTTTAAAATGTAGAAGAATTTTGCCTTCTTATCCCGCCAGATGTCGCGATCACTATGACTTTTAGTACATTGTAAAGCTTTATAGCATGGATGGTTTTTTTTTCATTTTAATTTAAAATTAGCATCATCCGCGGCTTCGCCCGCGTTCAGATGACCAGAAACCAAAACTTAGAATATTAAGATTATTGATGTTACCTGCATTTTGACAACATCCGGGCTTACACATCCTTCATATTATTAATATGAAACCATGGATTCATATTAATAATATAAAGGATGTGTAAGCCCGGATGTTGTCAAAATGCAGGTAACATCAATAATCTTAATATTCTAAGCTATTCAGAATACATACGTATCTCCCAGTTTGTTAAATTTCATATAATTTCATGTAATATTAGTAAAATATTAAAAAAAAGTAAAATATATATATATTTACAATATGTACATACAAAATATACGAGTATATTACATAGATATTGTTTAATGCAGTCGCTTCGAAAAGTAGTGAGATATGAAATGAAGGATGGTATGGTGGAAAGTCCTCGGAACAGGATGCTTTGGATAAATGGTAATTGGTGGCTTATGATATGTACATCATTTAGCTTAGCAAACCATTGTAAAAGCGCTGCCATATCAAGAAGTTTCATATAACACTATAATAATTTTAGTTGATGGTAATTGGTGTTACAGGAACTAACACTGATTACAACTAAAGAAAATATTTGATATTTGTATTAATGCAATGCTAATATTTTGTTCTCAGCTCCTGCATCAAACTATAATGCATTCAGGGGCGAATGCATGTGCAGGACGGCCGGATGTTGTCGCCATGGTGTTTTTTCCTATGGCAGCTCTAGTGTGAGGCGCTCTTTTCAACTTTGATAAAAAGGAATGGCGGTAAATACGTTTCTTCATGACATTTCTTCAGGCGTCAGCACGGAAAATATATTTCACTTTGGCAATAGCCGCTGGCCCGGTGAGGACGCTAAACGGTTTGAAGTGTTCACATAAAATTATATTATTTGTACAGAGTTAGAGAAAAATATGTATATAACTGTAATAGAGTTATTGTTTACTTTATGTAGATTCTTATAATTGTAATTAAATGCATTGGAATAGTTTATAGTTATATCTGACTTATACTGTTTTCTTTTGTTACTAATTCTAAGAGAGAATACCAACTTTAGTTACTAATTATTATAAGAGGAAAATGTTTAGTCTTGCTAAGGTTGAAAAATGTAATAGTATAATTGTTGTGATTAAAACAGATGATTTAATACTGTGTTTTCTTGTTACTTGTACATTACATTGCATAGGTAAGATGTGAACACAATAGGAACAAAAACCAAGTACAAAAGAAATAACATAATAAATTGCTTAACATTCAAGACCGGATGTAGATAGGTTATACGTATAGCGCCCTCCTTTCAAGAAATCTTCCTCATTGTTTTTTTAATATCACTATCTTTAACTATTCTACATGTTGCAATATTTTTGACAGATCTGACTTGACGTACATTAAACATTTCATTTATATGACACGATCGTAATTATATTGACGTCTGTAATCTGTTAGAAGCAAGTGCATTTTTAAGCTACAAAAATAATTGGATTTTGGAACATTTAGTTTTTGATATCTTTTAAAGGCGTCGTTTAAATTCCTACCAATAATTTTGTTAGTATTATTTTTACAATTTATACAGGATAAATTGTTTTTTTTTTTTTGGAAAAAGATCAAGATTTATAAGTTTCTCAAACAGTACATACACATACTAATTTTTTCGGTAAAGAGATGTGTTGGCAAGGGAAACTAATGGTATTTGATTTCAGCAGTAAATATTAATGTAGGTAAGTAAGACTTTTCCTAATATATTCTTAATTCAAAAATTGGGAAATGCATGTAAATGACAGTTTTTAATAAAATTAAGCCAAATAACCGGCTTTGGGGTATTAGGTGCGAAATGAGATAAAAATAATGACTATTTATTACAGAGAAAAATATTTTTTGACTACCTTTATGACTTTCTTTATTGTGTGTTTTTGTACATTTAACGGACATTTCACCTGGTTAAAGATATTTTCACAACAATTGTTACAGGTTTTTATTAACCTAGCTACAAAGCTTGAGAGATTTGTAAGTTAAAATGAACATTAATGCTTATATTCTAAATTCTAATATGATCAATATCCCCTCTGTATTAAAATTGTTGTTGACTGTACTGTTTATTAATTTAAATTAGATATAGTATGTTTTAAAATGTTTAATAATATCTTCAATTCTTAAACAACACATTTATAAGCTGAAGTTATTTTATTTTTAAGTTTTTATATTAACAAAAATTTTGTAGTAATAGCCACATTAAAACGGGACAAAGTGGACTTTTTGGTATTAAATTATTATTGATTTAATACCATTAAGAGTAGGTCAGTTACTATAACACACTGTTATAATAAATTTAGTCAATATCTCTTATTATAGAATAATTAATGTGCTTTTAATCGCAGTAGTTTTTTCCTGTTAGTAATTTAATTTCATGTTGTTCATAGATATTACTGGTAAAATAAGTTGTAATGTTTATAAATAGGTCAATGTTCCCCTTAGTGTAAAAAAATAAAATAAATGTTTTTATGCATAGGCAACATTGCAGATGTTTACATTGTTGATGCAATTCTAGTGCATTTGTACATTAAAATTATTTACTAACTAAAGACTTATCCTCGCTTCACTTGAGTGCGTCCCTAGGTATGTTTTAATTTAATTGCCCTAGGTATGTTTTAATTTTTTTGAGCATAACCCTAATGCTTTTTATAAAATAGAAGTGGCTAACTTAGTCCTTATAACATGAGCTATCTATCAGTGAAAGTCCCAACAAAATCAGTCCAGCCATTTCGGAGATTAGACAGAACAAACAGCATGATTGCTATAAAGCATTTGAAACGTCGGAAACCAAAAATCAAAATAAACTGCGAAATAATCCTTTTGTTATTTTTCACTTTTTGTTAAATAAAGAAAGCGCTTTCGATAACGTGAACATTTTTTTTTCCCGCCCTTCGAATTTTACCGCCCCGAAAAATTTAAGTGTGCCCCTAGCCCTCCGTCGAATGCCTTTAGTGCAAATCCAGGGCTGTGGGGCACTGTATAGTAGTTTACAAGAAAAACACAATTTTTAAAATTTTTATCTGTTTGTCTGTTTGTTCCATCTATATGTATATATAATTTCAGGTAGTATATACAGGAAATATTTTGACATTACAAAATAGGTACTTAAAATTTATCAATCTGTAGAGATTACTTTTTCTACGTATAAATATACTGTAAGTTACCTGTATTTATTTTACTACTAGCGGCTCAACCTCGCTACGTTCGGGTTCGCCTCTAGAAAAGCACTACATTTCTTCCGGAGAAAAGTAACCTATGTAATATGTATTAACTAGCATTGCCCGCGGCTCCGCCCGCGTTCAGATGACCAAAAACTAAATTCTTAGGTGTTACATATTAGTATACTCTTACATTGCAGTTTTTGTATTTTTCCTCAGAAATAAGATATTTTCCCGCGGTAAAAAGTATCCTAGGATCGCGCGCTACATCGCCCGGTTTATATAGCTTGAGCAGGCGGTCGAGCGATGCGGGGCAGAGGGGATGGACTCGCCGTAGGCATCTCAATGCTCGCCAAGCATTAAAAATGTTTCGCTACTAATTACTTCTAACAACGATATCTCAAAAACTATTCATCTGATTGATTTAGTGTAAAGAGCAATTTTAATCTGCATTAAATGACTAAGCTAACTAAAATATTCATTTGGATAAGGATTAATACCGAACTAAAGAAAATAACTTTGAAAATAACGTAATGTTTTTAATTAAAAATGTTAACATAAAAGTGGTTATTGTAAGTCAACCGTAAGAGATAGAGATATGCTATCGCGGACTTTTTTGTAGCATTTTTATAGATTTTGAATTCTCTAGTACATTACTTAACTGTATCTTTGCTAGTTTACGCGGCGTTCGCGTGGAAAGTTCCCATTTGGCGAGATTTTTTGCGACCTCTTCAACATTTGTCGCCGTATTTCAGCTAATTTACATAAAAGCATAATTAAATTATATACCTAAACCCTTCCTCAAGAATTACTCTTTCTATTGTTGAAAACCGTATAAAAATCCGTTCAGTAGTTTTCGAGTTTATCGCGTACAGACAGACAGGAGGACAGACAGGAGGACAGAAAGACGCGGCCGGGGGACTTATTTTTATAATAAGTATAGATAGTTAACATAAAAGTGGTTATTGTAAGTCAACCGTAAGAGATAGAGATATGCTATCGCGGACTTTTTTGTAGCATTTTTATAGATTTTGAATTCTCTAGTACATTACTTAACTGTATCTTTGCTAGTTTACGCGGCGTTCGCGTGGAAAGTTCCCATTTGGCGAGATTTTTTGCGACCTCTTCAACATTTGTCGCCGTATTTCAGCTAATTTACATAAAAGCATAATAAATTATATACCTAAACCTTCCTCAAGAATTACTCTTTCTATTGTTGAAAACCGTATAAAAATCCGTTCAGTAGTTTTCGAGTTTATCGCGTACAGACAGACAGGAGGACAGACAGGAGGACAGAAAGACGCGGCCAGGGGACTTATTTTTATAATAAGTATAGATAGATGTGATGTACATTATTGTAAAGTTTCAATAAAATCCATTGAGTACTTTTTTATTGATATTAACTCCGAAACGGCTGCACTGATTGTGAAGGGGACTCACTGGCAGATAGCTGATGTTACAAAGAGTAACTTAGGCCATTTTAATTTTAGAAAAAGAATTAGGGTTCCACTCATAAAAATTTAAAGCAAAAGCGATGCGAGTGTGAGTTGCTAGTTTAAACTATAAAACTTGTCATGATTCAAATAGTGTTCAAATTGCATAGACTATAAAGTAATTTGTTGTCTCACACAGGAGAGTGGTGTGCGGAGCGCGCATGGTGCGGGGGGCGCGCGCGCGGCTGGCGGCGGCGCTGGCCGTGGCCGCGCTGCTGCTGTGGGCATGGCGTAGCGGCGCCGGGGGCGGCGGCGCGGGTCCTGGTGGCGGCGCAGCGGGGTTGGGCGGCAGGGTGGGCGGCGCGCCCGTGGAGGGCCGCGAGCTGCCGCTCATCTTCATCGGCGGCGTGCCGCGCTCGGGCACCACACTGATGCGCGCCATGCTGGACGCGCACCCCGACGTGCGCTGTGGTCAGGAGACGCGCGTGGTGCCGCGCATCCTGCAGATGCGCCAGCATTGGATGCGGTCGCAGAAGGAGAGCGTGCGTCTGGAACAGGCTGGCGTGTCCAAGGCGGTACTCGACAACGCCATCGCCGCCTTCTGCCTTGAGGTGATAGTGCGGCACGGCGAGCCCGCGCCGCGTCTCTGCAACAAGGACCCCCTAGTTCTTAAGATGGGCACCTATGTACTGGAACTCTTTCCGAATGCTAAGTTTATATTTATGGTGCGTGACGGGCGAGCCACAGTGCACTCCATCATCACGCGGAAGGTGAGTACCTACTGGGTAGGTCGCCTGCATGCGCCGTGGCGAGGCACCGTGGGCGGCGATGACTGTGTATGTGTGTGCAGGTGACGATAACGGGCTTCGACCTGACAAGCTACCGGCAGTGCCTGAGCAAGTGGAACCACGCGGTGGAGCTGATGTACCAGCAGTGCAAGTCGCTGGGGCCGACGCGCTGCCTGCTGGTGCGGTACGAGGCGCTGGTGCTGGCGCCGGAGCGCACGCTGCGCCGCGTACTCGCCTTCCTCGACCTGCGCTGGGACGACGCCGTGCTGCACCACGAGCGCTACATCAACCAGCCAAACGGAGTCGCGCTCTCTAAGTATGCACAGTGTACTTACTACATGAACATACACTTACTATACAGCACATGAAACTCTATGTACGCCGTGCTTAATTGTTTATATTGGCTTATCTTATCTGTGGTGCGGCTGCGCTCGCGTGGATTCCAATCTAGTCAATTGAGAAAACCATTAAATGTGACCTTCGACTAATAAAACGCGTTCTAATAAAAGATTAAGACATTTTTGGTCCCACGTTTGGCGACGCAACTGAGCATCAACATTGTCTATACATATAATAAAATTGCAACTAAACCGAATCTGTACATTAAAATTTTTTTTGAAAATCTTATTGAAACAAACATTATTATAGATACAGAGGCCGAATCTATAGTTTTTAGAATTTTTGTCTGTCTGTCTGTTACCGCATCACAGAAAAACCACTCGAGAAATTTTGATGAACTTTGGTATGGTGATAGCTGGTTATCCGGGTCAACATATAGGATACTTTTTACTGCGGGAAAATATTTCACTTCTGAGAAAAAATACAAAAACTGCAATGTAAACTGCAAGTATACTAATATGAAAACCTAAGAATTTTGGATCGAGATCCCACTGCAAGATTGCTACGTTCATAGCGTATTTAATCGAAACCATTGTCCCTTTTATTATTGTATATAAAAAAATGATTTCGATTAAATACGCTATGAACGTAGCAATCTTGCACTGGGATCTTAGTCCATTTGTTTTTTGGTCATCTGAACGCGAGCCGACAGTGCTAAGTCGAATCTGTACATTAAATATTTTTTGGAAAATCTAATTGAAATATACATTATTATCGATACAGAGTCCGATTCTATAGATTTTAGAATTTTTGTCTGTCTGTCTGTTACCGCATCACAGAAAAACCTCTGGAGGGATATTGATGAAATTTAGTATGATGATAGCTGTTTATCTTGGTCAACATATAGGATACTTTTTACCGCGGGAAAATATCTCATTTCTGAGAAAAAATACAAAAACTGCATTGTAACAGTATACTAATATGTAAAACCTAAGAATTTGGTTTTGGTCATCTGGACGCGGGCGGATACGCGGGCAACGCTACTACAATATAAATACATTTTAGTAGTATTTATTTTAGTACTACACTATATTATGTAGGCATTTTTACTTATATGTCATCATAAATGAAAAATGTCTGGTTTTATGTTGCACGTCTGTTCCAACGGAGCTATGAATGAGGAGTGTTTTATGCCGCAGCGTGGAGCGGTCGTCGGACCAGGTGGTGCGGCCCGTCAACCTGGACGCGCTTGACAAGTGGGTGGGGCAGATCCCGGCCGACGTGCGCGCTGACATGGCGGAGCTGGCGCCCATGCTGTCCGTGCTGGGCTACGACCCCTGGGCCAACCCGCCGCGCTACTCCGAAGCGGCCGACGCGCCGCCCTCGCCGCCCGCCCCCGCCCCCGCCCGACCCGCCGCGCCCGCCGTGCCAGCCGCACCTGACGAATCTCCCGAAGCGCCACATCCGCCCTAATATAACTATATGTTTCTCGCAATATCTTTATTTATTTACCAATGTAAATACACAAATATATGAATTACGAGGATGACTCCGAGCGCTCTTTTTACTACTTTGTCGCCGTCATGTACCTAGTACCCACTAACATATATCATATACTTAAATCATAGAAGTAGGAAATCCCGTAGTTCTGTAATAGATTTTTGGTACAAAATAGAATTCAATTCTCTTCTTAATGGCTTTAAAACGTGCCAGTTTACAAAATAGGCACAAACTGTAAAAAGGCATTGGTTACAAATGCAATTTTAGAATGAAATGAAAACAATGAAATTTGTTAGACAAGTACTATACTAGGGTATCATAAACATTCAGCAACATGCATTGTAGGTATAGCGAACGAAATTCATACGTTAAAAGGTGATGCAACACGGCGCCGCCGCCGCACGCGCCGATAAATTGTAATTGTGACTTAATAAAATTATATAATTAAAGTCCAATTTTTTAACTGATCAATGCTAGACCAGAGATCAGCCGCAGCACCCGCAGACGCGTTCGGGGGGAATTCCCTAACGGTCCGGACTTTTACTGGGACATTCTAAACAGTAAAACTCAACTAAACGACAGAAAAAATACAAGGGGTCTTATTGAAATATCACTAGCGTAGCCTCGTAGGTAGGTCAGTGACCCACAATGTTGCCTAATTTTAGTATGTATCAATCGTCCTATTACCTATATATACATAGCCTTGTCCTAAATATTGTTACAAAGAAAAAAAAAACATTTTTTCTATTGCATTCTATTTTTCGTACGAACACTACGTGGACAGCCGGATCTTTTTCTGTCACAAACAGAGGTTTGATTGTACCTATCAATAACCCGGTACACAAACATTTGACTAATATGGAAGAAGGAACAATAGAGTTTTAAAAATTGTTGGCTCCATACCTACTGTGTGTAATGCAATTACAGCGATTCGGTTTTGTTTATCACCCCACTCCATTTTAATATCACAAAATATTTTACAATGTATTGGCGCGAAAATGGGAAAACACATTGAACAATCATATAAAATGACAGATTCTAAATTCAAATGTAATATTTTGTTTATTTTTAATTGTAACAGTATTTATGGCCAGACTATGTAAATACGTTCTGGACTAATATTAGCAAAAAAAAAACAATCGAGATAAGAATAAATTCGCGAATTCGCGATATGATGCAGTAGGTATGGATGAGACTATAGGAAGATATAGGTACAAAGGTTTGCAATTTCTAGTAAACATGCGTCAGTCACGAATCCTGATTACCATAACAGTTTCTAGTCCGCTCGCAGTTAGCACGTTGAAGGTCGCAAGTTCGATTCAAATTATAATGTTAACAAGGTATTGGTATGGACCTACTTTACAAACTATGTAGATAAGAGATTTAAATAATAATTAAATATTATGTTAAGTTGTGACGCAGTTGGGTTTGACTGGCATTGCCTAACCCGTTTGGGGTTACGCGTTCGATTCTTGCACATTTGAATATTATTATAGCCCTTTATCAACGAATAAATCGAAATATAATCTACTCACCTACTTGCATATTCAAAGTACTCTTTAGGCTTTAATTATACAATATAATGTGTTCTACATAGGATTTTTTTAATTTATGTCGTATTATCCCTGTTGAAAAACTCCAATAGAATCCCGTCAAAAGCGACAAAACCCACATAGAAATCAATAAGTGGCTTTTGTCGCTTTTGATGGGATTCTATTGGAGTTTTTTAATTGGGATGCTGCTCCAAGTGGTAACTGAACTCAATGAAGCGTCGTATATTCGGATAAAATTTCCTTGTTTTGGATAGAAGATATTTGCCCGATTTCACCAACGTCACCTAAGTTTAAGGGATCCCCTAAGCATGGAAAATTTAGGTGCTCGAAATATGGGCTTAAAGACGATCGTAAAACGAAATTTAATTTAGGGGCTAGTTTAGGGGACTTTTAATACGTCGGTGGTAGCTTATGGGTTGTTGGTGGAATCAGGCAATTGTGTTTTATGTGAAACAAACGACCTATATGTTTTACTTTGCTAATTTTAATGCAAAGTAATTAAAAAGTAAAGGTAGTAGTAAAGTTATTTAAATGTAGTATTATTCAAAATTTAATTATGTAAAATAAAATAGTAAGTATTATTAGGAACATTAATAGTCCCGCTTTCCAAAACAATCGTGATAAGTGTGTAATAAATAATAGAAAACTATTGAAATCGTGAGTACCTAAATCATTATGCGATAACGCGACCCGAGGTTACCTTATATTTCACATGTATTTAGGTATTATATATTATCACTGTTAAAATTGTAAAGGCACGCCATCTAGCTACGATAAACTGCGCGGTTCTTAGTACGGCGCTGTTCAATAAAAAGTTGAAGGCAAATTGTACGGACTACGGAGCTTAACAGTGTAAGCGCAATTACTACAGATGGCGTTACTTGTACATATTTTACGATCTAACCAAAGATTTTATTGCTTCGTTTACGTATAATATTTCAAATTTGATTTAAGTTCCTATTTTTTTTTAAACACTACCTTCTACAACTTCAATATTTTATCTTGTGCTAAATTCTATGAATTGAAACAACAAAACAAGAACAAAAAAAAAATATATGTACACTAGCATTGCCCGCGGCTCCGCCCGCGTTCAGATGACCAAAAACCAAATTCTTAGATTTTACATATTAGTATACTCTTACATTACAGTTTTTGTATTTTTTCTCAGAAATGAGACATTTTCCCGCGGTAAAAAGTATCCTATATGTTGACCCGGATAATCAGCTATGAACTTACCAAATTTCATCAAAATCCGTCCAGTAGTTTTTCTGTGATGCGGTAACAGACAGACAGACAGACAGACACACAAAAATTCTAACAACTATAGATTCGGCCTCTGTATCGATAATAATGTCTATTTCAATAAGATTTTCCAAAAAATATTTAATGTACAGATTTGACTCAGTGTGCGAGCTTAGCGAGCTCAAAGTTAGAACCCAGAACTGTCGTAAAGCTCATGTTAGCAATCACTGCACAACGCGATGTAATCAACAAATCTTTAACTTTTTTTATACATAAACTTTAAATTAATCATTAATTGAATTGATGTGGAATGTACATTATTTATAATAAGTATTTACGTATTTGTTGAATACTAGAAGTTAAATTTATATTGTTACCAGGAATTTAATGATCAGCAGATGCTAATATACATTTTTTTACTTACGACTAGCGACTCAATCTCGCTCCGCTTGGGTTCGTCCCTAGTTTCGTTTTAACGTTAGCTCGGAGATGAGATATTTTCCCGCAGTAAAAAGTATCTTATATTATGTTGATCTGGATAACCAGTTATCAATATACCAAATATCATCAAAATCTGGCCAGTGGTTTTTTGTGATGCGGTCACAGACAGATACAGACAGGCAAATAGACAGACAAAAAATCTAAAAACTAGATTCGGCCTCTGTATCGATAATAATATCTATTTTAATAAGATCTTACAAAAAAATATTCTATGTACAGATTCGGTTTAGTTAGAATTTTATTATACCTATGTATTTGTATAGGTATCACCACAATAATCTGTAACAAAGCTGCGGGCGAAGGTTTCTCTAACAATTAAAACTTAGCCATTTGTACGATGAATCACTAAGCCCTATTGTAGATATGGATTTAAAAAGACAAAGAAGTCAAATCATATACCTCGTACCAGCAATAAAAAGAATTAAGTTGAAAGCCAAGGGTACGTAGTTTCCTAGAATGAGATTACATGGATAATGAAAATAAAAAAAATGCCTTTGTTGAAAAGAGAACTTAGTCTAGGGATTATATTTAACTTCGATTGTTATTGTATTTACATTATGCTTTATGATATTTCTTATTTCTTCCATGTGTTACCTCGTGGTGCGTTGTAGTCGTTGCAATGGTCCTAAACGTAGCGTCTTCGCCTCCAAGGCCTACCTCATTATTATCATTGTACACAATGCTTGTAACTAAGCCGAATCTGTACATAAGATATTTTTTGGAAAATCTTATAGAAATAGACATTATTATTTATTATCTATACAGAAGCCAAATCTACAGTTTTTAGAATCTTTGTCTGTCTGTCTGTTACCGCATCACAGAAAACACCCACTGGAGGGATTTTGATGAAATTTGGTATGGTGATAGCTGGTTATCCGGGTCAACATATAGGTAATAGGATACTTTTTAACGCGAGAAAATATCTCATTTCTGAGAAAAAATACAAAAACTGCAATGTAAGAATATACTAATATGTAAAACCTAAGAATTTCGTTTTTGGTCATCAGAACGCGGGCGGAGCCGCGGGCAATGCTAGTAACTACTAATATTAAATAATGTTTAATCACTCATTATAATTCGAACATACTTTTCTTGCAATCTACACTAAAATTATACGGAGATAAAGTTTGTAAGTTTGTGAGTTTGTTTGTAATGGATAAACTAAAAATCCGTATAACCGATTTTCATGAAATTTGGTATGAAGATTTTGAGACCCTGGGAAGGATATAGGATAGTTTTTCCCGGAAATCATCCCTAAAAAGGGTGAAAAAGGGGAAGAAAGTTTGTATGGGGAATCAAATATTTCTCAAGTAAGGAATATATAAAATCATCATACCTATGTAAATACATATATGTACTAATATGTAGTTTATAAAAAGGTTTATGTTAAAAATTTGTAATTAAACCTTTACAGACGTCACGTTATAATATTAACAGCTGTTTTAGAAATTTAAAGGTTGAACCTATCTATTCTTCTCGATAAACAAATAATAATACGCATTCACGAATCATAAACATGCATCGTTTGTTAATTGTAAATACAGGTAAATAATAATTATAGTATGGTACTTTCTTAGATTTACGCGAATATGTGACATTTTAAATAAAACTATCTTTTCGGATTTTTTCGCAGATTTATTTTCATTTTTG
The DNA here is from genome assembly GCA_921882275.1 of Brenthis ino. Lineage (NCBI taxonomy): Eukaryota > Metazoa > Arthropoda > Insecta > Lepidoptera > Nymphalidae > Brenthis > Brenthis ino. Next base: position 8,929,036 of record OV170233.1, read on the forward strand.
GTTCCCGACGTTTCGAAGCTTTGTCTCGCAGAACTTGATTGACATGTTGCAGCTCTCTGGCCAGATATTGCTCGTCACAGATCCCTTGTGCTCTCTGAAACAAAGATTTTCCCTCGGTAATTAACTGTGAAGGGTGGTGGTGAGATTCACCATTCAGGTACCTATCGGTATGGGTCTTCTTTCCATACACAGTATTACTCAAAGTGTTATCTGAGTTACGTATAACTAAAACATCTAAGAAAGCTAAAGAATTATTAGACTCCAGTTCCATTGTAAATTGTATTTTAAGGTTTATGGAGTTAAGATGTTCTAAGAATACAGGTGGTATAATATCACATGGTAATATTGAGTAAGCGTTATCTACGTACCGCTTGTAGAAACGAAGGTTCAAGGGTGGATGTGTTTAGGGCAGTCTCCTCGAAGGCCTCCATGAAGATGTCAGCTATAACGGGAGAGACTGGCGAAGGAGAGGTGCCATTTTTCAATTTTTTGAATTCATTTTGTTATTTGTGGGTAGCCTTATTATAACCTTTGAGACATCTAACACCTTAGTCTCTCCCGTGATCGTGATTGCTGTAAAGCATTCCAAACGCCGGGAACCAAAAATCAAAATAAATCTGCGAAAACGTCCGAAAAGATAGTTTTATTTAAAATTATATTATTATAGTATGATCTTAAAAGTTTACTTTGTCCATTATTTGTTTTGACTTATGACAGAAATTGTTGTAGTGTGCGATGTTTGTGTAACGGTGAACATAATCTTAATGCGTTACGAGAGCCGCCGCCCGCGTGGAGTGCGCGCCGCGCGGCGCGCCTAGTCGCCTGTACAGGCTACAGAGTACAAAGTACTCAGCTCAGCCACTAGCACTACCACTACACCCGACACCGCGTCCGCGTCCCGTCCGCGGCGTCCGCCACTCGGCCGTCGGCGCGAGGCATCAGTGTCGCACAAGTTCCCGCAGTGAGAGGTCGCGCCGACTGCGTCGTGAGCTTTCCTACACGTGCTCGTTTACTTTCGTCGAAATAATATGTTTCATTTTTACGGTCCGCCAGTGAAGTTGTTCAGTAAACGGAATATTCGACGAGTGATTTAGAAAGTTTTTAATCATTGCGTCAGTCTATAATGCTGTGTTTTAAGTGCGCCCGAGGCCGGTGAGATCTGCGATGCTTACAGCGGCTTTGGTTCTGTTTTGCTGGTGTTGGGCGGCGGCGGGCGGCGCGCGGCCCGCGGCTGTGGACGTGCCGCGCTGCTGTCCATCCGAGTACGCGCTGCCACCCGATGCGCTGCGGGCCGACCTGCTGCGCGCCTCCACCGTGCCGGCCGCCTGCCGCCCGGCGCCCGCCCAGCCGCCCTGGGCACCCCGGGTGTACGCGCCGGCCCGGGGGCAATTCCTCGACAGCGGCCGACTGCCGGGACACTGGCGGCTCGTGTACTCTCGCTTGCCAGCTTGCGATGAATTGCGAGTTTTGCGTGAGCATGCCGCATCTTACGCATTGCTCGCAAACAACGGATCTTTGTGGATGCGTGGTGTCGCGCTCGCGTTACCGACCGAACGATATTGTGCGGATGCGACGTCCGCCCTGGTATGCGCGGAGGACGCCGGCGGCCGCGGTCCCGCCAAGTGTTGTGCCGAGGGACGAGTGTTTAACGGTTCTCGTTGTGAGGAGAACGAGACAGGATCGAGCGAGGCTCTGCAAGAGTTGCGCGAGTTGTCAAACGGCAAAGCGGTGTTCGCCGGTTGGCCGGCGTGCGCGGAGGGTTCGCGCTACGCGGTCGCGGGCGTGCTGAGCGGTGCCAAGTTCCTCGAGGACGGCGCTCTGGAACTGCACGGGGAGGGCTCGCGGTTAGCGGCGGGCACGTGGTGTGCGGAGACGGTAGTAGGCGAGGGCACGCGTGTGCTGGCGTGTGAGGCGGCAGCGCGCGCGCAACGGCCGCCGCAGACGGCTCGCCACGCGCTGTACGGCGCGGGGCTGGCGGTGGGCGCGGCGTTCCTGGCGGCCACGCTGGCGGCCGGATTCGCGCTGCCGGCGGCGCACCACGCGCTGCATTGGCGCTGCCAGACGCATTACGTAGCCGCGCTCATGCTGGGCGACGTGCTGCTGGCCGCCACGCAGCTGGCCGGTGACCGCGTGCCGCCCGCGCTCTGCAGCGCGCTCGGTGAGCATTTCCCCGCTTCAGATTCCTGACTCCTCTACGAACATATTTAGTATATTCTATGTCCAAACGGCTACTGTAGATAAATAACGTGCTGTTCTCGTTCTGTGCATGTGCGGTGCGGCGGTGTGGTCTTGCAGCTGTGTGTATGCATTTCCTGTTTCTGTCAGCGTTCTTCTGGTTGAACACTATGTGCTTTAACATCTGGTGGACTTTCCGGTGAGTACACAATGTTCAGAGATACCCATAAGTATTTAAAAACTAAGATAGTTAATGCAAAAAAGTAAGTTATTTATAATATACACTAGCGACTCGCCCTCGCTTCGCTCGGCTTCGTCCCTAGGTACGTTTTAAATTGAAATGAATATAGTATGTTATCCTTAAGAGATGGACATATGCCATCGCGGACTTTTCTGTAGGCCTATATAAGATACACGATTCCACCATACATTATTTTATTATATCTCAAAGGGTTTAGGCAGCCTTTTCGTTGAAAGCTCCCAGAAGGCTTATTTTATTCCGACACCTCCAACAAATATCGTTATATTTTAGCCAATGTATACAAAAACTATTATATACTAAAACCCTCCTCGAGAACCACTATGTATTGGTAAAAACAACATGAAAATCGGTGCAGTAGTTTTTGAGTTTATCGCGAATAAACAGACATGCGCGGCGGAGGACTTTAAGTTAACTGACTTCCAAAAAGGAGGAGGTTTTCAATTCGTCGGAATCTTTTTTTTTATATGTATGTTCACCGATTACTCGAAGACGCCTGAACCGATTTGGATTTTTTTGTTTCATAGGGTATACTTTCCAAGTAATATTCATATTATATACTTCCCAGGTAATATTTATATTTATAATCTTCCCAGATATAAATTTTATCGAAATCGGTCGAGCGGTTTATAAAGAAATCAACAATATATATTTTATATGATATATAATATTTTAAGATATGAATATTCTAATAGGTAAATATGTATTTTACGTATCAAAATATGTATATTAGATTTGCTTTGCATCGGCTGGCATCGACTTCGAAAATATCTGATTAGGTATCTATTTTAAATGAAAACCTCCGTTTAGTTATTTTTTACATTTTAGTGCCTGGAAGTCAGTTTTTTTTAAAGTTTTGAAAATATTGAAAAACTAAAATAACCAGTGGTTATTAACAGTTACTTTCATTATCTACAGACAGTTGATTCAAATTTAGTGTTCTTCGTTAAAATACAAATTACAACAAACACACACACACACATGATAGCCCGATCCCCCTCGTATTGAAGGGAGGCCCGTGCCCAGCAGTGGGACGTTAAAAAGGGTTGAATACAATACAATGAATTTTACACAGAACATTAGTACATTCAAAAACCTCGTATTTGTTATGTCTAAAGGTCAACAAATGACTTACGGGAATAACAATCTATTCGATACATTATTTACTCTGATTGCTGTTGGCCGCTTAAATCTCGATCGTTAAACAATACTTATTGACAACTAGCGCCTCACCCTCGCTCCGCTTGTGTTCATCCCTTGGTACGTTTTAACGGGTAATATAGATTCCTTAGAGATGTATAGATTTTTCCGCAGTAAAAAGTATCATATATGTTGACCCGGACAACCGGCTATTATATTACCAAATTTCATCAAAATCTGTCCAGTGGTTTTGTCGTGATGCGTTTCCAGACAGACAGACAAAATATATAAACAAAATATTTATAATAAGATCAAAAATTCTAAAATTTATAGATTCGGCCTTTGCACTGATAATAATGTCTATCTATACAGATAAATGAAATGTAGAGATAAAGTGTCTGTTTGTAATGTCAAAATAACAGCGTTTTACTAAATGCATATGAAAATATATACGGTACTTATAAAAAAACACACTTTTTTTTTAATTTTTGTCTGTCTGTCTGTTTGTTCCGGATAATCTCTGAAACAGCTGGACTGATTTTGATGGGACTTTCACTGGAAGATAGCTGATGTTATAGGAAGTAACATAAGCTACTTTTATTTTAGAAAAAGAATTAGGGTTCCGCTCAAAAAAATTAAAACGTACCTAGGGACGAAGCCGAGCGAAGCATAGCGAAGGGTGAGTCGCTAGTTTCAATAAGATTTTCCAAAAAATATTTCATATACAGATTCGGCTTATTTAGAATTTTAATTTTATTATACATATGTATAAAATGATTAGGTAAAAAAACAAATCGTATATTTGTAATCATTTTAGTGCACTAAGATAAGATAGTACTTACTTCTTATGAAAAATACAACATTTTAAAATTCGCAGATTTATCGGCGGCATTATCAAAGATTATTATAATTTATAACTAGCATTGCCTGCGGTTCCGCCCGCGTTCAGGTGACCAAAAACCAAATTCTTAGGTTTTACATATTAGTATACTTTTACATTGCAGTTTTTGTACTTTTTCTCAAAATTCATTTTCCCGTGGTAAAAAGTATCCTATATGTTGACCCGGATAACCAGCTGTCATCATACCAAATTTCATTATAATCCCTCCAGTGCTTTTTCTGTGATGCGGTAACAGACAGACAGACAAAAAGTTCAAAAAACTATAGATTCGGCCTCTGTATCGATAATAATGTCTATTTTAATAAGATTTTCCAAAGAATATTTAATGTACAGATTCGACTCGGATAGAATTTTATTATATGTATAGATTAAATCTTTCATTTACGTTAAATTGTGAGTTTTAGTGTATCTATTCCTTTTCTAACAACGTTTTAATATTCAGAAAAACTACATTGTATCTTTCGTAAAAATAGGGAGGAGGGGTTCGAGAAATCTTATGTACATGGGGGTAGGGGGGTTCAAAAACCGTCAAAATCATCCTTACGTAGTTAATGAATGGCCCCTTTCATATATTGGCAAAATAGATTTTCTGTTGAAACAATTAGTTACGAATATTCAACAAATCAAACGGTTAGTGTGATGCTCGTAGAAAGGTAATATCAGGGCTTGGAACCAACAATAACGCGCGTTGCGCTCGGTTTGTGTCGTACAGGGACTTCCGGCCGACGTCGCTGGAGCGCGGGCAGGAGGCGTGCCGCCTGCGAGTGTACATGGTGTACGCGTGGGGCGGGCCGCTGGTGGTGGCGGGCGCGGCGGCCCTGCTCGACCGCCTGCCGCCCGGCGCTGCTCCCGGCCTACTGCGCCCGCGGTTCGCCGTGCAGCGATGCTGGTTCTACGGCGACATGGAGATACTCGTCTACTTCTTTGGCCCCGTCGGCGTGCTCCTGCTCGTTAACCTCGCGCTCTTCATCTCCACCACCAGGCAGCTAACGTGCGGCCTCTGGCGGCGCGATGAAGTCAAGTCCACATCAGAGAGGTACATATCTTATAAAATCTGTATTTCACTTTATTCAACGTTTAGCCAAGCGATGACGACCATATGCCATAATGCAACATTTCTTGTCCAGGGCTGCCCTCGGTCGCGTGTGCGCGAAGCTGGTGGTGGTGATGGGCGTGACGTGGGGTGCAGATGTGGTGTCCTGGGCGGCGGGTGGTCCAGAGTACGTGTGGTACGCGACGGACCTACTGAACGCGCTGCAAGGCGTGTTCATCTTCTTGGTGGTGGGGTGCCAGCCGCACGCGTGGGCGGCGCTGAAGCGCGCGGCGGCGGCGTGGTGTGCGCGGGCGCCCGGCGCCGCCGCGCACTCATCCTCGCATCTGCCGTCCTGCGGGGAGTCCCTGACGCACACGACGGCCGCGCCGCCCGCCCAGCAGCCCGCCCAGCCGCCGGCTCAGCCGCGCCTGCCCATGGAGACGGTGTGCTAATCGCACATGCACCATATATTTATTCTACAGTATTATTTTTGTACTCTAGTTTAACGATTACGAATGTATGATGTACCTGCGACCGTGTCGAGGCTCTGTATATATATACATACGAAAGTCCAGGCTCGTGCCGCATTTTTAGTGTATACGTGTTTGTATATGTATATGTGTTAATTTATATGAGGAACTCTATTGACAAAATGTGATTGAATATCTGCGAACGTCTTGCCCGTTCGAGAGGCTGTTGAAATAAAAATGATTGTAAAGTTTAAAAACCTGTTTTCATTTATCTCAATGTAAGTGCTATCTCCATTGTTCTATGAGAGTTCGAGAGCGCGCGTTTATATCTTTTGTGCGACGCGTCGGCGGGCGGCGCTCGGCGGCTGCGCTTTCTCTACGTTGTGCAACGTGTGTGGGACAGTGGGGCCCGTCGCACTCGCTACTCGCTTATGTATCTTTATTGACAGTTAAATTCTTGACGCTGTCGCATTACATTACAATGTTGATGAAAAGAGTTTTCGCTTTTAATTATTTAAAAACCACCGCTACCAAGACGCCTTTACGAAATAAGTACGTCAGGATCGAAAGCGAAGAATAATTATTTAACTATATAAAAGTGCTTATAATCGTGTTTAATCGCTTAATATATCTTTTCTGATTCCGCGCGCACCGGCATTGTTCTGTTGTAATTTATAACGAGCCTCTAAACAGCTGACGCCACAATGTCAACGTGCTTTGCATGTTGTTTTCATTATTATCAATTGCGAATAAAATTAAGTGGCATACCGATGTCGCACTCACTACACCATTTTGACACGATACTGTCTTACCGGTATATTATTCAGTTAAAAAAGTAGCTACGCTGCTTCTTTAATAGAGGCATTTTCCCTAAAAATAGATTTACCCATCAATATATTTAAACAAAATCTGTGCGTCGAAATAATTGGACCCAGATATGCAAAAAACTGCCATGTGCGTAAAAGTACCAACAGAGTTATAAGCATTTTTCTGTCGATAGTTGCACTTGGGTTATGTTTTGTTTCTCTGGTTATTTTAAAATTGAACAATATTTATATAAATATTGTTTATTTTTTATAATGATTTTATTTTTTATAATAACATGCATATAACTCTGTTGGTACTCTTACGCACATCGCTGTTTTTTGCATAACTGGGTCCAATTATTGTCATTAATCGGTCTTAACATTTAGATTGTTGTCCAAACACAGACTTCGACGGTCGCCGTATGCTGCTCGGACGCCGATAAGGCAGGCATATCGTTACTAATTAGTATTTAGCCCGACAGCTTGTAATCAATGTGACGCAACGGCGCTGCATTAGAACTGAATTAGTGGAATTCTTTCCAAATCACTAATACACTTTTAGTAACAGGTATACGAGTTTATGATGTCATAATATGTTGTTGACGATTATGAAATCAATATTTCTTGTTTTGATTAAATAAACTGCACACATGACTGAGTTTATTCGCATTACGCATACATAATGCACGAAGCATAGTTATCTAAGAATAGGTATTTAAGAAATAAATGAGAGGAACTGTAAAGAGGCTGATTTATAGAGTCAATGATCTGTGGAGTGACTTTTATAGCAACTTTTAATAGTATTATATGATCTGTGCTTTTAACTTCCCTTGTATCGATGAATGCGTCATTTGTAGAGTACACTTCTGTCAGTGTGATAGAAAGATTTTAAGTAAAATTATTATATTTTTTATATTACAGTATAAAGTGTGACACATTTGATGTTATCTTATTTGATACTAGCGAGTAACTCTCGCTTCGCTCGGGTTCGTTTTAACGGTTAGTATGAAATACAAATCTTTGAGTTTCTCGGCTCTTCTGTAATATAATATGCATGTATTATATATATAAACCTTCCTCTTGAAACACTCAATCTATTGTTAAGAACTGCGTTAAAATCCGTTGAGTAGTTTAAAAGATCTAAGCGAACAGACAGCAGAAGCGACTTCATTTTATTCTATGTAAATATTTCACACATGCTCATTACTTTATATCAATATTATATCTAGGCATGGCGATCGCACCATTCGATAGCTAGTATGAACGTCCTTAGGGATAACAGGTTGCCCGAATTTTATATAGTATTCCGAAGTTTGTCGGTCAACTTTCTCTTCGCTCTCACAAATTGAACAAAAGGTAAAGTATATGGAGCAGACAAGTGAGACTACCTAACAGTATTTACAAATGTTTTATTGTGTCCTAAACCGGATATCCAGAAATAGCTGTAACACATTTCTTGATATCATAATACTTTATTTCATGTTAAAGTTAAATTATGACTAAAGCCCTGCGGTTTGGCTGGCAGCCATGCAAGCAGAGCTGTGCGGTGAACCGTGCGTGTGCAGCGGCAATGTGTCGGCCACACACGAATGCGATTGTACCCACGAGGCCACCACTCGTCATCTCATCTTGCCAGCATATTTATTCGCTATAAAAGTTTCGAGAGCTTGTTTTGTTTAAAAGGTGTATGATATTTTATTTAATTACAAAACTTAGTGTCAAATTAAATTCAGTGGCGTAATAGAAACACGAACACTGGATAATATATACTTTAAATAATTTTACTTTAGTCCTTGAGTAGTGTGTAAGTATGTTCAGAAATTCGTAGTTACATACGTGCGGATATTGTAAACAATGTAGGTAGTATGTAACATTCGAGCGTTGCGACTCGCGAGCGACATTGAGGCGAGGTCGGTGGAAAGTAGTGTGTGGCGCACGCTTTCACCGTCCGGAGCTCGCTCGGAATGCCTCACATCGAGCACTCGAATGCTAATTACGTGGGTGTTCCTTTGATCTATTCACTCATTTCAAACTCAACTCAAGGTTATTTGGGTAATAAAAGTGACTTACAATTTTATAACATCATACATGTACAATGTACTATCTAATTATTTTAGTTTAAACTCATATTTAGAAATTTAATAAATAAAATGTAAATATCTTTAAATATGTATAAAGAGTAAAGACAACTCGCATCTGATGAGCAGGTGTTTCCTAGCGCGTTTTGTTCTCGTTTTATTGCAAGCGCTCGGTGCAGGGACCGGGTTACCGCCGAGGTCGCCGCCCCCCGCGCCTACCCCGCACACCCCCGCGTCGCCCGCGCACACCCCGCACACGTTGCCGCACCTCGTCAGTCGTCACACCGCACACTCCTGCGATGTGGAATGTCAGCTCGCCGAAGGTAGTACGCGATCGCAAATGTCATGTAAAACTGCATTAAGTACGCCTCACTACTCGGTTAAGTGTTACACTCGATGTGTTGCGCTGTCGGGCTTTGGTTCAGAACCAAAACAACTGACGAGAGTTACGTCAACACTGCGGCCCAATGTTTATCAAACAGTCGTAAAGCACCCAGTTCGCGCCGCTCCGCTCGCTGAGCGCGGGACCCGCCACGTTAGTATGCACCGCGTGCCGTGTGACGTAGAGGCGAACACGCGGGCCTCGACCTACTCCTGGCTGCTGCTGCTACTAGTAATCGTAATCACTTGACGCAATAAAATTTCTGCGACGAGCGTATCCGCAATTTTGGAAAAAAACAGGTTATAATTGTATCGTCTGTTTACTTACCACCTTCAACCGTGCTAAAGCACATAGATAGTTGTTGCTTGGTAATTGAATCATTCTACTTGTAATTTTAATTTTATTATATACCTTCATAGATTTGAAGATATTGTGTTTGTACTTATTTCGTACCTATAGAACAATAAGTACGCTTCCTGCGTATTTATTATACATACATATGTAATAAGACGGTAGTATACGATTGTTTTAAATCTGAATTAAAAACATAACGTCATCTCGTGTGTATCCTTCCCACAACATAGGCCATTATCTCATTCTTGTTCTCGTCGGAAATAAGTTGTTTACAGTCAATATGAAGTGAGGAGCGATCCATTGTGTACATATTCGGGTGTCGGGTAGTCACAGTCGGTGTAGTGACGAGCATCGCTTGGGTGGATGCCTTTTATATATAACTGAGTTCTACAGTACCTATTTACGATTTATTTATAAGTTCGTATTAGTCTTAGCTGTCTAGCATCTTTCAATGCTATGTAAACTACAAATTAAGAATTTGATTTGGCTTAGTATTTAGATACATTGAAAAAATAAAGTAATATTTATATTACTTAAATAAAGAGGTATTTATTTAGATCCTATCTGGAGTCTGTTACGAGCATAGTTCTCGTAATGAAAAATGCGAAACAATCATAAGCCATTTATAAGAGAAATGAATGTATGAAGTTGCTTGTGGTTAATGTTAAGAGGAAATAGGTCAGCGTTTCTGCTTACAGGCGATGTCTCATCGCGTGTCGATTACTGGCTGATCGGTCGCCGGTGCCAGTACTCGCTGTCCGCGTCGCTCGAAGCGGGTGGGAGCGGTCGCGCAGCGGTGGCGCCTGCGCTTATTGCCTGATAACGGAATGTGCCCCTAATGCGCAGGATAATGGCTGGCCCAGTTCCTATCGGACATTTCAAGACACATATTCTATGTAAACGTTAATGCTAACTTTTGGTATTCATTAAGAATATGCCTTATAGGTACACAGTCTGTTGATAAGCTCTAAAATTGGTACAATCACCATAGAAGTTGAACCAATTATTCCTCAAAATCGCATCGGATTTAAAAAGTAGATATTCTTTGTGCTAGTACAGTAGGGTAGGTAGGTACATGGTCCATCTGCGTGCGAAATTTCACCCGTTCGATGATTTACGACAAGGCCGCAATTTATATATATTAATAAGATTGAAGCAAAATATAGCTAACCTAGTACAAAATTATAAAGAAGATATATTCTAACTTCTCAGTATCAGTAAGAAAATAACCTAAATTTAATATTAGTTCAGAGATTAATTCTTTGAAAAATGTACGTTGAATAGATTCCTCGAGCTCTCTTGTATGGTGCGATGCTGCCCGCGGGGCGTGGAGCTGTGAAGGTAAATGTAATCGATTAGGATTACAAAATATCTTTTATGATAGTTTAAAACATCGAATAGGAAAATGAATATTATAAATTGCTAATCATTTTATTTTACTTTTAAGCATTTCTATTTTACGAAGATAACTTTAATACACACTTTACTGGATGATGCCTAGGAAGTCGGATTGGTCTGAGACGTGCGCGGGTCGGACTTGCACTTATTTTTTACAATTAGTAATTGTAACTAATTTTAACTAGATTAAGAAATTGTCTCAAGTCTGAACTGTTGGCGACGCGTCGTGCTTTTAGGTAACGTATTAGTGCATAGTGTGCTTGGACCCGCGCGTACTAGCGAATATAATAAATTTAATCGCAATATAACTGCAAAGGATTTTTTCGTATCAATTGAGTGTGTAGTAACTAGTAAATGATGTATTCAGAGACGCAGACGAAGAATAGAAGGCGGTGTGAGTGGATCTTTTATTGCGCCCGGTCACAATAGTGGTCTGTCGACGGGGAGTGCGCTCATTGTGGCGTTAATAGTTCAAAAGCATTGTGAAATGTAAAAAATATATTATTAGGCAAGAAAACAGTTTGTGTATACGTATACTATAAATTATATAGGTACATTAAGTGTCTTGTATAGAAGAGCGACACCAATAGGTCAATTCTTTCAATCTATCGACTGGAATGGAACGACTGGTTCACTCGTAAGCTGATTGATATAATGGACAGTTAGACAAATCACGTTCATCGCTCCATCACGTATCATCATAATATATCATCATCTCATCGTTTGTGCGTCTTTGTATCGTCAATTGCTGCTTGCTGATGACAGTAATGACAGTGTACAATCGCAAATTGTTGTTAAAAGCTAGAAAAATGATTTAAATACATTGATGGGGAAATATAAAATGTGCCCATATTTCATAATAGTGTCCCCGAGAGGGCGGGAGCGGGGGCAGGGGCGGGTCGGTGGCGGTGACCCGGTTCCTTTGTGCGGAACTGTACGTGCGCTGCGCCGGCGCAGCTCATGTTTCCGTCTCACGATTCATGCTCAACGGCTTCTTGGAATCGCAGCGGCTAATTGTGTCTACGACCGCTGCTGCTATCTGACATCGTCGTTAGCTAATGACGGCGGCCCGGCGGCTCGGCCACATGTTGAACTGGTATAATGTGCATTATTTACTGCGACACATTGAAGGGGTATCGAAAATTGTTCATACAGCTACGTCAGTTGTTCATGTGATTGTTGTGATATGCTCATAATGTTCATGAGCCTTTTAATTTAAAAAAAAACAACAGAAAGAGGGTTTCCTTCTTGCGGCGTCGGAAAAAATTATAAAATACCTATAAAGTCCTTTGTTAGGAATACAGCATTACGCTAGTCTTTCTTGACAGTACCTACGTGTGCCTACCACTTTATTCGATTTGTTATCTAATGAAGTTGCATACACAACAAATGTAAAATAAACATCACACTTTTATACCTATTATAGTAATAATATTAGTTCGCTGGTAGACAGGCACAATTACCACCAATTGTTGAGTAGGTAATCGCTAATCAGATCGTGCACAAATACCTCATACTTTGAGGAAATTACTATAACTTTAAATTATACCAATATTATCAGTTTTCGATTTGTCAGATTGTAGGAAATAAGCAGCTAAAACACAAATGAATCTGTTGGAATTTTGAAGTAGAAGAGAAAACAGAATTAAGTTTTTAGAAATCACTCGTCCGATTTAAACTGCTAATTCAATATTTTCCTCTAAATCCTTGATAATTGATTTTGATAATTATTGATTTAGATAATTTGCCTGAAATAAGTCATTTATTTCAGGCAATAATTATTAATTATTGCCTGAAATAAATGATTAAATAAAATTAAACACCTCCTCCTTTATTTTTAAATCGGCTCAAGAGTACTAAAGTACGAGTAGCTTGCATTGTGAATAAGGAAGATTCTATTCTAATCTGCAATGTAAGAGCATACTAATATGTAAAAGCTAAATTGGTCATCTGAACGCGGGCGGAGCCGCGGGCGATGCTAGTGTTTTATAAGTTACACAATAGAACAAAGTGTTACTTAATAATTTGTATGTTTTATTTATCCAGAGAAGAATAAATGTTTATTTCTAGAGTGGCCTTCCATGGTCCACCCACCTTAATACTTATTACTAAAAATTATATCAACTCCTATTCACGAATCCATTACCCATTCCGGGTCTACAAGGATTAAAAAGTTATTTGTAGGCAACAATAATAATCTATACATATAATAAAATTGTAACTAAGTCGAATCTGTACATTAAATATTTTTTGGAAAATCTAATTGAAATAGACATTATTATCGATGCAGAGTCCGAATCTATAGTTTTTAGAATTTTTGTCTGTCTGTCTGTCTGTTACCGCATCACGAGAAAACCACTGGACAGATTTTGATGAAATTTGGTATGATGGTAGCTGGTAATCCGGGTCAACATATAGGATATTTTTTAACGCGGGAAAATATCTCATTTGTGAGAAAAAATACAAAAACTGCATTTTAAGAGTATACTAATATGTAAAACCTAAGAATTTGGTTTTTGGCCATCTGAACGCGGGCGGAGCCGCGGGCAATGCTAGTAAAATTATAATAACAAACTTTAATATTATATAAAAATGTTAAACAAATAGGTAACCTATTTGTAATATTATGTACCCATTAGTGAAGTTTGAATTATTTATAATTTTAATCTATAAAATTAATTATTTAATCAAAACCGAATTCTTCACTTCAAAACTCATCACGAAAAAGAAAATAAAAGGAATCCGTAAATCAAATCAATAACCTTTTTGAGGTTCCGTTTAAATGAGGAAGTCGTTATTATCAAGCATATTAAGATTCCAATACACATATCCCGTTTGGTTGATATTAAATATCTAACTTTGTTCTAAGTATTATGTGGATATGTGGGCGTCTAGGGGTCTGCTTAATTAGATACGGCTCGAGTCTCGACATCACTCGTACATTATAGGGTTGCATATAGGGTACCAATAATAAAAAGGCTATAAAATATAAAACTGTAGTCCGTCTCTGGGAGAACTATAGAATTTACCTAAGTAGGGTAAAAATATATTATCAACGTCACTCTGTTTATAAACAGTCACTATCTAACAAATCACATCAATCTTTGTATTCATTGCGTTAATCCCTCCACGACCGCGGACACGCCGGCGTTACAGTTAACAATAGATTTCTTAGAAATTTAATTAATTTCTTAGAAATTTACCTGGAGGTGTTAAGAAGGACAAACCGGCAAACACGATATGGATGGAACGCTTAATAAGGCAAAAAATCACTTCACGTGTGAAAAATTTGAATGTGAAAATGTATGTAGGTAACACCCAACTTATTGTAGTTTTAGTTCAAGGAATTAAGTTTTAGTTTTTTAATTATTAGCACTGTCGAAATATATTCTTGAGTATTAACTAATACAAGAAGAATCACTCCACAATGAGTATTACCTAGAAAATAATATAAACTTTAATTGGAAAACAATTTGAAACGATTTAAACGCTATGTCGATTATTAAAATTACATCAAGAGTTATTTTTAAATAAAAACACAACATCTAACCGCAGAACGCAAACACGACTCGATCGAATTCAAATATTTAATATATAACAAAATTCTAAAATTAATATTTCTTTATAATATGTATTTATAACAAAACTTACAATGAAACTATATTTATGCCCCAACAGTTTAGTGTGTACAATAAGTGTTCACTAAATTATCAGTCCGGGAGTACTAGGTAGGTACTCCCGGACTGATAATAGATCTTCCTTACCGTGATATAAATCGCTTAGTTATATTTTTTTTTTAATTTAAAATGACCTTACTCTTGACCTTCATCTTAGCTCGAAGGCATAGATAAGGTCTATGATCTAGTGAGTTTGTCCAGGAGAAGCCTGTTTAAAAGAATGTTTGTAGAAGTACTTAATTCTGTAACTATAGTAAAACAAAGAAATTGTGGAGAATTTTACTCTTAGCAAATTAAAAGTATTACCGCATCCTGTCTCTAACATTAGATTGAACCGATCATCGATGATATCAACATATACCTAGTTGTGTTAGTCCGAACCACATACCTTATATTTAACTAGCATGGCCCGCGGCTCCGCCCGCGTTCAGATGACCAAAAAGCAAACTTTTAGGTTTTACATATTAGTATACTCTAAATTCTACGAAGTCTTTCTTATTGTGTTTTGTACGATATTACCTTAGTTAATACATAAGTATGTATAATAATTAATATACCTATTCGATGAGTTATAAAACTTCAAATATAGTATAACCCAACATAATGAAAGTGTTATTTGTTTTCTTAATTATTACTTACTAGCAGAAACCGCGGCTTCGCTCGCGCTAAAACTACAAAAAAATTTCTAAAAAAGTAGTTTCATACAAACTTTCAACCCCTATTTTACCCCCTTATAGGATAAATTTCGAAAAATGCTAAAACATGTATTTATTTATTTTTTCGAAGAGCATTAATACCAAGTTTCCAGTAATTCTGATATAATTTTTTTGGATTGTATTATAACGTATTTTCCCGTGGGAAGAAAATAATCTCCCGCGGTAAAAAGTAGCCTATGTTACTCTCCAGCCCTCCAACTAACTTCACACAAAAATCACGCCAATCCGTCACTCCGTTTCGACGTGAAAGAAGGGCAAACAAACAAACACACTTTCACATTTATAATATTAGTATGGACCTTTGTTTAGAAATATAATAACATTTTGATTATATTGGTTTACATTACCTTTTATTAAAGTTTTATTAGTAGAATGTAAGAGCACCGTAGTCAGTAGCAGATGTTCTTTCTGTACTGTTCACAATAAGTAAGTACATAATATATAACAGAGAATGCCCAGTGAAGTAACAATCGTCAACGTCACGCGCGGGCGCGCGCTGCAACCGGACGGAGTCTAAGGATTTCAAATGTTAAATATCTATTTTGTCTTTAGTCAATCCATACAGCTGTTAACCCACGGTAGCAGTAACCTGCATGATGCATCGGTGGTACTCTTGCAATGTGTCCCAAACTCTAAACATATTACTAATTATTACGTTCATAAATTTATTAATGATCTATATTTATATATTATAATACTAATCTTTGCTTCGTTCGGGTGCGTTGGGCTTTATTCGTCTTACCTTCTTTCGCACAATAAGAGGCTGATGGATTCATCTAATAATTTACTTATAAATAAGTTTATTATGATAAATAACAACTAACAAAGTTGTAAATCTTGACGCTTTTAGGTCATCTAAAAATTTGTATCTTATGGCCTATAGGTATAGATATATATGTATGTAGTAGTACATGTTCAGTGATTACCTTCCTTGACTTTGCCTGCGTTACAATTAAAACAATTGTAAGGCCAATAGCTTATTTAAGAGCTTAAAATAAAGGGCAAATACACTTAATTCTTATCAAATCCAAAATATGGGCCTTTCATTTCGAACTTCACTCAAATTGAAATCTTTTGCCAACCAATTGTCGAATTTATAATGTTAATGTTAGTATTTACTAGTTTCAACAAAAAATGTTTTGTATTAAAACAATTGTAAACTTACATATCTGTGGCTGACTGGTTCTATTTACTAACTCAATTATCTACAATGTACCTACAAATTTGATACAATTATGTCACGGACTTTATCAATCAAAAACTACATCCGCAGTCTTAATCGTCTCAAAGAACTTTAAAGGTTATATAAAACTAGCGACTTACCCTCACTTCGCTCGGGTGCGTAATACTCGATGATAGACAACGCGCGATTCTACGACATGCGACATGCTAGGACTCTCCGCGACTCCGTCTGTCTCTGCCCACTGCCCACTGCCCAGTGCCCCCGCTGTCGTCGTCGATGATATGATATTATCACGTTTCTCTAGTTATTTTAATTCTGTGATATCTCCTAAGACATTCATCTAATTTAAACGGTGTAAAGGTCAGTTTTGATTTAAATTAAGTACAAAAGTTTTCTAACATATTTATTTAGATAAGGATTAAAACCATGTCAGTGAAAACAGTTAAGGCAGTGGTAGCCCAGTGGTGACGCGCTCGCATGGGTAACCTAGTGAAGCGGGTTCAAATTCCGGGTCTCGCACCTCTGATATTTTCATGTGCGAATCATTTTCAAAATGATTACCACTTGCCTTACGGTAAAGGAAAACATCGTGAGGAAACCTGCATGTCTGAGAGAACCTAGCAAGTTTTCGAAAGACATGTGAAGTCCACCAACCCGCACTTGGCCAGCGTGGTAGACTTTGGCCTGATCCCCCTCATATTGAAGGGCGGCCCGTGCGCAGCAGTGGGACGTTATGAAGGGCTGAATACAGTGAAAACACCCTCGCAAATAAAGCATTATTTTAGACCCTATTTGACAACCATAAAAATGGTTATTGTGACTTCACCTTAAATGATAGACATATGCTATCGCGGAGTTTTTTGTAGTAAATTTTATATTTTCCAATTTAATAGAACTTTTTGGTTATGCCTGCAATAGTTAACGCGGCGCACGCCAGTAGAGCTCCCAGTCCCAATTTTTTTCCGAAATTTCAACAATCATTGTCATATTTCAGCCAATTTACACCAAACTTTATGAATTAAACACCTAAATCTTCCTCATGAATCACTCCATCCGTTGGTGAAAATCGTACTTAAATCTGTTCGGTAGTTTTTAAGATTATCGCGTTCAGACAGACAGGCAGACGCGGTGGGAGACTTTGTTTTATGATAACTGTATAGATGTTTGAGTTTAACGAATAAATGCGATTATTATCAATAAAGGGGAAACAGGGGAAACCCGTTTCTATTCTTTAAATACTTACCTTGTGCATTTTAGGTAATAATAACGTAATTAGGTCAAGGGATCACCCTTACCTCGTAATGTGAGTCACCGCGCCGTCGACACCTCGCGCGGGATATTCAGGTAATAAAATAATAATAATAGCCGCATATAATTGAATTATGATAACATTTCTTTTCGGGTTCTTAAAAGAGATTTTCTTTAATTGGTAATTAATTTCTAAACACGAAAAAATATCATTTAAAAGTAACTTAAAGTTTTGCCATATTAAAAATAAACTAGGAGAAGAATATACAGAAAAATTGCATGTCTGTATTTAAGGAATATACAAAATATATTTTCATTTATTTATTTATTATTTATTTATTTATTTATTTGCAAGATATGCCAACATTGTACCTACATTCTAAATTATTATGTTATAAGATTACTTATTCTAGTACAAGCATTAATTATAGGTATACACAACATTGATTACATTTCCGGCTTTAAAACAATAATATATGAAATGTTAAATACAATTTCCAACAAATATTTATAATAGATAAAATTAACTTACTGATTACAAGTATTCGAATTCGTGAACACATACATATTAACTACTTTAATTAAATTAATCATAATATAAATTAATGTCAAAATTAGAATAATACAATAAAAATAATAATTAATATTTATAATTTGAAACTACTATACTTATAAAATTATATAATTATATTAGTACTAGAAAACACAGTTCAGTCATACAAATTTTTTTTGATCATGTACTTTAATTGTGTTTATAGTATATTTACCTATACGTTTATACGTATACCTACATGTCAACTTTTTGCTAAATTTAGCCTAATGCTTTCTAGTTTCTACTCTAATTATGTGTTTCTTATTTGTGGAAACTTAATTGGTAAATATTTATTTTATTTATTTTTATTTAATCATTTATTTCAGGCAATATTTACAAAAACATCTTAAATATGTAAACAGAGGCCCATAGCATAATATATACCTTAGAACTAACATATACATATATTAATTATAACTATTTAACACGTAGTGCAGACGTGTGAGCTATGTCGGCAGGCAAACGACCTCGAAACTTCCAAAATACGACGCCCTGCGGCCAGAAGTCCTCCTTCATGAAGGTTGGCAGATGATGAGTTGGCACTCTCACCAAAAACGAACTGATTTATTATTTATTTATTGATTAATTTTTTTCCTGTAATACTGTTTTTTCCTTATAATAAATAAAATAAAAAATAATAATGGCCCGTATGTATGTATTACTTTATAGTCTATAAAATGCGCAATTGCTCAGTAATACACTTAATGTATGAAACGGATTTTAACAATCTTGTAATAGTTGTAGTCCGGCTCGTCTGAGGCAATCCGGGCCGCTGCGCACGCGCCGCGCCCCGCGCACCGCCCTCACAGCGCGTCTTCACGTCGTATTTATTCCCTCTCTTTTCTCTTTTTTTATTTCAAGTAAAACCTTTTGGAAAATAATAGTTCGACTGTGACACTAGGTATTTGTTTTAATAACGTGTGACTTTCCGATATAATAAAATATAGACAGATACCAACACCCAATGGTAAAAAAGATAAACTTTTTACTATGACGTGGTAATATTTTATTTAGATGTCTGATCACGTATGTACATAGTTTTGTAATAAGTGTAAATAATTTTTTTATCATTTGCTGTACCTATATACGAGTATATCTGTCATGGTAAGTTGCGAATTGTGTAACAAGTAGAGTCGAAGTCGTGACCTTAATAGTAGCTGTGTTTGAAATGGCTGTCGGTACACCGCGCAACGGTACCGCGGCCTCACCCGCCGCTCGGAGATGCGCCGACCGCCGAGGCTGTGCGCCGTGTCTTACCGCTCCACGCGCCGCGGAGCGCGAGCTTCACGCTCCAGATAGACTCACCTCTGCTAATCAAGGTCACCATTATTATAATAGCACTTACATTGTGCGACCTAATTATTATAATTTCGAACGAAACCATAACACAATATTGTTATAATTAATTCTAGAAAATATACATGAAATATGTAGAGTCGTTACTATTATTTGGAAAAATGTTATATTATCTTTAAAGTATATTAAACTTTCTTTTAGTTCACTTAACTCTACTAAACTTTAACTTACCATATTACTTTATATTGTACATTGTTTGTACGAGCAAAGAAAGGATAACGATATTTCGTGGTATGTTTAATGAGCAATGACCTCTGACTTAATTGAGTTCTTACAAATGTATCAAGTCAGATTACTTAGAGAAAATCTATACATATAATAAAATTCTAACT
Source organism: Brenthis ino (assembly GCA_921882275.1). NCBI lineage: Eukaryota > Metazoa > Arthropoda > Insecta > Lepidoptera > Nymphalidae > Brenthis > Brenthis ino. The sequence goes on from OV170233.1 coordinate 8,949,136, forward strand.
AAGTCGAATCTGTACATTAAATATTTTTTGGAAATACTTATTTAAATAGTCATTATTATCGATATAGAGACCGAATCTATAGTTTTTAGAATTTTTGTCTGTCTGTCTGTCTGTCTGTTACCGTATCACGGAAAAACCACTGGAGGGATTTTGATGAAATTTGGTATGGTGATAGCTGGTTATCCCGGTCAACATATAGGATCTTTTTACCGCGGGAAAATATCTCATTTCTGAGAAAAGATGCGAAAACTGCAATGTAAGAGTAAACTAATCTGTAAAACCTAAGAATTTGGTTTTTCGTCATCTGAACGCGAGCGGAGCCGCGGGCAATGCTAGTAGTTTATAGAACAAATATAATCTATGTATAATATCGACATGATTATGGACGTCATGTCTGGTGGTAACAACACTAACACAGTGCTCCGGCCGCTATTATAAGAAGCAGGTTCTGTTTCCGGGCGCGACGGTGTCGTCGTAAAAACCATTCATGTTGTTTTCATTTTTTGCAATTTACAATTTGCAGCTATTTCAAGTTCGCTATCTATTATTAATGTATTTTTTATCAATCATACTATATTAAAATATGATTCAAAGTGTTTTTGTAACTTTATTTAAAATAGAAGCTTGGGAAAAATTATGTTACATTTTAAATATAATAATTAATAGCTGAAGAGTTTGTTTATTTGAACGCGTTTAGTTTTCAAACTACCAGTCAGGTCTGATATATTATTTTTACATGTCATGGCCTAATCATAAAGAAAGACAAATACAAACATTCCGAATAAAATATGTTATGAAGTAGTTATGAAAAATTGACACGATAAAACTATAAAAGGAAAATATTGTAAATTCCTAAAGGTTATATCTTTTGACTTTGTTTGGTAAATTGTGTCAGATACAGGAGACGGCGAGGTCGCGGTCACCTGACACGGAATTGTTATTGCAAAACCGTCGTCAACGAGCTGACTCATCAGGTGGCTCCTCTCGACACGCTATAACTTTCGTTCTCGCTAGTTTCGTCACTGAGGGAAGGCCGACTCGCCTCTCTTCCACGGCATTTGCTCATGAATATGGATCTTACATATTGTTGCATAAATATATTAAGAATATATAAAGTTTATAGGATTTGTAGCTGCGGCTGTTTTGGCCTCGCCTTACTAAGCAAATAACAAACTATTCATTATATCGTACCTACTAGCATTGCCCGTGGCTCCGCCCGCGTTGGGATGACCTAAAAACCAAATTATTAGGTTTTATATATTAGTATACTACGAGTATGAGCAGTTTTTGTATTTTTTTCTCAAACATGAGATATTTTCCCGCCGTAAAGAGTATCCTATATGTTGACCCGGATAACCAGCTATCATCATACCAAATTTCATCAAAATCTGTCCAGTGGGTTTCTCGTGATGCGCTAACAGACAGACAGACAGACAGACAAAAATTCTAGAAATTATAGATTCGGACTCAGTATCGATAATAATGTCTATTTTAATTAGATTTTCCAAAAAATATTGAATGTGCAGATTCGACTTAGTTCAATTTTATTATATGTGTAGATGAGACGAAAATTGTTAATATTCTTTTTATTAACTTTTTAATAATATTAATAATGCAACGTAATCGATAAGCTAAGTGAGTCGTCCTAGTTCGCAACCTCACGCACGCGGGCAGGAAAGTATCGCATGCTCTTATCGCGGCAGCTCCGCTGTTTGCCGACGACGTGTACTTAGCAGCAGATAACATAACGTTTTGTTTAATTATCTTCTATATTGTCTACTGACCACTTCTGTAAGTACCGAGTTAGGATGACATTATTATTATTATCAAAAAAAATCCTTTAGTTTTGTAGAAATTAAACTGAATTCAATACATGTTAGCAATAAAGAGAATAAATGAAAATAGTAACTTGTATCCGTATAACTTGTTCATGAATAAAATTGGGTTGTATTGTAATTGAGTAATTAACTTTGCTGATAAAATTGGCTGGCAAGATACGTGGTGTGACTTACTTGAATGGAAGTATGACGGTAATAATATTTTAAATAAGTAGAAAAAATGTTGCTTAGAAGAAGAATGATAATAGAATGGATGGAATAAATCATCATATTTAATTGCAATAATTTGTGAAGATGTGCATATGTAAGAAGTGTTCTCCGGGGCTGGCTTAAAAAGGGGCTATCCAAAGAGATAGTAGCTAAACGTTCTCTCCTCAGGCTCTTCTGTGAAATCTATACATATAATAAAATTGTAACTAAGTCGAATCTGTAAATTAAATATTTTTTGGAAAATCTTATTGAAATAAACATTATTATCGATACAGAGGCCGAATCTATAGTTTTTAGAATTTTTGTCTGTTTGTCTGTTTGTTACCGCATCATAGAAAAACCACTGGAGGGTTTTTGATGAAATTTGGTATGGTGATAGCTGGTTATCCGGGTCAACATATAGGATACTTTTTACCGCTGTAAAATATTTCATTTCTGAGAAAAAGTACAAATACTGCAATGTAAGAGTATACCTACTAATATGTAAATACTAAAAAGTTGGTTTTTGATCATCCGAACGCGGGCAATGCTAGTAACACTATAAAATGAAGAATAGGTATGCATTAATCAAACTCATGAACATCAATTGCTATTTTGTTTGCAAATTTCGTTACTCCAGTTTGAAAGATTAAAATTTTTAGCAAATATGTTATACTCGTGTGACTGACAGTCATTATGCTACATTAAACATTTCATTGTTCCGTGCCCGTAAACAGTGTTTGTTTCTAATAAACGACACAATAGTACTTATAGTTTTGCTTAGATCGTATAATAATTGTTTAACAAGCATGTAGGTAATTATATATTATAAACTTGCTTAAAAGAGTATAGTAGTATATTTGATTATTGCTGTAAATAGAAAATTAATACTTATATATTTATATGATCATATATTGCTTTCTCTCCTAATGTTCGTGAACCTTCTTTGGTATTTGCGCTATTCCCCTCGGCCAGCGGCGGGCGGCTGCCGCTGCACCCGCGGGGAGCGACGCATCGGGCGCTGTGAAATATCTCCGGCTTAAACTAAGCAATTGTGCATTATTGGAATGCCTGCGCAAATAAGATCGCCCGCCGAGTTGTCCGCGCGCTACCGACGCTCGGCCAGCCGGCAGATATTGCGTAATGTAACAGCAAAAATAGAGTTGAATGTCCTGGAAGTGGGGCAAAAAAACGTGTTTCACGTAATCGTTATTTGTCAATTTTTTGTCTGTAGTGATACAAGTTTTTCGTGGCTTAGGGCGAGGACACTAGTTTATTAAGTCGATTAGGAAATGTTCAAACGCTACTAATCTCTACGAAGTGTGTAAATATTATACGCTTAGGTAGCACCTATTGGCTACTGAGCTCCGGTAGGTACTTTCTTCGGTGAACTCTGGAATAGTTTGAAACACGTGCACTGCTTCCGTATATTTTAATCATAAAACATGAATTCGAGTAGGCACGAGTATATCTTAGATTGTGCACTACATTTCTAGATTGCTCAATACATAGTTGCCAGCGGAGGCGACTTGCTAAGTGGAATGGACAGCTCGCGTTTGCACGATAGCCGCTGTCGGCTGTCGCTGCTATCATGTTTAACCGTTATATTCAACGTTTTAGAATAAGGGCAAACATAATTAGTCTTGATCGATTTCGGTGATCGGCAAGTATTGTACAATAATTGTTCGTTTGTTTTACGGTCATTAAATTACCTTTTTTAACTTTTAAAGCAGGTACTATATGAATTTACTAGGTATATTTGCTTGGTCCTATTTGGTACCACTTAGCCTTACATCGCTAAGATTAGTCTAATTAGGTATACCATGCGCTTACTTTAGTTTCTTTTTGAATATACAATATCCCACGGATAGCACTGGGTGTACCGGAATTAAAAGTGATCTTTACCTTGGCCTATAAACTATAAATATGTAAAAAAAATATTAATTCGTCGCTCTGTTATTATGTGAGAGAAGGACTAACAAACTTGCACTTACATACAGTATTATTACTTATAGTATTTGGTTGAACAATTATAATAGGAAAAATAGAGTCATGTGCAAGCAAACAGTGGCAAACTTGTACTAAGTACACATATCTGCCAAATACAATGCTCTGTGTCAGTCCGACCACGACGTCGGCATGGTATGCTATTAGATATTTGAATGTAATCGTGTTTTTAATTTTAAATATTGTGAACACAATTACGAGCGAACAGCACTGCAGCCAGTGCGAGGCGCGTGGTATCAGAACGTCGCGTCTATAAATGCCCTCATGAATACCTAATAGCTCGGGACCTTTGCTTAGGAATGTTGATGCTTGAGTTTTAATAACAAATAAGGGATCGTACGTCGTTGTTGAGGCCATCGCCAGCGGAGTGGACTGACTGGCGCTGGTCGATTCTAAGGAGTTGCATGAGCCGTCAGCCACACTTGGAGCCCAGATATACCTTAAGTGCGATGTTAATAAAAGTCTAAAATTAATTATTACGTAACAACTTTACATTCCGCGATAAACAATAACATTACCAAGGACGCTTGATGTCAGGCAGGCGGCCGATCGTAAAACTTTTGCCAAAATCGATCAGCAGTACGGAAGATGTACTGCACCGACCTCAAGTGACACAAGTGATCCCAATGGGCAGAGAGATGATGATGATGACTACTCTACATTATATTATTTTGTTGACATACTTTATATTAATTGTTTATATAAATTCATTCTTTTGCTATCTTTCATATCATTTCGTTTAATTTAATTCGTGTAATTATATACTGGCTAATTATGTATGCGTTTCTTATTCATGAAAGTATACTAACAATTTACAAGTACCTATACACATACAAAATACAACGAAAAATCTATCTGAATTGTGTATCGTACTTCTTAAAGTCAAAGTTTAAGTCGGTCAAAAATGCAAGAATCTTCCTGCCTCGTATGGGTCGCTATAAATCAAACTTTCAAATTATAGTTTCAATATTTTAAATGTCCCTCAACGAACGGTGTTTAACAGATTTCACGTCATGTGGATTATGGAGAGAGAGAGAGATAGAGAGCAAATGTATGCAACACTCGCGTCGTCTCCGCGCGAGTGCGTCCGCCCGGCGCGGCGCTCGGTGGCTCGACGCTACCACTGAATAATGCAAAGGATTCATATTTAATACGGACTTGGCTAGTGCAGCGTCTCGCCTCACTGATCAGTGATCACTCTCCTCACTGCCTCGCAGCGAGATGGCTGAGTCAAGTGTTTTTGAAGCGAACATATTCTTGCAAGAATATGTAACTTAAATGAAAGAATTTAAAAAGTTTCTATGCATATTAATTTTTACATTCTATAATTCGGTATAAGTACATAGCCACTACATTTTAGAAGTAGATACACGCTATTGTTACGTCACAGTTGGAGTACAGGCTTATTGATATTAATGACAACGGCTTCGGTCTTGTGATATCATAATAACAGAGCGAGCTCATGAGCTGCCTGTGAAATATTGTAATTTGTAATTAATATGATGATTTTTGAAATAGTAAAGGAAATTATTTACACATGCAAAGTCAATAATAGTCCAGTTAAATAAGGTCTGAAATCAAAATGTTGGCACTCAACTTTGCATTTTTGATATAATGTAGTTTTAATGATACAAAAACAATGTGTAAAGGTTTCAGTGTCCGCAACCCCCGGTAAGGGTTCAAAAAAATAGTCAAAAGCATTTTTTCGCAATTACTCAAAAACGGTAAAAGTTAGCCAAAAATGTTTTAATAAAAATATGTAGAGCTTAAAATTTTACATCAAAAAGGTTTTATGACTTTTTTTCCTCCGGTCAAAATTAACTATCTATATCCATATATATAATAAAATTGTAACTAAGCCGAATCTATACATTAAATAATTTTTGGAAAATCTTATTGAAATAGACATTATTATCGATACAGAGGCTGAATCTATAGTTTTTAAAATTTTTGTCTGTCTGTCTGTCTATCTGTCTGTTACCGCATCACAGAAAAAGTACAGGAGGGATTTTGATGAAATTTGGTATTGAAAGCTTTTATATTGAAAGCTGGTTATCCAGGTCAATATATGTATAGGATACTTTGTACCCTGCGAAAATATCTAATTTCTGAGAAAAAATACAAAAACTGCAATGTACGAGTATACTAATATAAAACCTAATAATTTGGTTTTTGGTCATTTGAACGCGAGCGGAGCCGTGGGCAATGCTAGTACTATAATAAAACTGTAGAGGTCGAATTCCTGTACATAAAATATTTGTAAATTAGTTCATAATACATTATGTCAATCAAAAATCAATCAAAGAGTCTAAATATGGCATAAAATTATTCCTTTTATATTATATTAATTTTAACCGGAGGAAAAAAGTTATAAAATTTGATGTAAAATTTTAAGCTCTACATATTTTTATCAAAACTTTTTGTCTAACTTTTACCGTTTTCGAGTGATTGCGAAAAAATACTTTTGACTATTTTTACACTAACCTTTACACATTGTTTTTGTATCATTAAAACTATATTATATCAAAAATGCAAAGTTGAATGCCAGGATTTTGATTTCAGATCTTATTTGACTGGACTATAAGTATTGGACAATAAAATGTTTGTCAAAATGATAATAGTATAGGTTTTTCACGTTAATGCGAGTACAGCCATCTCCATCTCATCGAACGAGTGCTATTAAACTTTTCATTTTACTTGGACACACATCACACTTGGATACACATTAATCGATCCCAATAAATATCTTGTGATCTATACAAAGTATATGGCTATAGGTATACGTTATTCATACATGGTATAGATCAGATGATCTGTTTAGCATGACTACAGGCGCGATGCATCGATGGTCAGCGCAATAAGCAGTCTGCCTGCATCGGTGCAAGTCAAAGGGCTCTCAAAGGCAGTCGGGCCGCCCTCCACCGCCCCCGCCTCCCTCTGCCGCCTGTAGGCCGCAATTACTGGCAAATAATACTGGTTGGACCGCAGTTGGGCTGCAGTCGGGCGTTGTACTATATTCTACTATGTATTTCATAGTTTTTAGCGAGTACAGTAATTGGTACTGTTTGTTAAGATTTAATGAAGTGGGAAGAAATATTGCTTATTTTTGATGTTATCTCGCTTATTTTATTTTATTTAAAAAAAATGGTTAATATTTTCTATTTTTGTATAATGTATGTAAGTGATTTTTATTATTACTACCGTAATTGTGTTTCTAATATTAGTACGGACGACGGACCTGCAATGTGCGGGCGCACAGACACGGTGGTGCACGTGCACGTGGACACGTGTGGCGGGCACGAAGATGGGGGCCAGCGTATTGTATAGACCTCTCATGCGATGCAGAAACCTTGTATTCATAGTATTCATTCATTCAACGTCTATAGAAGCTCCTTGTTGGACCATACAAGAGAGATGTATTTGTTGAAGAGAGATGGTTGCTTAAGAGAGATGGTTTGGAATTTATTCGGGGGATATTTGAGATGTTATATACATAAGTATATCAAGTGTTTATTCACGCATCGCCCGAACATTGAGGGATAGACTGTTAAATTTGTTAGGATGATAATTAAGTGAACGTCAGAATTGAAAATAGATACATATTATTTAACAGTTACAATAGGTGTAGCCCCTCGCTATCGATACAAAATCCTAAATTGCTTCTTCAGCCTTGCAAGCGTACCTACATATATAACTAGCATTGCCCACGGCTCCGCCCGCGTTCAGATGACCAAAAACCAAATTCTTAGGTTTTACATATTAGTATACTCTTACATTGCAGTTTTTGTATTTTTTCTCAAAAATGAGACATTTTCTCGCGGTATAAAGTATCCTATAGGTCCTGGATAACCAGCTATCATCATACTACATTTCATTAAAATTAGTTTTTCTGTGATGCGGTAATAGACAGACAGACAAAAATTCTAAAAAGTATAGATTCGGCCTCTGTATCGATAATAAAGTCTATTTCAATAAGATTTTACAAAAAATATTTAATTTACAGATTCGGCTTCGTTACAATTTTATTATATGTATAGATTACGTTTACTATTTACTATCAGGCAGGTTTCTCTCTTCAGAAGCAGAATTCTAGCAATCTGAACTAAGCATTGGTTAAGTAAATCTAAGGTGAAAATTTGAGCTTCCACTCTGAACAGGGATTGATATAAAGATATACATTCATATCGTCCAGCTTTAGAAATATTATGATTTTATGAAGGGAATATTCATCCATTCAAGTTTGTTAGGATGTATGTTTTGATGTTTGTTACTCTTTCACGTCAGAACGGGTGAACGAATTAGGACGATTGGCATAGAGATAGATTATAGTCAGGAATAGCACATAAGTTACTTTTTATCACGAAAAATGTACGGTTTTCGTGGGATAGATTTATTTTTGCCTAGAGACAAATCCGACGCCTAGTGAGGGAGAGTCGCTAGTATTTTTATAAACGAATATTCGTGTGAGTAGCGAATAAATAGAGTAGGCGGGCTTTAAGGTCTAGCCTTCACATCTTTGCTTCTTAAATTTCTACCCACTGTAAAATACTTTTTCAAAGCCTGAGGCGATTTTCTTTTTCTTTAATAATAGTTTTAGAATAAAAACTTTTTAACAAAAAAATATGAAAACATTAATATTGAAATAGTAATAAAATATTTATGATATCTTTGTGATTATTACATTAGGTATTCGATGAATAATATGAGTTTGTGAATAGCTGAAAAGCGATGTACATACACTCGTATTTATATTTTAATAACATAATTATCTACAATGCAATCAAGAAAAAAAATTAGCAACGTGTTCTGGCTCTAAACCGAACCCTAAAGGTTTGGATTGGAATTCGATAAATTATGTCAGATCAAGTCATTTCATGTTAATTATGCCTGAATCAATATAATTGTCTACCTGTATGTGTACCTGATCCTCCTCAATTTTTTTTACAATTAACTAAGGGTATAGAAAAAATGTTGCCGGGCATGAGATAGATAAGTAAGCCTAGCGAGTACGATGCAGGTCTCATTGGAACAGGGGCGAGGCTGTGCGCTTGACCGCGTTGCGACGGCTCGGGCGCGGTGCCTGCTCGTACCTAATAAACACTCGAATAACTCGCCTTCTCACCTTCGCAGGGAATAATTGCAGCATACCATAAAATGCAACGAGAAATGAAAATAATAGTCGTCTCGATAACACTGTTCAGAATTACCTTGCATGGTGTTTTTAATTAGCGACTGGCAAAACTGGATGCTTGCGCTAAGACAGCTTAAACGAGCTACCAGATCGTACTTATTATTATTTTTCCTAATTAACCTTACATTCTAGATCATTACCTATATTTTGGTCTACAACATTTAAACGCTAAAATACATTTTTTAAACTGATTTCAATGAAAATATTATAAGATAGCGACTCTCGCTTCGCCCGGGCGCGTCTCTACACCAACTTTTTTCCAAATTAATTAATCTTTTTATGATTTGTGACAGTATACACATTTTTATCGGAACAAAAAATAGTCAACTAATAACTCGGCATTAATATATCAGTTGCTTCCTACTTGTGAAGAAGTGAATCTGAATATTCAGAATTATGTACTGCATTAGTAAAACCTAAGAATTTGGTTTTAGGTCATCTGAACGCGGTCGGAGCCGCGGGCAATGTTAGTCTTTAATAAATGAAGATACCTACGTCCACATTTAGAAACCAAATTACTACACTCTTCGTGACTGTAGTAATTTTTTGGCACTACGAATGTGCACTGATCCCTGTTTATACAAAAGTTTGTTGATTGCTCCGTCTACGCAGTCGTATATTACAAGATAATTGTATCACATTCGCAGAAAAACTCAATTTATTAAGGTAGTTAGGGGCTGAATAGGTGATAAATGGGGATGCCTTCAGCGCGTAAGTGAAGGCAGCACATGAGCAAACGTAATGAAGGAAAGCACTTAGCCGCGGCCGCGCCTGGTGCGGTGGTGCGACGGCGCGGCGGCCCGCGATTGATTCTGATTCGCTTGATTGTTGCAATTAATCACTCGCTGCATGAGCTTGGCATCTGCCCCACTTCTAATGTTCCGCTTTGAAGTCGCTTCGGACGCACGTTATGTAATCGGTTAGTAAACTATGATGTATCGTCGACATGTGTATTGTGACTTTGTTAAACATCATTGTAGGACAAGCTGTACCCGCGTTGGGACGATATAAATATGGCTTCAGAAACTACACGATTTTCTAATATAGTTAATGATAATAACTAATAACTTGTGTATTTATTTTAATTGTACTGTACTTATTAACATAAGACTTATAAAATTATTGTAACACGCAGCACTACAAAACTAGTAGCGTGTAAAGAAAATCGTAAATTCATTTATTAAATACGAGTATATAAAGTGAATCATGATTGAAGTAAATCGCTTTGATGAAGTGCTTGTCTCTATACTAACATTCATCAGTTATTTAGACGTTTTTTGTTATTTAAAAAAATATAAATTTAGAATGAAGTTTTTCAAATTATAACTTTCATTGCAAAGAGAATTTGCTAAAAGTTTAACTTAAAGCGCGACGAGCGCTTTGCGAGTGATTCTGAAAGGAAGTAGCTTTCGGGCGCGTCTCGGCCTGTCATCATATATACATGTGTCCTAGTTTTTTTTACTACATTCAAAATAAATAAAAGTCAGAAACAACACTTTTAATATTCCTTTCATATTTTCTGTTTTGATAAAACTCTTGAGCTTGTCGGTTCAGCAGCAGCGTGCACGGCAGCAGAGGTCGAGGTCTTGCGCTACAATCCGTATTGAAGCTTACGAATTGAGCTTTTATGTTGAATAATTACCAGTAACAGTTCGAAGAGGGGAATTTGACAATGTCGAGTTATTCGTTTTAAAAATTCGTCTGCAAAAGTGGAAGAGCGCCGCCGATGCTTTAGAAGATAGAGGTAGACTATTACAACGCCCGACATAACAAATATCTCAGGCGTCAGTTTGACGTATGTACTATGTACAGGTACATCGGCTTGAAGTCACGTCCCATATTGTAATCTCCATTTGAGCGCGGCGGCGAGGCACGTCGAGCCACAAAGAAATCAGATAACTGCGCTAAATGTCTTCATATCTATTGAAATAAAGAATCTTACATTTTGTGGAAAATTACATTTAAATGTTTTGTCTCTGTAATATATATATATATTTGTTATATATATATATATATATATATATATATATATAATGAATATATATTTCATTTTTTTAAGATAATAGCACTGCCCAAGGCTCCGCCCGCGTTCAGATGACCAAAAACCAAATCTTAGATTTTACATATTAGTATAGTCTTACATTGCAGTTTTTGTATTTTTTCTCAGAAATGAGATATTTTCCCGCGGTAAAAAGTATCCTCTATGTTGACCCGGATAACCAGCTATTACCATACCAAATTTTATCAAAATCCCTCCAGTGGTTTTACCGCGTGATGCGGTAATAGACAGACAGACAGACAAAAATTCTACAAACTATTGATTCGGCCTTTGTATCGATAATAATGCTTATTTCAATAAGATTCACCAAAAAATATTTAATGTACAGATTCCGCTTAGTTACAATTTAATTATTCATAGTCACAGATTAATAATCTCCAACAATTTACAATGAGATACTTAATTTTGTATGCAGACGCGGGAAAATATTACTATTTCAAAATATCGAAGAAGACTAGTAGGTACTTGCCTCTTCGGGAATTCGATTTTTATTTCCGTCAAACCTGCGAAGGCAGCATAAAGCTTAAAGATACCATCGAAATGACCATCAATTAGATACCACAGACTTTTTTTAAATCGAGACAAGCAATATTTTAATATTATACAATATAGTAGGTGTAACCCGACGTTTCCCGCGTGATGAACACCTTGTTGCTCTATTCGCCTACAGCTTGCTAGATTGGTCACGTTTATGGTTACTGCTTCACTCTTTACGTTATAATGTGATGTTAATTAGCCTTTAACCTTCCAGCTATGAAAAGCAAAGAAAATTTTCAAACTGATACTTGTAGGTATCTATTTGCAATACTTTTATTAACATATAATAATATGTAAAATATAATCTGCTATAAATTTACATATTATTTCATTTTGTCAGTTCTATTTATTAAGGCATAATAGCATTTTTCATACTTTTATTATTGCGTTTCGCATTGTAATGTAAAACATACGGCAAAAAGGTAATAGTTAACGTGGTTTGATATTTATGAAATAAGTGATCGAGTAAAGAATTCCCTTCTCTCATGAGTGTTTATTTGTTAATCGAGTGGAGAGTGGAAAGCGAGAGGCGCGATCGTGCAGCGATTATCGTAAGTGAGGCGTTCGCGGCGAGCGCCTGAGTGGGAGCCGATTCTGAACTTTCTTTCACTTGAACTCGAGCTGAGCTAATTGCTGTTATGTAAGAGCGTATCTCTTAAACACACAGATTGCATTCAAAAGTACTTTGTCATTATTATTTAATATATTTACAGGAAACGATACTGGACTTTCTCATCTATGTATACATAAATTCTAACTAAGCCGAATTTGTACATTAAATATTTTTTGGAAAATCTTATTGAAATAGACATTATTATCGATACAGAGGCCAAATCTACTTATAGTTTTTAGACTTTTTGTCTGTCTGTCTGTCTGTCTGTCTGTCTGTCTGTCTGTCTGTCTGTCTGTCTGTCTGTCTGTCTGTCTGTCTGTCTGTCTGTCTGTCTGTCTGTCTGTCTGTCTGTCTGTCTGTCTGTCTGTCTGTCTGTCTGTCTGTCTGTCTGTCTGTCTGTCTGTCTGTCTGTCTGTCTGTCTGTCTGTCTGTCTGTCTGTCTGTCTGTCTGTCTGTCTGTCTGTCTGTCTGTCTGTCTGTCTGTCTGTCTGTCTGTCTGTCTGTCTGTCTGTCTGTCTGTCTGTCTGTCTGTCTGTCTGTCTGTCTGTCTGTCTGTCTGTCTGTCTGTCTGTCTGTCTGTCTGTCTGTCTGTCTGTCTGTCTGTCTGTCTGTCTGTCTGTCTGTCTGTCTGTCTGTCTGTCTGTCTGTCTGTCTGTCTGTCTGTCTGTCTGTCTGTCTGTCTGTCTGTCTGTCTGTCTGTCTGTCTGTCTGTCTGTCTGTCTGTCTGTCTGTCTGTCTGTCTGTCTGTCTGTCTGTCTGTCTGTCTGTCTGTCTGTCTGTCTGTCTGTCTGTCTGTCTGTCTGTCTGTCTGTCTGTCTGTCTGTCTGTCTGTCTGTCTGTCTGTCTGTCTGTCTGTCTGTCTGTCTGTCTGTCTGTCTGTCTGTCAGTCTGTCTGTCTGTCTGTCTGTCTGTCTGTCTGTCTGTCTGTCTGTCTGTCTGTCTGTCTGTCTGTCTGTCTGTCTGTCTGTCTGTCTGTCTGTCTGTCTGTCTGTCTGTCTGTCTGTCTGTCTGTCTGTCTGTCTGTCTGTCTGTCTGTCTGTCTGTCTGTCTGTCTGTCTGTCTGTCTGTCTGTCTGTCTGTCTGTCTGTCTGTCTGTCTGTCTGTCTGTCTGTCTGTTACCGCATCACAGAAAAGCCACTGGAGGGATTTTGATGAAATTTGGTATGGTGATAGCTGGTTATCCGGGTCAACATATAGTATACTTTTTACCGCGGGAAAATATCTCATTTCTGAGAAAAAATACAAAAACTGTAATGTAAGAATATAATAATATGTAAAACCTAAGAATTTCTCTTTAAGGATTAATTGCATTTTTTTCATCTGAACGCGGGCGGAGCCGCGGGGAATGCTAGGAACTTATAATTTTTGATTATTTTAAAACGAACAAATGTTAAACGAAGCTGCATACATGCATATTTACATATTTTATTGCTAAAACTATAAATCACTTTTTATGTATTTTAAAAGAAAATTGTACCATATTAATTATTATGTGTCCAAATTATGTTTGTAATAATCATAGTTTGTACACATTTTTGTTACAGATTGGAACGTGAATCTTATGGAGTTTCAGCAATAGGATGAAAAAGGATGTACAAGTGAAAAGAGACGGAAATAGGATTTGTGTGGTAAACGTATTTCTAAGAAACTAAAAATAGGACGAAAAAGGTTAAAACAGAAAAGAAATGTTTCTAGCATGTATCTAAATAGAAATAGTATCTAAGTTAAAATAAAGAGGAAAGATTTTTTGTTTATTTGTTTCGTTTGTTTGTACCGAATAAGCTCCGAAACTACTGAACTGATTTAGATGAAATTTAGTAAGAAGATAATTTAAATTTAAATACCCTAAGAAGGACATAGAATAGTTTTTTATCCCGGAAATCATCCCTTAAGGGGGTGGAAATGAGGATGAAAGTTTGTATGTGGAAGCAACCCAGGGACGAACCCGAGCGAAGCGAGGGCAATTCGCTAGTCATAAAATATTATAGCAAAATTAACTGAGTATTATAGTTTTCTGAGATAAACAATACAAGGGATTTTATTTGCTCTTATCTGTTTAAGTGCTCTTTCGCGCATTTTAAGTGGATTGACTTTTGAAGTAGAGGCCTTAAGTTCCCATACGAGATGAAAGATGTTAATATCTTTATGATTTAATATTTTATTTTATGATGTGAAACGAAACGACACATTTAATGTTCTTTGAAATTGTTTCCACTTATGTTCTATTGCACACACTCGCATGACCGCGGCATTCAATAATGCCGAAATATCGGAGATCGGAAACAACGTCAAAAAATATCTAAAGTGTCAATATCATAGAACTTATTTCAGTGAAATGAAAGTGTAAAATATTCCATATTTATTATTATGAAGATATCTCGAACATTCTCAAATCAGCTGCCCGCAACCTGCGGCCACGGGAAGCGCTTTTCTCACGGTAAGAGCACTGTGGTTAGAGCAGTTCTGTACTTGCTTTCTACTGCAATCGTGATCGATGGCGCCGGTGATTGATGGCTTGTATCCCCCACGACCCACCTCTAATGCATTACGCTGATGGTGTCCATTACACGAACTCGATCTTCGCGTCAGTATATTTAATTTAAATGAGTCATCTCTTCGATTACACTGTCATCATTAGAACTTATTATTTATATTGAACTTTATATTGTTCAATTAATTTACCATCCATACATACAAAGTGTAAGAAATAAATTACTGTTAAAAAATCAAGTATGTTTTGTTTTTCATAAACCAATTATTTCGACCTGCGGATGTTTATACTGCTTATATACATAGGTATATAGGTATATTCTTGTAAGCGGTTTTTTTACTTTGTTGTTAAACTAAAGAGGTAAATTATGGAGGTATTTATTTTATGGTCATTAAATTGCCATAAGCAATCGTTGATTACTCAAATGAACATATTATGACTTGCACAAAAATACGTGACAGAAATAATAGTGTTTGTAAGTAAATAATAAATAGAATAACTGAAGTAGGTAATATACTTCGGAGGTCGGAGTACTTTGCCGTACTACCAAGCCAATGTTAAACAATAGTGAATGCTAATCAGAACAAGACGTCAAAGCTCGCTGATGGCGCGCTGCCAGACTTCTAAGAAACAACTAAAACGAAAGGGGCCCACCACATGTTACAGTGCGCTTTTAATTAGCAGCTCCAATAACTTCTCGCCACATTTTAAATAACTTAACCAAGGTGATAATTTGAATATTTTTGCAAGTTCGAGTATTAGTGATATTTTGATATGAAATATCTATTGGTGCGCCTTGGCAGTAATACCGACGCGTGGTGTGACGGCAAACGGTGGCGTGACGCTGTCATGCCATTATGCCACTTCTACGCCACCGCTCTCGACTCCCTTGTGTGTGCGCCCGCGTATACTATATAAAGAATACCTACACGCTCCGTTGTAAAACAGTATTTTATCAGTCGTATTAAAAATAAATATTTTCTATTCTATTTATGAATATACTCTTATATTCTGTAATTATTATTTTAATTTAAATAGTAAAAAAAAAGATTTTATTAAGGAAACTCTATTTTATCCTTTATTTTACTCCATATTTCGATATAGATTCTTATTAATTATGAATTCTAATATTTTTTTTGAGGTAGTAACATTTTTTTGCAATATTATCTCTAAAAAATAATATTTCAATCTTTAAACATTAAGTGTGTAAGCTGCGACCTAAAATATTTGTACAAAATATGCTCGTCCTCATAGTTAGGTATCTAATTTGCTGTGATTACGTCGTAATTTATTGTTTTCAGAGAATAAATAAAGTATTTGCTATTAAATTTTAGTGAAAATTAATCAGCTTGATTTATACTACAATTTATTTGACAGTAGTGCAAAATATTTCTTCTTCTTGATATATTACAATGTACATTGAGGAAACGAGAGCAGAACTAAATCTGTAATACATTGCTTTTGAAGTGGTGATGTATGAGCGGAAGGCAGGTCATGCCTGTCGTCCTCCTAGACCGTAGGCATTAGCAAGCCTGGCCCTGCGCCCGCGCCGTGCGCCAGGGTTCGACGATCGCGCTAGATAAGTGAAACCGATGACGTAATATCGCTAATTTATTACCTACTTGCTTCTTCCACGCACACCACACTCGAGCTAAATTATATCGTCGATCTGCCAATTATCGCTAGACACATAAATGACATGAAAACGGTCTTCAAACGAGAAGTAAATGATTCTCATAAACAAATAAATATTCAATGCTTCCTTATTTGTTTTAAACTCTGTGTTATGGTGTTGTTAGTTGTATGTACGAGTAGGTATGACTACAGTAGGTACTCGCAGATACAACAATCAATGTAAATTCGTTATAAAGACTAATAAATTAAATAATGATTTGTTGGAATTTATTGAGTTTTATTATATACCACTCGAAAATAACTGTTATTAAATTATATGTAAATAATAATTTCGGTTTAAAGAACTTTATTTCTCATTACAAGCTTTATTTCTCATTCTCTTAAAGATATAAGAAATTATGACAGTTGATCAGTAGAACTGGGAGCGTTAGTTACAAAGAATATATTTAGGTATATATAACCTAGACTTAAAGCTATTGAAAGTTTTACAATTTTTGATTTCTTTTGGTAAACTATTATAGTTTTAAATAATAATTTCAAATAGATAATGGGTTAAAGTTTCTTGTCTTACGTGAGTTATAAATTATGTTAAACAAATTATGCTGAGATGATGTTATGGAAAGTGAGCTGTTATCTTATCCATACAGTCGTCTAATGAAGGCGTAGTCTTTAAACTGGGCAATCGTGAGAGACGTGTACGGTGTAGGGGGTGACGCGGAAGAGTTGCACCCGACTGCCATACGATCTTTTATATGACAGTTGGGAGACAGCTGTAGGGTAAAACTTTAATCTGCCACGAGATGTTATTACGATACTTTTTAACTTGGAAACCGTTCACCACGAAAATTGGTATTTCTTGACAAGACTTGCTGTTGACAGCATTTTCGTTATATGGCGAGCACCTACTGAATGGATTTTAATACTGTGATCATTGATATACAAAAACTCAAAAAGAACCATTCGAAATTGAATTCCACTTTATTCAAATCTTTTTGTTTATTGCTTTTCAGGCATGACAATTATTTTAAATGACAAATATAAATGCACGTTGTTGTGTTTAAAAACGTTTTTCATGTGGTGTGCGCAGGTTCGGTAATTAGAACTTTTGATTTTTTAATTTCATTTTTTGGTTTGTCTTAACGAACCATGTCGACATCAATTTTTGAAGAGAAATTTGGTCGGAATGTGTATCTATGTTTTTATATATCAATGACTGTGATATACCTAAGTAACTGATGGTGGTAGCCCTCCGGCGCGCACATGGCCCGCCGCCGGCGCCATGTGCACTCGCACTTACAGAGCAATTCGTTTATCTCGGCTGCTAACAAGCTGTTATTGCATGTCATTTATTACGATGCATATTAAGTTGCGTGTTCTCGTTCATTTCTGTTGCTCTACATTTGTTTCGTTTTGGAACACTTTGGTTATGTTTTCTTTGCTAAGTGTAAATAACGGACGATTCTATTTTAGCTTTCAGTAGTATTACGATAAATGCCTACAGTTACAATTTAGAATAAATTTAGATGTATGCTATAATAACGACCTTCGTGATCTTTTTTTAACTTATTGTATACTAGCATTGCCCGCGGCTCCACCCGCGTTCAGATTACCAAAAAACAAATTCTTAGGTTTTACATATTAGTATACTCTTACATTGCTTTACTTTTTGTATTTTTTTGTCAGAAATGAGACATTTTGCTGCGATAAAAAGTATCCTATATGTTGAGCCGGACAACCAGCTATCACCATACCAAATTTCATCGAAATCCCTCTAGTGGTTTTCTCGTGATGCGGTAACAGACAGACAGACAGACAGACAGACAGACAGACAGACAGACAGACAGACAGACAGACAGACAGACAGACAGACAGACAGACAGACAGACAGACAGACAGACAGACAGACAGACAGACAGACAGACAGACAGACAGACAGACAGACAGACAGACAGACAGACAGACAGACAGACAGACAGACAGACAGACAGACAGACAGACAGACAGACAGACAGACAGACAGACAGACAGACAGACAGACAGACAGACAGACAGACAGACAGACAGACAGACAGACAGACAGACAGACAGACAGACAGACAGACAGACAGACAGACAGACAGACAGACAGACAGACAGACAGACAGACAGACAGACAGACAGACAGACAGACAGACAGACAGACAGACAGACAGACAGACAGACAGACAGACAGACAGACAGACAGACAGACAGACAGACAGACAGACAGACAGACAGACAGACAGACAGACAGACAGACAGACAGACAACAGACAGACAGACAGACAGACAGACAGACAGACAGACAGACAGACAGACAGACAGACAGACAGACAGACAGACAGACAGACAGACAGACAGACAGACAGACAGACAGACAGACAGACAGACAGACAGACAGACAGACAGACAGACAGACAGACAGACAGACAGACAGACAGACAGACAGACAGACAGACAGACAGACAGACAGACAGACAGACAGACAGACAGACAGACAGACAGACAGGCACAGGCACAGGCAGGCAGCAGGCAGGCAGGCAGGCAGGCAGGCAGGCAGGCAGGCAGGCAGGCAGGCAGGCAGGCAGGCAGGCAGGCAGGCAGGCAGGCAGGCAGGCAGGCAGGCAGGCAGGCAGCAGGCAGGCAGCAGGCAGGCAGGCAGGCAGGCAGGCAGGCAGGCAGGCAGGCAGGCAGGCAGGCAGGCAGGCAGGCAGGCAGGCAGGCAGGCAGGCAGGCAGGCAGGCAGGCAGGCAGGCAGGCAGGCAGGCAGGCAGGCAGGCAGGCAGGCAGGCAGGCAGGCAGGCAGGCAGGCAGGCAGGCAGGCAGGCAGGCAGGCAGGCAGGCAGGCAGGCAGGCAGGCAGGCAGGCAGGCAGGCAGGCAGGCAGGCAGGCAGGCAGGCAGGCAGGCAGGCAGGCAGGCAGGCAGGCAGGCAGGCAGGCAGGCAGGCACGCAGGCAGGCAGGCAGGCAGGCAGGCAGGCAGGCAGGCAGGCAGGCAGGCAGGCAGGCAGGCAGGCAGGCAGGCAGGCAGGCAGGCAGGCAGGCAGGCAGGCAGGCAGGCAGGCAGGCAGGCAGGCAGGCAGGCAGGCAGGCAGGCAGGCAGGCAGGCAGGCAGGCAGGCAGGCAGGCAGGCAGGCAGGCAGGCAGCAGGCAGGCAGGCAGGCAGGCAGGCAGGCAGGCAGGCAGGCAGGCAGGCAGGCAGGCAGGCAGGCAGGCAGGCAGGCAGGCAGGCAGGCAGGCAGGCAGGCAGGCAGGCAGGCAGGCAGGCAGGCAGGCAGGCAGGCAGGCAGGCAGGCAGGCAGGCAGGCAGGCAGGCAGGCAGGCAGGCAGGCAGGCAGGCAGGGCAGGCAGGCAGGCAGGCAGGCAGGCAGGCAGGCAGGCAGGCAGGCAGGCAGGCAGCAGGCAGGCAGGCAGGCAGGCAGGCAGGCAGGCAGGCAGGCAGGCAGGCAGGCAGGCAGGCAGGCAGGCAGGCAGGCAGGCAGGCAGGCAGGCAGGCAGGCAGGCAGGCAGGCAGGCAGGCAGGCAGGCAGGCAGGCAGGCAGGCAGGCAGGCAGGCAGGCAGGCAGGCAGGCAGGCAGGCAGGCAGGCAGGCAGGCAGGCAGGCAGGCAGGCAGGCAGGCAGGCAGGCAGGCAGGCAGGCAGGCAGGCAGGCAGGCAGGCAGGCAGGCAGGCAGGCAGGCAGGCAGCAGGCAGGCAGGCAGGCAGGCAGGCAGGCAGGCAGGCAGGCAGGCAGGCAGGCAGGCAGGCAGGCAGGCAGGCAGGCAGGCAGGCAGGCAGGCAGGCAGGCAGGCAGGCAGGCAGGCAGGCAGGCAGGCAGGCAGGCAGGCAGGCAGGCAGGCAGGCAGGCAGGCGGGAGGCAGGCAGGCAGGCAGGCAGGCAGGCAGGCAGGCAGGCAGGCAGGCAGGCAGGCAGGCAGGCAGGCAGGCAGGCAGGCAGGCAGGCAGGCAGGCAGGCAGGCAGGCAGGGCAGGCAGGCAGGCAGGCAGGCAGGCAGGCAGGCAGGCAGGCAGGCAGGCAGGCAGGCAGGCAGGCAGGCAGGCAGGCAGGCAGGCAGGCAGGCAGGCAGGCAGGCAGGCAGGCAGGCAGGCAGGCAGGCAGGCAGGCAGGCAGGCAGGCAGGCAGGCAGGCAGGCAGGCAGGCAGGCAGGCAGGCAGGCAGGCAGGCAGGCAGGGCAGGCAGGCAGGCAGGCAGGCAGGCAGGCAGGCAGGCAGGCAGGCAGGCAGGCAGGCAGGCAGGCAGGCAGGCAGGCAGGCAGGCAGGCAGGCAGGCAGGCAGGCAGGCAGGCAGGCAGGCAGGCAGGCAGGCAGGCAGGCAGGCAGGCAGGCAGGCAGGCAGGCAGGCAGGCAGGCAGGCAGGCAGGCAGGCAGAGGCAGGCAGGCAGGCAGGCAGGCAGGCAGGCAGGCAGGCAGGCAGGCAGGCAGGCAGGCAGGCAGGCAGGCAGGCAGGCAGGCAGGCAGGCAGGCAGGCAGGCAGGCAGGCAGGCAGGCAGGCAGGCAGGCAGGCAGGCAGGCAGGCAGGCAGGCAGGCAGGCAGGCAGGCAGGCAGGCAGGCAGGCAGGCAGGCAGGCAGGCAGGCAGGCAGGCAGGCAGGCAGGCAGGCAGGCAGGCAGGCAGGCAGGCAGGCAGGCAGGCAGGCAGGCAGGCAGGCAGGCAGGCAGGCAGGCAGGCAGGCAGGCAGGCAGGCAGGCAGGCAGGCAGGCAGGCAGGCAGGCAGGCAGGCAGGCAGGCAGGCAGGCAGGCAGGCAGGCAGGCAGCAGGCAGGCAGGCAGGCAGGCAGGCAGGCAGGCAGGCAGGCAGGCAGGCAGGCAGGCAGGCAGGCAGGCAGGCAGGCAGGCAGGCAGGCAGGCAGGCAGGCAGGCAGGCAGGCAGGCAGGCAGGCAGGCAGGCAGGCAGGCAGGCAGGCAGGCAGGCAGGCAGGCAGGCAGGCAGGCAGGCAGGCGCAGGCAGGCAGGCAGGCAGGCAGGCAGGCAGGCAGGCAGGCAGGCAGGCAGGCAGGCAGGCAGGCAGGCAGGCAGGCAGGCAGGCAGGCAGGCAGGCAGGCAGGCAGGCAGGCAGGCAGGCA
The DNA here is from genome assembly GCA_921882275.1 of Brenthis ino. Classification (NCBI taxonomy): domain Eukaryota; kingdom Metazoa; phylum Arthropoda; class Insecta; order Lepidoptera; family Nymphalidae; genus Brenthis; species Brenthis ino. The sequence goes on from OV170233.1 coordinate 8,970,773, forward strand.
GGCAGGCAGGCAGGCAGGCAGGCAGGCAGGCAGGCAGGCAGGCAGGCAGGCAGGCAGGCAGGCAGGCAGGCAGGCAGGCAGGCAGGCAGGCAGGCAGGCAGGCAGGCAGGCAGGCAGGCAGGCAGGCAGGCAGGCAGGCAGGCAGGCAGGCAGGCAGGCAGGCAGGCAGGCAGGCAGGCAGGCAGGCAGGCAGGCAGGCAGGCAGGCAGGCAGGCAGGCAGGCAGGCAGGCAGGCAGGCAGGCAGTCAGGCAGGCAGGCAGGCAGGCAGGCAGGCAGGCAGGCAGGCAGGCAGGCAGGCAGGCAGGCAGGCAGGCAGGCAGGCAGGCAGGCAGGCAGGCAGGCAGGCAGGCAGGCAGGCAGGCAGGCAGGCAGGCAGGCAGGCAGGCAGGCAGGCAGGCAGGCAGGCAGGCAGGCAGGCAGGCAGGCAGGCAGGCAGGCAGGCAGGCAGGCAGGCAGGCAGGCAGGCAGGCAGGCAGGCAGGCAGGCAGGCAGGCAGGCAGGCAGGCAGGCAGGCAGGCAGGCAGGCAGGCAGGCAGGCAGGCAGGCAGGCAGGCAGGCAGGCAGGCAGGCAGGCAGGCAGGCAGGCAGGCAGGCAGGCAGGCAGGCAGGCAGGCAGGCAGGCAGGCAGGCAGGCAGGCAGGCAGGCAGGCAGGCAGGCAGGCAGGCAGGCAGGCAGGCAGGCAGGCAGGCAGGCAGGCAGGCAGGCAGGCAGGCAGGCAGGCAGGCAGGCAGGCAGGCAGGCAGGCAGGCAGGCAGGCAGGCAGGCAGGCAGGCAGGCAGGCAGGCAGGCAGGCAGGCAGGCAGGCAGGCAGGCAGGCAGGCAGGCAGGCAGGCAGGCAGGCAGGCAGGCAGCAGGCAGGCAGGCAGGCAGGCAGGCAGGCAGGCAGGCAGGCAGGCAGGCAGGCAGGCAGGCAGGCAGGCAGGCAGGCAGGCAGGCAGGCAGGCAGGCAGGCAGGCAGGCAGGCAGGCAGGCAGGCAGGCAGGCAGGCAGGCAGGCAGGCAGGCAGGCAGGCAGGCAGGCAGGCAGGCAGGCAGGCAGGCAGGCAGGCAGGCAGGCAGGCAGGCAGGCAGGCAGGCAGGCAGGCAGGCAGCAGGCAGGCAGGCAGGCAGGCAGGCAGGCAGGCAGGCAGGCAGGCAGGCAGGCAGGCAGGCAGGCAGGCAGGCAGGCAGGCAGGCAGGCAGGCAGGCAGGCAGGCAGGCAGGCAGGCAGGCAGGCAGGGCAGGCAGGCAGGCAGGCAGGCAGGCAGGCAGGCAGGCAGGCAGGCAGGCAGGGCAGGCAGGCAGGCAGGCGGCAGGCAGGCAGGCAGGCAGGCAGGCAGGCAGGCAGGCAGGCAGGCAGGCAGGCAGGCAGGCAGGCAGGCAGGCAGGCAGGCAGGCAGGCAGGCAGGCAGGCAGGCAGGCAGGCAGGCAGGCAGGCAGGCAGGCAGGCAGGCAGGCAGGCAGGCAGGCAGGCAGGCAGGCAGGCAGGCAGGCAGGCAGGCAGGCAGGCAGGCAGGCAGGCAGGCAGGCAGGCAGGCAGGCAGGCAGGCAGGCAGGCAGGCAGGCAGGCAGGCAGGCAGGCAGGCAGGCAGGCAGGCAGGCAGGCAGGCAGGCAGGCAGGCAGGCAGGCAGGCAGGCAGGCAGGCAGGCAGGCAGGCAGGCAGGCAGGCAGGCAGGCAGGCAGGCAGGCAGGCAGGCAGGCAGGCAGGCAGGCAGGCAGGCAGGCAGGCAGGCAGGCAGGCAGGCAGGCAGGCAGGCAGGCAGGCAGGCAGGCAGGCAGGCAGGCAGGCAGGCAGGCAGGCAGGCAGGCAGGCAGGCAGGCAGGCAGGCAGGCAGGCAGGCAGGCAGGCAGGCAGGCAGGCAGGCAGGCAGGCAGGCAGGCAGGCAGGCAGGCAGGCAGGCAGGCAGGCAGGCAGGCAGGCAGGCAGGCAGGCAGGCAGGCAGGCAGGCAGGCAGGCAGGCAGGCAGGCAGGCAGGCAGGCAGGCAGGCAGGCAGGCAGGCAGGCAGGCAGGCAGGCAGGCAGGCAGGCAGGCAGGCAGGCAGGCAGGCAGGCAGGCAGGCAGGCAGGCAGGCAGGCAGGCAGGCAGGCAGGCAGGCAGGCAGGCAGGCAGGCAGGCAGGCAGGCAGGCAGGCAGGCAGGCAGGCAGGCAGGCAGGCAGGCAGGCAGGCAGGCAGGCAGGCAGGCAGGCAGGCAGGCAGGCAGATAGACAGACAGAAAGACAGACAAAAAATCTAAAAACTATAGATTCGGCCTTTGTATCGATAATAATGTATATTTCAATAAGATTTTCCAAAAAATGTTTAATGTACAGATTCGGCTTAGTTACAATTTTATTATAAGTATGTATAGATTTTTTCATATTGTAGTTGTATTACGCAGATTGAACTACGTGCGGTCTCCGCGCCAAAAACAGTAAGTGTCATGTTGTTTTAGCTTTTTCGATGAGGTTCGCTGACTCGCACTTGTCATTATTTTTTTATATGAAGCGTATAAACACAGCGTAACTAGCATGGAAATAAAACCGTTAGAGTGAAGTACGAGAATGATCTATGATAACGCATAATTTATCTAAGTAGCTGCAGTTCCAGGGTAATAAAAACTATTCGATCCTTATAAGCGGTCGAGGCGGCGCGCACCGGCCCGTGGTTATGCAGTGGTTGCCATGCATAGATGCGATTCGTTTTTTCCTCCATCAGATTCCGTTGACCATATCGAGCTTATGGTGGTTTGCTAGCTTCACTACTTTGTTATGTAAAAATATTTTACAATTTACGATACGTTTATTTTAAACATTAGAAGACTTATGTGACTCTGAGTTTAAGCCTAAAACGATATATTTTGTACCTCACATTCATTTAAAAAAATTAATTAAAGAAAATTAAACATACTTAAAAAAATAACTAAAAAGTAAAACATAACTGAACGGGGCTTTTCATTTACGTTAGATAACTAATCAGATATTTTCGAATTCAGTGCCAGCCGATGCAAAGCAAAGCAAGTCTATTTCGATATACATATATAAATATATCACAAATTGACGTTTAATATTTTAACTATAATTAGAGTTCATACCTTTTTATATTTACCTATGAGATATTCATATCTTAAAACATTGTCGGTTATTTAGCTTTTTGCTTGAAAACCTTAATAGATTGTTATAATATGTGAATATTTTGCAGTTTATTTGCAGTTATATACATACAAACAAACGTGTCGAATTAATAACCTCCTTTTTTGAAGTCGGATAAAAAGTAGGAAATATTTGTTATATACGCGAAAACCGTACGTTTGCGAGCTGCAGGTGGTTTCCGCGAAAGGTTATGCAATGTAATCCTTATTTAGTTAAGCCTGCGCTATGCGGAAGTGCCGACGCTGCGTGCCACAGACACGTAGCTCCTTAACCTCTCACGATTTAAATAGAAACAAGCGTCTATGTTTATGGTGTCCAATGTTGGGCCCAATGGCTGTAAAGTACTTAGAACAACAGTCTTGCTTTTGTCTGTCTGTTCTCTGTCTGTCTGTTGTTTGTGTTGTTTAAATAAAAATTAGTTAAAAGTTTATATTCTATACTATAGAATAGAATCTATAGTATATATTCAACGTTGTTTTAAACTGCCTGTTTCGCTTACTGACTGGAATGTTCAGTGATCCGCGTGAACTATAGATAAAAAGTGAGTGGATTTTGTTGTAAGCTTATTGTTAGAGCTTTTAAAAATTATTTTTTAAATATTTACTCTCTACAGAGGGTCTTATTGATTTCTATATTATTGTATTTTTCGAAACACACAAGTATTTAGTAATGGATAAAAAATATACAAGTGGTTAACAATAACTGCTCGTACCGTTGATCTTCTATCTCTAAAGGGGCATCTAGTAACGTGAGACAATTTTAGCGACTTTTCGATGCCCCATTCCCCCATGGTAAGATTTCGTGAGATTTTGCAGGACCCCCCTCCCCCCTCCCCTTATCTTACGTGAGATTTTTTTTTATGTGGAGAAAATAAAATTAATAACAAAACAATGGTTGTAATAAGTTATACAGTATTTTTAGTGAAAATTGTGAGTGCGTATATTTATTACAAAAGGTTGTGGCATTATTTTTTTATGAATGATCTTCCCATCGCGCCATATATGAAAAAGAAATATTCACCCCAAATAATTTATTTACTATTAATAAATATTTATTAATAGTTACCGATTATTTATTGAATGTTAAGAAATATTCGTTTATATTTATTTCTCTTAATTGTTCCCAAAAAAATGAGTTTATTAATAGTTAATAAATTCTTCTATCATGCATAATTAAACCGCATTGAATATTATTATATATGATTTAGCCATATTTTAATGGAGAAACATTTTTTACTCAATTTAAACCAGTCTTCTCGCAATTTTACTCTGTTTCTTGCGGAAAAACAATTACGTGATATTTGCCGAGACCACCCCCTCCCCCACGTGAGATTGAGTGAGGTTTTGCTCGACCCCCCTCCTCTCCCCTCTCTAAATGCTTCACGTAATTAATGGATGCCCCAAAAGGAGTGGTTAAAAAAAATTAACTTCACAATTTAATTACACATATATGTAATTTATTTATTTATAGATTTAAGCGCTATTTTATTATGTAACCTGGATAAAGATTATGTAGCCTAGGTATATCTCATCATCAGTATCAGAGCATAAATGATTTCTTTGAAAAATACACATTGATCTGCGTGATAGAATAACAAATTGACAAACACTCATTTAAGGATAGTATATTCATTTGTTTAAAGAGAGGACAATAGGCCTCGGATGATCGGGCCGCTATCAGCAGTGCGGCGCCCGGCGGCGCATCAATTATATGTATCTACAAAGGCGGCGGCGTCGTCGCTGTCAGAGATCATGCATAAAGGATAGCGGGGTCGTTTCAACGCTTTGATAATATCTTTTTACTTTTTAATCCTTATTACTATTATAAATGCTAACATATGTGTGTTTGTTTGTCTGTCTTTCCCAAATGTTTTAAGTCTCCCTAATAAGAAAAGTAACTTTGTGTACCGCTCCATGCTTGCATGCATGTTGGGATCACAGTCTGTTGCAAAATGTTTTGTGTACAAGAATATTTTTGATTTTCGCAAGAGTGTGACACTCATTAACATTTTGATATTCTAGTTTTTAAACAAAGATTTTGATCCCGCTGAGAATCTATCGTCATTATTTGTTTAAATATCAATAAAGCAGTATTACACAGCATTGAATAAAAAGAATCATTATTAGATATGTATAGTTACTGTTTTTTATAGTAAACCAGCCCGTCTATATTTTTAAGTAACTAGTGCTTTACAATCACTGCGGCAGAGCAAAATAATGAAAGTAAAGCTATTTCTATATTGATTTACTATTAAAATTTAACACAGAAAAATTTGAAACCATTTTTTTCGTTCGTCCAGTTTTTGGTTTCGTCCCTAACCGTCAAGTGTGGAGCCGGCTTAATGACGCGATAAGGGCGCTCCGTGAAATCCATCACGGTATAAATAGCATTAAATACTGTCACAATTATCAACTCCTTATCTGAATTACGTTCACTCATCAGCCCTTGTGCTGGCTTGAGTTAAGACTTGAGTCACCAATATTGAGTCATCATTATGTTTCAAGAGTCCTATATAATATGTTTCTCTAGGCGGTATAAATAAATAATAAATAAATAAATATGTAGGGACATTAACACACATCACCATCTAGTTCCATGGTAAGCGACGAGGCTTGTGTTATGGATACCAGACAGTTGATACACTACACATATATAACTTTAAATATATACATATTATAAATATAAACACCCATGACTAGAGTACAAACATTCGTGCTCACCACACAAATGAATGCCCCTCGCGGGACTCGAGCCCGCGACCGCTGACATAGCAAGTAGGGTCACTACAAACTGAGCCAAACGTGTCGTACAGTTTAGATAACTATAAATATTAAAACTTTAATATTATTAATAACCACTATACACACGTTACTAAAACAATAAAGCGATAGAGCTTTCGCAGCATCGCCGACTACAGTCCTTTTTATTTTTTTAAATATTGTAAGGTAATTTGATGCCATTTTTGTTTTTTTTGAATTCATTTTGTTATTTTGTGGGTAGGCTGTCTGTAACAACTACATAATGCCTTTGAGACACCTTAAATCTTAGTCTCTCCCGGCACCATGATTGTCGGGATCCAAAAGTCAAAATAAATCCGCGAAGAAATCCGAAAAGATAGTTTTATTTAAAACATAAAATTATTAATTAATAATGAGAGAGTTGTGAGAACACGCAGCTTGCGAGCATCTTTGTGCACCTACTCGTACTCGCCATCACACGCACGTCCGGTGCGTGCCGGTGATTGGAAAGAAACTCAATTTGTAAAAGTTATATTGGTATCATTAAGGTCTCGACAAAAACATGTTACTTACGAGCTTATAATTCATTTTATTTTATTTTACATAAAAAATAATATAGTAAAAGTTAAATATTAGGGTTAAAGAAAGGGTAGAAGTTCGAAGAGTGTAAGTGGAATTTGAACACTCATTACTTATGTGTATCTGTTCATTAAATAAAGTTCACAATTTGCGAATACATACATAAATAAGCTTAAACCCTGTATATATATTAAATATATCGTTTTTGAAGTGTGTAAATTGATTCAATTCGTTAAGAAACTTAAGAACCCCGTCCACTTTACATTTGTGTGATGTGACTTTAATTTTGTATTTTTAACGTATTATTTTTTAGTATTACGTATTAATTTTTTATGTATTAAGTTACACAGTCAGGATCAGGGTTGAGGGTAGGTCATGTCGCGTGCGGCGCATTCCGCGAATGTTTCACATCGTTTAAGGATACCTGGTCATAAGGGCAAGGTGGCGAAGTAGTGTTAGTTGTTACAAACAAATATTTCTTTAGTCCCTTAAAGTTTATAATGTTGATTCAAGAGATCTTTGTGTTGTATGTGTTAAAAAGACTCTATTGTAAATTAATGTGTAATATCTTTTTATATGTAACACGATTTTTCAGGGATCGTAGCCAAGTAAAATTTTAGAACAGAATACTCGTATTTATCTGTATCATTAACATAATATGTTGAAAGCAATATAGCAAGAAATCATAGTAAAACAAGAATTTACCAAACCTTAGATTAGTTAAGGAGAAGAAGTTTAAGAAGCAATTGAATGCTATCTTTAATTTTAATGACTATTATGTATTATGCCAATATGAATACAATAATTGTATGACTAAAAATTCAATAAAATGGAAAGTAAGCGTGTAAGCGCTTACTTGAACGTTATATCTACAAGTAGAACTCAAATTGACCGAAGACAAGCTTGCAACTACTCTATAACTGCAGTTCGCTTTTATCTCTTGCATCCCTCGATGCACCCCTCCTGCCTCAACACTCCCCCGCACGACCCCCGCCAGCTTCCTGCCGTAATATCCTGTTGCCTGACTACACTCAAACACGAAAGGATATGCTTGAGTGGTAGTTTCGAACAGAATGTATTTATGTAACATGTAAAATAATAACCTTGTTTTATTCAGTGGTAAGGCAGTAACTTAGAGGAAGCTATATATTTGTTTTTTAATTCTGTAAAAATATTTAAGTTGTAAAATGGGAACGGTAATCATTAATTACTCACCATTACCGAATGAAAGTTTTTAAAGAGTAAATGGAACCTGAGTCATTTAGTTCTCGTCAAAACAAACAGTAAGAGTTATCATACATCAAAAGAAATATCATCACGGTAAAATATTGAAAACTAATACGTACGTACATATTTGCACAGACGCACTCCACGTTGTCCCACGCAACCCTTTGCGTTGGCGAGGCTTTGCCACTAACGCTTGATATGCCGTAATTGATAGTAATGAAACGAAGCCCATTTGCTGCGCACTCCCACACGGGATACGCCTCCCACCGAAAATACAGATTTAACGGTTAAAGCAATTATGATGGCAATCGAATCGTTAATATATAGCTGTCAATACTAAACACAAGGACCCCGGTGTAATATCCGCTTGAAGAAAGTATTTTTATCCTTAAAAATATTCTTTTGTAAATCGCGAGACGACTGATAAGAAATTGTGTTACAATATAATTATAAACAATTGTGGAAGCTTATAATTACTTAAAGCCAACTGCGTACAATTTACTAGTTTGGTAAGTGGTTGTTCTCAGGACTTTGTGGTATTTTAAGACTGCTGTGCAACGTGAACTGGTTTAGCATGATAAAGTTTATTTATGGTCGTCTGTGTAGAATTGTCGCGGAATGACTCTTAGACACATTCACTTATTCTTTGTCCAACGTCTAATGGCTCTATAAATGACAACTACAGCATATCGCTCACTTTTATTTTACAACCGTTAAAGCGTTAAACAATATCTTTAATTAAATTTTTATTAATTTTTATTACAAACGCAAAAATCCACAAGATCTATTATTGTGACGTTGTAGATCGCATAATAATGAAGCGATATTGTTAATAAACAATCTCGCACAAGCCTAAGACCTGCACATACCAGCCTAATGCTGAATATCGCCAGATAGATTGCATTATAAAAAAATTATATATATAAAAAAAAATATTACATGACAATATATTAGGATATAAATAAATCAAACATTGACACTTTTCAGGAATTTAAATATTAAGACGAAGTTAATTCTAAAACTTTACACTCATATCATAAGTTATTTCCATTTTTCATTATCTCCTCAACTTTAATATTATCAAATCACATACTGATTGACTCTGTAACTGGTGAAATGTATGTCTGTTGAATACTTTTGATGATGATGATGAATGATGAATGATAAACTCGTTTATTTTTATAAGGAGTAATATTTGTATTTCAAATAGGCATCTAAATATATCAATCTATATATGAAAAAGATTTTTTTTAACAGAAATAAGGATAACTGCTGAAATATTAAAGTTAGATATGTGGTAAAATTATGAATTTGCTTTCGGTTTTCGTTTAGAAAACTACTAAAGGTTATTATATTGCTTTCACTAAGTGCATGCTGATATAGAAACCAAGTCTAGAGTGCTGGTACCGTCAATGTTGAACTTCAATAAGTAGATCAATTGAAATACACCACACTGTTCCTAAAAGAGCATTTATTATTAATTATTATATAACAAAAACAAATTCGTTTAAAAGTTGTCAAGATTAGCGCGCACATACATACATGCAGATTTAGGTATATCGCTCGTCGTGATGCCCTTTTGTGGGTCTGAACAAGGGATTGAGGATTTGGGATTGTAGAAGCTTAAACATATACAAATGCATGCGTACATGCACTATAAATAATTTCAAGCAGCGCACATGGTGAAATACTGGCACATAATTGATTAATTTCATTTTAAACATCATTACCGCGAACATAACTAATTATATATAAATAATAATTCATTATAATCACTACAATCACATTAGGAAGATGAAAGTAATGACGTTAATGTCATTCATCATCGAGCTAATTATGGTGAAAGAATGTTGGGACTTTTGTTGGAACGAAAGCGTCGAGTGATCGCGGAGTTCTCAGAACGAGGCCATTCGACCCGATCGTTAAGAGTGCCTGCTCGCAACGGTATGGAATATCCGCAGAAGAATCGAGTGTCACTCAGGTACTCGTAGTAAGGAAACCTAGGTTTTACGACTTTTTTCCACATCTTTTTGACTTTGTTTTTAACGATGTCGCTTTAACTTTTATTTCATATTACACGTGCTTAGAAAAGATAGGACGAGTTGCAACTATCTCTATACTAATATTATAAAGAGGTAAAGTTTGTGAGATTGTAAGTTTGTGACGTTGTAGGGGGTAATCTCTGGATCTACTGAACCGGTTTAGATGAAATTTGGTAAGAAGATAATTTGAGATCCTGGGAAGGACATAGGATACTTCTTATTACGGAAATCATCCCTTAAGGGGGTGAAAATGGTGATGAAAGTTTGTATAGGGAAGCAAGCCATGGACGAACCCGAGCGAAGCGAAGGCGAATCGCTAGTATTACATAAACTTTTGTGATTTGGTGATGTTTTGCCAATGGTACTGCTAAATGTTTGAACAAAGAGGGACAAAAAGGTTGACATATCCAAACTTGTATATACAACATACATATATTAAAATAATAATAATTGAACATTTTATCTCATTGTAACCTACATAATTAAAATTTATAATAAGATTAAACACTAAGATAAACATATTAATAGCAATTTGTTTGTCAATGTATTATGTAAATATACATACCTACATATTACTTCGCATATATTAAAAAGCGCATTAATATAAATTTTATTTTCTTAAATTATAGTCGTAAACCTTTATTTCATTAACTAAGCATTGAACTTAGTTCGCGTTAATTTTGAACTATAAACAGTTAGATACAGGTCGTAGGTTCAACCTGCTGACTGAAAGATTGTCCTACTGACAATACAACACCTAAGGTATAGGTAATGCTCCCCCATGATGTTCGCCATTCAAAGTCACTAAATATATTTAAACATCGTCTAACTAATTATTATCAGTCTTGTTAGTTCTTGAATATATATGTATACACTATGTATTTATGTATATGTATACGTATATATTATACATGTATGTATATATTACATTTTTGCCTTATGTATGTATTCATGTTTGTAAATGTAGTTCATCTTGTCTGTATTTAATGTTAATTGCACCGTCCCGTCTACGATTCTTCTAATCCTTTCACCAAAGGTTGTCTGTAAGAGATTGCTCGTAGCAATAAGACCATCTTTGCATGCCTCTTTGTTATTTTTTTTCTCTTCATCTTCTGTACTCTTCTTTTGTGTGTGCAATAAAGTATTTATCTATCTATCTATCTATCTATCTATCTAATGTTGGAAAACAATCGTGGCCTCAATAAGGGAACATTTTTATTTTTATTCCCTCAGAGTAATATCGTAGTTAAAATTAAAAAAAGAAAATTGTGTAATCGATGACAAATGCGTGTCGCGTTGCGAGGTCAGTGTGTGCTGACAAACGTCTGCAAAGACGCACAAAGTATATAGTGCTGAAGCAAATCTTTGGCTCCACTTCACCCTACTACTAAATAAAAGTAAAAAGTTCTTTTTATTTCAGCATTGTCTTACTATGTTTTATAATTCTTTTTTTCCATGTAATTTCTTGTTAGAATACTCTTTAGTATAAATAAATTTAAACTATCGCACTCTACACGATTTCCGCTTAAAGATGCAACCTACAAAAAAGGTTATACTAGAATCCGTTCAACGAACTTCAGCGATTCTTGGGGAATATTTATGACATAATAGAAATGTCATCACAAAATGGCTCTACCTAGTGCACCAAATTGGAATGAATATCGACTGTTTCGGGAGAAGGATAAAAAAATACTGTAAGTTTCATTTTAAGAGAAAATCCATTACTCAAGAGGTATTTATTGATTTTTATATTAGGTGTATGTATATGGTCAATACATTGAATAATCAACTAAGCCGGAGTAACGTATTAAGGTGAGCGAGTTGAGATAAATACAAATTTTAATAATTGTGAAATATATTTCTAATTAAGGTATTCAGGTTCTCGCTAATAAGAAATTACGGCGGCGATTTAGAATTGGGGACTTGGCCCCTAGCGGAGTGGGTGGTATTTCTGGATAAGGGACGTGATAGAGAGTCGAAATGTTAAATAAATTTTTTAATACAACAAAAGAGTCAAAAGTTATTGAGACTTAAAGTTATAACATTTCCATACATTATTTTGACATTACTACCATTTAGACACTTGGAGTCAAAACGTCACTTTCAATTGTCAAAATGATCTCCAGATGATTGTCTTTATTTGTACTTTGCGTGAAATTCGAATTTTCTAGTTTTCTAGTCATTTATGGCACTCGCCGGCCGCTACCGCGGCACGCTCGCTTCGCTCGCTCGGCTCGTGCGTTGTGGCAACTGTTCTAACCTAACCTAACCAAGATATGACGAATAATTAATAAATAATCTTAAATGTTCTAACCTAACCTAACCCAGATATGAGGAATAATAAATAAATAATCTTAAATATTCTAACCTAACCTAACCCAGATATGAGGAATAATAAATAAATAATCTTAAATGTTCTAACCTAACCTAACCCAGATATGAGGAATAATAAATATATAATCTTAAATGTTCTAACCTAACCTAACCCAGATATGACGAATAATAAATAAATAATTAAAAATATTCACAGATAAAAAAAAGGTTTTTTTTACTAAATGTACAATTGTAAAACAATATATTTTACATAAATCAAATAAAAAGTCATAAATGTATTTATAAAGTGAAAATAATATTTTTCTTTTTATTTATTTATTTATTAATAGTAATATTTTACCAACAGAAAAAGCAAAAATAATCAAATATAATCTGTGGTCATTTAAGCGGTAATATAAAACAAAGTGTCAGTTTTGCTTTTGTCAAAATGTAAGATCATTTTGTTTGTGTTGTGAAATTATTAAAATATTAAATACAATAAAGCATTAATTGTTGTGAAAATGTGTAATGTACATAAAAAAGGATGCGTACTATTCGTTAAAGGTATGTTTATCTGTTGTAATCACTTATTTAGGTAAAGAAATGTATGGAAATGTGTTAGATATGTTATAACTTTAAGTCTCAATAACTTTTTAGTCGTACGTTTCCTCCAAATATTTTTAATATATTTTGACTCTCTGTCACCTCCCCTATCTAAAAATACCACCCACTCCGAATGGTGGTAAAGAAATATATGAAAATGTATGGAAATGTTGTAACTTTAAGTCTCAATAACTTTTGAATCTTTTGTTGTATTAAAAAATTTATTTAACATTTCGAGTCCCTATCACGTCCCTTATCCAGCAATACCACCCACTCCGCTAGGGGCCAAGTCCCCAATTCTGAATTTGTGCCGAAATTACTTTCAATAAGTCTCAATACGCCCCGTACTATAACTTAAAATTCAGTATTTACTAAAATAAATTTCAAAGCTTATTGAAAAAATAAACCTGACTGATGACTGAACAAATAATTGGAGTTTGAAATCGCTAGCTTCTTAATCAATTGATTAGTTAAAAAAGTAAGCAAACTCGACAAAAATGTCCACGTGTAAAGTAGGAGTTGCTTATTTTTCTTACAAAGAAAAAAAAAATATAAATAAAAGAATTCAGAGCTACAAGATTATTATTTTCTTAAGGATTAACTTTTTATGGAATTGTAATGAATTCCTCGAGCTCTCTACTCATTTACTTCATTTTTAAATTATAAACTTGTATCTGTTATACAACGGACACGCCAAGGTCTGCCTTCTGGCTTCTACATTTTATGACAATTTAATTGCATTATAGGTATTTGTGTAAACTGTTCATACACGTTATTAGCTCTTTGTCCACTTAAGAGAACAAATGCAGAACGTCAATTATATTCAATATACTTATATGTATAAACTTGTATGTATGTACTTGTACGGATTCTGCCCTTTTTATCGGCCATATCCTAGTGCTGGGTACGGGCAAATATAAGTATTTAGTCACCAACGTTTTTTATTTATGTAAGTACTAGCAGAACCCGCGGCATCGCTCGCGCTAAAACTACAAAAAAATCTCTAAAAAGGTAGTTTTCATATAAACTTTCATCCCCTATTTTACCCCCTTATGGGATGAATTCCGAAAAATGCTAAAACACGTATTTATTTAATTTCAATCTTCTTATTCTTAAATACAATTAAATAAATACGTGTTTTAGCATTTTTCGAAATTAACCTAAGAGAGTAAAATAAGGGATGAAAGTTTGTATGAAACCTACCTCTTTAGAGTTTTTTTTGTAGTTTTAGCGCGAGTGAAGCCGCGGGTTCTGCTAGTATTAGTATAAGTAATGTTTTGAGAGCTTTTCAAAATTTAAACATAACTACAGTGAGTGGCAACCCTCCTCGTTCCTCTAATGGACATGTTACGATCAGCTAACGAGATCACTTTATAGTTTCCGAAGAACCTCTGCAATTGAGCTAGGACTGTATCAAAGTAGAATCACTTTACACATTTGGATTTAGCCGGTAATATATCTTTTTCAAACCACTGGCGAGATATTTTATATTTATATAGCTGATATGACGTGATATGTGTTGTGTGACCTATAAAATATACTTTTATGGCTACATAACAATCATACAAACAATATAATGCGACCAATAAAAACTGAAGAAATTCGATATTATTTGTTGTATTATAACGAGAGCTTGTATCACAGATACATAGCTATACGTGTATATATACGCTATTATTAGAGATTGAAATTGATATTTGTAAAAAAATAAGAAAATTTGAAAGCAACTTTAAGGCACTACAAATTACGAAATAAGTGGACAATGGGAGTAAAAGTATTACAGACACTCATTTCTAGAGTCTGGAGGACTGGTGTAGGAAGCTGCGTAAGTTAGTCGGACTACTAACATATATAGGCGTTTATATGTTCTTTACTCTACAACGCAAAAACAACTGGACGGATTTAGATGAAAGTATACATAAAGACCTGTTGTACTACACATAGTATACAGTTAGGCACTTAAGGAAGCAGCCGAGCGGTGCAAAAAAAGGTAGCTAGTTTTTAACAATATTATTTTGTCATTCCTTACTGTTATGTTATTACATTTTGAGAATACCTTATTGTGGCCAACTGTCTCCTTCATAACGACTGCCGCGGCGGCGGGACAATAGCGCGTTGCTCACGTGCACGGCGTCACGTTGCGTCCTGCGCGGCCTTCCTCCTGAGGGGTAAGCCAACCACGCGGGCTACTACTGCTGCATTCTACATATTTGTCATGGTCCATCGCTCTCATACAGTATGTCTTGTACTGGCGCTGGCGAAAAAATATACAAACATTACTTTCTAAACGTACACCTTCACTGGTGTCTAGTTAAAACAACCTTTATTGTGTAATCGATTTGTAAAACTTAAGAGAAACTTTTTAAGCTTAAAAGACTAAAACCTTGTTGAGGATTATTGTTTGTTTAAAAAGTGCACTGACTTTAAAAATTATTTGACCTTCAGAGATTGAATTTATCTTATAATTCATATACGACCAGCCTTATGGTATTAAACAAATCACCAAATACTTTTTTATTGAAAATTGCCATTAAAATCCATTTACAATAGGTATCACAAATTTAAATGGATCAAAAAACCACGGTGATGAGTATGAGACGGTTAAGAAGACGTTGAAGTTGTTTGTAAAGTTGAAGAGTGTTATTAAGTATTAAATAAATGTAATTATAAGAGGCCACTCTATAGCGTGTACAGTACAGGGAGTATTAAGTAGTGTACACACGAGTGGCGCGGTGCAGCCGCTCGCCCATTGTCCGCTAGCACTGAGTAGGCAAGCGCGCAGTTCGCGGAAGGTAACGCGAGAGCTCCCAACGCGTCAATTACCCGATTCGACAAATTTAGTAACTCCACGAAATACTTCGCTTACTATGTAATCCTTTATTTTGATTCTTTCATTTATGACTTCTAGTAATTGTAAGAACGTGATATTATTTCAATGAAAGGAACTCTTCATATAACTTTTCTTACAATGCTTTATAGTTTGCCTTATGCAGATTTTATTTAATATATATATAAAATATAAATATGATATAATATAAACAACTGCGGCACAATATGTCGTCTGCACACTATGAAACTATGCAACATGCAATGTATCGGAGGTTGCGACTTTGATTCTGCTGAATTCATGTAAACCACGCATTATATTATATTTTTTCTAATTGATTAGAGTTGATAAGATCAACGAAGACTTTTTAAACAATTGTGTTAAAATTCACAGTTAATGTAGGTACAAGCATTCAACGTCTGGCTATAATAAAGTGCATGAATAAAAATTCGCGTTTTGTATTAAATAAAAAATACGCCATATATCTTTCACACTATAATTATATGAACTGAAAAAACATGAAAACCAGAAAAAGCTCGACTTGAAGTAATGAGATGAGTGCTAGCTCACGCACTGTTATTTATGATCTAACTTGCTATTTTAATCTGCATGAACTAAATATAAAAAGCGTCGCCGTGCCTTAATTCCTGCGTCGTGAGTGTTACCGTCAGTTTAAGTGTAGGACGTTTAAAAATAGATGCAAATGATAAAATTAATCCGCGACACCGAGAATAGGCTGGTAAAGTCTCGACGCGTTTTCGTTTTGATACTTTGATACAAGTATTAAATCTTCATACTCGCGCTCGCGCTCGTCACACTTCACAGCGCATTAATATTTGTAAAACTTTCTGCTTTATTCAACTATCTTAATATTAAGGCATAATTCTATATATAAGAATATATACCAAATAGGTATATATAGGTACCAAAAGTCATTATATCTTAATTAAGCCTTAGATTTCATTCTTAAGTTAAAATATACAGATTAAAAACCCCTTTTTTTCATAGCATACATGCAATATATATTATCTTTCTAAAGGGAATGGTCCAGTGATGTATCGGGTAAGAAGTGACGTACTATGCTAGTCAGATTAATTTGCTGCTTCGTTACTGCTAGGAAGAAGCATTAATTAACACACATTCTCATTTATAATATTAACTAAAAATATTAGTTCTGTTAAAACTCAAATAACTATACGTACGTATAATGTAATAGCGTATGTTATTTGTTACATCAGTAAATAGCTGATGTACACTGCAGTGCATATTTGCGTACTCCCGAGGACCGCGTCACTCCAGTAGTTAATCTAAACAAGGGCCGCGCGTCCACTCCGGTGGTCCGGCCGTCGCGCGTCGCGTCGTGTTGCGCTGCCATTAAAGACTTGTTATAAGGATGCACACTGTACGTGGTGTCGTTCTGCAATAATAGAATAACATTTAGTCATACTCATACATAAATTAAACATACACATTTATGATATTACGAGGTTCAATTAAAAAAAAAACAAGAAAAAAAATCTAATTTGAAATTTATTTTATCTCTTCCAGTGCGATTCCTACTTCTAATAATTAATGTGTAATTTTGTGGGTTACTGACTGTAATAGCTATGAGTTTTAAGACGTCAAAAAACTACTCTTATATGACCATGTTTGCTGTAAAGAATTCGAAACACCAATAACAAGAAATCAAGAAATCAAAATAAAAATTTATTTAAAGTATCCGCATAAATATGTTTTTAATATTAGCATTTTTTTTTGTTAAGTGTGAACGCTGCGTGGTGGCAGCGCACCGCACCTGGGTGTGCTGCCACTGTCTTGAAAAAAAAATATTTGGAATTATTATTAATAATTAATCTATACATATAATAAAATTGTAACTAAGCCGAATTTGTACATTAAATATGTTTTGGAAAATCTTACTCAAATAAACATTATTATCGATACAGAGGCCGAATCTATAGTTTTTAGAATTTTTGTCTGTCTGTCTGTTACCGCATCACGGAAAAACCACAGAAGGGATTTTGATGAAATTTGGTATGATGATAGCTGCTTATCCGGGTCAACATATAGGATACTTTTTACTGCGGGAAAATATCTTTATATATGTAGCAATATACTCTATGAAAATATCTCATCTTTGAGAAATCTATACTAAACGTTAAAAGGTAAGTAGGTACGAACCCGAGCGGAGCGACGGTGAGTCGCTAGTATATTATAATTTAAACTGTTTTAAAATGCTTCTCTTTCAATTAATGTGAATCAGTTATGCCTACACAGTACACATGCGAGTGCCCATAATGTGTTTTTAGTAATCAATCGAGTCAGCGTTATGTTTTCATTTAGACTAATTACGCAGTAGTCAGCGCTGCCTGGCTTTGGACTAGATATGTTTAATGCCTATGACCATGACGCATACGTTGCCAAACTGCTTATCTTCGAAATGTAGTGTTCATATTTAATATCTAATTGGCTGTTGGCTTGTTAATTAAATCGAATTACACTTCTAAAATGTAATCATTTATAAGAAGATGTTTATTTTGCCGTTAAAGCTTTGAAGCGAGTAAATTAAGTGCCATGCACATTGTAAACTGAATAGTATAACGGTTCCGATATGACAACAATGCAAATAACAATTTTGAATAGGATCAAGCAAGTTATGAGGTCAGATATTCATTACTTACTTATTGTTTAGCTGACCAAAAACCAAATTCTTAGGTTTTATATATTAGTATACTCTTACATTGCAGTTTTTGTATTTTTTCTCAGAAATCAGATATTTTCCCGCTGTAAAATGTATCCTATATGTTGACCCGGATAACCAGCTATCACCATACCAAATTTTGATCAAACTCCCTCCAGTGGGTTTTCTGTAATGCGGTAACAGACAGACAGACAAAAATTCTAAAAACTACAGATTCGGCCTCTGTATCGATAATAATGTTTATTTAAATAAGATTTTCCAAAAAATATTTAATGTACAAATTCGGCTTAGTTACAATTTTATTATATGTATAGACTTATAAGTACTTATTTATTTGGATAATCCTATAATTAAATTGGTTTTAGCAGCTGAATGACATGGTGTTTAGTATTGTATATTGGCCGAAAACTCAAAAGAGATATTTGTGTAAATATATATTTTAGATATTAATTTTTATCACCACCAAATTACCAATTACCTATTAGTATAAAAAAAACCGACTTCCAGGCACTAAAATGTAAAAATAACTAAACGGGGGTTTTCATTTAGAATAGATACCTAACCAGATATTTTCGAAGTCGGTGCCAGCCGGCGCATAGGAATAATATATTTTGATACGTAAAATACATATTTTCCTATTAGATATTCATATCTTAAAATATTGTAGGCTGGCACCGACTTCAAAAATATCTGATTAGGTATCTATTCTAAATGAAAACCCCCGTTTAGTTATTTTTTACATTTTAGTGCCTGGAAGTCGGTTTTTCTTTAAGTTTTTATTTTTATATTTTTAGTGTAGACGTAATATGCAGGTAATTTGTAAGAAGAAAATTTTTAATAACATATTCGATTAAACAATTTGTTTAAAAAATATATTTATTGTTGATTTTTTTAAAACCGCTCGACCGATTTCGATAAAATTTATATGGGATCACCTGGGAAGTATACCCTTTCAAACAAAACAAAAATTTTCCAAATCGGTTTAGGCGTCTTCGAGTAATCGGTGAACATACATAAAAAAAAGATTTCAACGAATTGAGAACCTCCTCGTTTTTGGAAGTCGGCTAAAAAGCACCGTTAGCAATATACTTACAATTTTATTATATTCTGTAATACGACAATACAGTTCTAGAAACTTCGCTTCACAAAATGATTCAAAGAGGTGTATTTCAATGTGATTAAACACGCCTGAAAGATCTAACGTCACCTTTAGCGTTAGTTAGGCTTACTGCAGACTGCACAGTTGGAAGCAGAAGCTGAAAAAAGATAGCAGAAACAAAGCTGACAAATGAAGATGTTTATGTATTTTATTTTTGAATCGTTTTTCTCAATGCAATGGGATAGGCCAAGTACATCGTATAAACTTTAAAAGAACCACGTAAATACAGTCAGTTAGGAGACACCCTTATAAAGGTTTTATAGTCTATCCATACTCTACACTTACAGTGTACAGTGTACTCTCACGTTAACGCTTACTGAGCCGTATCTCACCCTAAGGGGTGAGATACGGCTCAGTAAGGTGTTAAGACAGTAAGCAATTCTAAGAGGTATTCCTTTTCTGATGTAGATATAAATCGAGATAAAATTGTCATATCACATCATTGTTGATTCATAACAATGTCCAGATTTGTAACGTTGTAACTAATCATAAGTATTTGTTAATTTTATTTATACTAATAAGAGGAAAGATTTTTTAAATAAAACTATCTTTTCAGATTATTTCGCGCTTTACAGCAATCATGGTCACGGGAGAGACTGAGGTGTTAGATGTCTCTAAGGTATAGTTGTTACAGACCGCCTACCATAATAACAAAATGAAAAATTGCACCAAGTACCTTACAATATTTTAAAACTTTAAACATATTTTTAATTTTAATTAGTTTTATAATTGAATATAGAATATTATTTATTTAATTTCGCTGTTATCATTATAATTATTACCATTTTAAAAATATTAATTAGTAATCTATATTTAGTGTTGCCATTATTATTTTTATAACCATAAAGAAAAATATAAAATATAATATTAATTATTTAAGCCACATAATTGTTCTATGTGTAATTTAAAAAGTTAAAATTAGTTAAGAATAATAATTTTAATTTAGTTTGCTATTATTAAAAAATACAATTGACTAAGCAACACTATTACTATATTTTAAATTTAATATAAGAGGGTGAAAATGGGGATGAAAATTTGTATGGGGTTAAACCTAGTGACGAATCCGAGCGAAGCGACGGTGAGTCGCTAGTTTTAAATATACGAATGTAAAGCCGCCGGCAGGAGTTAGTTACAATAATATTCCTCTCGTGTAACTTTTTAACGAAGATAGAAGTAAATGCTCGGGGCGACAGATAGCGTGATCTCATCCCGTTTAACACGAATACTTTGAACAAAGAAGTTACAGGAGATTGTCTCGGTTTCTAAAGGAAATTTTAGTCAAAACGCGAAGATTAAATATGTCCAGTGTACACGTAAAGTATAAAAGTAAGAAGGTTCCGTAAATTTTGTAAAATCTTATTCGTATAATCCTAGCTTATTTACTTTGAATAATTTGATTATTTGTCACAAATCCGTTTTATCGTTACAGAAACAAATTAATTTCTTTTGATCCTTTCAAATGTTGGAATATAATATTAGTGCATATTAAAATTACGTTATCTATTATTAAAAAATATAAATAGATAAATTAAAACGAAATAATGACGAATCAAAACAAACATATATGTATAACTAGCATTGCCCGCGGCTCCGCCCGCGTTCAGATGACCAAAAAACAAATTCTTAAGTTTTACATATTAGTATACTCTTACATTGCAGTTTTTGTATTTTTTCTCAGAAATGATACATTTTCCCGCGGTAAAAAGTATTCTATAAGTTGACCCGGATAACCAGCTATCACAATACCGAATTTCATCAAAATCCCTCCAGTCGTTTTTCTGTGATGCAATAACAGACAGACAGATAGACAAAAATTCTAAAAACTATAGTTCGGCCTCGTTATCGATAATAATGTTTATTTCAATAAGATTTTCCAAAAAATATTTAATGTACAGATTCGGCTTAGTTACAATTTTATTATATGTATAAGATATAAGAGACTATTGGCCCCAGTCACCACTCACTGTCCTCACAGTGGTGCGGTGCACAATAGGTGATTAGGTCGATGCTTTACATTGTAGCCGCCAAACTACGAACATGGCGCAAAGTATACATTGAGTCTGGATTTAGGTACAAGGTGCTTTAATCGTATGACGTTGTTTTGGAAACATACTAAATATTAGATTCTATACATACATTTTCATGAGATACGATGTTGAAGCAAATGAAATTGGGTTATCTTTTTAAATGCCTGTTACAATCTCTTAGCCGAGTTCTTGCACAAGCTGAAACTATAAATATACGTTATAACTATATTTATAGTTAGCGTTAGCGATATCTCGATATACGGGGTAATTCGAAGGAACAATAATTTATCTATCGCGGTTTTTACATAGCTTCTTCACTTCTTCCATTGCCATCTTTCTTGTTTGCTTCCGAGTCCATCATTACCGCTGTGTCCTTATGGTTTACACTTGAAGATGACCTAAATGGTGCCTGATCACTTTAGTCTGATATCGGTTTGCTATTCTATCGCAATATGAGTGTGAAGAAACAAAAGAGTGCCTTTTGACCCGACTGCGCGGCGCAAAGTAGGGTAATGTGTTTATCAGTTTATGTATGTATGTTTGCTCCTATGTGGCGTTCTAGAGACCAAACGCGTAGGCCGATCTTGATGATTCATACATCGTTAGATTCGTCTTGACATCACAGTTACATATATATCCACATCCTACATTTCTTTTGTTTGTATTTTATTTTATTTTATTTTTTTGTTTTAAATATATATTTTTTTATTTTATTTACTTATTTGGATCCACTAGTGATAATTACATTGAAACATGTTTAAATTAATTACACAATTTAACTTAATCCTAAATGCATTACCTTTTAAAGTGGATGCAGCATGCAT
The DNA here is from genome assembly GCA_921882275.1 of Brenthis ino. Taxonomy (NCBI): domain Eukaryota; kingdom Metazoa; phylum Arthropoda; class Insecta; order Lepidoptera; family Nymphalidae; genus Brenthis; species Brenthis ino. The sequence goes on from OV170233.1 coordinate 8,992,925, forward strand.
TTAAAATTACTTTGCCATGTCAAGCAATGTACCTATTTTTCTGGAGGGATTTGGCGCTGCTAGTTGAAATACAGGTTTCCTAGTTCAGCTACAGATACTTCATTCACCTTATAACGACCTTGTTGTAAATTTTTTTTGGATAATAAAGTTATTATTATTTATTTATTATTATTATTTATTTATTTACATTTCGCGGCAAGGATGAAACGTGTATGTCTCCGAATGCATAATACTATATTCCTTTTTTTTTTTTTTTTTAACGTTGGGTAATGCATTTACGCACGAGGTGTGGGACTCACCGGCAAAGCCAGTACTACCCACTAAAACCCAACAAAGCCTTCCCCCGTCTTAATGGGGCGTCGCAGGATCGCTTACGCATTCAACTACGACGCCCCGACGGCAGGTCTGCCGAAGCAGACCACAATAACCACGGGGTTGCTCCAAGGTCCACTCTGCTATCAGAGAAGTACCAGGAGCAACCCGCATGGTACACCGAAGAGGGCCGCCTCCCACCGCCCACCGAAGTGGGCCACCTCCCTGTGCGTTTCTTGGCTTCGCTCCCGGTTGGGTTGCCGGGCACTACTGAGCCCCCCCACCACGACAAGGTGAACGCACGTTGGGGGGATAATACTATATTCCTTCGTCAACTTCATTTTCATCTTTTTATTAGTTAGCTTTTATGCAGTCGGGTTTTTTATTTTTATAATTTGTTAGTGCACATTTCCTGCACCAAATTGAGAAATGAGATAGTCCGTTGTAACCGACATATGTATGATGCCGTCTTTTATCATTCTTAATGACCATACATAGGTACTTATCTCTTACATGAATATTCTAAGCGACTATCTTGTAAGTGTGGAGTCTAGATTAAAGTGACAAAATAGGTACAAGGACGCGAGTTTTGGCAAAATATAAACCGATGTTTTGTAAACTAATTTCACGGTTTAGCCAATTTCTACCAGATTGTGTTTGAACTGCGGAGATTATTGTAGGTTACACGTAATGAAATGGACCAACTAACGCCAACAGTAGCATTTCATTTCAACTTTAAAATTATAAAAGGTCTAGGCATGTAGGTAGTTTTATATTATGTAACACATACATTAGACCGTTAGGTAGTTAAGGTATTTTATTCGTATTAAATGTATCTTTGCATTACTATTTATCTATAGCTAGTTTTTATAGTCTTTAAGCGTTCCTTTATTATAGAGTTTACTAAAATGTTATTTTAAGTGAATTTTCAATATGATTTTTGTCTAAGTTTAAAAAACTGAAGCTCAAAAACTAAATACTGTTATATCACAGCCCGTACAAAATATAAATAAAGATGCCACAAAATTAAAGACCAGCTCTATTTACTTTACCCGTTCTGGTTCTTATGATATTTTAATGAATAAAGTCACATGCAGTGTAGTTAAATTTTGCGAGAGCCTCATTAAGCTGTAAACGTTCGTCGCAAACGTCGTAATTAAAACGCAAGGAGTTTCCATCTCAAACAGAGTTTTTTTCTCTGTAGCCAGTTCGCGAGCTCACGAGAGCATGAAGCAAACACTACTTCATGACTTGTTTAAAAATAAAAAAATAAATAAATACGTTGGGACATTAACACACAGCACCATCTAGTTCCATGGTAAGCTACGAGGCTTGTGTTATGGATACCAGATAGTTGATACACTACAAATATATAACTTTAAATACATCTTAAATAAATCTTTATTTTGAAATATTATGACTGACTATAAACACCCATGACTGGAGTACAAACCTTCGTCATCACACAAATGAATTCCCCCAGGATACGGACCCGCGATCGCTGGCACCGAAATTAGGGTCACTACAAACTGAGCCAAGCGTGTCGTCAAAAAATTTCCTATGCTGAAATATTTGTATCGTAAATATTTTTTCAGCTTTTACAATTTCTTAATCGAATAAGAACTGTATCTTTACAGGAGATACAATATGGTATCAATCACCATTGGCGTTCAATTATATTGTTATTGTCCTAATATTATCATGGCAAAAGTTTCTGACGATGGATTATGAATGGATGTACATTGCTCTTTCATGTAAAAGCTACCGAACGGATTTTGATAAAACTTATTTTGCTGCTATTGGAGTCGCGGAAAAATTAAAGTCTAGAGCTGAGCTTTAAGCTTTGACCAGCATGCATTATAATGCATTTCTATAGAAAATAGTATAATTTTTATATTTACTATTAAAAGGAAAATACTGGCAAGAAGCAAAGTATGGCTAAAAATGTGAGCTACAGTTGGGAAGCTCGACGCGAGAATTAATTTTACAATCGAAGTGTACCTACATAGTCTAAGATAACAATGGGACGCTTGGGGCTATTTACTTTTACCAATAAATAAAAGTACTTTTTTTGAAATATTAATATTAATACTTTATAACACATCTATTATAGTCATAGCAATAATTATTATATTTTTATCTTTTAAAGTTAAATTACAAGTAAGTAAAAATATCAGGAATTTAATTTTTAATTTCATAATTTTTATCTATTTAAAATAATGAAATTAAAAATTTCATTCCTGATATTTGTACCTTGAAGCTTATTTATTACTTTAGATTTAAATTATGTTGTTAAATTATATTTAGGTAACAAGTTTTTCTCCAAGATTCAACCGCTCAGAGAATGTAATAACAGAATGAAGATGTTTCCAACCGAGTTTAAATTTCATTATTTATTGATCAATCGTAAATGAGTACATTAACAAGCAATGAAAGAGTGTGGAGGAAATTAACGTCCCATTTAGAGGCAGCCGCCGTAGCAGCGGTAAACAAATCGTTAATAATGATTGATAGATCTCAAGCGGCCTTGTCTCCGGCGGCGCGTGCGCACTGCCGGCTCCCGCTGCAGATACGAAAACGTAATTTGTTTCACTTTGATATCTCTCAAACGGCCGTTTCCGACAGCTAAAAGGATTACGCTGCCAGTCTAGCAGTATTTATAGCCGACTATAAAAATAATTTGCGATATGGACACTGAAAGGTCCTAAAGCAAAGGTTTATGTTTATATTTTATAGCATAATCATTTTAGTGACGTGTCAATAAAAAAAATATTTTTACTTTGTAGATACACTACGCTATTTTATATTTTACAAGATAGGTACTAGCAAGCACTACTACAATGACCTAGTACATAATTTTATTCAAATATTACTTTACTTAGATGAAATAGTTTAAATAGCGAGCATAAAGTTCGGTAACGACGCTTTTATTCAATTTCGCAGTACTATTTGATAATGGAGTTACCGGTCGAGTTGACCTAATGCACCCTAATCGTGTTAGCGACTGCTGCCGCCCCCGACCGCGGGACCTCGGGACTGCGGGGGACGCCGCGCCGGACGACGCAAACACTTAAACGCTTCAATTTCAAAGGTGGAGTCTACTTCACTCTAGTGGCTAAAAGCTTCCGAACTTTATACATATAGGATATTTCAACATATAGGATACTTATTACCGCGGGAAAATATTTCTTTTCTGAGAATAAATACAAAAACTGCAGTATAAGAGTATACTAATATGTAAAACCTAAGAATTTGGTTTTTGGTCATCTGAATGCGGGCGGAGCCGCGGGCATTGCTAGTTGTATATAAAAGTTCACGTTTTTGAATTCACGTATTTGATACATTATTATTGAAATGTGTGTAATACGTCGAAGTCGTAATTTTTTTCTTATCACATATCTTACTTTATTTATTCATAACTGTATATTTACTATACAATATATAAATTATTTAATTTAATTATTTAATTTTAACTAGCTTTTCCTTGTATAAATGTATGCCTGAAAAAAATACTTTACTGTAGCGTATCTTGATGAGTGTCGTAGTGCAACTAAAATGTGAGGCAATTAAAAATTTAGGTCTTTCCAGAATTGATTAATAAATGAAATTGAAAATTACAATGAATCCTTAAAGAACTTCTAAAAGTTTTATTGCTTCATGTCTTGCGCCCGAGGACGAGACACTGGAGTCCATCGAGAGCAGTTTGTAATAGCCGGTAGTTTTTTTAATTCTTCATTATTTGTCTACAATTTTAGAGCTAAAAGCATAGAGTGCAATAGTAATTATATATAATTAATTAGTCAATTTAGAAAAAAAATGACAATGTCAAAAAAAAAATTATTGTGTAATCAAAATGTATTTTAAAATATATACGAAAATAACATTAAAAATTTAAGTAATAGAATAAAAAAATCTTTTAAAAGACAACAAAATCGAAAGTACATAATAATTACAAAACTTCTGCGATACCATTCAGACAAAGAGAGACAATAGCATTCCCAAGGAGGGTTGATGTCAGGCAGGCTGCCGGTTGTAAAACTTTTGCCAAATCCTATTAGCAGTACAGAAGATGTACTGCGCCGACCCCAAGTAATTTAGAAATGGGCAGGGAGAAGAAGAAGAAGAATTAGTCAATCTAAGACTATTAAAGGCCCGGGCGGGCGCTCTGGCTTGTAAATAAAGACCTACATCAATAACGGTACCCGTCATATTGATAATAAGGGTATAGCATATTCAATACAGAGTAAAAGTTAATTATTATAAAAATACTATTACTTACAAATAAAAAGAATCGTTAAAGTTACTTATATTAAAATCATGCTATTATAGAAAAAAAAATATTTTTTATTTACTATTTATTTTTGATTTCTTAATAAATGAAAAAAAAAATATAATTTTGAAATACCCGGCATCCTAATACTGAAAGGTAGCGATTAAACGCTCCGCCGGAACGTCCGGCGCGCTCCACTCGCGCCTCCCACCGCCTCTCTGATCGCCCACAGGACCTAGATTCTGTGCAAATGAAATATTAAAAATTTGAATATTCAACACAAAAGGCTATTGTTTGAAAATCCTTTGTAAAATACTTTTGTAATTGAAAAATGTTGCTTTTGTTTTCTTTGTGATGATCTGAATCGATTTTCATTCAACTGTAATGTCTTGAAACCGAATATATATTTTGCAGTCTGATCGTCCACAAAATATTTACACGGACATGCCTATAAAAATTTGCTAAGTAAATCCTATACCAGGAAGCATTTGTTGAGTCCAGATGTACCCCGTCCATGGGAGGCGGCCGACAGTTGGCGCGGCGCAGGACGCTGCAAGCGGGCGGACGACGCAAACTATTCTCGTATTTATATTAATGGTACAAGAGGCCTAATGGATCGAACGACCAGGCTTTTTACAGCTCTGTGCTCATCCGCAGTGCGCATTGCGGACGTCGCCCCCGTAGTGCGGGAAATGCAAATTACAGCAAAAAACTATCCATGGAAGAAAATTTACAGACGCTTCCGATATTGTTTTTAGAGATATGTAGTATATCTATATCTAGGTTATACAGCTTACAATACTTGTAAAATTCTATTATTGTTGTATTTGAATAAAAAAATAAGTCTAAAACTTTAAGTTGTTGAATAAAAGGAAATCTTAGACAAAAACCCGACAATAACCATTGACAATGTGGAGTCTGTACATCAGTATCGTCTTAATGAATTGTTTGATAGCAGGATTACCACTCATCTTTTAATATTTCACAAAAGCTTTGATTATAAAGACATTTAAAGAGTTTGTTTAAGTAGTTTCTAATGCTAGACGTGTGAAAGTCGTAACACCAAAATAACGAAACTCAGTGCGTAACGAAACACCTTTTATTTCAAGAAACGTTTTCAGTAAAAGAATATGATGAAATTGTATGTATCATAACAGTTGCCTTACGCAACGCCAGATGGTCGCGGCTGGACTGCGTACGGTGGTCGACGCAGCTGGAGTTATAGGAAACACAAGGTATTCAGTGAGGGAGCACAATATTACGGGACGGGTGTATTGGGAGTGGAGTCGGTCAAACGTGTGTTCTGAGTGTAGTGTTGCAGATCGTTGCTCGTAAATCATAACCTGGTTTAGCGGCGTGCGGTGTGACGCAACGCGCACAATCAACGCATTCATTTATAAATTTATCCAACTGAATTTCTCTGTACATGTTCATGGGTGTAGCTTAGTTATTTTGTGCTTATTGCAGATTAAAATTGAAATATTATGTTTGATTGTTTAAAGCTATTGTGAACTCACCGAATGATATTGTAGTTTAGACTCCACTCTTAGACCACTTCAATGTTAAGGAAATGCATATTATAATATGATTTGATGATCTAGTGGTTAGCATGTACGGCTGCAGATCCGTAGGTTCTAGGTCTGAGTTCTGGATCGGGCCTTTAATTATTATGTTGTTCTATCAAGAAATTGTCCCCGAGGCTCGGTGGGCATGTAAAGTGGTCGATCCTGCGCCTTTTTCTCAACGGTAATATTGGTGGTGACCTTTTTGTTGCTACAATTACAGAAATTTAATGTATAATAAACCACATGTGATCATTACTTGTTTTTTTATTTCTATTATCACCTAATTATGATCCTAACAATAACCGCATCAGAGAAGATAAAATATTACTAGATATTTTAGATCATTAGATCATTGACCGATAGATTAGATCGATTAGATGATCAATAATATTTATAAATCAGTTTAAATTAAACTAATTAAGGCATGTACTTACAATCAAAATAACATATAAGCCTTATACATATATTTATTTTTGGATTCGCTTCCGTCTCCGCTGCGCGTGCTCATGTGACTCAGGGCTGCGCAGTTCTCGTAAAACTTTAACAGCGCAGTAAAGACGAGTGGCACGCCGCCCATCGCTGGCTGTGCCACACGCTGTGCCTACTTCTCATGCAGTTTTCTTCGATGCTGTAAGATTAAAAAAATATACTAGCGCTTACTACCTATTATAAGAGATAAAATCGCTAATGAAAATTTAAAATTTTGCATTCCATTCTTAATATACTTTATTTTAACTTGTATGTACGAGTATATACATACATACATATTATACTTAATATCATTTTGCCGAAACTTATAATATCAATATTTACTCCAATATTAATATTATTGGAAAGTTTCCAGTGCCTCTGTAAAGTGGCAAAGGCATATGTTTGTAAACTATCTTGTATAATGAATTTTAGTAATAAAAAATCCATTTTTAAGCCGCTTCATCGTCAAAACTTTACATAAATACTTTAAATATGCATGTTGTGTTCACCTTAATATAGATTTACAATTTACAAATGTTATCTATGATATTAATTATAGTGCTAGTATTAAATAATTTTCAAACTGCTGGTAGACCTTAAATAAATAAATTTCCTGTAAATGACTTTCTTTGTAGTGGTCCACAGCACGTTGTAGACATTTTAATCACATTTACAATCAGAGAAAGTAAGATCCTATTACTGAGTGCGATTTAGCTTTCATAGTACATTTAGCTCGTTGTCTGGAGAGCGTGTAACTACTGTTGGGCGGGACTTCGTAGTTCAAAGGATGATGGGTTAATACTCTGTTTAATGCTGTATATAACACTACAAAGACGTACTTGTTCTATTACAAACTAAAGTTCAATATTATTTTCCAATTTTTTGTTACACTAATATGCTATGGGATTTTCTTCTTGTATCGGAAAAATATTCAATTCAATTTTCCTATTAATGGCTTCCGAGCGTGATCGGGAAAATTGTTGCCTTGATCGTTGTCCATTGCCTCTTTATTGTATTGAAGATTTGATATATAAAATAATTTATCATTTACTTTGTAACTTAATAAAATAACGTCAATAATTATCACCTTCGTTTACATTTTTGTTAGCATAATTAGACTTCTCCACTCATGGTTATGTGTATCTTTTGTTATTTGGTGTTTTTTGTCATCACGCCACATTTAGTGAGGTCATTCTGTTAATTGTTAACAACAAACTACTGTATATTTCCACTCATTTGTGTACAAGAGTTATTTGGAAAATTTATATGAAACCTCTAAAAGAATGAAACATTTTACGTCAAGTACAGCTAACGATTCTGTAGACGAAAATATTTTATACGTGCTATATAGTCTGTAGTATCCTCTTGTAACTTGTTATATTATAGTGTAAATAGAATATAAAACTTTGTTTTTCATTTTTTATCCTTCTTTCTAAAGATTTGTATTGGGAAATTTTCAGTGCTATGCTTCGTAAAGGTCCTTTAGATATGGTTCTTAAGTGCAATCTTCATTCGGTCGATATGTCCGTCGCGGTACTCTTTTAAAAAAAACAATACCTTTTCTATACATATAATAAAATTGTAACTAAGCCGAATCTGTACATTAATTATTTTTTTTGGAAAATCTTATTGAAATAGACATTATTATTGATACAGAGGCCGAATCTATAGTTTTTAGAATTTTTGTCCGTCCGTCCGTCTGTCTGTCTGTTACCGCATCACAGAAAAATCACTGGAGGGATTTTGATGAAATTTGGTATGGTGGTAGCTGGTTATCCGGGTCAACATATAGGATACTTTTTACTGCGGAAAAATATCTCTTTTTGAGAAAAAATACAAAAACTGCAATATAAGACTATACTAATATGTAAAACCTAAGAATTTGGTTTTTGGTCATCTGAACGCGGGCGGAGCCGCGGGCAATGCTAGTACATAATAAGTTAACGTTAGTTATCACGCCGCCATGAATTCTTAAATTTGAAATCGTTTACGCCCTTTTCAGATCTTTCTCCTTAGGAGTGATTTGTTTTGAAACAACGAGGATAAGGAAGTTTGCGTTGCTTTACCGAAGAAAATGCCAACGATCGATTTTACGTGTTTTTACTTAATGCATTAACAATGCATTAAGTTAGTTTAAGATAGTTTTATTTAAATTCTTTTTGTTTATAATAATATATTCTCCTATTCCACCATTTCATTGATAGATAGTATTGACTATTCTTACTTCAGTACTTACTGAAGTGAATTTTTTTAATCACGTTAAAAACGTTTCATCTTTGCCGCAAGATGTACATAATATGTATGTATGTATGTCTCCGAGTGCATAATACTATATTCCATCGTCGACTTGTTTTCATTTTTTAGCTAGCTTTAATGCAGTCGGGTTTATTATTTTTATAATATATTTATTTATTTAGTATTTTAAATAGGAAAATTAGCGAGAATGGTTGTTAGCTAACTTTATATATCCTAATCGTTATATATTCTAAACTGTTATTTAAAATGAGAAATGATGAAAGAAACCTAAGAATGATTTTTAAATACCAATTCAACGATAGGTACCCTATTTGACATAGTTCGTCGATTTTCATTTTTTTCTTTTTCACATTATGGAATCTAGCAGCCCCCTTTATTTATTTTTTATGTCACCTATCTAAGAACACTTGGACTAATGAGACTTAATTAAAGAAATCCATCGAGTGATTTGGAAGATACTCATATCTTCCCTCAGGAATAAAGAATGTTAGAAATAAACATACAAAGATAGGCGTGAACAACATAACCCTTTCCTTGCAGTCGGGTAAAAACGAAGATCACATCCACAGTCCCATTAGAAATGCTTCTACAGCGAAGTTTGCGGTTTTTATTCCAACATGGAGGAGATGTTAATCTATCTATATAAATAAAAATCAATTGCCAAATGTATGTAAGCGAACTATTTCAGAACGGCTGCACCTATTTGGGTAATTCTTTTTTTGTTGTGTTTGTGATTGTCAGGACAAGGTTTGGGTGAAAATATTTGAAAAATTGCACGGAGTGAAAAATGGGTTAAAAAATAAAATAGTGAGTTGACAGATTGACGCTCAGTTGTTCAGTTTCCTCATCAAGACAACAATATTTAAAAAAGGAATTGACAGTTTTGTCAAAATGTAAGATAATTATATTTATTTATACTAATATTATAAAGACGTAAAGTTTGTGAGTTTGTGAGGTTGTAGGGAGTAATCTCTGGATCTACTGAACCGGTTTAGATGAAATTTGGTAAGAAGATAGTTTGAGACCCTGGGAAGGACATAAGGTACTTTTTATCCCAGAAATCATCCCTTAAGGGGGTGAAAATGGGGATTGAGGTTTGTATTGGGAAGAAAGCTAGGGATGAACCCGTGCGAAGCGAGGGTGAGTCGCTATTAAACTTATACAGGAGGGGATTTGGCATAAATATATAAATAAAACTAAAAATTTGGTACGGTCGTCGGTCATCTGCAGATGATTATTTATTATCAAATACGCAAAATTAAAAAAAATCTATTAAAATATTGACTAAAATAGACATAACCTTTGCCACAAGCAACTTTTAATTAAGACAGATATAATGATTTTTGATCTTAATATATGTGGTAATAATACGCTTAACGTGTCATATAATAAGTAGGTACGCATACAGTTCGTTTAGTGGTAGTGGAGTAAAAGACGATATTCTAACATTACTTGAGAAGTGTTCTATAATTCTGTCTGTACATACATAATGTGTCATTAAAATTTTTCATCCCAGTGAGTATGTCTAGGAACCTTGAATCAGTTACATGAGACACGTGCGACAGGAGCTGGCGGCGGCGGCGTGTGCTGGAGCTGTAAACTTTATAGACCATTTGATTACATTTTAGGACCCACCTCTTAGGTTTTCTATGTTTGTGTTTGTATTTAGCTCCAACGCGACTTATACGATTTATTAATTGCCCATTGGACATATTTCTGTTTGTAATGTTTGCTTTAAAATATAACGCTTTACGTATTTTTTCTATAATGTTATATAGTATAGTATTATATGATCTGTGATAGAACTAAAGACTTCACAGTGATACCTAATATGAATAGAAAATACGTCTTTCGATCGATATCAATTTCTATAAAGTTTGTTTGAAAAAATCAAAAATTTAAATTATATTATTATACTAGCTCCTTACTCTCGTTTCGCTCGAATGCGTCTCTAGGTACGCGGATTTTATTTACAATTTCATGGGTTTTGATTTTTTGTGCGGAACCCTAATTCTTTTCCTAAAATAAAAGTAGCTTATGTGACTTCTTAGAACGTCAGTTATCTGCCAATGAAAGTCCAGTCAAAATCGGTCCAGTCGTTTCGGAAATTAGCCGGAACAAACTGACAGACAGACGTTTTTGTTGTCTTATAAGTACCGTAGGTATGTACTTTCATATGCATAATATAGTAAATAGTGAAAAGCTGTTATTTTAAAATTATAAACAGACACTTTAATTATTATTTTGTATAGATTATATTATGTAGATAGCAGGGACCTGGGCGACCGAGCTTCGTTTGGCGTTTTTTAGTGAGGAATGAGGATATAAAAATTGCGTTTTTTCAGAAAAGAGTAAAGTGACCTATATAGAAATACATAAAAAGTAAAACCTTATCAAACTACAAAATTTGATCTATTTCGTTAGAGCCTTTTGCGAAATACACGAAATAAATTTAATATTTATATTCATAAGTATATAACAACAATTGCTTGTTTATTATAAGAAGAATAATTTAATTAACCGAAATAAAATATATAATTACAGAAATATTATATAAAAAATAAAATTTATGTCATAATATCATATTGATTAAAATAAATTATATCTAATACAAAACAAAAAAAATCGCTGAGGACAGGATTCGAACCTGCGCGGGTAGAACCCATTGGATTTCAAGTCCAACTCCTTAACCACTCGGACACCTCAGCTGTGTTATTTACGATGAATTAAGGCTTCAATAAAAAGTTGTTTAAGTTTTATATGTATTTATTCACGTGCATTCTCTTCTTTCCTTTAACGTATCAATCAATTGACGTCACGTTGCGTAAGAGTCATATAGCTTTCTCTTTCAACGACGCAGGTGTGAGAGAGATGACTCATGCGCATAATACGATTAAGCGGATATAATCAACTAAATATGCCCCAATTTCGGACAATTAATTGTCTTCTATTCAATTACTAAACTCATACTATAATACAATCTATAATTTGTCTATCGACTTTTAGATTTTAGTGTTTTTACTTAGTACCCCTTTCTATTATTGACAGGATATATAGGATAGGATATATAGGATAGGATAAAATATACTTATTGCAAAAAGTTAGTGTCTTACGTGCACATGATGTTCCGGGTCTCCTTTGTGTTAACCCAGGTGCCATGTGTTATTAAATCCATTTACGTGTGATTGAGTAACAAACATAAAATTGTCTGTACAATCATTTCTTCTATACTACTGACTAACCCGCGCTCCGCTCGTTTGCATTAAGAAGACAGTCTGAAAATAACCCAAACAAACATAAAGTCAACTATAATATTTAATTTATAGTTATTTTTTGTTAGAATGCATTTAATTGTAAGACCCATACAGGATATATATTATGATTCATTTTAATATGAGTATAATGCAAAAAATCTCATTTTGTGTTTTCTTATATAGATTTTCCCTTGACCTCATTTCTAATTTGTATTTGATATGAAACATACGTTTATTTCCTGTGATGCTTGTGTTAAATTATTCTACAAACAAAAGACAGCAATGGAATATTAAAGTTTTTGTTTGGGATTTAAAATGAATTATGTAGTGTACACAATAATCATGAAATTAAAGGAAGTTTGGGCTGTCTATCTGTCTGTCTGTTTCTGTGGTAATTTAAGAATGGGTGGAGTTCATAACACCCAAACTACTTAGGATGAACTGAGAGAATTTTCTAACATAAATTACTTTGTGACATGCAAATACCGGGGGCGAAAGCAAGACCTAAATAAACCGGCTTCATTGTAAAGCCAATACAATAGCCAATAATACTTAATTAAAATGCTAAAGCTCTATTGTTATTACAGTGCCATTGAAGGATAAATCTGGAGAGTAGGTCTGAGTCCTTCAGCTAATCCTTCCGTCCTCGAGTATCAGAGGCTTGGGAAATCACTTCTCACCCGAGGTCGTAGCGACAGCGACGCTTATAATTAGTTATGCGACGGAATATTACAGTCGTCGATTAAGTTAGGCGTCAAATAACAAGCAATTTTTACTTATTATATCTTCACTACATAGCATAAAACAAAGTCGCTTCCCGCTGTCTGTCTGTCGTTATGTATGCTTAGATCTTTAAAACTACGAAACGGATTTTGATACGGTTTTTTAATAGATAGTGATTTAAGAGGAAGGTTTATAATATGCATAATACATGCATATGTACATAAAAATTAATGTATTGTAATAATACATGTACAGAAAAGCCGAGAAATTCAAAGATTTGTATTTCATACTAACCGTTAAAACGTACCTAAGGACGAACCCGAGCGAAGCTAGGGTTAGTCGCTAGTTTGTAATAAATATCAAATGTATGTATTTGTTATTTAAAATTCCTTTTTTAATTATAACTTTATTTTTTACTAGTGGTACGTAGGGAAAATATTTGTCACAATTCTTCATTATTTTTAACTACTGAAGTAAGATTATTTCGGTAAAATTGAAACTTAAATTGTTTGAAGTACAAAAGCAACAAGGGCGAGTCGGATTAATTGAAATTTAATTTGATTTCCACGTCCATGAGTGCAGCCTTTAGGCTGGAAACATTAGAAACGCATAACATACTTTATGGTTGAATATATTTTATTTAGGATTTAACATATTCGTATCGTGCAGGAAACGAGGTAAAATTACACGGAACTGTTCATACGCAAGTGATAAAGAAAAGTATACGCCAAGATAACGGTTAATGTAACACGATACACCAACCTTGACGCGTCGGAGCCCGCAGCGCGGCACCCTCGTCACGGCGCACGCGACCCTACGCCGAGTAATAACTACACCAGTAGCATTCATTTTTTGAACCAAATATATTTTTATACGTTTTTTAAACTAAACGCTATACGTAAAGTAAAAAAAAGATATGCTCAGAGCCCATGTCCAATTTTTATTTCATTCGACACAATGCTATTCAACTTCCTTGGCGGCGATTTAGTATTTTATTCAGTATATAAATATCTTAGAGACACACATCATGTCCCATAAAGAGTTTCCACGCAAATGATCAGATCGAATCCTTTGCTGAAGAAAGGTAAAAAAACAAACTAACACATTCATACAATTACTACATTTGTTATAAATTATATACTTATAATAATCTGTGATATTAGTAAACATGATTAGTAGTACGCCCTTAAACGGTTAGTATTTTGGGTGTTTTTTGGAAATTTTGGTAAGTAGTATCTTTTTTACAAGACATCCTATTAATAAAAACTAATGGCTGCTTCGTATATATATTTTACATAATTTATTCAGTTTAAACGTTATTGAGACTTTTTTTGAAAATGTAACATACTCGTATGTGTAACTTCCAGACATTATTATCGATACGGAGGCCGAATCTATGGTTTTTAGAATTTTTGTCTGTCTGTTACCGCATCACAGAAAAACCACTGGAGGGATTTTGATGAAATTTGGTATGGTGATAGCTGGTTATCCGGGTCAACATATAGGATAATTTTTACCGCCGAAAAATATCTCATTTCTGAGAAAAAATACAAAAACCACTTTGTTAGAGTATACTAATATGTAAAACCTAAGAATTTGCTTTTTGGTCATCTGAACGCGGGCGGAGCCGCGGGCAATGCTAGTATTGTTATAAAACTGATGAAGGTTATAGGATATTTAATATTACTGTTACAGACTTAGTTTTCTTCGTAAACGATGAGGGTAATATCAAATTTTAAAGGTAAAAGTAAAAACGTTAAAATATTATTTTGAATGTTTACAGTAAATTAAATTAAAGTACAAGTATAGATCTCATAATAATAGTAGCATAAGTAATAACTTACAACACCCAATACTGAGTACACTTCTTATTACAAGTCAACCGTGTTTGAGTGCAATGCAGACACACGTACGCGGCGACCGGACGGCCTTGGGAGCTCGATAACGGGCCACGGTGAATCACATACCCAATAAAATCGACGGTTTTATTAAACAGTATTGTAGCTATTCGAAAGTGAATCATTCAAAATTTCGATCGTTATTCTTAGATCGTAAATTCTGTTAATCCTTGTACTAATACTAACAGTGAATCTGTAGGTATTAGGTAATATATGTATTATGTACTTTTTTTTATTGAGGGACATTAAGACACAGCGCCATCTAGTTCCATGGTAAGCTACGAGGCGTGTGTTATGGATACCAGATACATACATATATATAACTTTAAATACATACATATTATAAATATAAACACCCATGACTAGAGTACAAACATTCGTGCTCATCACACAAATGAATGCCCCCAGCGGGACTCGAACCCGCGACCGCTGGCACAGCAAGTACAAACTCACGGGTCACTACAAACTGAGCCAAACATGTCGTCAAATTATTTAAAGTTTAGTATAGATTTCTCAGAGATGAGATATTTTCCCGGAGTAAAAAGTATCCTATATGTTGACACGGATAACCAGCTATCGACATACTAAATTTCATCAAAATCTGCTCAGTGGATTTCTCGTGATGCGTTCTCAGATAGACAGACAGTCAGAAAGACAAATTCTAAAAACTTTTAGATAATAAAACTTTTAGATTTTAGATTCGGACTCTGTATCGATAATAATGACTATTTTAATAAGACTTTCAAAAAAATATTTTATGTACAAATTCGACTTAATAAAATTTTATTACATGTATAGATTGCAATTAAATTCATATGGTTATTAAAGTGTAACTAAAGTATATTTTTTAGATTTTAGTAGAAACACTGACAACAAAAGTAGTAGTTATGTAGTCTATGTACCTATTCCACATACGAATGACGATGATTGTGTACAATAGAAGGTATATTGAGTCTCCGGTAAAATAAGCATTTTATAAGTAAAATTACTAGAATCCAATAATTTTAATGTTATGTAACATTCGCAGGATAATATAACATAGAATGGTTGATATTTGAACGCGATACTTGGGCAATATAAAGCTCATCATGCTACGCTCGTACTTACGAAGCTAGGATATTGCAAACCTTTTTCTTACGAAATCGAAACGTTTGGTCCAAATTGTATTCAGAGTCAGGCAGAGATTTGACGAAACCTGTCTATTGGAATGCGTGACTCAAGTCGCGAGACAAATGCTTTATAAATATAATTTATTCAATTTTAACCGCCTCCAAAAGCTAACAACCTCCGCGGATATCAATTCGTCACGAACCACTTCTTACCTTCGGACCACAATTACTTGGAAAAGAAACTAAAATATAATGAGGATGATAAAAGAAATATTAATAGATATGTAAGATATGTATTAATTGGTCATAACTAGAACAGGGTGAACGTACATGTCAGTTACAGGATTTTCTCTCTTTGCAATATATTAATAACTTCCGTTACCACTTGAAGGACTTAAAAAATCTTTTCATCACAAAAATATATTTCTATGTAAATATCTCGTCGTGTATCACAAACACATTATCGTATATAAATATTAGTGAGGAATGTGGATTGATATATTATTAGATATTTTAAAAACAGTGATATTTAACGATAGGTACCAAAGAGTGGTAAAACTAAGATCCAGACGCCAGAGTACAAGCAGCAAACTATCTCGCAATATACAGATTAGAAGCACTTGAGAGACAACATTACGCGATGATTAATCTATCCAGCACTAAATAGCTGTACCAAGTGGGCTGATCGTGTAATGGCTCCGTAGAACCACTTTACACGTGATTCAGCCCACAGTTCCCAGAACAGGAAACGTATGGGATTCTGCATTTTCAGGAAAGTCAGCACATAAAATTGATTTTCTGTTTCACGTTTTTACTCCATTCTACTTGTTTTATTTCTCTATTACAGTCTCGGTTGATGTCAGTTCTGTGTTTTATTTGCCAACATTTTGATTTTCCCTGTGTATTAATTAAATACACTTTAGAGCTAATGATTGAAACAGATTATCTTATAACGTTGAAGTTATTAAGGAATTTGTCTCCTGCAGAAGAAAACTTAAAATAAAGCATCTCGCATTTAGCGTTTAAATTTATAATTGAAAATGTAATATTATAAGATGTATCATTAAATGGCTGTGGCTTTACTTAGTACTAAGTTTATATATTCAAATTAGTAATGTAATAGAGAAATTTGCTAAAAGCGAACTTGCCAGACAGATAAATTATTTGCTCTTGCTCTTGGGCTCGTGACCTCAGAGGAGGACACATACCACATGGCCACCGAATTCGCCGAGTGTTTACACCATTACGTCTGATTTATCCCGATAGATCACAAATACCTGGCACGTACTTGTTACTGATTAAGTGGAAAGAATAACCAGAGATAAATACTGAATGGATGGCCGTAAGACGATAGCCAGATATACACGCCGCCGCGCTCCGGCGCTACTTCAGTCACTGAAGGTTTATACAAATAACTCAGTTTACAGATAGATTTTTCAATACTATGAACTACTGAGAGAAAGGCAAGTTTGCTTATTTTAGAAGATGTTTATGTTACCTTGACTTTCATAAGAATTTCGAATCGAAGTTTACTAGACTGTACCGTTATTTTTAACAAATAAGAATTATAATTTTAGATGTTATATAAAACTCAACGTAGACGAATATTTTACAACTTATGTACATGAATTACTAAAAATAATAAATCACTATTTCAAAGTAACACAAAGAAAAATAAGTTTTAAAGGCTTTTTCTAAGGGAGGCAGTTTTACTTATGTTACATCTTCACGTTTTGCCCATTGTGGTGACAATGTCTAGTGGATGACGTGTTATGTCTGAACAGGATCAACATACATATGTGACATATCGTATTACAATTGTTATACTAATTTCGGACGACATAACTGGCTGTAGTCAGTCAGTAGAAAGGCGAAGTTCGCATTTTAATATATTACTAGCTTTGCCCGCGGCTCCGCCCGCGTTTAGGTGACCAAAAACCAAATTCTTAGGTTTTTCATATTACTATACTCTTAAATTGCAGTTTTTGGATTTTTCTCAGAAATGAGACATTTTTACGCAGTAAAAAGTATCCTATATGTTGATCCGGATAACGAGCTATCACCATACCAAATTTCATCAAAATCCTTCGAGTGGTTTTTCTGTGATGCGGTAACAGACAGACAGACAAAAATTCTAAAAACTATAGATTCGGCCTCTGTATCGATAATAATGTCTATTTCAATAAGATTTTTCGAAAAATATTTCATGTACAGATTCGGCTCAGTTAGAATTTTATTATAATATGTAGGTATAGATTAATTCTACTGCTGCCGGACTATATGCCCGAATAGATGTCGTGAAGCTACATAATATTTACTCATAATTGTACTTGTTATATACAAGAGGGTGATAATAACAATCTCAAAACTAGATCAACCGTGAAAGAGCGAGTTAAATGATGACAACGTCCAGCGAGTCTCGCGGGAATAGCCGCGTGTAGGTATTTTGTACACCCCCGCGTCTCCGCATACCCACCTACACATGTAAACACGTAATTTAATAGGTACATCTATTAAATAAGAGAAAACGCTTAACAACGCGATTAAGCACACAGGAGTAGATTATGAGCAAGTTGTGACTCGTTGATATATTACTTAACTAGGTATAATCTAATATTTTTAAAGTTCCGTGCTCCGACGACAATTTACGTCGGAATCCTATCACTGTGTCAAATACTCATTCACTCATTTATCTATTTTGCAATAATTATCTTTATCTACTTCTGTGCAGGCACAGTACACAACCACTCGCAAAAAGTTGAATCTGTGACTCCTACAATGCCTTTATCTTGTAACATTCATCACGTTTACCTCAAGAAGAAAAAACTACTTAACGCCATATAGCAAGCAAGTATAGCAAGTAATACCGTCGTGATTATAATATTTGATAGTATAATTCATATATGTATTTTTGTTGCTGTAATACTTAGTACTTATACTTTACTAAAATGTCAACAAGATATTTACATTAAAATAAACATAAAGTTAAAATATAAAAGATTTACACCGTTGTCAGTAAATTATATCCTTGGATTCTATTTGGAAGAACATGTATAGAGATTTTACTGCCAGTTAATTGTCGTTTAACCACAATCTATTATCGTTTAATTACTGTCGCGTGACTTCCAAGCTGAAGAACCCGTGAGTACAAACAATATAACGAGTCTCATTCGAATCATAAGTTTATGATTTTCAACTGATTTGTTAAAAAAAAAATAAAGAGAAAAAGAATTCAGTTTATTTTCTTTAAGTTATGGTGCTTATTTTTTGTAATTTATTTGTCAGAGTTAAAAAATACGGGCTATTTTTAACCCCCGACGCAAAAAGAGGCGTGTTATAAGTTTGACGACGATGTCTGTCTGTTTGTGTATGTGTGTCTGTCTGTGGCATCGTAGCTCTTAAACGGATAGACCGATTTCGATGCGTTTTTTTTTCATTTGAAAGCCAATTTCCTTGCGGTGGTTCTAAGCTATGTTTGGTTAATATCGGTCCAGCAGTGTAAGAGTATAAGCTCTTTTCCAAAATGATGTAAGGCATTTTGGCGTATGATTACTCGATTAAGTGCTTCACGCGTGCCAGTGTAATCGTTAAATGACAATTAATTTGCGTGGGGGGGGGGGGGGGGGGGGCTGGTTTAAATGTTTAATTTATGACTATCTATTGTAATATTTATTACAACTTAGAAAGTACCTCTTGAAATGATATATACAGTTCAATTATTTATATCAATCGATGCAGGGGTTATCTATGAAACATATTTTTAAACACATTATCTCTGCGTTTGATTGAAACGAAACGTTCAACATAAATAACGCGTAACAAGACGCTCTGCGCTATAACTCGTGCCACATTAGTAAGTAATTTCGTTCTGCTGACGTGTTTCCGGGTACAAGATACATTAGCGCCGGCACAACCACTTGGCTAAGTTTACATCTGATGCTAGCCAGTGTATACCTCTGTTGGGAGATGGAAATGCTGACTGGAACTGGAAAGGAAAGGTTCGAAATCGAATAATTTATATTATTTTAATGACGGTTTCCAAAAGCAAATGATATAATTGGTCTGACAAAACTTTTACCAGTCATCCTCACGTATATCTGCGTGAAGTATTTAATATATTTTATTTTTATTCCGCTTTATTAGCAAGAAGTATAAAGAAGGTAGGTAATATGTTTAAATAATATAATAACCACAATGTGGGTAAGCGCAATAATAACAATGATTTTATATCTTGATTCTTGAATGTAAAGAGACAGTTCCCAGACATTGCTGATATTTTGTATAATATATTTTAGTCGAATAAGGAGTAATCGAATAAGGACAAAGGGATAAATGGATTACGTTTAGGGCTTCATTGAAAAGTGTTCGAAATTTGCGTTGAGCTTATCTTAATCGAGCACACATGCCGAGGATGTAGAGACTTAGGGCGTAGGGCGTAGGGTGCGGGGCGTGGGTGCGCCTTGAAATGGTCCCTCGACCATTGAGTGTAAATCTCTTGCTTAATAGCTTTGCATATTCTTACTGAAATCGTATTCGCAATATTTTTGTTTTTATGAAAATTTTTATGTACGTTACACAAAGGTCCAAGTTGAACTATAGGATAGAAGACCACCCAACGTGCGTTCACCTTGTCGTGGTGGGGGGGCTCAGTAGTGCCCGGCAACCCAACCGGGCGCGAAGCCAAGAAACGCACAGGGAGGAGGCCCACTTCGGTGGGCGGTAGGAGGTGGCCCTCTTCGGAGGGCAGTGTACCATGCGGGTTGCTCCTGGTACTTTTCTGATAGCAGAGTGGACTGTGGAGCAACCCCGTGGTTGTTGTGGTCTGCTTCGGCAGACCTGCCGTCGGGGCGTCGTAGTTGAATGCGTAAGCGATCCTGCGACGCCCCATTAAGACGGGGGAAGGTTTTGTTGGGTTTTAGTGGGTAGTACTGGTTTTGCCGGTGAGTCCCACACCTCGTGCGTAAATGCATTTCCCAACGTTAAAAAAAAAAAAAAATAGGATAGAAGACCACTCCTGACAACTGTTTGGATAAAAAAAATCAAATCAATTAGGTAGTACTCGTCGAAAATATCGCGTACATAACTTTCCTCGAACTTTTATAAGATTACTTCCAAGGATTTAGGTATTTATTAACTAGCGGTTAAACCTCGCTTCGTTCGGGTTCGTCTCTAGAAAAACAAAGAAATCTATCCCATGGGAATTGTACATTTTTCTGAGCTATAAAGAAGTCTATGTATTATTCCAGATTAAAATATATTTCTGTGTCAAATTTCATCTAGATCTATTTAGCGGTTCTAGCGTGATTGAGTAACAAACATCCGAACATGCAAACACCCACCTAAACTTTCACATTTAAATATTAGTAACATAAAAGAGATTAGAATATTTTAATAAATAATCACCATTTATATTCTAGCTATCAAGCTCTGATTCAGTTTTTATCCTTTTAGAATAGAGATGCCATTTTTCAATAGCCATTGACGCTACACTATGTCTACAGTGTCATATTATTTTTTAAATTGTTTTCCTTATGCCTGTAAAAAAGTGTTTTATTATTGCTGAATATATAAACAAATACATATGTACGTATGAAGGGTATGAGGGAGGAACGAAATAATAATCTTTTTATTCTATCTTATAATATAAAAATGAATCGCTGAATGTGTTGGTAAGCGCAAATCTCGAGAGCAGCTGAACCGATTTCACTAATTATTTTTTTAGAATATTCCTTGAAGTACGAGGATGGTTCTTACGGAGAGAAAAATTAAAAAAAATGCCTGATAAAGTCTAAAAACAACACTTTTCTATACACCCATACAAAAGATTCGTAATAATACTTAAAAGTCAATTTAAACTTTAATACCATATCATAAAATTTAAGTGTTAGTGGAGAGGTTCCGGGAAGACAAAACAATTGAGTGACGTTAATATCGTATAAATATTAATGTCAATATTTGTCAATATTTATACGATGGTAACATTACTCAAAAAGTAATCTATACAGATAAATTAAATTGAAGTGTCTGTTTCAAATGTCAAAATAACAGCTTTTTACTAAATGCATATGGATGTATACACGATACATATACCAAAACAACATTTTTTTCAATTTTTGTCTGTCTGTCTTTTTGTTCCGGCTAATCTCTGAAATGGCTAAGCCGATTTTGACGGGACTTTCCCTGGCAGATAGCTGATGTAATAAGGAGTAAATCATATATAAGAAAAAAATAGGGTCCCCACGAAAAAAAATTAAAACCAATGAAAAAATTAATAATATTCGATTAAAATAGGAAAGTTGTATACACATCGTAGGGACGAACCCGAGCGAAGCGAGGGTGAGTTGCTAGTCTCAAATAATTTCCTTGGCATTAATCTATAAAAATAGCACATTTCTTTATAACTTAGAAGGTAAAATTATTATGGAAAACTGAATTTTCCATTAAAACATCTAGTTTTATTTGCAAAAATACACAAAACAGATATTATGATTTACTTATAATTTTACAATGGACCCACAAAACTGTTTGCACAGTTTGTCTGTGGGATCAGAGTCTCACGGTAATCTTACATTATGATATTTAAGGCTATTTATGTATATTTTACATTTATATAATATATTACATTATGATAATTTAAGTATGTTTAATTATGTTAAGCTGTCCATATAATATATTTTTTATAATTTGACGAATTTAGGTACTTTTATTTGGTTCAAGTCTAATATCAGCGGGAAGACTGTTTATAAGGTATGGTAGACGTTTATCCAGCGTTCGATCGCCATAATAATTATGTACTCTTGGAACAATATATTTACCCGCTGATACCTACTGACCTGGTACCTTGCGCATGTGTCACCAACAAAGAGCGCTCCAGACTGCCATGGTTGTTTACTAGAAGTAAGTATTTATGTTTAAGGCTAACAGGAAGTATATTACACATTTTAAACTGCTTGTTATGATCACCTTTACAGCCCTTTTTGGTCTTTTAGATATAGTTAATTTTAAAAATCTTATTTGTAGTGCTTCTAATTGTTGTATAAGTACAACTTTTAAATGTAAGACCATATTAGTCAAGGGCGTAGCATATTAGTGAGTCAAATAGTGATGTATATAAACATTTAAGGATACTAGTAAGTACTCTAAAACTTAGGTGATAAAATTTTCCTAAAATTACTCTCAATTTATTACATATGTGTTTGTTCTATATGAGAGAACCAGGAAAAGTTTTCATCAGTTTTCATTCCAAGGTAAGTGACTATTTCGGTTAGTTAGTCCACCAGTTCATCCTTTTGTATAGTTGCGACAGGGGTAGTGTGTATCCCCCCCAACGTGCGTTCACCTTGTCGTGGTGGGGGGGCTCAGTAGTGCCCGGCAACCCAACCGGGCGCGAAGCCAAGAAACGCATAGGGAGGTGGCCCACTTCGGTGGGCGGTGGGAGGTGGCCCTCTTCGGAGGGCAGTGTACCATGCGGGTTGCTCCTGGTACTTCTCTGATAGCAGAGTGGACTGTGGAGCAACCCCGTGGTTGTTGTGGTCTGCTTCGGCAGACCTGCCGTCGGGGCGTCGTAGTTGAATGCGTAAGCGATCCTGCGACGCCCCATTAAGACGGGGGAAGGTTTTGTTGGGTTTTAGTGGGTAGTACTGGCTTTGCCGGTGAGTCCCACACCTCGTGCGTAAATGCATTTCCCAACGTTAAAAAAAAAAAAAAAAAAAAAAAAAAAAAAAAAAAAAAAAAAAAAAAAAAAAAAGGGGTAGTGTGTATGTGCGCCGCCTGCCGCAGAGATAGCGCACACAGGGCGCTGGGCGCGGGGCGGCCGGACACGTGCGCGGGCTGATTAAACTGTCCGCATCGCTTAGCGCAACGGTCCATACTGTCCTGCTGCAGTTGCACTTTTGGTTAAAAATCAAATTTATATAATCTATACATATAATAAAATTCTGAGTCAAATCTGTACATTAAATATTTTTTGGAAAATGTTATTGAAATAGTCATTATTATCGATACAGGGACCGAATCTATAGTTTTTAGAATTTTTGTCTATCTCTCTAGGACCGCATCGCGAGAAAATCACTGGACAGATTTTGGTGAAATTTAGTATAATGATAGCTGGTTATCTGGGTCAACATATAGGATACTTTTTACTGAGGAAAAATATCTCATCTCTGAAAAATCTATACTAAACCTTAAAACGTAACTAAACTTTAAAATAAATGCGAAAATTGTAACGTACGTATGTTTGTTACTCTTCACGATGATACGGATGTAAAGTATTTAGATATATATATATATATATATATATATATATATATATATATATATGTATAGGATATTGTTAGTAATTACAATTTAATATATATACTTTGTCAATTTGACCCTACCTGTATATAAAATACACCGAGTGACGTGGAGCGAGTGATCTATATAGTTATAAAATCAAGAACTGATTGTTGTTTTCTACATCAAATGTAATTACGTAATATATGTAATTACGTAAATTAGTGTAAATTCCTATACAAACAAATTAACTAAACTTTAAATTTAATATGGTAGCTGCAAGAGGAAAACAGCGGGTCAATGCGCCGGGAAGCAATGCGCATCTGCATATAAAACGGCGTCAAACCGTTTTAAATGCGAAACACCCTCGTCCCTTCGCGAGATCGCGAGGGGACTTATTAAGTGCACAGCTTTGTTAGATTTCTACAGTTAATTATTTGTACGCACAATCCTTCATGATGAATGTGCCGAAAAGAAGGGTCCTTGAATAGTGTTGCGAATTGTACAGAGTTATGTATGACTAAGTAGTAACATTTATTAGATATTGTTGATTTATCCTGGTTTCACTCGAATAACATTGATATTTGACGTTTACATAGACATCTCCCATAGACTATACTATAGAGTAGTACTCATAACACACGACAAGTTTTTCCCTTTTTAACAGTAGTCTGATTATTTGTTTTGTAAAATCTGCTAAATATATGCACGCAACTTATGATTAGTAAAAATATGAAGGGCGGCATTGTATAGGATTACGTCCATAAGTTATCGCCACAATTTATACAAAAGAAGATAAACCATAAACTTTATATTAAAAACATCAAAGCTATTTTATGTATATTATCTATTGTAGTTTCAAAACTTATTGCACTTCTATACATGCAGGTCTGATATTTCAGACAGTTTAAGTTTATCGATTATTTTTTTGATTGATTTATGGCAACACTAGTCATAAGTCACAGCTGCCAATGCAGATGTTTGATGAGTGACGCCTATTGTGACGTCGGGGTCGGGTCGGGGGTCGCTGGTTGGCGTCCTGGCGCCAAGTGCCAGATGCTACACTTCGCAGGCCTAGATAGCAGCCTGCAGACAGGCTATAAATAGGGACCAGTTAACACTTATGCGTCAAGGGTAACATGAGCTATGTAAACAACTATGCGTTATTTAAGTAACAGATAAGTAGTTGTTTTGTATCATTTATTTATATAAACTAACATTGCTCGCGGCTTCGCCCGCGTTCAGATGACCCGAAATGAAATTCTTAGGTTTTACATATTAGTATACTCTTACAGTGCTGTTTTTGTATTTTTTCTCAGAAATGAGATATTTTCCCACGGTAAAAAGTATCCTATATGTTGACCCGGATAACCAGCTATCGTCATACCAAATTTCATCAAAATCTGTCCAGTGATTTTCTCGTGATGCGGTAACAGATAGACAGACAGACAAAAATTCTGAAAACTATAGATTCGGCCTCTGTATCGATAATAATGTCTATTTCAATAAGATTTTACAAAAAATATTTAATGTACAGATTCGGCTTAGTTACAATTTTATTATATGTATAGATAAAGACGTAACAGTTTTGTACCTTCTTCTCTTCTGTTTGTCAATTGATACTCTTTTTTTTTGTTTAGTAGCTATTGACGAGCTTTAGTGTTATCAATAAAAAAATAATGAGTATGGTCGAATTTCGATCACTGGACGAATACTAGTTATATGTAAAAAATTAAAATGTATTATTATTGTTGTCAACGTCCTTGTTAACGTCCCACTGCTGGGCACGGACCTCCCTTCAATACGAGGGAGATAAGGCCATAGTTCACTACGCTGGCCAAGTGCGGGTTGGCAGACTCACATGCCTTTCGAAAACTTGCTATAAATATTTGTATAAATATTAATTTACAAGTACTGTAAATAAAGCTTATATTTAATCAAAATCTTTATTTTTAGCCTTGGTGGAAAGAAAAACCGCAATAAACGGAACTGTACTTGCGGTAGCTTATACGACCACTGCCTCAGATAGTCATTGTGCGGTAATAAATACAATTAATATTTTATTTATAAAACATCTAATGTACTTTCGATTCCGCTTGCTTTAGTGAAAATAATTCGCTAGTCCTTCTATTGTAAGTTTTTATCATCAAAATCAAAAATCAAATCAAAATCAAAATATTTTATTCAGCATTAAATTATTACAATTTTTTACTGAACGTCATGAGTCTACTACCAGTTCGGAAAGAAGAAGCCTCAGATCTGAGAAGAACTGGCGAAAGAAACTCAGCGGGACCAATATTATTATCCAGAGATCATCCCATACTTTCAAATAAAGAATCTACCTTATAATAATATTGTAAGGCTCATGATCTTTGTTTGCTTCGCAGCTGAATCCTAAGATAAAGCTCTTTGTATTGGCATTAAATGTGTCCTTTGTTCATCTCTGGCTTATAATTTTTTTTCAAAATTCAAATTAATCCGCCACTTTGTAGTTATGTGAATGATCAACCGATAAAAGAGCTTCTCGTTATTAGGATTCAAAAGACAAACATCAAAAGTAGAACTTTCATTGAGACTGGAGTAGGTAGTTATATATATTAGTTATCATAGGTTGGGCGCCGCCGGTGATAAGCGCAGTGCACTGCGAGAGAGCGCGCCGAATACTAATGTTAGTCAAATATTACAAACTCTGAATTGGAGTGATTGTCTAGACTGTACTCGGGCTCCCTACAGACCATTCATATTTTGTTTAATTTTCTGAGACATGATCCGGTCTGTCTGTTAATTCTTAGGGTTCTGTACTCAAAGGATCGGGGTAGATTGAGATTTCATCACTAAGCCTCTAAACAAAATTTTAATAAACTATAATGAAATCTCTCGTAAGTATCCTGTTATAGATATATTTTCAAATACAATGTAGGTTACAATTTTAAAACAAATCTTAAAGAAATCATTTAGTGTTACATTTCATTTATTTTTTTATTATTATTATCATTCAAGTAGAGCGTATGTACCAAATAACTTTTAATATTTATATTTTAACTAGCATTGCCCGCGGCTCCGCCCGCGTTCAGATTGGTTTTTGTATTTTTTCTCGAAAATGAGATATTTTCCCGCAGTAAAAAGTATCGTATATGTTGACCCGGATAACCAGCTATCATCATACCAAATTTCATCAAAATCCCTCTAGTGGTTTTTCCGTGATGCGGTAACAGACAGACAGACAGACAAAAATTCTAAAAACTATAGATTCGGCCTCTGTATCAATAATAAAGTCTATTTCAATAAGATTTTCCAAAAAATATTCAATGTACAGATTCGGCTTAGTTACGATTTTATTATATCTATAGAAAATGTATACCTAGTTATAAAATGTTGGGCATGCTTTTAATTTAGAGTAATATACAAAAAAGAAATTGATTAACGTTATTTTAGTAATTAAGTTTGTGTACATCCTCTAGTTGGATAAATAAATAAAGCCTCGTTTGATAGACGGACAATGGATGGGCAAATAGCAGGCATTTCTAAAATGATACCTACCTTTTAACTGTAAGAGGTAGACGGTTAGTTTTTGCGTCCATTATATCGTATGTATGTACATTACAAAATATATACAGCAGCCATACAAGGAACAAGGATTTTTTGGGTATTTATAATATGACAAACTACACTCGCGTGCAACTGAATCGACTCAAACCGTATATTGGTATATAAGTTTGATTTTTCGGAAAATGGCTTATCCGATTATTTATTTGATAAAGCAAAATAAATCAGAAAAAATAATACTCCATGGATTAACCTCTCGACTTTTGTATTTCAACATATACAACATCTATGTAAACATGCCTGGCACATAAAATACTTGTTTGATAAGTGTTAATTTATTCACAAAAAATAAGATAAGAGAACTGACAAATTATAGTACCTTTCATGTATTTAATGTAAACACTTTATTGAAATATTTAGAATTCTTCGACGAAAAGAATGGCGTAAATGTGGCTTGAAAGCCATTATTCATTATTGATTCTTAGATTATAACGAAGTTAAATTATAAACTTTCAAAACACCTTATATATAAAAAATATGTCTATATATAAAACATCAATTGCTGTCCGTTAGTCTCGCTAAAACTCAAAAATGGCTCTACTGATTTGAATTATTCCTTTTTTTTTGGGGGTGTCAGGGGTGGTTTAAGTATAAAAAAATAGGGAACACCCAAAAGAGCAGCTGGAAAATCGAAAAGTTTATAACTGTTTATTTTATACTTAGGTAACGTGTCTTCCCGTGGGCATTAGGTAATCTCCCCCTGTAAAAAGTAGCCTATGTCACTCTCCAGCCCTCCAACTATCTTGAGACAAAAATCACGCCAATCTCTCGATCCATTTCGATGTGAAAAAAGGACAAATAAACAAACAAACACACTTTCACATTTACACTAGACACAAAAAAATCAACCGTCAAATCAACAATTGAAAAATCGAATGTTACAGTATAATAATTTTTTTAACTTTGCAATAGAAGAAAATGAAGCTAAAGCCTATTCTCTCGAGGCTTAAGTTTCTTTTTAACGTCATTAACTAAATGAGTCTCTAAAAGGAATTGATGCGCTGAGAATGACTCAGTTAATGATGTGTGTATATATACAAAACAAGCAAATTACAAGGATATTTCGTATAGGTTTATTTTATTTTTATGGTAAAATTAGTATTTATTAACAGTGTGTATGTTATACATAAAAGTTATTAATAAATATATTTAAATTATTTATTGTACATGCTTACATATATATGTATGTTGTTTATGTATCTATTCTCCCCATTACAATAGGCTAAGTATTGAGTGTGTCAGAACTCTTCTACGAGTATCTGCATATTCGCGCATCACTCGGGAATGGTCTAACGAATTTCAATGAATAATTAGTAATGCGAAAATACTTTTAATTGCAAAATAGCACAGTTCTAAAGATATAGCTTCGTCTGTCCATCGTACCATAAAAGGCGGAAGTCGTGGCATTGTTATAAAGTAAATCTATACTAATATAATAAAGAGATAAAGTTTGTGAATTGTGAGTTTGTGACGTTGTAGGGGGTAGTCTTTGGATCTACGAAACCGATTTTGATGAAATTTGGTAAGAAGATAGTTTGAGACCCTGGGAAGGACATAGAATAGTATTATCCTGGAAATCATCCCTTATAAGAGTGAAAATGGGGATGAAAGTTTGTACGGGGAATCAACCTAGGGACGAACCCGAGCAAAGCGAGGGTGAGTCCCTAGTAAACAGTAAATTCGTACAAAGCCGCGCATAGAAACTATGTAATATTCCGAGGCGTAGTTATTGTAGTGTGATATTATTAGATATGTGTATGTACATATGTATGTACGTGTGTGTGCGTAAGGAGAGTAAGGTATTAGATAACGTTTTCTTTGTCTGAATGAGGAAATAATAAAGCAGTAGTTGATTGTGAGCGATGTTTGGATCGGAGGCCAATTTGCATATTCTTCCAATTACTCACGTGACGTCAACTCTTGAATCATATTGCGCAAGTACTCGGCGCGTGTGCTTGGAGAAAGCTTGTTTTATTGCTAATGTCTAACTAGACTGCGTTTGAGTTTAAACTTTAAAGATATTCTATTTATCAATGTATCCGTTTATTTAGAAATTTTGTTCATCCGTGTTATGCTTAACTTTTACCACGGATGCGTTAATATTGCAGAAATTTGTTTATCAAATTTGACCAAAATCTTAATT
Organism: Brenthis ino; assembly: GCA_921882275.1. NCBI lineage: Eukaryota > Metazoa > Arthropoda > Insecta > Lepidoptera > Nymphalidae > Brenthis > Brenthis ino. The sequence goes on from OV170233.1 coordinate 9,022,806, forward strand.
ATTTAGACTTGAAAGTCATTACTCCTCGTTCTTATAAAGATTGTCTCGGTGGTTGAAAGCTAACAAAAAGAAATCTCACTGATTGGCGTCACAGACATATTTGATGGAAGAAGGACGTGTATATATTATCTAAAATTAGTTTGAAAGATATTAGCACATACGATAACAATTTGTTAAGATTTAATAAGGTCATTTGTCGCAAAGCTTATATTTAAAAGTACGGCAGTAACGGCGCTACAAAACAGAAAAGGCATTATTTTTTAAGTAACTTTTTATGTCACAATTACTTCTCCAAAAATCCCTAAAAGGTATGCTTCATGAAATCAATAATCGATTAAATTAAGCTTACACATGAATCAGTTAAAAAAAAACAATTACTACAATTTAGTGAAACATAAAATTTTCATCGTGTTTAGTATTAGATCAAAAAACAAGCTCTCAGTTCATTGATGCCGGCAGAAGTTACTGATCAACGGGTGCGGCCGCGGCCTTCGACATTATCTTTAATCCCTTTAGCCAATAGAAATTTTCAATTCTACATAGAATTTATTGTAAGAATACTGTATTATGTTTCTCTTATATCGGACTACTATTATAAATGCGAATTGTTATTCCAGACTATATAGGTATATGTATCTCTGTGCCAAATTTCATCCAGATCTGTTCAGTGATTGAGTAACAAATATCCATCCAAACTCTCGCATTTATAATATTAATTAATGGGAAACGGGATTAATGGAATTATGGGATTATCATCATATCAAATTTATCCATAAAAAACTAAAACACATGCGGTCTTAAGTGACGAAGAATCACTAGTTTAGTACCTATATAGAATAAAATTTTAAGATTGTTTACAAACAGAACGTGGTACATATTATTTTGTGTACAACATAATGAGGAATTAGTGATTCCGCGGAATAATGCATTATATAAAAAAGTAAATAAATAATTATAAATTAAAAATTAAAAAAAAAACCACTACGCAAATTAATTCTCATTGAACGATTACACTGGCACGCGTGAAGCACTTAATCGAGTAATCATACGCCAAAATGCCTACATAATTTTGGAGAAGAGCTGTTATTCTTACACTGCTGGACCGATATTAACTGAACATAGCTGAGAGCCACCGCAAGGAAAATGACTTTTTAAAGAAAAAAACCGCATCGAAATCGGTCCATCCGTTTGAGAGCTCCGATGCCACAGACAGACACACACACACACACAGACAGACTGACATCGACGTCAAACTTATACCACCCCTCTTTTTGCATCGGGGGTTAAAAAGAAATACATGGTTGTAACTTGTAACACTAGGTACTATATAACATATGTACATGAGTAGTAATAACTTTATTTTAAGTATATATTGGAGCGTAGAGTTTCATTGTAGTGTTGAGTGTTACATAAATAACATATTAAATACATCCATATTATTATACAGCCGTTGTTCATTGTACCTACATAATAAATAGATTATGTTTAAATCATAAAATGGCTAAGTTATGAACGCATATAAACCTACTACATTACGTAATCTTTGTAAAATTTTACAGTTTTAATTAATATCTCTACATTTTAATAACTTAACGCCCCCTTCGCGTAGTAAAGTCTAAAGATATGAGCAGTTAGAAAGCTTAGAAAGGAGGTGTCAGAGGGCGTCCCTCCCGCGGGCGAGCGGCGGCACTCAGTTCTGAGTGACTGGAGAGTTGTGAACTTTTGCGTTGATTTTAATCGTAAATGTAGAAACACACTAAAAATATGTATTTTAATTTTCCAAAATGAAATCCTGTTCGGTCGGTGTTTTTGTGACACGTATGTATGTACGTTATTAGAGTTATAATGTAAAAAAAATACAAATTAAGATAATACGCTTCACGCAAACTTCTGTTCTTTTATGATTAGGCTACATGACCATTTGTCGGCATCCCATGTATTCCATTCAATATATTCTATATTAATAATTAATTAATTAATACGTATACATATTATAATATTATACCTATTAAATAGACTAAAATATTTTAAGTTTGAACTTGGTTATAATAATAATAAATAAATGGTTTATCTCATTTTACAACAAGTACATAATATCAACAAGGTTGAAATCCTCTTTAAGTAAGTACCTGTGCCAGAGGATTTCGCTCTTCCATAAATAGTAAGTTTTAGCTTAATTTCGTACCTACTTGAGATGAAGCTATCTAACGATAAAGATAAATAAATGAGAAAAAAATATGTTACAAATGTTTGTAACATATTCTTTATATGTATAAAGAAAAATATATCTTTTTATGTTGTAGTAAGTATATAAGGATAAGTACATGTGTGATTTATTTGTGCGTGTGTATGAATGAAAGTGTGTGAAATTTTTATGAGTATTTGTGTGTGCGTGTGTGTGTTGGTGTGTGTGTTTGTATGGCGTGGGTGAGTGCTTGTGCGTGAGTGTTAGTGTGTTTGCGCTTTTAATATCAAGATCTGAGTTTTTAAATAGGATTTTTTCAAAATCTTCTATTTTATTATAACCAAGAGTCAGGAGGAATTTCGTAACTTTCTTTTTACATTCATAATATATATTTTAAGACAGAACAGATGGACGGATGAATATAGAACATAGAGCTTAGGCTTAGCGTTATTGTATTTTATGCTGGTCATTCACGTACAGAACTTTAAAATTAAGAATCTGGCTCCTTTATTGAATATATTTTTTTCTCAAAAGTTCTGGTGTGTCTCTACGACTACGCGGCTTTCACCTGGTGGCTGGCGCGATCGCTGCGATAACGCGAGCTCAATGCAAGTGCCAAAGTGAAACTCCACTAGAGCGTACAAGTACGTACTGTAGGTACATACCTTCATTTTGAATGCGTTATTGTTTCTTGTTGAGTGCCGGCTTATTGCACCAGACTATTGAACTTCTGAGCTTTTATTTCGATACGATACAGGAGAAGGAAAGTAATGCACTGTTAAGAATGTTTTGGTTTCCCGTTCAAATGAATGATGCAATTGTAACGAATCTATTAAAAGTTTAGTTAAGTGGTATTTTTATAATTGTTGTTATATTTTTCAAAGAGAAAGAAAGAAAGTGTTTAGTAATAATAGTCAGAACATTATATGTATGTATATTTACACAACCATATCTCAAACTTTTATTGTTATTTTTTCAGTTTGAATAATCGCTGGAAGTCAAAACCTAGTTACTCAAGGTTATTCACGGTTATTCAAGGGGCGGACCAATAAATTTCTGAAAAGCCGGCAACGCATTGGTGGTGCCTCTGGTGCTACAAATGTTCATGGGCGGCGGTAATCATTTAACATCAGGTGACCCGCCTGCTCGTTTGCTCGCCATTACTATAAAAAAAACTTTTTTAACTTGTTTGGTAAATGCGTCTTTCGCATTATTTCATGCTATTAAGCTGTTAAATTCATTAAAAGAATTTTATTAATGTAAAACATTTGCGTGTTTACTCGTGGCTTTCGGATTTCGACTAATTGGCTACCGTAATGCTGTGTTCCTTACCTATGAATATTTACAAGGTCATAGGCAAGGTTTGAATTTAAATTCAAATTATAATACAAGTATAATAGGTTCTCGATTAAATATTATTTTGATAAGCTTTATAATTTTAACTTAAAATTATATCATCTGTTTATTTTGCATAATAATCTTTAAAGACTCGATAAGCCCACACTTACGAGTAGGTGTTTTACATAATACGCATACATAATCTACAAAGCAACGATGAAGCGAAGCGATGTGAAAAGCTTTTAATGCGTATGACAACAAATTAAAGAAGGGTGTACATGTGCATATGGAGATGAGCTTATTTCCTTTACTAGAGTCCGTGCACACTTCCGACAAACGCGAACTGGAAGCAAAATGCGACTCAAAACAAACGAAGAATGGAGTAAGCCATAGTTGACCAGATTTTCTTGAATTCTTTTTATATGCCAAGAAAACGGTAACCTAGCAGTGCTTAACAATTACGGACAAGTGTTCAGCATCACTTACATTGTTCTATACGCTCTGTCTATTTTATTGTTTCGGTTTCTTTTGATAAAACGTTTGGCTCAGTTTGAAGTGACTCTATTTGCTGTGCCAGCGGTCGCGGGTTCGAGTCCCGCGGGTGGTATTCATTTGTGTGATGAGCACGAATGTTTGTACTCTAGTGAGTATTTATATTTATAATATGTATGTACATATTTAACGTTATATTATATCTGGTATCCATAACAGAGGCCTCGTAGCTTTACCATGGAACTAGATGATACTGTGTGTTAATGTCCCAACATATTTTTTTAAGGGTCTTTATAGGTGATAAGCTTGTTTACGCGCTGTCTACGCCAAAAACGCATTACCGCTCTATCAAGACGCTTGGTTTTCTACATAATATGTATATGAAAACATAAATATGAAGTGCGTTTGCAGAGCGTTAATAATGCGTTTTTGCGTCGACTGCGCGTAAAAGAGCTTGCCACCTGTAAAAACCCTTACAGAAGGCGAGGGAAGGAGGCATTAATACGAGCGACGTGTCTCGAAACCGGGGGGTAGCTTACGTCACGTCCTCGTACCGTGACGTCACGTAAGTTCAATGTCACCGGATCATGGCCAGCTCTGTAGGTCGAATTGCTGGAATATATAAGTAAAAGTGCGTTGGATTTTTTTTTGTCTTTGCGTATATCTGTTATAATTAACTTTGTTCTTACAAATATATATATATATATATATATATAATATATATATATATATATATATATATATATATATATATAATATATATATATATATATATATATATTGTATATAATATGTATCAATAACAATAAAGCTACAAAATGACAAAAAGACAGCTTTCTTATTAATGAACTTATAAAAAGTTCATTGGATAATATCAGCCCAATCAATTGTATAAAAAATGGTCCACAAAAATCAAACTCATTTAGCGCTTAAAAGAAACCTCAATAGAATCAATACAACGCGACAACTTAAATAAAATATACAGACAGACACTTATAGACGGACACTTTTATGTAATTATGCCCTTATAGGCGGAATATTTTTTGAAATGTATTTAGGAGTGATTATCTTCGAGACACAAGATTTTTAAAAATGGTCAAAAAATATAGCAGAAGGATGAAGGTAGGCTCTTTTGGGTAGGTCTTCGTTCAGAAGTAAACGGTGATATGTTGTATTATACGTATGTGTGAACTTAACAGGTACACGAAGAAATCAAAGTTACACACACAAAAGTTACCCTATATTTCACTGTCCAATGAATTTCTTTACTTTTTCGAGTGTTTGGAATCTCATAGAAACAATGTGGTATCTACGTCAATCTTTTTACTCAAGGAAAATTCGCAACGCGGGTAATGAAAAATGTTCTGCATCTTTATTTTAATACTAGCGACTCACCCTCGCTCCGCACGGGTTCGTCCCTACTTACGTTTTAAGATTTAGTATAGATTTCTCAGAGATGAGATATTTTCCCGTAGTAAAAAGTATCCTATATGTTGATCCGGGTAACCAGCTATCATCATACCAAATTTCATCAAAATCCCTCCAGTGGTTTTTACGTGATGCGGTAACAGACAGACAGACAGACAGACGAAAACTCTAAAAACTATAGATTCGCCCTATGTAACATTTATATAGATAACAATGTCTATTTCAATAAGATTTTCCAAAAAATATTTAATGTACAGATTCGGCTTAGTTACAGTTTAATTATGTGTAGAGAAATAGATTCACGTGGTTGTAGAAAATTCTGCATCTATCGATATCTTGTATCGCAGGATGTACGTGATAGTGGATAGTGGACATTTGTTTTCATATATACCGTCGGGTCTGTGTGGTGTTTCCGCGTATCTGCCATAATGAGTGCGCGCGAGTGAACTTGACCCCGGACAGAGGCGGCTTGTTCGCGGCTAATTGTAGCATTGTGAGGCTAAACATTTGCTCATTATTAGCATGTATCAGTTATTATTCCTCATATCCTTATGCTATTTTCTTAGTACATGCGTATATCTTTAAGAGTGTTCAGTGTACAGTAGTTATAATTGTATTGCAAGTAATCAGCTTAAAATAAAAGTGAACTGATGTCATCTTACGTACAAAAAGTACCTTAGCCTTGAGAAACTCTACATGCTCCAGAAAAAACCCATGATATAAAAATCATGTTAACCGTACATGTGTAAATGTATTAAATGCTTTTCTTATAATGTGTATTCAGCCCTTTTTAACGTCCCACTGCTGAGCACGGGCCTCCCTTCAGCACAAGGGGAATCAGGCCATAGTCCACCACGCTGGCCAAGTGCGGGTTGGCGGACGTCACATGTCTTTTGAAAACTTGCTAGGTTCTCTCAGACATGCAGGTTTCCTCACGATGTTTTCCTTCACCGTTAAGACAAGTGGTAATCATGTTGGAAATGATTCGCACATGAAAATATCAGAGGTGTGAGACCCGGGATTTGAAGTCACTTCATTCGATTTCCCAAGCGAGTGCGTTACCACTGGGCTACCACTCTTCTTATAATACTCTCTTAGATTTACGCGAATACTATATACATTTAAAATAAAACTATCTTTTCGGATATTTTCGCGAATTAATTTTTATTTTTGGTTCCCGACGTTTCGAATGCTGTCGGGAAAGACTGTCAGTCTCTCCCGTGACCATGATTGCTGTAAAGCATTCGAAATGTCGTCGGGAACCAAAAATTTTAAATAAATTCTCGAAAAAATATAAAAAGATAGTTTTATTTAAAAAGCTTTTCTTAGTTATTATCGATTATATATACATATATATATATATATATATATATATATATATATATATATATATATACATATATATACGGTATATTAACGGTTTGAAAATTGGTTGTGTATTTGAATTCCATAAAATTTCTTAATAACCAGATTATAATATTTGCCAATCGTTTCATCATAAAAACATGATACTAAATTAGTCACTACGTAAACAAAGTGACAACCCTACTGAGTAATTAGGAAGAGAATCATGCCCGATTTCACTAACAACTCATAAGCTACCACCTACGTATGGGATCCCTAGCTTAACAGTTCCCCCTAAACTAGCCCCTAGATTAAATTTCGTTTACCATCGTCAGAGCTTATATTTCTAGTACCTATATTTAGATGGCATTTTTTTTTGGTGACCCCTAACTGTCGGTGAAACAGAAACTGTCCCCTAACAGCCCCCTAATCATGCTTAGGGGATCCCTTAAACTTAGGTGACGTTGGTGAAATCGGGCATCAAAGTTGTAAATACTACGCAATCTCCCGCGCTTCCCTACATTGTAGCATGCGTGCCACTGCTGCTCGCAGTACGGCCGCGTTGAGAAGGTCAGGTTCTCCGTCTACCTTCTTGTTATTGCAATCCCTAATGCACCCGTTTTATTTGATTTCATTTTATACAAACAATCGGTTAAACTGGCTCGTAAACAGTCGTCGAGAATATTGTGCTGCGGCGGTGCAACTGCCGTCCTGTTGCGAAGGTCAAGCTTATTTATAGTGCATTATACCGTCAACCGTAAACTTCATTTTATTGGATTGTAAAGATTTTCCTGATATCACAAAGTGTTTTTAAGTAAATAAATGTAAATTAACATTACTTAAATAAAAGGACAGGATATAAATATCTTTTAATAATATTCTCTTAAATATGTAAAATTATTTTCTGCTGTCGTTAATGTTATTAAATGAATTACACTCAAAATATGTTTAACTAAAAAATATAATTAAGTTACGAATATGCTGGGTAGAATATTCTTAGAAATAAAAAAATCGCCCTCACTGTAATAAGTTACATACATTTTAGTGTCGCTACAAATGTTTTTAGTCATTTCCGGCCGAGGCTCCACTCCACAATATTTAATGATAATAAAAAAAAAACTAGTTTTATTGTTTCAGAGGCATGAAATATTGATGTAAGTCTTTTCATTATGGTATCGATGATCGTGATAGCCTTCAAGGTCGGCTCCTCTCGGCCGGCGGCGGTGTGTTTGTGGAGCATCGTGTCAATTGCAGTTATTAATTGGGCCGTGAGTCGTAAAGCGACACTGGACACCACGATGCATCGCAGAGCTTTTATTGTCTTTTATAACCAATGGGCTCATGAGAGGACATCACGCCAAGTACATTTCAATACACGTAATTGACTTATAATTTTATAAGTAACATTCAATCTTCTCATGGCCTCGATGCGCCTCTCAAGTTACCGTCACAGACCGCAGTGTACGCTGAGTGTACTTGAACTAAGTAATTATTACATAATATAATAATTGTTAATTTATATGTAAGCATTTGCTTTTATTTAGGGCGAGATTAACTCTTGCTGTTAGTCCAAAACAATTTCCTTAACTATGATGATTGAATTTTGTTTTGGTTTGTTGAACAGAGTGTTATACTTAATATATTATTAAGCCTATATGGCCCTTTTAATATATGATGTAAAACCTAAGAATTTGGTTTTTGGTCATCCGAACGCGGGCGGAGCCGCGGGCAACGCTAGTTTATATATATATTTGACTCATACTATACTTAATGAACGTTTTAAATAAAATTATCTTTTCATTAAATTCGAAAATAAAGCATTCGAAATGCTTGCTTGGAACTAAAAATCAAAATAAATCCGCGAAAAATCCGAAAAGATAGTTTTATTTAAAACTATCAGAACCCGCGCCTTTGCCCGTGTTCAAAGTACAAAAAACATTTTTTATTCTTTCCCTTCCCTTTACAATAATGTATGAAAGTCTGCCACATTTGTTGACCTTTATGATTACTGCTCCACTCCCTTGGGTATCAAATGGAAAAAGAATTTTTCCGTAATAGTTCCAGAGATTCACGTGTTCAAACAAATAAACAAATAAACTCTGCCTTTTTATAATATTAGTATACATGTCAAATATTCGCGTAAATCTTAGAAAGTATTAATGAAAGTTATTGATTGTACATAAAACTCAAATGGATAATGCCCTAGTCTTGAGAGAAAAAAAAGAAGCTTGGAGCTCTCAAGACATATTAGTGAAATAACTTAGCGAGTATCTTATTAAAGAGGATATAAAAAAAAGTAAAAATATAAATTTTCCAATATTTCCACTCTACCAAGTTGCGTTGATTCTACACTGTGCGTCACTCGCAGTCTGCGCGCGTCACTCCGCTTCAGACGTGTAGGATAATGAACACAATTATGCCTGAAAACAAACTATTATTAGAAAGTATTTATTCATATTATCTATTGAAAAATCATTAGAAGTTATCAATTAACCTATGAACTTTAGCTTTGTGTGTCGATAAATTTTTAGATGAGGAATGGCACATTCCATATATTAAAATTGAACGAATAAGGTGTAGCTATGTTTGTCCCTTTCCTATGCAGCAACAGCAGGTTTGTGAATAAACATAATTTGAGACCGGAAAAGGGACAAGAACTATTTATCCCACTATACAAGTATTTTCTGAGACGATTTTTAATATAATCTGTAATATTACGAACATTGGATACGATTTAAACGGTCCGAGTTTCACTTTAATAGTTTTAAAGTTCAAGGGGTTGTCACTTCCCACACACTTGTTGCAGCTAATATTTAAATTACTAGCGAACTTGTCTGTTCCTTAAATGGATCTAATGAGTTAAGTGTAATGAAATTTGACTCGCGAGTTCAATTAATGATTCAATCACCCGTCGCAGCTGGCACTGAATATACATGAAATGGTGACCCTACGAGTCGAACATCATCTTAATATTGCTTTAAACCTGTACAGGTAACACTTTCAATTTGTATTAAGCCTTTTTTTTAACGTCCCACTCCTGAGTATTTACCTCCCTTCAATATAGGGGGATCAGACCATATAGTCTACCACGCTGGCCAAGTGTGGGTTGGCGGACTTCACATGTCTTTCGAAAACTTGCTAGGTTCTCTCAGACATGCAGGTTTCCTCAAGATATTTTCCTTCACCATAAGATAGGTGGTAATCACGGTGGGAATGATTCGCACATGAAAATATCAGAGGTCATATCAATAGGTAATATATACTGGTAATATCAGAGGAGAGCGAGACCCGGGATTCGAACCCACTTCACTCGGTTTTCCAAGCGAGCGCGGTACCTAGAAGTATATATAATTCATAAAAGTATGTATGAACTTCCTGTACGCGATTCATCCAACACCAAAGCAGTTTGTACAACAAGTGTCGGCCACGGTCTGGCGGCCGACAACAATGCGTTCACGTCGCACACTCACCTACTGACACAGTGTCATTTTGCTGTAACACTTACGATTTTTGTATAGTTTGTCGCGATAACAATACTTCGTTTTAAACAAATGGTAAGTCCGATGGGATTTCTCATCGTATCATAAAATAAAAGACTTGAAAATGACAAAAATATGTCAATGACAATGACAAATATATATGACAAATACCTGTTTTAATATCGCTAAGGGATATTTTTTTTCAGTTTTCAGTATATTAACAAAATTACCTACATGCCTTTAGACAGCGCCTGGTCGAGTAAATGAGTCGATTTAAGATTTTTTCTGTACGCGATACCGGCGAAGTAAATTATACTCGACTGGCACGTGACGTGATCTGATCTGAAATAAATTGCAATAAGTAAGAGAATAAATTATAATAAGTTTTTTTACCATTGAAGTTGGCTACCTTTTTTGGATTTTATAGTTTGGCATATTTGGAATTCTCTGTTAATTGCTAAATTAAAATGAGGAATGTAAAGGATAGAACTGTAAGTTATCAAGTAAGTATTATAAAGTCACAATCTTTTTTAAAAAATCGTCGTAATTACATACGTATATTTTAAAGGAAATATAATCAAATTCATATTCAGCCTTTTTTAACGTCCCATTGCTGGGCACGGGCCTTCCTTCAATACGAGGGGGATCAGGGCATAGTCTACCACGCTGGCCAAGTGCGGGTTGACGGATTTCATGACATGCAGGTTTCCTCATGATGTTTTACTTCATCGTAGTACAAGTGGTAATCACATGATGATGATGAATAAATGATTCGCACATGAAAATATCAGAGGTGCGAGAATTTGAACCCGCTTCATACGATTTCTCAGGCGAGCGCGTTACCACTGGGCTACCACTGCCCTTATGTGAACTATAATATTTTATCCAATTATGTTTATATCATTTAAGATATCTTATAAGTGTATACTTCTGATAAGAGATGTTCTCGTTGATACAAATCCTTGAATGAATTAGGTCAATATCAGAAGGCACGTGGCCTTTGACCGTCTCTTGGCAATTGACACTTGTTCCTGATGCGCGGAGATATGAACATTAGATTGTTGCAAGCGGCTGATTGCAGATTGCTCTCCTTCCGGACAATAATGCGTGAGCGATTATTGTATCATTTCCACTTTACTTTATACATTGCGTACTAAATAACAATAATAACACGAAATACTAATTAATATACTTTTGATATATATATATATATATATATATATTATATATATATATATATATATATATATATATATATATATATTATATCTTTCGCCAGTTCTTCTCAGGTCTGAGGCTTCTTCTTTCCGAACTGGTAGTAGACTCATGACGTTCAGTAAAAAATTGTAATATTTTAATGCTGAATAAAATATTTTGAATTTTGAATATACATATTTTAGATTGTTTTCCCATTTTAAAAATCAGAAATTGAATGATCAATAACACAGGTTTATAAATTTACTAACAGGTAGGTATCTTATAGAGCAGTGTGTAGCTGACAGCTGTTTACCCGATACTAATGACTGTTTCGAAACTGATTGATAGAGATTGCTATTTTTAAAATTAGCTTTTTTAATTTTTTTTTTAAATTTGATAAGAAGAAGAATAACGAAAAAAGATCAAATGAAATCAAAATATAGGCACTTTATTCAGATAGACTTTTACAAGCGCTTTTAAATCGTAATATTTTTTTGTTTTTTAAAATTCGTATACTCGTAAGTAGATTTTTGTCTACTTGGAATTTTCAATTTGAATGTGGGAGTAGCTGAAATAAATAAGTCTAGCTGTGTCGAAATCTACAGGTGAGTTTAGATTACGACACAAATTGCGACAAAAAAGTCACGTATTATATTTCTTATTATTAGATAGATTATTATTTCTGTACTGTTCTCACTTTTACGATATTTTAGTGTCTGAGTAGTGTCTATATATAAATGTACGGAAATTGTGTCCGACCTGTTCACGCTCCTTGTTCCACATGAAACTCATTTTTAAGCTATCTTCTAAGGGGTGCGTGCGGTGTAATGAAAATGTTGAGCCTGTTCGAAAACTTTTCAACCACGCCAGACACTTGGACTGGACATACATCCACTGATTACGACACTAATTACCGTGTCGCAATTTCACAATTAGAGACACTCGCGTTCACAAAGACTTTAAACCGGCCAACAGCAAAGAGACATTAAGCAGAAGACGTCAGATTACGAAGACTTTGTTAGTCTTAAAGTTAAGGTTTCAACTCCGTGTTAACACAAAAAAAAATATAACTAACTTGTAAAATACAACTATTTATACATACCTGTAATCCGACTTGTCTGAACTCACTTTTATTACACACTTTACGCTGAATTGTATATAAAACTGTTAAAATAACAGGGCTTTTGTTATTTTTCTATAAAAGCACATACGTTCGTCACTACAAATCACAAGAGTAAATATTGTTAGGTTAAGTGGGTAATCTGAAATATATTTCTATTTCCACTTTCCTACATATAGGACAGTAGGCTTATCTGGGTTAATTAGTAATCTATATTTAGTGTTGCCATTATTATATTTATAACCATAAAGAAAAAATAAAATATTAATTATTTAAGACACATAATTGATCTATGTGTAATTTGAAAAAGTTAAAATTAAGTTTTTCAAATTACATTTACTACTCACATCGTCATGTCGTATATTATCACAAATGGACACCTGGGCAACAACAACGACCGCCAACCTCAATATTAAACTTTAGTAAGTGTCTTGGATTGATTGGCCTGCGAATAACTGGGAACAGGGACATATGTATGTACGTCCTCTAAATCTAAATAATATGCCCTCTGCGTTTATATAAGAGTTATTATAATATGTTGTTTAACATCATGTTATTTTTATCGCTTATATCATGTTCTCAATTGTCTTGAATTTTGCTACAAAATTAATATGAAAGATCTTTACAAATTATAATCACTTGAGGCGTTGCAATAATAGAGTTCAATGCTCCGTCATCGTCACTTGAAATTGCAATTCATTTCATAACTCCTTACAGAGACATTATCACCGTACTACTTGTTGCTCGCGACTCGTGCAGGTCCCGATTATCTGCTTCAAATAAATTATCTAAATGTCACGTTTGTTGGTCTGCCTAGTACATTGTTTATAATCGGGATATTATTTATTATTAACTAGCATTGCCTTCGGCTCCGCCCGCGTTCAGATAACCAAAAACCAAATTCTTAGGTTTTACATATTAGTATACTTTACATTGCAGTTTTTGTATTTTTTCTTAGTAATGAGACATTTTCCCGCGGTAAAAAGAATCCTATATGTTGACCCGGATAACCAGCTACCACCATACCAAATGTCATCAAAATCCCTCCAGTAGTTTTTCTGTGATGCGGTAACAGACAGACAAACAAAAATTCTAAAAACTATAGATTCGGGCTCTGTATCGATAATAATGTTTATTTATATATTTAATGTACAGATTCGGCTTAGTTACAATTTTATTATATGTATGGATAAAAGAAATCTATAGGTATACACGTTCTTTGTGTCTCATGGTTTATTATTTTAAGAACACTGTACTTTTTTTAAAATAGCATATAAAATTATTTCTATTAAATGATATATAACTAGCGACATACACACAAAAACATGTCCAGTGTACCCGCCCTTAAAAAAAAAATATATCAATACTTATAATTTTTCGCATTCTTGTATAAGGGACTGAGTTTCGAAAACTATGCTAATTCGTTTTTTATTCTGCAACATTCAATCTGTATTCCGCAGTGGTTTTTGCCTTGTTCTTGTGCGGTTTCGAAACTTTTACTTACAAAATTTTAATGATATTCAAAATGTTTTAACGGACGTGATTGAGTGAATTCAGAAGGACATAAACGTCTTGACCTACATCAAAAATAACACAATGGTGTACGTTATATATAAACCAGAAATAATATTGACTAAAAGAAAAAAAAAAGTATAAAAATCTATCTAATAGTATATAACATTCTATTATTATATTATTTTCTCTCTTTTGATCCGAACCAAGATTCGAACTCAAGACTTCTTGACCAGCAGCTGTAGGATGTTATCATTAGATCCACCATTTACATATAACATTGACCGCCTGACAACGCACAGCCTGCCAAGTAAGATTTTTTTAAGATTCATTTTTAAGATTCAGATAATATTTGTATGCAAATTTGTTATTTTGAAATGAAGAAATTTAATAAGTAATAAGTAAGATCGGACACATCCTTCCATATTCATTACAATATATGAAAATATCATGTAAAATAAATTTTTATTTTGATCTTGCTTTCTACACATATTTTTGTTCAAAATAATGCATTTTATTTGAAATTAAGATATTAAATAATCTTATAATGGACACAAACAGATAGGAAAAAAAAAACATAATCAATATCAAAATATCCGCCGGTTACTTTTGTGTCTCGTTAAGAAAAACTTTAAAGTGACTTTAATAAAGTCCCAAATACGGTGTAGCTTTAGATATAGAGCTTTAAAATTTGTATATATGATAAAAATGCTATAAAAAAACGAAATATTCATGTTTTTGGTTTCGTACATATATTATTTTTGTGAGATAAGTGTATGTCATTATGGGTAAAGTTGTAGTTATTTAGCATTATATGGTATATCAGAAGCTGAGATCGGTATATGATAAAGCATTTCTATAATGTATTGTTTGTCTTGCTTGCCAAATAGGACGAGGTCTGATCCTGGAACGCAGCGTGCAACTCGATTGATGCATCGTTCATCAATAAAGATTGGAAAATTGTTAATATCAGTAGGAGCCTATTTTGAAATATTGAGAAAATATATAAACAGAGTACGGAGTAGCTAATATAGCAGTATTCTATAACCAATATTAAAAGTACAGAAGTACCTCACATTTTTTCTTTGTCACCTGTTATCTCAACGCTTCAATGTGATAATGCATGCACGTAACTTATGGAGTGCCGCATGATGGTCTGTTAAATAGTTCCCATGAGATATTAGAATATTTTAATGGCTATTTACATTGTAAAATTTACGATGTTATTAAAATTTACGAACTTTAATAGATATTGGCAAAATAAAAATTATAAAATGACGCTCGGTTTGTAGCCATATACATAGCTGTTGTATCGTGGGCGTGATAATACAACAATATAAAGCACGAAATTGTATATTTTCGTATTACATACAAAGATATGTAACACAGCATTGCAGAATATACATCTATCAAGAAAACCGGAAGAAAATTCAATTTAAACATACTTAATTAGAACAGATGCATCGGCGGCACTTTGTTTTATAATGAGCGATTTAAATCTATTATTAATTCAATGCGTGTAACTGCCGATTTAATATGTATACAGTGTGAAGCGGCGCGATTATCTCAGGATTCATCTCAATATGAAAGAGGCCGGCGCGCGCGCATCTTTCAATTAGTTATTGTAATGTATGCTTTAATGGAAAAACAGCTTCCTGTAAAACTTGTGCATTATAATACTCGAACAGTGAACTTGAACTGTAGCTTTTGGATGTAGTTTTATTTGATTGATGATGTTTGTACAGGAAATAGGTTTTATGTTTCTCCAGGTCATCTAATATGTATGGACAATTAGCACACGGCACCATCTAGTGCCATGGCAAACTAAGAGGCCTGGGTTATGGATATCAGATAGTTGATACATTACACATATAGAACTTTAAATACACAGATATTACATATTGTAAATATAAACATTAAACGCCCATGATTGGAGTACAAACGTTTGTGCTCATCACACAAATGCCCCTAGTAGGACTCGAACCCCCGAGCGCTGGCACAGCAAGTAGGGTCACTACAAACTGAGCCATACCTGTCGTCAAGTCTCTCTGTACTAAATTCTACCCTAATCCATCCAGTAATTTAACCATGACGGAATAACAAATATACATAAAGACATACATATGGACATACAAATACGCACAACTATACAAAAATATAAAATATACAAAACAAACACAAAAACAAAACATACAAATATACAAAAATGCAACAACAACATAGTTTGCGTATGAATAAGGGTATTTGTTACTTTTGCACACTGTAACAACTTATTAGATTTGACTGAAATACGCATTGAAGATAGCTTATTACTTGGCTTAACATATAGACTAACTATCAACTTTCTTAAAACAGAAGCGGAGCCGCGGGCAAAAACTGGTACGAGTATATAGCATATATCAGAAATTTTGAACTTAACTTCTTGAATTATTCATAATACAACATCACCATTATAAATCTTTAATCTCTAGTACTTTAGATAAACATTCAATAAATAAAGTAACCTTTGACCAGCGGGACACTAATGGCGTTGCAACACCTCAGTGTTTACGGACGGATCACCGCCGCGAGGACGTCTCGGATTGTAAACTGCAATATGCGAGTCTTTCGTTTTACGTTAGTCCTTGTGTGAGCGATGGGTGTAAATACGCCTCGTAATAGCTATTTGAAGGAAGCAAATAAATTTCCTTTTTACAAAAAACTAATAGGATGCACTGGCTTTGCTCATGTCCTTTATTAAATTTATATATTGGAAGTATTGATAAATTAAAATAATTAAGATTAATAAAGTTAGCATCAAGTAACTTAACAGTAGAACCACGGAAGAGTCAATGTTTCCCGTTACATATGTATGTTGTTATAAAATCGCCACAATACGATTTTTTGTATTATTATTAATACTATTATTATATTTTGGGTATAAGTGTTGACATCTACATTATAGCGCATCAACAAACAATAGAACTTCAATGAAGCTTTTTTTATTCTAAGGTTTATAGTATTAATTAAGAACTAACATGGGTTTTAGATAATTTAGTCAAATACATCAGAAGGCACTTAAGCTCCGCTCCATAAATCGCTAGAGAATCCAGGCTTTTACAAGGTGAAAATAATAAACACAAATAAATAAATCACAAACGTTGGCAATAAACACCTCGTTAAGAGGACAGTGCGCTCATTTCCGCTCCATGCATCGAGTGAAGAGGGTGGAGCTTGAATCCCATGAATAAGATATTATTTGGTCTTACATTTAATGATGATGAATGAGTGAAGGAAATGTGAAGTCATTTTAGAGTGAGCAAAAAACGCGAATAAAAAACAGAATCAAAAATCATGCAATTTAACCAACTTAAGTTTATTTTCAACTTTAAAATGCTTTTCAGAGTTTTGACTCTCTTTGATTTAGGAAACAAACTTAGACTCACAAAACATCAAAATCAAATCCAGACGTTGCAACTGTACTACAACTATCAAATACTTATGACATAATAGCATTGGCCGCGGCTCCGCCCGCGTTCAGACGACCAAAAACCAAATTCTTAGGTTTTATACATTAGTACACTCTTACAATGCAGTTTCTGTATTTTTTCTCAGAAATTTTATATTTTCCCTGCAGTAAAAAGTACCTTATATGTTGACCCGGATAACCAGCTATCATCATACCAAATTTCATCACAATCTATCCAGTGGTTTTCTCATGATGCGGTAACAGACATACAGATAGACAGACTGACAAAACATCTAAAAACTATAGATTCGGACTCTGTATCGATAATAAAGTCTGTCTCAATGAGATTTTCCAAAAAATATTTAATGTACAGATTTGGCTTAGGTATTTATTTTATTATATGTATAGATTACTAAAAAAGTACTTTTCCCAGTACTTTGCTCTTTTACAGGAAGACCTTAATAGATTTTAAATATATATTTAGTGTCTACTCAGTATCTTATCTTATATATAATACGGCTTAAGCTTATGCTTGGGTGGACAAAGGATAAATCCTGTCAACTCCCGAATGACGTGGGTGGCGATGCTTCAGCAGATTGTAGACTTAAAACAAGTACTGTGTTAAGGATTAGGAGCTTACACCTGGCGTGCGTCGGCGGAGATGATCTGTCGCGTCCTCGAGTAACTGTCAAAGTAATAAAAGTTTCTTTAATTGTAAGCATTTATTTATTATTATCTGATAAGATGGAGGAATGGATGAAGGTCTTGTTGATGAGTTTTAAATGAATGTTATCGGATTGGATCTTAAAACTTCTTAAAAGCAGAACTTTTAATTCGTGTGCTTGTTTTGCTTTGTGCGTGTGTTTGTGTTGTGAATGTTACACGATGCCTTCATCAATTTATTTTCATGATTTTCTGCCTATTGAATAGACTGAACTGATGTGACCTTGTAAAAAAATATTTAAATTAGATAACTTTTAACTCTATTAAATATGACGTTTTTTTATTTTTTTTTATAATCAGTACTAGCGATTCACCCTCGCTTCGATCGGGTTCGTACCTATATACGAGTATATATATATATATATATATATATATATATATACATAATATATACAGTTTTACTCCGCTCTTCTTCATTCCTGCTCCGCTTCCTTGGGAAGTAGCATGATAATATATAGCCTATAGCCTTCCTCAATAAATAGACTATCTAATGCAACAACAATTTTTCAAATTGGATTGGTAGTTCCTGAGATTAGCGTCTTCAAACAAACAAAGAAACAAATAAACCAACAAATAAACAAACTCAGTCTCTTTATAATACGAGTATAGATTTGTCGGTAAGTATTTCATCATTCATTCTTAACTAGCTATTGCGGCAACCAGCTTCCTTGCATAGTACATAGAAATATTACTGAGGGATAAGGGTAGGTTTTTTGTAGTGAAAATTTTTAAGAATCGGATTAATAATTCCGTGACTTATCCTTATAAGTCACGGAATTATTAATCCGATTATAAATCCAATAGATAATAGATAAAACTACTTTGTATGTAAGGTCATACAAAGTAGTTTTACCTTAATCTATACATATAATAAAATTGTAACTAAGCCGAATCTGTACATTAAATATTTTTTGGAAAATCTTATTGAAATAAACATAACTATCGATACAGAGGCCGAATCTATACTTTTTAGAATTTTTGTCTGTCTGTCTGTTACCGCATCACAGAAAAACCACTGGAGAAATTTTGATGAAATTTGGTATGGTGATAGCTGATCAAGGTCAATATAGGATACTTTTTACCGCGGGAAAATGTCTCATTTCTGAGAAAAAATACGAAAACTGCAATGTAAGAGTATACTAATATGTAAAACCTAAGAATTTGGTTTTTGGTCATCTAACGCGGGCGGAGCCGCGGGCAATGCTAGTAACATTATAACATTAATATATTAATATATAAATTATGTTTTGTCTAGTGTAGTGTATTACTAAAAAAACGTATACAAAGGCTGAATAGTTGAGCTGACATAGTTCATGTTATGTACATATAAAATAAACACTAAATCAAATATACGAGCACACGATACTTGTTATAGTAAATTTATTGTACATATTTTATGTATAAAGCTCTCATGTGCGAGGCCTCGGGATAAAGGTGCTTTATATTCTCCATATTTTTTGGTTAAACTCATAAATATTTTGTTTTGGGCCGTGACTGCGTTCTATAAAAGGATTGCGAATTGTAATCTGCGGATAACATGTGGGGAGACCTTGGCACAATAAACCCATTGCAGATACTTTAAGATGAGCTTTTACTTTTACGGGTTTTCATTGTTTTAAAGTGCTTTATTTACAATTGTCATACATATTTAAGCTATAAGACAATACTTTATAAACATTAAATACATATTTGGTAGGGAAGTTAAGGCATAAAGGTTGGCAAAAAGCGACTTATTTCTAATCTATTCTCGCAAATTTTGACTTTATGGTTTTTGTTCAACTTTGCTACGAGTTTACCCGCCTAAGTCTGCAGTGGAACAATATCTAAAGCTCTTTTATACCCTCACTTCCTTGTAAGTGAAAAACGAGGCATTGTCTAATAAGACTCGGCTTACAGCTTTGCTCTTTATGCGATAGTTCCTAGTATTTAATTAAAATACTGAAATTCACGATTGAGAAATAAAAATCGTTGAAGAGTCAAACACGCGCGCTGTACTTATTCAATTTATCCTACGTTATTTAGTTCTTAATTAGTTCCATAAATCATAAGTATTTTACATACAAACAGACAACAAATCTGACCTGTATAATACAATAGTATGAGATTTAAATTTGAATGCAAATGAAAATTATGTATATTGCGAAATATGTACACACATCACCATCTAGTTCCATGGTAAGCCACGAGGCTTGTGTTATGGATACCAAATAGTTGATACACTACACATATTTAACTTTAGATACATACATATTATAAATATAAACACCTATAACTGAAGTACAAACATTTGTGCTCATTACACAAATGAATTCCCCAAGCGGGACTCGATCCCGCCACCGTTGGCGCAGCAAGTAGGGTCACTACAAACTGAACCAAATGATCAGTCAAAATATTTTGATAACAATGATTGTAGAGATCGTAAAAACGAAAGTATACAATATATAGAGTAAGTATGCGTTTAAAAACTAATGTAATCTTGATTATAATCAGGATTATAACCGTGACGAAGCGCCAATAAAAACTAAATGATCGTAATAAACTCGGTTGGAGTAAACTCTCCTGATTAAGCGACGCCTCTAGAGCTCGGTAAAGCCGTGTGTGGGCTGTGGCTTTACGGCATAGCTCCTTACTTAAAAACTAAGCCCTCCACTACAAGATAGGTACAGGTGCGATAAGCCTTTTAGGGTTCTTTTATATTGCGTCAATAATAAATCATCATAAACATACTTATATAAATAAACTATAAAGCACAGTGTTGTGTGGTTGTCTTAACTTTTTCGTGCTAGCTTTTGCCGCGGCATCATTCGTGTAGCTTACTTGTGTTAAATAAGAAATTATAGGTAAGGTTTTAGTATAAGCAAATAAATTGGCTTTTCAAATCGGTCTGCTAGTTCCAGAGATTCGCGCGATCCAACTAATAATAAATTATCTCTTAAAGAGCCATCTTTACGATATGTACGAATTGTCATTTCAGGACAAATTTTGAAGTTTTCTTAAAATGATTTTAGTCAATAAAAATCTTTTAATGCACTGTAGAAAATTATAAAGTTCCTTTGTATATTTTAATTGTATTTTCGTCACGTTTTATTTATTTTGTAAATGAGAGGAAACTTAAACAGCCGTATCTGAAACACTTTACTTACGTAAGAGTTCAGTCTTAATCTTGTTTATGACAATGTTTACGAGCTTTCACCGTGTAGTTCTTTATTGTTGCTGTAAATTCTAATAATTAAAAAGTATGCCATATATAATTGACGACCAACGACACGCCCTCGCCGCCGCTCAGATAATCTAATCATAATAATCGATTCACAATCGATGTATATATTGTGTAGTGTAAGATGTCCTCTTGACGTATTTCAGCTACGGCGGCTCAAAGACTCGATAACTAAATTTGGCCCGACCCGGATTCGACCTCAGTACCTCCGAGGCAGTTGCATAGACTAGAGTATACTCAAATTATATACCTGTTTTTGCTCAGTTAATAAAATTATACAAAAGAGCAAAGCCATAGACTGTACAGAAATGAAAGCGTGCTTTAATAAAATACCCTGCATGTATTCGAACTCGGGCTGTCACCTGCCCCTCGTATGTTTTGCGCATTTGATTACCTCGCAGACTGCGGCGTCGCGGAATTCATTGTTTCCCTATTACTTGGTAAACAAAGTGTACTTACGAGTGTGTACAGCGTACAGCGTCGCACCACGTGCAGGATTTATTCCATGGTATGTCTTCGAATTTAATTTCACAGCGCTAGTATAAAGTAAACAAAATACGATAGATTGTGGCGTGTGTAATATAAATAAATGTAAAATACTTAAAAGTTATGTACATATTTGTTTTATTTCCAAACATTTTTTCTTGCGAGGAAGAGATGGCTATAATCACTATTTTGAAAATAAATATTCATTCTAGGGGTCTATCTCGCGACCGCTTTCTGCAGTTATATATAGTGAACTCTTTATTTAAATAGGTACTATTGACTCACCCTTGCTCCGCTAGAGTTCTTCCCTAGATACGTTTTAACGTTAAGTATAGATTTCTCAGAGATGACATATTTTCCCATAGTAAAAAGTACCCTATATGTTGACCCGGATAACTAGCTATCATCATACCAAATTTTATCAAAATCCGTCCAGTGGCATACCCGTGATGCGTTTCCAGATAGACAGACAGACAGACAGGCGGACAGACAAAAAATCTAAAAAATATAGATTCGGCCTCTGTATCGATAATAATGACTATTTCAATAAGATTTTCCAAAAAATATGTAATGTACAGATTCAATTCAGCTAGAATTTTATTATACGTATAGATTTCTTCCAGTCAGAATATTGTAATCTCACAGTACATACTGTTAAGTGTTAACACCAGCGGCACCGCTGGGCGCTGACAGAAACCTGTCAGAAAGATCAAGTAGCTTTTTATTTATTCGGTAATGTAATGCGTGTACGAGTATATTACTTTCACTTGTAACCAACTATGTAATGGTTCTTAGTTTCTAATAGTCGTGTTGATAATAATCACTTAGACTTACGCGAATATTTGTCATCTACAGACTGACAGAGGCCGAATCTATAGTTTTTAGAATTTTTGTCTGTCTGTCTGTTTGTTTGTTACCGCATCACAGAAAAACCACTGGAGGGATTTTGTTGAAATTTGGTATGGTAATAGGTGGTTAGCCGGGTTAAAATATAGGATACTTTTTACCGCGGGAAAATATCTCGTTACTGATAAAAAATACAAAAACTGCATTGTAAGAGTATACTTAAATGTAAAACCTAAGAATTGGGTTTTTGGTCATCTGAACGCGAGCGGAGCCGCGGGCAATGCTAGTTTTAAATAAAACTATTTTTTTCGGATTTTTTCGCGGATTTAAAACATGAAAAGATTTTCAACCGACTTAAAAAGGGGAGATTCTCAATTCGGCTGTATATTTTTTTATTAACTGATTTTTATGGACGTATTGATTGATGGCAAACTTCATAAGTTTGGGATGTTTGAAAATACAGTATTTTGTGATAATACAATAATCTGCAATCGAGCTGATAGTTGATGGAGCCATAACCTGGATCTCTCTTGAAACCTTAATGTTTATCGCATTAGATTTATTGTGACTAAATTATAATTATGAATCGGTTCAGTATTTATATTTCTTTTCTTTATATAGGTACAAAAAAACAAACAAACCTTGTTTTTTTCGTTGAATATATTTTTAGCCGTTGCACGTGTACTGGTAGCAGCAATAAAACACCATTCAGTCCAGAACCATTGAAAATCAACACGACTTATACATATGGCCGTGTATTAGTACGTAATACGAGCCCTGATATTTGCCTGATTATTTTCGTGTAATTTAAAATTGAACGATGTTAAATAATACTTACTTTTAAGTATAACATAAAAATAAAATCACAGTCGAATATAATTATACACCTAGTTTAATCTGTTGTTTTATTATGATTTGTATCTCATAATTAAGGTTCAGGTCCTATAGAAATTATGTATATGTGTGTGTAAATCAATAATAATAAATAATATATTACATTAACACACAGCACCATCTAGTTCCGTGGTAAGCTCGAGGCTTGTGTTATGGATATATAACTTGAAACATACACTACTACATAATAAATTTTTGTCTGTCTGTCTGTTTGTTCCGGCTAATCTCCAAAACGGCTGGACCGATTTGGACTTTCGATGGCAGATAGCTGATATTATAAGAGTAACTTAGGCTACTTTTATTTTAGAAAAAGAATTCCGGACAAAAAAATTTGCACGCATCCTAGCGAAGCGAGGGTGAGCCGCTAGTATTATAAATGTAAACACCCATTACTAGAGTACAGATATGAATGCCTCCAGCGGAATTCAAACCCACGACCGCTGGCATAGCAAGTAGGGTCACTACATACTGAGCCAAACGTGTCATCAAGTGTAGCACGTAAATTAATTAAAAACATTGATACATAGGCTAAACTGAGCGAGCCTACGCCTGGCGCACCACCACTATCAGTATTAACAATAATAAACCTGACTGAAGCGCCGCAGACGGAGTCGAGTTTATTTTTTCACATCGTGTTGGTTGAAAGACTGAAAAAACAAGACGCAATGAATGTTATCTACAGTTTAACTTTCTTAAATAAACATTTTATACATTGATAAATTAATACGTAATTTATGTACGTTAAGAAAGAAATGGTCCACACAAAAAATGCGTGGGCGCTCCAAAATTTGCGAGTTCCGGCGGCCTAGTGGCTGCGGGCACGTGCATTGGTGTACAAACTTATACCACGACTCTCTTTGTGATTTATCTTATTATAAAAATATTAGAGAAGTTTTCTTGTACGTATAGTTTTATATATAATGAATATAATAGTTATTGAAATATAATACTTTTTTAAAGTACACACCAGAGAGAGAGAGAGAAAGGGTTTTGTCATACTCGTAAATTTTTATCTTCATTTTTGAATTTAGCAGGAGTAACGGCTCGATGTTGAAGTAAAGTATACTGGGTTTGTATCTATATATATTAAGAACAGCTTACAGTGTTTAAAGTTCCTGAAACAAAATAGAAAGATAAAAGGTCCTATTGTCTTAACAGGTGACACGAGATCTTTTTCTATACTTGAGAATCTCAGCTAAGTTCCGGTATTGCGATTCAACGGGGAATGCAGTTAGCGTACTTGCCTTCTAATTAAATTTTAACACAAGCAAAGAAAAATATGAGCAAATGAGCTTTTTTATACTACTGGCAATATTTAATAAGTAGTAATAGCTAACATGAACTATTTATTACGAAATATTTATTTGCAAATTACAAACAAACAATTTCCTTCACACAATATCTATAACACATGCACAGACTGACACGTTCTTATATCTCATTATATATAAAGATTTCTTAATACACGTAACGACAGTACTAATGTACTCAATGGAGAGCTTCCGGGAAAGGTGTAATTATATCTCGGTTTCGACTGCGACTGGCAGGAAGGCCCTGAGTTAAGAGCTCAATTACTCTGCCAAGACTCTCGATTAGTTGTGAACTCTAGATGGAATGCACATTTGTCTTACATTTCTTTTTGTTCAATATCTACTGGTACTTTAGTAGAACAATTTGTATTGAAACATGATAATATACCACGGAGTTCACTCAATAGACTGTGTTTGATGACTGTAATTTACCAAAAAGTTATCTTAGAATAGAAAGGAAGTAAAAATAAGCGTTGGTTATTATTAGCTTTTACCAGCAGTTTTGTTCGCGTTGTTAATTTATTTCGCTCCATAAACTATTTCCTTACTCCTTTTCTCTCTTCCCTTCCATTACCTTCCTCAACAAATAGGCTGTGTAATATAAAGAAATTTCAAATTTGACTAGATATTCTAGGGAAAAAATTATTAACATAATTATACTAAGCTAACCTCTTAATAAATTTAGTACCTATCTTAAATAGGGACTGACCACAGTGATGCTGCCTTAATTATATTGACGACTAACGACTCACCGTCGCTCCGCCCATGTTCGTCCCTATTTACGTTTTAACGTTTAGTATGGATTTCTCAGAGATGAGATATTTTCCCGCAGTAAAAAGTATCCTATATTTGACCTGGATAACCTATCAACATACCAAATTTCATGAAAATCCCGCCAGTGGGTTTTCTGTGATGCGGTCATAGAAAGACAGACAAAATTCTAAAAACGATAGATTCGGTCTCTGTATCGATAATAATGACTTTTTCAATAAGAATTTTATTATACGAGTGTGTATGGATTTAAAAGTGCTTATAATAAGTCTAATTGAATAAAGTTTTATTTCATATCATTTCAAGTGTTGACGAAAGAGTAGACCGATATGTTAGTCTAGAAAATATTTTATCTATAAATCCAGTCATCGGAACGTTTCGTTTCATGGTTTATGTATACCTAATTGAATCATATAAATAATCATTATTTTATCTTTCACATTTACATTAGTAACGTTAAAAGCTTTAATTTTGACGACACGTTTGGCTCAGTTTGTAGTGACCCTACTTGTTGTGCCAGCGGTCCCGGGTTCGAGTCCCGCTGGGGGCATTCATTTGTGTGATAAGCACGAATGTTTGTACTCCAGTCATGGGTGTTTGTATTTATAATATGTATGTATTTAAAGTTATATATGTATATTTTATCAACTATCTGGTACCCATAACACAAGCCTCGTAGCTAACCATGGAACTAGATAGTGATGTGTGTTAATATCCCAACATATTTATTTATTTATTATTATTTATTTATTTGAACGAAACAAAGGCAAATCGCTAGTTTTACGAATATCTTTAAATACTACAAGGGAATAAAAGCTGTATAATATACTATACTTTGTAATAAGTTATCTTCTTGTAAATGTAATTACAGTAGCAACTAGTGTCTAATATTAATTTATTGAAGATATTTGAACACTACTTCTGACATTATGCTGACATGCTTTTATGGAGGCCAGGCATCTAGGCTCTAGGCACACAGGTATTCGTGCTAAATACCAAGCTGTACGTGAGTTTATATTTTGCATAATGTTAGCTTCACTAAGTATTTACAAATATATGAAATACTATGTGTTAAAATCTGTTATCGGTATGTAAATCATTAAAATATTTATTTACTTAGTATTAGATTAAAAATTAAAAAGAGCCCTTGATGATTGATACACCGATATGAAAAGAAACTTGTGTGGTCTACAACGTCTATATTTACGTAAAAAAATATATAGAGTAAGGACTTTACTGCGGTTTAAAATAAAGACAAAACAACAAACATTCTGTTTTTGATATTAGTATATATAAATATCACATTATGACTTATTATGATTGAATAACGTTATTAAGAGCTGGGATATGGTTTTAAGTTCGATCCCCCCGATATGCGTTCACCTTGTTGTTGTGTGGGAGGCTCATTAGCATCCGGCAACCTAGCCGGGCGTGAAGCCAAGAGACACACAGGGAGACAGGAGAGGGAGAGAAAGCAGACCTGCCGTCGGGGCGCCGTGGTTTATTAAGATGGGGGAGGTTCTGTTGGGCTTTAGTAGGTAGAACTGGCTTTTCTAGCCAGTCACACATAACCACCTATATTAATGAATTGAAATTTCAGGTTCGATGGTCGCTTGCGATGTTGAATTCAATTAGCCGTGAGTACTTTCGTTAGGTTAACATAGTGGTGGAAAAATA
This sequence comes from Brenthis ino, assembly GCA_921882275.1. Taxonomy (NCBI): domain Eukaryota; kingdom Metazoa; phylum Arthropoda; class Insecta; order Lepidoptera; family Nymphalidae; genus Brenthis; species Brenthis ino. The sequence goes on from OV170233.1 coordinate 9,050,273, forward strand.
CAGTGTACTTTCTTCTAAATTTGTTCATATATATCAAATAATAATTGAACAATATTAAAAACATTTATCTCTTAGGTTTCGCAAACATGAGTAAAAGATATTAAATATGACTATTATTTGAAATCAGATTATTAAATGTACAAACAAATAAATATCTCTTATTAAATAACTAGCATTGCCTGCGGCTCCGCCCGCGTTCAAATGACCGACAACCAAATTCTTAGGATTTACATATTAGTATACTCTTACATTGCAGTTTTTGTATTTTTTCTCAGAGATTACATATTTTCCCGCAATAAAAATATCCTATATATTGACCCGGATAACCAGTTATCATCATACCAAATTTCATCAAAATCCGTCCAGTAGTTTTTCTGTGATGCGGTAACAGACAGACAGACAGACAAAAATTCTAAAAAACTTTAGAATCGGCCCCTGTATCGAATATAATGTCTATTTCAATAAGATTTTCCAAAAAATATTTTATGTACAGATTCGGCTTAGCTACAATTTTATTATATGTATAGATTTAATAAGACTTTTTATTTTGAGGATAGTTTCTGAAATAAATATAATTTATGTTTGGTACATAAACATTATTAATTTTTGGTAATTTTGGTATAGGCGGAGCCAAACTTCATTAAGTTATTCTAATTATATTAAACAAGAAAACCGAAGGTAAATTAATTTACTTGTCGCAGTAAATAAACTTCATCTCGGCTTGTCATCTCGAGTTCTGATCGGACGCGAGATGAAGTTGGTTTGCTTCAGAGATAGCGAGTTTGTATGAAATGATGAAGACAACGCTGAAGCGGCGTGCTATACTCCAAGAGCCATCGGTCGAGTTGACTGACGTACTGCGATGAAATCTACCATATTTTGGTATTTAACCTTTTAATTGATTCTTTAAATTATATTGTGGCCTTTTTTAATATAATTATTTTAATATACATCTATACATATAATAAAATTCTAACTAAGTCAAATCTGTACATTAAATATTTTTTGGAAAATCTTATTGAAATAGACATTATTATCGATACAGAGGCCGAATCTATAGTTTTTAGAATTTTTGTCTGTCTGTCTGTCTATTATCGCATCACAGAAAAACTGCTGGACGGATTTTTATGAAATTTGATATGGTTATAGCTAATTATCTGGGTCAACATATAGGATCCTTTTAACCGTGGACAAATATCTGATTTCTGAGAAAAAATACAAAAACTGTAATGTAAGAGTATATTAATATGTACAACCTAAGAATTTGGTTTTTGGCCATCTGAACCCGGGCGGAGCCGCGGGCAATGCTAGTATTATATTTAATTGTTTTACAAATCTACATAAACCTTAGAAATGAAAGAAAACAAGCGTGAGTTGTGTGAGATTTTGCGCAGGATAATCCCTATTAGGCAGTCGTTTCTAACCAAATGATCTCCAATATACATCAAAATCGCAAAGTATGTATATATTTTTTATATAATTCGTTGTCGACTACGACAGACGTGACAACATTTTTATGTAATGTGGAAAACTATACAAAAGATTAATAGAATTATACTTGAACGTAATAAAATTTTGTTTTTTTTTCCTTTTTGTTATATAATTCATTTTTTTATATTTGTTTGTTACTATATTATAGCATACGTATTTTCATTAAAATTATGGCAGACGCGTTTATTCCATTTGCCTTATTTAAAAGAAATAGTGGCTCAAATGGGTGGGATAAGGTGTTAATATAGGTAACGGGACTAACTTGATATAGCTATATATACATGGGGATAAAGGTTCATTTCTCTTCAGTTCAATGCTGCGTGAAAGAGTGACAAATCAATAAATTAACAAAACCACTTTTGTATTTACAGTATTAATAATATTTGTAAATAATTTGAAATAACAATAATTTTGTCGTTTTTCATGCGATAACTAACACATTGTGTTCGTGGTCAATGGGCAATAGGCATATTTGCACACTCGAGTTGCCGCCGGTGCATTGAATATAAATCATTATAATATTACATGCATAAATATATCTGTATGGTAGTAGTTATAAATAAATTATTCATGTGAGTTAACTTTTGAATTACCATAAATAGTAATTTCTTTTCAAATGATATAATATCAATATGTAAGTTTGTTTTTTTGTGTGAAGTTAGTGGACCTAAAACTGCAGTACCGACGCCATGACAGCTATTTAAAAAATATTTTGTATCTGCCTTCATAAAAAATATTTTTTAAATAAAATTAAAATAAAATACGAATTTAAGTCAAAACACATTTTATTTAACTACATCATACTAATCAAAAGATGACTAAAGCTTCTCGTTATTTGACCTGAATTAGATCGTTTTCATATTACAAGTAAACGAAAAATCATAAGAGTAGATCTCTTTATACATACGCGAGTAAAATACTTTGATAAGGACGTCACAAAACAGAAAAGCTCCTTATGTAGAAGATCAATCAGATAACTGGTACTGAGCCGAGTTGATTTTATAAGTACAGGGTGTACAGTTTATATAACTGTATCTGACCATTCGGATAATAAATAATGCCATACATACTTATTCCGTTATTGAGACTGTAATATCAGCTCTGCGAGGAAGCTATTAAGCAAAGTGCGGATTATTAATTGCAAGACCCATTTCTTGCGAAACCAGTTTATTAATTTAATTATATACTTACGTGCTTTTAACATTAATTCTAACTGATAACATCGTTCGTCCTCTTCTCAAATGTTTTCATTTCGAACGAGTTGCAAGTAACATTTTAAAATTAAAATTTTATTTCTTCGGAATTTTACATAGTTTTATTTTGCTTTATTATTCTCGACTTAAATGAAGGCTAGAATTTAATAAGCTTTTGTTTTTTTTTCTACCGGGATATGAACTGATGAAATGATATTTAACCATGAAAGAACCCTCTGCATGTAATTGCTGTAATTTGTCACATAGTGCGGTGCACAGAGCGTGGAAGCAACCCAGCGTGGAGTAACGGCGCACTTTTATGTCAAAGCTTTACGGTATTCTTACATTTCCTGTAACATTACTTGATATGATCTTTCATTAAACATTAGCCACTACCTACGGTTACGCTCGCGAGTATTTTTTATATATACATATAATAAAATTGTAACCAAGCCGAATCTGTTCATTAAATATTTTTTGGAAAATCTTATTAGAATAAACATTATTATCGATACAGAGGCCGAATCTATAGTGTTTAGAATTTTTGTCTGTCTATCTGTCTGTCTGTTACCGCATCACAGAAAAACCACTGGATGGATTTTGATGAAATTTGGTATGGTGATACCTGTTTACTCGGGTCAATAGGATACTTTTTACCGCGGAAAAATGTCTCATTTTTGAGAAAAAATACAAAAACTGCAATGTAAGAGTATACTAATATGAAAAGCCTAAGAATTTGGTTTTTGGTCATCTGAACGCGGGCGGAGCCGCGGGCAATGCTAGTTATTTAATAAAATGCTATTGTTAATGTCCCGTGTTTTCAATGAAACCGCGAAGAACGAGGGAACTAAACGGTCACTCAGAGCTACCACTGAACTATTAACAGCTTGTTCTTTAAAATCAATTTGAATAGTGCCTTTATACTGAGAGAAGATAAAGAAAATTACATTATAAATTATATGATAGTTGTGCTTAAAATTAACGTTTTAATAGATTTTGTGAATAGTACGAATAACTTTCAAAATGAGATAGATTTAAGTAAAAACTAATTTGATGCCATCAAAAGTAAATAAAGACAAAAGTTATTTTTGACACATCTATGAGCAAAACACCTCAGATATATTAAGATTTTTTATTATAAGTGCGAAAATTTGTGAGACTGAGTGTTACTTCTTCATGCTGTAATAATTCAATAGATTTTAACAAAATTCGGAATAGAGATAGACAATGTCCACGGTAATATTTACCACTTATCAGTGGCGAAGGGTCCATACAAGACGTCTTACCTTAAAATTATTTTGCTATAATTTAACCTACATTTAATTTTTTAGATATATAAATGGTCTTTTGGAAATATATATATATATATATATATATATATATATATATATATATATATATATATATATATAAATTGTATATTTTTGGAACGGCTTACCTCTGCTAAAATTTCACCCTTCGCCACTGCCACTTATCAATGTACCTACCTTATGAGCAATGCCTCATGCAAAAAATAGTATTTAAAATAAAATTCTCTTTAGGCGATACTTTATGACATCGTAATCTTTATACATTTAAAATTTACTGCAAACAATCTTTAATTATTTCTAAACACGACTCGCTTGTAAAGTGTATACGAATAATCGTAAAATCAGTTAAATCGTAAAATCAGTCAGACAATAAATAAACACTTTGTCGTTCTTTAAATAAAAGAGCCGCTGCTCATAAATGAACTAATATCATGGTGGATTCCACAACGACACATTTTGTAAAAAACAAATTTATGTATTTATTTATTTAATCAAAATATACTTTATTCAAATATACTTTTACAAGTATTTCGGAATCGTTCATTAATTTACACATAGCTATTTGAAAGCCATGTATCTTCAAAGAAGGAAGGAGGCTCTGCCGTGACCATACTCGTTGTAAAGCATTCTAAATGTCGCCACGGGAACAATAAATACAAAATAGTTTTATTTAATATTAGCGACTCACCCTCGCTTCGTTCAGGTACGTTTTGATGCTTAGATAGATAGATAGATCCTTTATTGTACACCACAAAGAAAGTAATTAGTATAAAATATGTATATTTTTTAATTTTTTTCATGAATTTTTCCGATGTTTAAATAATTATTCTGCTATTCGGGGCGGAGACAAATCGAACAAATCAAAGATCATAAAGATCGGTCTAGCCGTTCTTGAGTTATAAACGGTATAACTAACCCGACTTTGTTTTATATACATAGATGTTACATTTTTCCGTAAATCTAGTAGTGTATTTCTTAAGAAGCTATAGGTGAGTTCGCGGCGATGTTACCGACGGAAGTGAGGCCACATAATTCTCACAAAATTCGTTTATTCAATTATAAGCCCGCAGTTATGTTCAGTTATAAACTTTTGAACTTTTGAGCAGAACTAATTTAGGTTTAATTAAAATCGATTTTATCGAATGGCTTTTCGAACGTACCAATGTAATTAAATACAGTGTTAATATTATTTTATAATTTTAGTTTTTAACAAAAAAAAAACCTGAGCTTCTTATCTACCTTAAAAGTATTTATTCCAACACTAGTGGTGAATTTTTCATTGCAGTACAAGAACTATTAGACAATGAAATCACATAAATATCACAGACAAATGACAGTATAAAAATTAAAAACATACATGAAAATGAATTGAATCAAGTCGATCAAAAAGAGCATCAAACAGGGTCCATAATAATATTAACTGTCGCCAGATTGATCCGAGGGACGCTATGTAGTACATATATCTACATGTGTATGTATATACTACGAGTATAATCCCTAATTCGATTCTGAAAATTCGATAACTAATAGGAAGCTACGTTATTGCCGAGTGCTGTAGGGTAATTTTGATTGCGATATAAATATATTTACTGACAGAAATGACTTTAATTGCTTTCGGAAAGTCATACGCTACGTAATTAGTTTAAAATAAAGTATGTAACAAATAAATAACAAATAATAATAATACGGCACAGAGACACCTAGAGATATACGCGAACGAAGTCTAGTGAAGTCTTTAATAGCAGATAAGACACTAGCATGCTTATGTATGTATGTATGTATGTATTTAAATATAAACAAATATGTTGGTACGTTAACACAGCACCATCTAGTTCCATGGTAAGCTACGAGGCTTGTGTTATGGATACCAGATAGCTGATACACTACACATATATTATAACTTTCAATACATACATATTATAAATATAAACACCCATGGCTGGAGAAGAAACGTTCGTGCTCATCACACAAATTAATGCCTCCAGCGGGACTCGAACTTACGAAATCGAAAATACTCTCCATAAAGTAGGCAGATGAGTGAAAGATGATCTTTCTCCGGATCTTAGATTTTTTAATTTAGCCTTTTAAACAGCGAAAAACCTTTGGGCACAATTTACCTTATATAATACTAGCATTACCCGCGGCTACGCCCGCGTTCAGGTGACTAAAAACCAAATTCTTAGGTTTTACATGTTAGTATACTCTTACAATGCAGTTTTGTATTTTTTCTCAGAAATGAAATATTTTCCCGCGATAAAAACTATCCTATACGTTGACCCGGATAACCAGCTATCATCATACCAAATTTCATCAAAATCTGTCCAGTGGTTTTCTCGTGATGTGGTAACAGACAGACAGACAGACAAAAATTCTAAAAACTATAGATTCGGACTTTGTATCGATAATTACGTCTATTTCAATTAGATTTTCCAAAAATATTTAATGTACAGATTCGACTTAGTTACAATTTTATTATATGTATAGATTCTCTCGATCGATTGTTGTTTCCTTGGGTAAGTTATTTATTTAGTATTATTAGCCTTTCATATTAACAAAGCACAAATACGAGTAGAGATCTAAGAAGATATGCTTGTGTTCTGAAAAACAAAACATTATGTAAATAGCGCACGGTCTTGTAAAGGATAATATGCTTTTTAAGAATATATTTTCTTCGTTACCGAAGATTCGTATGATTTCACTTATACGTGGATAATAAAATATGTGGAGCGTTAATTTTTAATGACTAAGAATTATTTTGTTTATTTTGCTTCTAATACGCGGCCTAAACTCCGGCCTCAGCACGACGGGGCTATGATATTATTAACTAAACATCGGTCAAATGCGAGTCGGACTCGCACAAGAAGGGTTCCGTACCAAATTCGCTTTTTTTTATTTGCATGGGAGCCTTTTGGTTTTTTACTATTTGTTGTTATAACGGCAATAGAAATACAGGCTCTGTAAAAAGTTCAACCCTCTACCTATTATGGTTCATGAGATACAACTCTCTGACAGACGGGCGGACGGATGGCGGAGGTTTAGTAATAGGGTTCTGTTGGCGCCCTTCGGGTAGAGACCCTAATCTATCTATTTATACATATCATAAAATTGTAACTAAGCCGAATCTGTACATTAGATATTTTTTGGAAAATCTTATTGAAATAAATATTATTATCGATACAGAGGCTGAATCTATAGTTTTAAGAATTTTTGTCTGTCTGTATGTCTGTTAATACATCACAGAAAAAGCACTGGTGGGATTAAGATGAAATTTGGTATGGTGATAGTGGTTATTCAGGTCAACATATAGGATTATTTTTACGTCGACAAAATATCTAATTTCTGAGAAAAAATACAAAAACTGCAATGTAAAAGTATACTAATATGTAAAACCTAAGAATTTGGTTTTTGGTCATCTGAACGCGGGCGGAGCCGCCGGCAATGCTAGTAAAAATTAAAATATCGTTTCGGGCTTCAGTTATTGCGCGCTCCTTCTGTTTTATTATTTTCTTCTAAGATTTTTGACTATAGAACCCCAACTTCTTACTGTTTTGTTTATAGTTTATCGGATTTTAACGCAGTTTTCAGCCATTTATAGAGTGATTCAAGAGGAAAGTATATGTGCATACACTCGTAGTAAGTACATGCACAGAAAAGCCGAGAAATTCAAAAAAATGTATTTCATACTAACTGTTAAAACGTACCGTACGTAGGATGATTCGCTATTTTGAATTAAAATGGAAAATTATCTTAGTTATACTATTAAATACTTTAACCAAAGATAATCTCTTCAACAACAACTATTACAAAAGTTTAACAGAAAGACCATTTGTCGTTAGAATCAGACAGTGCTGTCGCTGGCAGCAAATATATAAGCTAGAAGTTGTTGACGGATTTCGTCTGGGGCATCGATCGTGTTTATTTCGGCAAGCGCCTACTACTGGGTCACTACACTTTTAGAACTAGACTGTGAGTGCAGTTATATGTTTAGTTCAAATTAACTCTTTACCTTTTATATAATTTGATTTCATCCTCTAAAATATTTGCTGAAATTGGAATTCTGTTCCAAAAGGAACTTTGAGATCTTACTATTGTTGTATCTGACTTTTAGGCAAAGCTTTTAGCTTTTAGCGAAAATATTGTGTAGTTGCTACATAATAATGGCAGCTCTCGCTTCTTATAATAACCGTAGAGTATGGTAAAGCTGAAATGGTAACTTTTAAAATTCTTTACGCACATAATGTCCTATAATATATAGATATAATATATATATGTATATATATATATATATATATATATATATATATATATATATTTATAATATTGTATTTATATACTTTTTTAATCATTCATATATTTATGTACTTATTACGATAAAATTCCCTCCGAAACCAGCACCATCAAATCTGTAGCTGTACATGGTACTTGGTCGGTCATCGAAGATCTATGCATTAAGCCATGAATAGAACCTAGTAGTAGTGTGTTTTTAACTTAAGAAAAGAAAGGCTGAGCTTTTAGAAAACACAAAATCCTAAGATAATATGTATATTTATTATGTACTCGTAATAAAATGATTGTATAATCAATTCTAATATAAGCAGACGAGTAAACACTTGTTAGATACCATATAAGGTAACTGTTACAGGAACATAAACACGCAAAGTGTTCTATAAAAAGGTTTAAAACGAAGAATCAATAAGCATATAATTATTATAATCAGTTTATAAATATTTACAATATGGCGCATGTAATAGCTTTCTTACGATGACTCTCGACGAGACAAGCGTGCAAATAGCCCATATTATTATATATTATTGCAAAAGTAAACAGGAAGTTACTTGTAGCAGTTCAGTGGTAATAGATAGTTGCGAGTTCGATTTTTGATCCACGCTTATTACTCTTGTCCTATTAATGTCTAAAAGAAATTATATGAAGGTATTTTTACGGCTCTAAATAAACCTTAAAATCACTGTGTTACTTTTTGAGATAAATCAGGTAAACATTTTTTAAAATACTCGTTATTACTAAGAATAAAATAATAAAATTTCAAAACACGTAGTTTGATAATAGTAAATATTTACTTAAATTATCAAAAGATCTTAGAAATCATCACATTTATATATGATTAAAATCAGCAAAATAGCTTTTGCACGCAGCTCTGATCGTGTTTTTTTTAGTATATTTTATAATTGCACCGCTCCTATATGTCGCAGTGTGATATCATTCAGACTAGCCTAGATCTGACCTATCATAGGATGATTTAGATGACGTATATTTTCTTTAATAACTAGCAACAAATCGGACTGGTAGTTCCAGAGATAAGCGCAATCTAACGAACAAAAAACAAAGTTTAGCTTCAGACTGTAAATATAGATGAGACCCAAGCAACGCCGGGCAGGATCACTAGTTTAAGATAATCACTAGCATTTACGTTATATTTAGTTATTTAAAACACTTCTCTGACGTGCACCGCGACGCGGAGAGCATCTGAATGGGCACAAAGTTTGCAACGTTACAGACAAACAGGAAGCGTTTCTTATTCAAATGTGAATTAAACGCTCTTTATTTAGTTACTTTGTATAGAGATTGATCTCGTGCAGCGGATGTTAATGCGAGGTTTGTGACGGACTGTGAGTTTACTTGTATATTTTAATCTCAATGTTGATAAAGAAAAGAAAAAATCTTAATACTTATTACACTATACTACAACTAGTAAGTAATTGGTTCGATTTTCCACTTTGCCATTTTTCAACTTAGCTACTGAGCTAAGTTGAAAAATGGCAAATGAAATGAAAGTAGGGTGCGGTCTTGACTACTGCTTTTTCTTCGTACCATCTCAATATTATGTGTTCATTTTAGATACAAGATAAACAAAACTGGAACAAAATATATACTTTAATATACAATCCATACGAATATTATAAATGTGAAAGTGTGTTTGTTTGTTTGTTTGTTTGTTTAGCCTCCTTTCACGTTAAAACGGAGTAACTGATTGGCGTGATTTTTTGTGTGGAGATAGTTGGAGGGTTGGAGAGTAACATAGGCTACCTTTTACTACGGGAGATTATCTCATTCCCATAGGAAAACACGTTATAATATAACTCAAAAAATATTAAATAAATACGTGTTTTAGCATCTTTTGAAGTTCATCCCATAAGGGGGTAAAATAGAAGATGAAAATCGTATGAAATCTACCTTTTTGGAGCTTTTTTTGTAGTTTTACCGCGAGCGAAGCCGCGAATTCTGCTAGTACAAAATAAATGCACGCTTAGTTATGACAGTACAAGTCATGTCTGCGTGGAATTGTGTCATGAATGCTGGCTGCATTCCCCGCTGAATCGCTATTTCATTTATTCGCAGGT